>OY856412.1:409622156-410334656 GCA_963693085.1 Alisma plantago-aquatica
GGCTTTTTGGGGTTTTTCTTGTTTCCCATTAGTCCATCCAGGTAAGGGTCCGTTAGCGGGCAAGTGGTCCCTGCAGTCCAAGCCAGTTGGCTTTAGAGTAGTGATTTCACATCCTACGTACCACTGCCCCGGATCTACCATGCCTAAAGATGGGTACTTTTGGAAAACAAGTGTGTACATATTTTTTTTCTTTTCTTTTATTGGGCAGAACTCTCATGCTTTTATTCACTCTCATAAGGCTACTTTTTCTTTTTGGGATTTTTATTGGGTAAGGGAAAATAAATGGGATTTTTGCTGTTTGGGCAGCTTTTTCCTTCTCCATACTCATCTCTTAGCTGTTGCGAGATTATTATTTTTTTTCAAAATTTTTGGCACGGAAAAACGTAGTCTTTTGTTGTTTGAGGCAGCATTATCAGAAAGATATAACAAAACTTGCATCTCATTAAGCACATAGAAAACAAACTTGGCAAGAAGTCGCATCAAGTTTTTACTAATATATCGACTTTGTACATATGTATGGGAACAAAATAAGCAAAAATTTTCAAAATTTTTATATGAGCATGGCATTTTATACGAGCATGGGTACATACAAATGATATAGGAGAAGAACGAAATGACACAAAGGGTGGAGGTGAAGAAGAAAATTTTTATACCTCCTTCACTGGTACATGGGTACCCCCCCAAACTTACTCCACTCTCTGTCCCAGAGTAGTGAAGAAGACAGGGTGAGGTCATGTTAGCCCAGTGAAGGTTAGTTGGTGGTTGCGCTTGTGCCTTGGAGAAGCTGCAATACATTCTCCTTATTTGCAGTCTCCATTTTCTTTCCCAGTTGGATGCAGCCGGAACAAGTGTAAAGCTCTCAAGAAGGAAACACAAGGCTCGTGCATATTATGACAGTGATAGCCGGCCTATGGTAGACAGAGAGCTCTTGAAAAAACTTGTAGATACTATATCAGCAGAAGATACCTCCCCTATGATGAAGGTGGCTTCTCGGCTGTTGGACCCAAAATACCCACATTCAATCCAGAGGCCACTGGAGAAGGACTTCCACTAATTTTCTCTTTTGGAGGAGGTTCTAAACCACCGCAGAAGACAAACTATGATAAGGAAATGGACTTCTTTTGCTCTCTTTTCGGTGGGTGGTGGCCCAGCTGTCTCGGGATTCTGGCGTTTCTGTCCAACTATTGTTGCTTCAGCTGCGACTGCAGTTTTGATTCTTCTGTTGTGTTTGTCAACTCATCTGGAGGTTTGTTTTGTATTATCCATACATGTTATCAAGTTCATTGATCATTTAAATGTTAGGTAGGAAAAACTGATATCTCGATAAAACTTGTCTCGATGTAAAGCCCGGATATTGTTCGTCAAAAGAAAATCTGAGGCGATACGAGATTGGACGATACGGGGAGAACTGCGCGGCACAACACGCTGCCCGACACGGGTATGTCGAGTGATAAGGTTGCATGAAGCAACTGCCCGATAGGACGTCACGACGGAAAAATGTGTCGCCTGATATGGTGTATCAGGCAAACATGATCGGCCGACGTGTCGTGCTTCACACGTGTCGGGCGATACAAGAAAAATCGACTAAGTTCGTCAACCTGATACGCAGCGCGCAATATGAAACTCGTGTCAGGCAAATAGACTGTCGAGCTATACCTTTGCTCTTTGAAGCTCTCGCCCGACACGAGGGCGAAGGCGAGCTGGCCGATATGCGAGCAAAAAGTGAATTACTACATGATACGGGTGGCTGAAAGAGTAAGTGTAGTAGCCCGACACGGTAAACCCTCCTTACTATATATAGCAAACTCAGCTGGGGGTAAAACGGGCAGTTCTGGGGCGCGTGTCAGCCGTTGAGACATGCCATTCACGAGACGAACGGTCCTGTCATTCTAATTAAGGGCAATTACTCACATGTACAATACGGGTGCACGCCGCCCAGGAATGTCATCCGTCACAACCTTTGCGATGCCTGAGAAACTATAGTCCGATACAAGCGGTTTTGCACGCCAGCTGAGCTACTGCCCGATACGACTAATAAAAAGGAGATACAGGCGGCCAAAAACTAAAGTAAGGCGAAGAAAAAGCGATTGACGGGCAAAACATCATCGGCTTAGGGTTGAGTCCCCGACCTCAGACAGTATTACTCCTCAATGCTTTGTAAAATACAACGATGGCCCCTAAAACAGAAGAGTCAGTACGCTCGGCACGTGCACTGACTCAGGCCTTATTACAGTCCATAATGTTTGTAATGCTTGTTTTGCAGGAAAGTAAAAAGCATCCTATTCTAGGAAATAAAAGAAAGCTTGGGATGCCTCCCGAGAAGCGTTGTGGTTTCCGTCTCTAGCTCGACGCTTTCAGCATCTTCACTTCCGGGTCCTCAGCACTATCTGTCTTCCTGCATCTCGATCCTTATCTCTGCCGGTCATAGTCCTGCCTTCTTGGCAGTCTCGATGTTTGATGGTATTTTTCCTGATGGATTCTTTATGAATTCGGCCATCTGAGCCAATTGCTGGTCAATCTGGCGTTGATGCGCCTGCATGTCCGCCAACTGTACCTACAAAGAGTTCAAAACGCCCGAATTCGATAGCACGCTTTGCGCTAGCTGATTATTAATAGTGTCTTGCCTTTTCACGAAATCAAATAATTGGCCAACCACATCCGATTGGCTTGAACCTTTGTCATGTTCCTTGTTCAACCCTTAGTATTTACCCTGCACCTAGAAATTTCCCCTGTTCCCTTGGAAGGGGGTGCTTTTAGTATACTGACTGGTTCCTCCCCTCTTCTCAAACGCTTGGGGTGGCTTAGACGAGTTATGCATTTGATGTGCATTCTCCGCCACATCCTTGTTGCCGTAGCTGAAACCGGGGTGGTCCGGCCTTTTGAAGTTCACAAAAGAGACATTTCCAGTCTCTTCGGCCTCAGATTCAGAATCGTTTGACGCTTACGGTCGGGTGTAGATACATTTATCTACCCCATGGCCTCCTTCTCTGTAGGTTATGCACTTCATTACTTTTTCAACTGGCTTCTTCCCTTTACCACCAGATTCCCTTAGTTGCTTGACGTCTATTGCTATCCTTTATATCTGAGAAGTTATAGACTCCAGAGCCTTGGATTCAAGAGAGGGTCCTTCACTGACCTTCTTAGCCTGCCCTCTTTCAGATCTATCATAATCAACGCCGGCTTGCAACTCGGCCATGTTTTTGATGATCCTTTCAGACTTGCTTGGCTTTTTCCCCAGGAAGTCACTTCTTGCTGCCACATTCAGTGACACCCTTTCATCGGGAGTCAGGCCATTATAAAAGGTGGTGACTAGGAAACCCTTCTTATAGTTATGGTGAGGGAAGTCCCTCTGATATTCCTGGTATCTTTCACAGGCGTCATGGAGGTTTTCATTGGGCTTCTGCATAAAAGAGGTTATCTTTTTCCTGTTTCTCACTGTCTTCTCAGTCGAGTAGAATTTATTTACGAAAGCATCTGCTAGTGCCCCCCATCCATTTAGAGATTGGTGGGGAAGTCCCAGATACCATGACATAGCTTTATCTTCCAAAGAGAAGATGAAGCCCTTGCAGTAAATGAATTCCTAGGGTACACCTCGCATCTTAATCGTGTCACATATATTCTTGAAGGTGTCCAGGTGGTGGTAGGGGTTGTCGTTCTTGGAACTCCCCCTGAAGCTTTTATTCTGGATCATAGAGATCACAGAGGTCTTGAGCTCAAAATTTGCGGTGTTGAAACGCGGAATAATGACGAGACACCGGGAGTTGTTAGCTTTCGTGGAAGCTTAATCCCTCAGCGTTTTCTCTTCTTCGTCTGAATCTTCGTTGTCGCTGGCCTCTCGGAGATGTCTTGGTCATGATTTCTTCGGTTCCTTGGGTGGTGGCGACGTCTATCTCGGCGGCGATCTTCCTCGGGCCGATCCATTTCTAGATCTTCGAGTTGGTCGTTGCCGTCGTATCGATCGTCCATCTCTGGTGGAGGTGAAAGAGGCCTAACCCTCTCTTGGTGTTCACCTTCAGAACGAGGTTGTTCAACATGAGGCGGCATGGTGTCAGTGCTTGGTTAGACAGATCACCGTTCTTCATAGTTCCTGAAATGGCACGAAAAATCAAGTTTAGAAAATCAAATTATTTATTTTAGGCAAAGAATAATTAATAATAACCAAAAGAAAGAAAAGAGTGTTGTCAAGCTCATTTCTAAGCTTGAGGCACGGGAGTGTAGTTAGTGGATTCGGATTCGTCAACAACCCCGTTTTTCCTTGTCCCCGACAACGACGCCAAAAAGTTGACCGACCTAAATCGCGCGTCCAGAAATGGAGGCGGATTTGAAGTAGTCGGACTTTTACATTTATAACCCGAAACCTTCTAGGACCCGCACCTTTGCTTACGGGGTCGAACACAGGGACAAGGGTGGTAGTGTTGAGAATGCTGAATCGACACGCTACACTCCGACAAGGATAAAGAGATAGTGAAATTCCCCTAAAGGAAACAACAAGGTAAGACCGATAAAACGAAGAAGACTATCTCCAACTGGAGCTATGAGAAAGATTTAAGGTTTTAGTCATTTAGCAGTTTTTAAGGGTTTTAATGCAACTGAAACAGAGAGATAATACTAGAGGTAAAGCAAGGTGCGAAGGAGAAAACTTTGGATATAGAAGGACGATTCCATAAACAATGAAGGTCTTGATTACATTGCATAAGTAAAGAATTAAATGACTGAAATAAAGATAGATGTCGCCTTCTTGATATAGAAGGACGACAGACTACAGCGGACCCTCCAGCCCGATATCGGGCAGGAGCCTAGCCCGATACAACTGTGTCAGGCGGCACACCCTCTCAGGCGACACACCGTGACGGGCCGATTGTATCGTGCGAGGACCCTTGCCCGATACGCTCATGTCGGGCGACACCCTCTCGGGCGACATGCCGTGACGGGCGATGCGTATCGGGGTTCGGTATCGTGTCGGGATAGAGCGACGCATCTAGTGTCGGTCACTTATGTCGTTTATCCTCGTTGGCCAATATCAGCCTGCAGTGTGTGCTCAGGACGATCCTAAGTGAACCATTCCCTCCCTCTCAGGATGGGGAAGTACTCACCTAGAATTGCCCGGCACGATCATTGAGGCATGATACCCTCGCTCTTGCAGCTTTCCTCAGAAGACTTGCATAGGGTTCCGACCTGTCTTTTCGACTTCCTGTAGCTACTATTTATAGGCAGTGGTCGGGGGAAGTTATGGTGCTCAGGGCACCACGTGTCCTCCTTATTATTGCAGAGTCGGTAGACGGCCGATATCGGTATCGCCGGTACAAGGATGTCGGCTGTCGGTCACGTGACGAGTGGAGCCTGCCGATGGGTGGCCGGTATCGCACGACAAGCTTTATTTGTCGTGGCGAGCTCGGCTCCCTGTCGGGTAAAAGACGTATTGCCCGCTAGTTCCTTCTTGCGCGGCATCCTCATATCGAGCGTCAGTGTGTTGTGCTACCCTGTCGGGCAGTGAGCGTACCGGCCATCTGGAAGGCCGATGCAGGTGGAACTTGTTTGTGGGCCGGGATGGCCTTATTGATGATAAATGTATCAAAAATGGAGGAAAGCTCTGCAAAAGATGGAAATATTGAATGAAGAGCGTTGTTTGGCCAATTATTGCGAAAGTACTTATAAAAGAGGGGAAAATTGTTAAAAAGGGCAGTTTTGATAACAAAATAAGGGTCAAAAACATCACAAAAATTGGTGTTATCAGTTATTAGATTACTAAAGAGTGTGCTAGGAACTGATTATCAAAACTTTCATAATCCAAAAAAAAAATCTAAGATTAGAAGCATTACAAATAGTAAGTCAATTACTGGTACACTAAATAACAGGTTCAAAAGATTGGAGTTGAAGCCAGCAAAGCAATGTCAATTAAAGGTCCTAATGGATGGAATTTTTTCAATATAGTCTCCTAGAATGTTACAAGACTCAATCTAAAATCCTCTAAACTCTAGGCTAAGGTCAACAGGCTTAGGCCTCATCTTACTGTACTTAATTAAACATAATGTATAGAAGGAAGGTTTAGAAGTTGATTAATAATTACTTTGAAGTTTTTTAATGGGTCTATAATCACTCTTCTCACAAATTAGGGAGAGGTGTTGTGATGTGGAATTACAATGAATGTCACGTAACACAAGTTCAAGAATCAGACCAACATGTCCAAGTAGAAGTGTCTTTTGATGACAAAGTCTTTTTTCTCACATCAATGTATGTCCATAATCTTAATAACAATAAAGTAAGGATATCGCAAGATTTGAGAGTAATCACACCAACCTAAAAGTTCCATGGGTAATCATGGAAGATTTTAATGCAAGATTTTAATGGTTTTGTCTTAAATTGTGGTTAATTTGATCTCAATCTTAATGGTCCTCAGTGCTCTTGGGATATCTATCATAGTTGAGATAGTTTTGTTACCTCTTGAATTGACAAAATTGTATATAGAAATGAGACTATGGATTATTTCTCTGAATTCCAGGGTATGGTTCACATGAATATAACCAGTGGTCATAGAATTTTCACCCTGAATATTGGCAAAAGAAAGAAATTGAATATTCATTTCATATTTATAAATGTTTGGACTAAATAAGAAGTTTTTATTCATTTGAATAAGAATGATTGGAACATCAAATGCGGGGCCTTTCCTATATTTAAAGTGTATGTCAAAATGAAAACCCTCAGAGGCTTTTGTTCTGGTTGGAATACAAAAAATAAGGAACTTCTAAGGGAATGCTAGATACCTTGAAAGTCTAGCATTAAATGCACAAACCAAAGCTGATAATGATCATTCAAATAAAAATTTAAAAGATAATTTTATTTCTTACAGGAAGGAAGCTCATAGTGCTATGTTGCAGGAAGAAACCTTATTTAGATGAAAATTGAGGGCCCAGTGGAGAAAGAGGGGGGTTCCAACTCTAAGATTTTTTACAATTCGAAGAAAGTTAGAAGTCATACAAATCACAGTGAATCTACTAATATTAATAGATATATGTGCACTAATGAAAATGAAATTAAGGATCATATTGTGAAGTATTATAGTGATATATTTAATAATAGTCATTCTCATCATTTTGAGAATCTTAAAGGTTTAAACTTCCCCAAAATGGATGATATTTAAAGAATGTATCTTGATAAATTTATTCATATACTAAAGTTGAAGATGTTATTAAGAATCTCAACTATGATACATGTCAAGGCTTGGATGGTTTTAATGTCAATTATTTAGAAGTTGTTGGAGAGTTATTAAAGAATGATGTAATTGATGTTATTTTGACTTTTTTTCAAAAGAAGAAGTGTTACAAACCATAACTCCCCTTATTGGTAATCTTAGGATTAAAGATAGCCTTATAAAGAATAATGATTTTCTTATTATTATAATGACCTTATTCTTTATCACATCTGTATTTATTTAATCTTATGATTTGGTAATCTAAGTCATGACTTGAACATAGCATGAGAACCAAGCTTTAGTTGATATAGATATAGCCCATACATATATGTGGGAAGATAATTAATAATTTTTGAGGAAATAATTAATGAAAAAATATTAATTGAGTATTTTATCATACTAGTACTTTAGGATTTTAGATAATTCAATTACAAATTCATTGCAAAAAGAATAAACTAAATCATAGTTTAAATGGGAGATTCATGGCAGTTTTAGTAAACATATGCAAAATTGGTTTTAGTATGCTTTTTCATCAGACCTGAAGACCATGTAGGTCAAAGGACCACACAGATTGACAAGCCACATAGGCCAACGACCACATAGGTCGAGCGACCACACTAACCATCAATCACACTGGCCAATGAGCCACGTAGATCAATGACAATGCATGCCGATGTGCCATACAGACCATCAACCATGCATGTCGACGGGCCACATAGACTGACGAAAATGAACGGCGTAGCTACTCAGTACTATCAATACACACAATTTTTTCTATACATATATGTAATGACCTCGCCTCTCGGTAACCCCCAATTAAGGGAGACCAAGAGGTCAGAGCCGTTATCCCAATTTCCCGGATCAAAGGTTTGACAAATAATCAGTAATAATTATTATATTCCACCATGATTATACTTAAAGGTGGAATAAAACAAAACTTTGCATACCTTTTTCAAAAACTTGGATATCTACTTCTATCCACAACTGGAGTCTATTCTAACTAATCCTCCTTGCACTTTAATTCTTATTTTCACAATATGTCACTTCACTGTTTGTCCTTTTCAAAATTGTACCTAAAACGCCGACAAACAAAACGTCGGTCAACATAAATGAATATGCCGGTATGTGGGGACAAATGAAATATCACACATAAGGCTGACAACTTATTTATCACAATCAAGGTAATTAACAATTCAATTTACATTTTCAATGTATCAAACTCCACTGCTTTTGCCCTAACCCTGGAATACCCCCTTTAGGGTTTCTCTTTGCCATTGACTTAAGACCGCCTTTGTGGGCTCTGATCTCTAAAACCTCGACATAAACTCAGCGGAAGCATTCGATTAGAAGCGGAATACAAAAATCACCAGAAATTAAAACTTTTTGAGACAAGATATTGAAATCATAAAACTTCTTTCATAGAAAAGAGATAAACTGTTTACATCTCTATTGAATTACTTCTTGAGTAATTATATACAACATGATACAAAAATCTCAAGAGTCAAAACCAAAAATCTCAGACCACTAACTCCAAGACCTGAGAGTACAGAGACGGCATAGGACTATCTAACTACAACTCAGCAGTCAGTATCTCCACCTGAGATTCACTGCTGCTCCTGGTGTTGCTGCTGCTGGTATTTGTCACCTGTAGGCTGGTCCCTCCGTCCTCGACGACCACCTAAAAAGTTGAAATCTACGGGGTGAGACAATTTTAAATAATTATCCCAGTGAGAGTTATAGCTCTCCACTAGAAGCTTTATATAGTAAACAAGAACATCATAAGTAATAAAAGCTATTAAGGCAATCAACAGCAGATTGGTATTAAGAAGAATATCAACATTTAAGGAATATGAAGAACATATATACTATGCAGTGTAACATCATTCAAGTATCTCGTAGTTCAACCTAAGCAGATATAATATGCGGTTGATTATGTTTTACAAACATCATTATGCCCTGCGGAGATGAGGTATACCGCTCATACTCCGACCGATCACTGTTAAGTCGCATCGGTATCATACCTAGGTCATCAAAAGAGTCGGATTCTTATGACCTCATCTTCCTCAGTCAGAGTGAGGATAAACATGCAGGACATCTTGTGTCTCTGCTACTATAGCTCACCAGGGTAATATGGTACTTCGCTATTAGAGTCACAGTGGCATTATGTACTCTCTTCGTCATCGAAAGATTTCTTGTTTATCTCTCATCAATGTGGTATAAGGATTTCCTCGAGAGAATTGTATTACAGCATAAACATATAGTGAAGGGTTGATGGATTAAGATACATCTACATCAATTCCTACACTAGGATGTAAGGATTTACACATCCATATTCCCCCACATACTCAAAAGTATGTGATCCAGGAATTCCCTTAGGAAAACCTATTTCACCATCATATTGCTTCTGACAATGATGGATCTATGATCAGGGCTCTACATGGTATGATTATACTTGATTAGTTAGGTACATTTCAGTATTCTTTTAACATCATACATGTTCTCAAACATTAATCATTAGCATAACAACTATGAAAATAGAATACTAAATGTAACAGGACTAACTCACATCAATTATCATTTCTCAATCATCTCATCACAAGTCATCTAATAAGCATGACCTTGATGATACACATGGCTCTCACAGCCTAACAATCTCATTAGATGCTACTTACCAGGAAACAGGGTATTTCACAATTCATAAAGCTAAAAACATGCTTTCAATGAAAATGGTATCATAATCCTTACCTGGATATGATCATCATTATATAAGAACATGCATGGTTAATTCAACTAATAATAGTAAACAATTCATTCCAGAAGTTGTACTTTCATACTCATAGAAGAGTCAGGTTCCCTGATTTCTCATCAATTAGGGTTTACTATTCACATTACATGTTATCACCCTAGAATTAGGGTTTACTATTCACTTCATGGTGAATTGAACTCATAACATCATCATGTATGAGAAACATCACCATTGATGCCCTCAGATTAGATTAAGATTCATCAATTATCATAATTAGGGTTTCCATGATCTCACATAGGTGGATCATACCCTAATCATGCACATTCTTATGTATTGTAGGTACTTTACTTGATTTTCAACCATAAATGGTACTTTCTCTCTCCTCTTACTAGTATATGGTGATTACACCACTCTAGATTAGGTTGGGTCAAGTCCTCATTGATTATCATAAGCCAAATCACCACTATCATGTGATTAGGGTTTGATTAAAACAAGGTATCCTTCAATTGAACCCTTCAAGGGCATTTTGGTAAATTACACCATTAATCACCTTCATGGGTCAATTCATTATTCGCTTAGTCCCTTAATGTCCTAGGGTACCATTAGGGTTTAGATTAGACCATCATTAAACCAATTACACCTTCAATTGATTAAGCATAAACAACCCTAAAAAAATCTCCAAACGGTTTCAACCTTCAACCTGCAAACGGTCTTGAGACCGTTTGGGGGCATTGACCGTTTGGATGGTTTGACCTTCAAGACCACATGGGTCACCAAGACCGCTTGGGTGCGTTGACCGTTTGGGATAGTTGACCTCCAAACCGTTTGAAGCTATGCGACTTGAAACCGTTTGATCTTAAACGATCTTGAGATCGATTGGTCAAAACGACCTTGAGATCGTTTGAGCCCAAACGGTCTTGAGACCATTTGGCCCCAAACATTCTTGAGACCGTTTGGCCTCAAACGGTCTTGAGACCATTTGGATCCAAACGGTCTTGAGACCGTTTGGTCCAAATGGGCTCAAACCGTTTGGACCTCAAAGGTGACTCCAAGGTTATAATTGTTTATGGTTATCTATGTTGAAGCCTTCAATTGGACAAATCCATGTTAACCACTTGTAAATTGAGTCAATTAGGATTAGCCTTAATCAATTGGACACCAAATTGACCCTCAATTGAAAGCCAATTAGGGTTGAATCCAACTCAATTAGGGTTTCAATCGGATAATCATCAATTTTCAACAATGTGAATCAAATTAAGGTTGAACCTATCAATTGACCTCCAATTGGGCCCAAACTTGGCCCAAACGGTCTGGAGATCGTTTGGAAATCCTCCAAACGGTTTTGAGACCGTTTTCCCAAAGTTTCATCAAAATCTAAGTCGATTGGATAAGGGTTGAACGATAATTAGGTCTAAAATCAGCACTTTTATCAATTCTTCAACTTATTATGATTGGACCCTCAAACCATCAAATTGTCTTAACCCTAGACCTTCAAACGGTCTTGGGTTGTCTCCAAACGGTCTTGAGACCGTTTGGATGAATCCCCAAATGGTCTTGAGACCGTTTGGGTCCTTCAACCCAAAACTCACCAAGATCTATCCTTGAATTCAACAAATCAACCCGATTAGGGTTTAGGGGGTTGAAGTGCCTTCAACTCTTGATTGGTTTGGAATTAGGTTATGATTCTTTGTAGATATTAAATTCAACATGTTTACAGAAGACCCTTAAATGGTCATCCCTTGATCAACCCTATCAAATGGTTTTGAGACCGTTTGATTCCAAACGGTCTTGCAAGACCGCATGTGATCAAACGGTTTGAGACCGTTTGATTTCAAACGGTTTGCAACCGTTTGGACAAAAAGGGTCCAAGGTCATTTGATAAAGTTTCCGAGGAATTCACCCCCTCATCTTCAACCTCTGTTCAGGTCGGTTATACCACGGATTTTCTTGCAAAATTGCAAGGAAGAAAGGGGGTAGAAGAAGAACTGAGCTTAAATTGCAAGAACATAGATATGCATAATAAAGCAAGGAGTTTAGAGTTATAAAACCCGCCTCAAACGTTGTTCCTAGAGCTCCAAGATTCCAAGATTCAAGCCTTTAATGGCATCTTGAGCTCCACAAGTCGGCCAAAGGTGATTCTCCAAGTAAAAGATAGGGATGGTTGGCTAGAACAAAAAATCTAAGTGAGTTAACCATAGAACCAACCTTATACAAGGAATTCCTCCAAGAATTCGAGCTAGAAGATGGTTCCTTCTCACCTTAGCACTAGTTGGTCGTCTCCTTGAGTTCCATAGCTCTGCCTTGGTCATTTGAGAAATATGAGAAATGAAGAGGATAAAGGATACGTTCACTTGGTTTGCAAGGGTGAAGGCTTATATAGTTTACGTTGTTTTTCACCATAAGGACCTCTAGAACATAAATTTCTCATCTAAGTCCCTCCTTATTCTAAGGCACGTCCAAGCCATCATTTCTTATGCAAATCCCATCAAAACTCAAGATTTAAGGATAAAGAAAGCTAACATACAAACTAAGGTACATATATGAAGGGTCTCCATACTCATACTTGGTGAAACTACTACAAAGGTCATTCTTTTTATCTGATTACTTCATTGATGTGCCCTTTTCATCATTTCTACTCTAAATGATGTCAAGAGTCATAAAAGATTTTCTAGAAGGTGTATTTTACAAATTGTACCCCACATTTTGGGTAAATTGCACCTTACTCCAAATTAGGGTTTTTAAGCACAAGGATCATTCCACAAGTTGTATCTTGATGTCCAAGCTTGGGAAATCCATCATACCTCATCGTATTCACTTATATGATGTCTCATTATCAGATGAACATCTTAACCTGTGTAATTTGCAAGTTAATCCCCTTAACTAGGTAATTTGCACATAGGTCCCTGCATTACTAAACAATACTACAACTTTGTTTAAAAGGAGAAAAATTGAAAGTATATGTTCCTGAGGAACTTAATTACATGCCAGAGAGTAATCACAAATATATAATTACATATTTAGACAAAACATCTAGGGTTAGTTTATAACCCAGGTCAGGGATGTTACAAATTATCCACCCCTTACAAGGATTTCGTCCCCAAAATCGATAAAACATATTAGGAGAAAAGAGCAGTGTATTTCCTTCTCATCTCATCCTCTAGTTCCCACGTGGCTTCTTCGATACCACGATGATTCCAGAGGAATTTCACAAGGCTTATATCTTTCTTCTTTAGCTTTTTAATTCTGTTATCAAGGATTGATACTGGTCCCTCCTCATAAGTTATATCTTCATTCAATTCTACTTCCATAGGTTGTAGAACTGACTCAGTGTCAGGGTGAAATTTCCTCAGCATGGAAATGTGAAACACAGGGTGTAACTTCTGCAACTCTGGAGGTAACTCTAGTCTATAGGCTACCTTCCCAACTCGGTCAATGATTGGATAAGGCCCCATAAATCGAGGAGCTAACTTCCCTTTCCTTCCAAAACGAAGGACTCCTTTCCATGGTGAGACCTTGAGGTACACTCTGTCTCCAACCTGGAATTCTAAGGGTCTACGACCTCTGTCAGCATAAGACTTCTGTCTATCCTGTGCAGTCTTAAGCTGTTGTTGTATAACTTTGATCTTCTCTGTAGTCTGCTGCACAAGATCAGGACCTAATAACTGATGCTCACCAGTCTCATACCAACATAAGGGTAATCTACAACGTCTACCATACAGGGCTTCATAAGGTGCCATATCAATACTATGTTGATAGCTATTGTTATAGGCAAACTCTATCAGGCTTAGGTGTAGATCCCAACTTCCGGTAAACTGGAGAGCACATGCTCTCAACAAGTATTCCAAGGTTTGTATAGTCCTTTCTGACTGTCCATCAGTCTGTGGGTGAAAGGATGTACTAAACCTTAACTTGGTGCCTAAAGCTCTGTGTAACTGCTCCCAAAAATGACTTGTAAACTGAGGACCTCTGTCAGAAATTATAGTGACAGGAACTTCGTGCAATCGCACTATCTCTTGAACATACAACTGTGATAACCTTTCAGCAGAATAGGTTGTTTTGACAGATAAGAAATGTGCTATCTTTTTCAACCTATCAACAATCACCCAAATGGAATCATGTCCTTTGCTTGTCCTTGGTAGGCCAACAACAAAGTCCATGGTCACATGGTCCCACTTCCACTGTGGTATGGGTAAAGGTTGCATTGTTCCTGCAGGTTTCTGGTGTTCAACCTTAACTTCCTGACACACAGGACACCTCAGAACAAACTCTGCAACATCCTTCTTCATCCCGGGCCACCAATACATATCTTTTAAGTTTCGATACATCTTGGTGCTCCCTAGATGCATAGCATACATCGAAGAATGAGCTTCTTCCAGGACTAAATTTCTCAAGTTATCCACATCTGGTACTATCATCCTCCCATGATAGCATGCCACTTGGTCATCTGAATCATGGAAACCATCTCGCTTCTCTTCACCATACTCAGATCTGATCTGCTGAACTGTAGCATCTACTTGTTGTGCCTCCTTTATCTGCTCTCTTAGGGTAGGTTTAATGTGCATCTCAACTAACAAACCAGCTAACAATGACACCTTCAACCGCACATTGTCTTGCCTTAAAGAGATAAGCATATCTCTTCTAGAGCATACTAAGGAACTTAGTTGTGCTCTATCCATGGTTGATGTTGCTGATTTCCTACTCAAGGCATCTACAACCACATTGGTCTTCCCTGAATGGTAATCAATTGTACAGTCATAGTCCTTGATTAACTCCATCGAGCAACATTGCCTCATGTTAAGCTCATGCTGAGAGAAGATATACTTAAGATTCTTATGGTCTGTGAAAATCTGGAATGTTTCTCTGTAGAGATAGTGTCTCCAGATCTTCAAGGCATGAACCACAATAGCCAACTCTAGATCGTGTGTCGGATAATTCTCCTCGTGCTTCTTAAGCTGTCGGGAAGCGAAAGAAATCACTTGCTTATCCTGCATCAACACACATCCGAGTCCATTCTTGTAGGCATCACAGAAAACCACATATCCTTTTCCTTGATCAGGTAGCACAAGCACAGGTGCACTTGTCAACCTCTCCTTCAACAACTAAAAAGACTGTTGACACTTATCACTCCAGGCAAAAGGAATATCTTTCCGGGTTAACTTGGTCAAAGGTAAGGCTATAGAACTGAAGTTCTTAATAAACCTTCGGTAGTAACCTGCTAACCCTAAGAAACTTCGAATCTCCATCGGTGTCTTCGGTTGTTCCCACTGTAGAATAGATTCTACCTTTTTAGGGTCAACACGAATACCCGAGGCAGATACCACATGACCAAGAAAAGATACTTCTGGCAACCAGAACTCACACTTGCTAAACTTACGTATAGCTTATGTTCTCTTAGCAAGGTCAAAGCTTGGCGAAGATGTTGTTCGTGCTGCTGAGCATCCTTACTGTAGATCAGAATGTAATCTATGAAGATGACAACACACTGATCAAGGAAAGGTCGGAAGATTCTATTCATGAGTTCCATGAATGCAGCTGGTGCATTAGTTAGTCCAAATGACATAACTGTGAACTCATAATGACCATATCTTGTCCTAAAGGCAGACTTCGATATGTCACTATCCTTAATGCGGAGTTGATGATATCCAGACCTAAAATCTATCTTTGAGAAGACTGTTGCACCACGCAACTGGTCAAAAAGATCATCAATCCTCAGCAGAGGGTACTTATTCTTTATCGTTACTTTATTAAGTTGTCTGTAATCAATGCACAACCGCATTGACCCATCTTTTTGTTTAACAAACAAAACCGGAGCACCCCAAGGTGAAGTACTCGGTCGGATGAATCCTTTCTCAAGTAACTCTTGAAGTTGTTTCTTGAGTTTTGCCATTTCGGCAGGTGCCATCCTATACGGTGTCTAGGCTATGGGTTGTGTATCTAGGACTAAATTGATCTCGAAATCAATTTCCCGAAGTGGTGGTATACCGGGAAGTTCTTCAGGAAACACATCTTCAAATTCCCTGACTACATGAACTTCAGCAGGATTGGGGCTCTCCTTGGTAATATCTACCACATGGGCCAAGAATGCATAACATCCTTGCCTCATTAGCTTATCGGCAACCATAGATGACACAAGACAGGTGGGTAGAATCTTTCTTTCTCCTTGAAAGATCCACATGTTGCTTTCATCAGCAAACACAGCCAACTTGGATTCACAATCCAAGACAACTATATACCTTTCTAAGGTATCCATCCCAAGGATTATATCAAATCCTTGCATATCAAGTGGTATAAGATCCACTTGAATGCGGTGATCAGAAAAGAAGAGGATGCAGGGAGAGCATACCTCCTGCAAAACAACAGACCCACTCAATGGAGTCTCCAAAAACAAGCTATCTGCCCTATGACTGACTGTCATATTGCAGTTACAAATCACTCTCTGAGTGACAAAGGAGTGCATAGCACCCGGGTCAATCAGAACAGATACAACACATGATTTAGACATATCAGAATATAAAAGTTCTATCTGACCTGCCACAACCCATGGATTGACCACTGCATCTGGTGGGTTCATAGCATAGAACCTCGCTGTCGCCTGGGGTTGAGTTGGTGCTGATGATCCAGCTTGAGACGCTTGTCCACGTCCTCGAGCTGTTCCTTGAGATTGCCTTCTCTGTGATCCTTGTTGACTCTATCTCGGAGGCTGTGTCACACTGACAGGCCTAGATCGACAGTCCTTCATCAAATGTCCCACCTTCCCACAGTTGTAGCAGCTTCTCTCCTGTTGTTGTGGTTTCAGTGGTCCAGTAACTGACATTGATGCCAAACTATGAGTCTCTTGAGGCGGTAGACCCCGTCCTCTACCTCTACTTGGGGACCACTGAGTCTGAGAACTCAATCTGGGTGGTGGAGGGGTAGGTGCAGAGAATCTAGGCTTCTTAAAGTCCCTAGCTAGATGAAGAACCCTGGAACTATGGATATCTTTTCTGGGTTTGCCTCTTCTCAACCACAGATCTCTCTATCCTTCGGACGGACTCAACGAAGGTAGAGAATCTCTCCCGGTTCTCTAGGGCAGACACAGGAATAGTCATGTCGGCATTCAAACCCTTCTCAAACCTTCTGATCCTTTCTTCTTCTGTGGCAGCCATGTGCGGACAGAACCACAACAACTCCATGAACTTAGCTTTATACCTGCTAATGTTCATCATGCCCTGCCTCAACCTCTCAAACTGAGAGATCTTCTTGTCTAGGAAGGTCTTTGGAAAATATCTATGGACAAATTCCCACCAAAAGTCTTCCCACGAGATCTCTATTCCAGGTCTCCTCTGCTCTTCCATGGTCCACCAGTGACCAACGCTTCCTTTGAGAAGATAGACAGCATGTCTGACCTTCTCATCTTTAGGGATGTTGAGAATCCTAAAAGCTTTCTCCAACTCTGTTAACCACAGATCAACATCTGCAGGGTCAGCTGTCCCAAAGTATTTGGTAGCTCCGACACGACGAAGTCGCTCGAACATCTTTCCAGTACCTTGTCCTTCAGGCTGGACAGGTGCCCTAGGTGCAGGCATAGGCATCCTGTCGGTGATGTGCGTCATGGCAGTCATAAACTGCCCGAACATCACTTGCATTGCTGGGTTACCCATGTCAGCTGGGTCAAACTGAGGTGGCTCCCTGGGTTGCTCAGGTATGGGTTGCTCTATTTCTGGAACCCTTACACCGCCTTGTGGTGCAGCTACTCTACTCTCCACCACATACTCCTCATGTGGCTCAGACATCCTTATATATCTTCTTCTCCTGAGGAGCAGAAGATTCTATTAGATAAGGAAGAACACTAAGGTTAGACTCAATATCCTAAGTCCTATGTCTCTATAGACTCGGCGAACCTAGAGCTCTGATACCACTCTATTTGTGGGCTCCGATCTCTAAAACCTCGACGTAAACTCAGCGGAAGCATTCGATTAGCAGCGGAATACAAAAATCACCGGAAATTAAAACTTTTTGAGACAAGATATTGAAATCATAAAACTTCTTTCATAGAAAAGAGATAAACTGTTTACATCTCTGTTGAATTACTTCTTGAGTAATTATATACAACATGATACAAAAATCTCAAGAGTCAAAACCAAAATCTCAGACCACTAACTCCAAGACCTGAGAGTACAGAAACGGCATAGGACTATCTAACTACAACTCAGTAGTCAGTATCTCCACCTGAGATTCACTGCTTCTCCTGGTGTTGCTGCTGCTAGTATTGGTCACCTGTAGGCTGGTTCCTCTGTCCTCGACGACCACCTAAAAAGTTGAAATCTACGGGGTGAGACAATTTTAAATAATTGTCCCAGCGAGAGTTATAACTCTCCACTAGAAGCTTTATATAGTAAACAAGAACATCATAAGTAATAAAAGCTATTAAGACAATCAACAACAGATTGGTATTAAGCAGAATATCAACATTTAAGGAATATGAAGAACATATGTACTATGCAGTGTAACATCATTCAAGTATCTCGTAGTTCAACCTAAGCAGATATACTACACGGTTGATTATGTTTTACAAACATCATTATGCCCTGCGGAGATGAGGTATACCACTCATACTCCGATCGATCACTGTTAAGTCGCATCGGTATCATACCTAAGTCATCAAAAGAGCTAGATTCTTATGACCTCATCTTCCTCAGTCAGAGTAAGGATAAACATGCAGGACATCTTGTGTCTCTGCTACTATAGCTCACCAGGGTAATCTGGTACTTTGCTATTAGAGTCACAGTGGCATTCTGTACTCTCTTCGTCATTAAAAGATTTCTTGTTTATCTTTCATCGATGCGGTATAAGGATTTCCTCGAGTGAATTGTATTACAGCATCAACATATAGTGAAGGGTTGATGGATTAAGATACATCTACATCAATTCCTACACTAGGATGTAAGGATTTACACATACATATTCCCCCACATACTCAAAAGTATGTGATCCGGGAATTCCGTTAGGAAAACCTGTTTCACCATCATATTGCTTCTGACAATGATGGATCTATGATCAGGGCTCTACATGGTATGATTATACTTGATTAGTTAGGTACATTTCAGTATTATTTTAACATCATACATGTTCTCAAACATTAATCATTAGCATAACAGCTATGAAAATAGAATACTAAATGTAACAAGACTAACTCACATCAATTATCATTTCTCAATCATCTCATCACAAGTCATCTAATAAGCATGACCTTGATGATACACATGGCTCTCACAGCCTAACAATCTCATTAGATGCTACTTACCAGGCAATAGGGTATTTCACTATTCATAAAGCTAAAAACATGCTTTCAATGAAAATGGTATCATAATCCTTACCTGGATATTATCATCATTATATAAGAACCTGCATGGTTAATTCAACTAATAACAGTAAACAATTCATTCCAGAAGTTGTACTTTCATACTCATAGAAGAGTCAGGTTCCCTGATTTCTCATCAATTAGGGTTTACTATTCACATTACATGTTATCACCCTAAAATTAGGGTTTACTATTCACTTCATGGTGAATTGAACTCATAACATCATCATGTATGAGAAACATCACCATTGATGCCCTCAGATTAGATTTAGATTCATCAATTATCATAATTAGGGTTTCCATGATCTCACATAGGTGGATCATACCCTAATCATGCACATTCTTATGTATTGTAGGTACTTTACTTGAATTTCAACCATAAATGGTACTTTCTCTCTCCTCTTACTAGTAGATGGTGATTACACCACTCTAGATTAGGTTGGGTCAAGTCCTCATTGATTATCATAAGCCAAATCACCACTATCATGTGATTAGGGTTTGATTAAAACAAAGTATCCTTCAATTGAACCCTTCAAGGGCATTTTGGTAAATTACACCATTAATCACCTTCATGGGTCATTTCATTAGTCACTTAGTCCCTTAATGTCCTAGGGTACCATTAGGGTTTAGATTAGACCATCATTAAACCAATTACACCTTCAATTGATTAAGCATAAACAGCCCTAAAAAATCTCCAAACGGTTTCAACCTTCAACCTCCAAACGGTCTTGAGACCGTTTGGGGGCATTGACCGTTTGGATGGTTTGACCTTCAAGACCGCATGGGTCACCAAGACCGCATGGGTGCATTGACCGTTTGGGATAGTTCACCTCCAAACCGTTTGAAGCTATGCGACTTGAAACCGTTTGATCTTAAATGATCTTGAGATCGATTGGTCCAAATGACCTTGAGATCGTTTGAGCCCAAACGGTCTTGAGACCGTTTGGTCCAAATGGGCTCAAACTATTTGGGCCTCAAAGGTGACTCCAAGGTTATAATTGTTTATGGTTATCTATGTTGAAGGCTTCAATTGGCCAAATCCATGTTAACCACTTGTAAATTGAGTCAATTAGGATTAGCCTTAATCAATTGGACACCAAATTGACTCTCAATTGAAAGCCAATTAGGGTTGAATCCAACTCAATTAGGGTTTCAATCGGATTATCATCAATTTTCAACAATGTGAATCAAATTAAGGTTGAACCTATCAATTGACCTCCAATTGGGCCCAAACTTGGCCCAAACGGTCTTGAGATCGTTTGGACATCCTCCAAACAGTCTTGAGACCGTTTGCCCAAAGTTTCATCAAAATCTAAGTCGATTGGATAAGGGTTGAACCCTAATTAGGTCTAAAATCAGCACTTTTATCAATTTTTCAACTTATTGTGATTGGACCCTTAAACCATCAAATTGTCTTAACCCTAGACCTTCAAACGGTCTTGGGTTGTCTCCAAACGGTCTTGAGACCGTTTGGGTCCTTCAACCCAAAACTCACCAAGATCTATCCTTGAATTCAGCAAATCAACCTGATTAGGGTTTAGGGGGTTGAAGTGCCTTCAACTCTTGATTGGTTTGGAATTAGGTTATAATTCTTTGTAGATATTAAATTCAAAATGTTTATAGAAGACCCTTAAACGGTCGTCCCTTGGTCAACACTATCAAATGGTTTTGAGACCGTTTGATTCCAAACGGTCTTGCAAGACCGCATGTGATCAAACGGTTTGAGACCGTTTGATTTCAAACGGTTTGCAACTGTTTGGACAAAAAGGGTCCAAGGTCATTTGATAAAGTTGCCTAGGAATTCACGCCCCTCATCTTCAACCTCTGTTCAAGTCGGTTATACCACGTATTTGCTTGCAAAAGTGCAAGGAAGAAAGGGGGTAGAAGAAGAACTGAGCTTAAATTGCAAGAACATAGATATGCATAATAAAGCAAGGAGTTTAGAGTTATAAAACCCCCCTCAAACATTGTTCCTAGAGATCCAAGCTTCCAAGCTTCAAGCCTTTAATGGCGTCTTGAGCTCCACAAGTCGGCCAAAGGTGATTCTCCAAGGAAAAGATGGGGGTGGTCGGCTAGAACAAAGAATCTAAGTGAGTTAACCATAGAACCAACCTTATACAAGGAATTCCTCTGAGAATTCGAGCTAGAAGATGGTTCCTTCTCACCTTAGCACTAGTTGGTCGTCTCCTTGAGTTCCATAGCTCTGCCTTGGTCATTTGAGAAAGATGAGAAATGAAGAGGATAAAGGATACGTTCACTTGGTTTGCAAGGGTGAAGGCTTATATAGTTTAGGTTGTTTTTCACCATAAGGACCTCTAGAACATAAATTTCTCATCTGAGTCCCTCCTTCTTCTAAGGCACGTCCAAGCCATCATTTCTTATGCAAAGCCCATCAAAACTCAAGATTTAAGGATAAAGAAAGCGAACATACAAACTAAGGTACATATATGAAGGGTCTCCATACTCATACTTGGTGAAACTACTACAAAGGTCATTCTTTTTATCTGATTACTTCATTGATGTGACCTTTTCATCATTTCTACTCTAAATGATGTCAAGAGTCATAAAAGATATTCTAGAAGGTGTATTTTACAAATTGTACCCCACATTTTGGGTAAATTGCACTTTACTCCAAATTAGGGTTTTTAAGCACAAGGATCATTCCACAAGCTGTATCTTGATGTCCAAGCTTGGGAAATCCATAATACCTCATCGTATTCACTTATATGATGTCTCATTATCAGAGAAACATCTTAACCTGTGTAATTTGCAAGTTAATCCCCTTAACTAGGTAATTTGCACATAGGTCCCTGCATTACAAAACAATACTACAACTTTGTTTAAAAAGGAGAAAAATTGAAAGTATATGTTCCTGAGGAACTTAATTACATGCCAGAGAGTAATCACAAATATATAATTACATATTTAGACAAAACATCTAGGGTTAGTTTATAACCCAGGTCAGGGATGTTACAACCTTCTCCATCCTGAGCTTTGTGCCTGGGGTCACCTCTCATGGTGCCCATTAGTCATGCAATAAAGACCACCTTCTCTATCCTGAGCTTTGTGTCTGGGGTCACCACTCATGGTGCCCATGGGTCTTATCTCCTGGGCTTGACCTTTTGGCATCATCCATCAGGGTGGAAGGTAGGTGTGAGAATACACACTTATATCGCCATTGTGATAATCATAGTGACTTTATGATTTGAAATTATGAACATCCAAACTGATAGGTTGCATTCAATGTGATTAATCATCAAGAAAACCTTCGGGAAACTAATGCGATTAACCATAATTAACCGCAAACCTATTTTGCAGATCTTTGAGATACAATCAATCAATCAATACAAGAAATCCAATAGGCAAGCAAGCACACAAAGAGATCCTAAAATATGCATATAATTTCCTATCATTAATCATGTCATCAAGATCTACTAAACCTAGCTCGCTTCCTAAGGTTTCTAGTCCTTCTTAGGGCTTCAGTTGCAATTAGGGTTTATCTTGCACTTTTATTATTACAAACCCTAGTTAGGAAAAATAGCTCACAAACCATAATGATTCTAACCTATTTTGTCCAACAGGCTTAGGATCTTCTTCTAACAGCTTATCATCACATATTTCAAATTAAATAGGATCTTTTCCCTTTTTATTCTAAGATAGGGTTTCTTAGTGCTTAATCATTCACATATCATGAAAAACCCTAAATCATGCAAGAAAGCATCTAAATTAGGTTCAAGTTCATCATTAGCTATCCAACAGGTTGCAATTACTCAATTTCATCAATTAAGTATCATGAACTTAACCATGTTCAATTAGGGTTTCTAATCTAATCCATAAGAACTTTTCATTATATTATCACACTTTTACAAATAGGAACGAAATCAGGTTCTCAAACCAATTTTATTGTGTTCCTCGTATTTTTCTAAGCAACTTTCATATAATAATTTAATTCATCAGAGCTTCCTAGCAAGGGTTATGATTTTTGCAAAGTAAATCATTTTGTTGAATTATTTGTTATTTTTAGAAAAGCATCAGCCGCTCGATCTGTGGTCCACTGGACCACGCGGGATCCAATAGCCTACGATCTGTGTGCTTATCAATAGGGAAGTGTGGACGTCAAAACATAGCAGAAGGAACAAAAAAATCCATTTCCTATTAGTAGATTTCATCAATAATGGTTTATTTGGAGGAAAGGGCACACAAGCATACCTTTTCATGGAGCAAGTTGAATGACTTTCTTCATATGGTGATGTGCATTTCTCACAAAGGTTGATAGAAGTCGTTGATGGCATCCTACCAATGCAGTCATGTAGTAACTATGTCTCTACATATTTCATGCAGATGATGAGGAATTTCCTCATCACAGTTCTTGAGCTGATAGGGAAGGAATGACTTTTCTCTTGGAAGCATGCTATTGTAAGGCCTCAAAACTTGCTTAATGAGTTGAATAAGCTTAGAAAATCAGATATATCTGAACATTCATTCATAAATCCAAAATGGGTTTTCACTTTGACTCTCTCACATATATCTAGAGATAGAATCTTGTGATCACTTACAACATTTGAATGGAGGATACCTTCAAACTTAGAGAAAGCATTCATGAAGTTGTCATTGTAAAAGATTCTATCATTATAAGAAGTAATGAGATTACTACAGATTGATGATTATCCCAGGAAAATATAGGACCATTGAGGCTGAGCTCAAATAAACCACAATTGAGGATGCAATCATTGAAATCTTCCATTGATTTCTTTGATCGAGGGTCCTTTACCAACTTCTCATCTCCTTTTCTAACTGCATTCAAGTCCCCTAGAATGACCCAAAGCAGGTTCATACTAGAATGAATCGAATCAAGATCTAACCAGAGACAAGTTCTATCATTGTCAGGATTATGCCCATAGGTTGCAGTAAGACAAAGCCTTTTGTTGTCACACAGAATTTCTAGATGAACTGATTGATCAGTCTGGTGGATATTCCTCACAATGGAATTAGTTTCCTTCCAGAGAAACACAACTCTCCCTAGATCGTGAGATTTGTGATTAGAGACCCATTGAAACTCAGAGAACACTTTACCAATAAGCTTTCTAATCTTTCTTTCTTTAACTTTGGTCTTAATTAGTAGAACAATGTGGGGTCTGAACTCATTTATTTTACTCCAGACTAAAGAGGCCTTAAGGTTAATCCCTCTAACATTCTAGGAGAATATGCTAAAGTTTGAACTATCCATTTAAACTATTTGGACCCAGTATCTCACTAGTTTCAGACTTATCCACCACCAAGCCACAGATTGTCACCAACTACCTTCAGATTATCGAACTTATTAGTCAGTGAGGACTGAACTGTATGATCTAGTTCTTTGCTAGATTTGGACCCTTCCTTCCTTTCCCTATAGATTTCTTCATTTTGTTTCCTTTTTGTACTTCAACTGAGGCTCTTCAATAATAGATTCAACCACAACAAGTGGAGTGGAGAGGTCCACAACTATCCCCTACATAGGAGAGTTATCCTCCTTTGATACTCAAGAACTAGAAGTATCGTCAAAGGTTTCCTTAGGTACATGGGATTCCTCTTCCTCATTACTGATAACTAGAGCATCCTCAATAGTAGCATTCATAAATGGGTTTGAACACTCAATACTCCCATTAACATCCTCCTTGCTAACAACTAAAATATCCTTAGTATTAATTAATGAGTTCGAACACCCAGTGTTTTTCTCAGTAACCTTCGACTCAACTTTAGTAGGTACCTTCTTCACCCAGATCTTCTTCACAGCAAGACCAGTGAGATTTTGTTAGAGTGACCAAACAATTTTCAAACAAAACAAGCTTTAGGCATCTATTCATACTCAAAATTGATCAGGCGACTGACTCCTTTATCACTAGAGACTTCTAAATCTTGAGGGAATGTCATTGAAGCCAACAATAAAATCTGTAGCCTAATAAACTCTAGATTCCTTAACTCAAAAGTAACCCTATCTGCACGTATATGATTGCTAAGGTAAGATCCTATCCTGGCAAACATCTTCATGTACCATACTTCCAACAACAAGTTATGGATTTGAACCCATATAGGTATATCAGATAATCTAAACCTCTTCAAGGAATCACCTAGTTTCCACTTCATCAAGACCAATGGTCTACCTCTAACAAAATAAGCTCCATTGTCCAGAACATTGTCCCGATCTATATCCTCTGAGAACTTAATAAGGAAGAATCCCTCACCATGATTCATAACTTCAATGGAACCCTTTAGGATCCAAATTTGCGGCATGTACCTTTCAAGAGGGGGCAAATGTGGTTTGAAATCGACGATGTATCCCCCAAAACATCGCTTCCATTGTTCCACATTCTTCTCTTTCTCCTCCCCTGGGTAAATTAACTTCTAGTCTCGTATCTCAATATCTACTTTTTCTAAGGATGTGTTGTAGAGTTTAGGTTTCATTAGATCTTACCATGACTTTGTAGATGAAGAAACAATAGAATCATTTGGTTTCAGAACTACCTCAGAACTGGATCCAGTGTAGAAGAATAATGCTCATCGTTGGAAAGATGAGGATCTCCTCCATTTCTATGTTCTTTACCTTCACGCCACCAGTTTCCAGATACCACCACCAGGGAGGGCATTTTTACTCCCTATGATATATGTAAGCTCGATATCACATATTGACTCACATGAGTATGGCCATACATTTCTTAGTCTTATTCAAGTGGCGTGGCTATGATACTCTTACAGGAGGGATAAATCATATCTACATTACTCACAGTCATCCTCACGTGCCACAGTGCAACCAAGCATCACCTTTATGGCAACCCTTATTTAGAATTATGGTAGATGATGTCAAAGTACAATGAACAACATGTGATGAGTGTAGTGATTTTATGTCTAAGAACCACACTCACCACCAACACTATAAGATATGATTTTGACTACCAATTATGGTTTCCATGTATCACTCTTTTTATGGGGTTGTCTAATATATTGCTCTCTAACAAGTATCTATGTGCTTGGTTTGATATCATATATCATGACTGATGAGTTTCTATCATCAACCAACACACACTCTAGTCTTATGTGTTATTGCTATCTATCAACTTTCCATAATAACATCTGACTAGGGATATAACAAGAATGTATATACTCTTAGCATCCATATGATCTCATCGTTCAGGTCATCAACCCGAAGACATACATCATTGGGTAATATCATTCTCTAAACATTTATTGTTACTTCATTATCTCATGACTGAATAAAATAGAATAAATTGAAAGATTGTATTTATTATTAATCAAATCATTTACAAGCTATGCCATTACAATCATCGTATGATTGGTTCCCAGGGCATACATACCAACAAGACATGGTAGATAGTTATATACAAATCAAACATCTGATACCCATGGGACTTATTGCGATTAATGTATACTCATCACATCTAAAAAACCCTCTTTTAATTACTGAGTAAATGTTATTCTTTGTGAAAATATCCACTTATGTCATTGATATTAAAATAAATAAGCATTTATTCTTTAATCTAGATGGTTATCTAAAAGATGGATTCTAAAAATGGTTTTAATTGAAAATGAACCCAATGAGTGTACTCCATAAGAAACATAACTATATACAAAGTGAAACATATCTATATTGACTTCATGTCCACATTAATGTGACCATCATGACATGTCATTCCTTGTTTCTGTAAGCTCATTCTTAAACACATATTGTTAACTGAAACACATGAGGGGTTTTAGGTCCACATGATTTTGAAAAGTTTTGTCGTACACCCTAACAATGTGAAAATCAAGGTTTTGGGCCAGTCAATGAATTACATACTATGAGCGGATTTCAAAATAAACATATAGATACATATATTTCAATAAATTCAATCAAAAATATCGTATAGAAATGATGAGATTTCATACAAACTTTATTTTATGAAAGATGTTGTCATATACATATTAAATAGAATGAAAGATAACTATAATTGTTTGTGTAATTAATATGAATATATAGATTGTAGTATGTGTTTACCTCAGATCAACATGGCTCATACAAAAATTAGTTTGAAAGTTACTGGCGCAACACACCTATATACGTTATAAGTGCACTAGCCCACTAAAACTTAGTATAACCCAATTGAACATGCATCCTAAGTATATGTGGTCTATGAAGATGGGTGGTCCATTTTGGATATTATCAGGTTCTCTAGAGCTTACATGTATTTCATGTGGATCTTACCCCCTATTCCATATTCTGACAATAAGGCATGACATCTAGTTATATTCACATCAAGCCTTCCACACACACATACTTATTACCTGACATGTATACTCATCAAATCTCAAACAATATGTTCTATGGATTTCTATATAAATGATATTTTTATGAAAATATCCATTTATGTTTTTAATATTGAAAAACAATCATTTATGAAGATGGGCGGTCCATTTTGTATATTATCAGTCCCTATAGAGATTACATGTATTTCATGTGGAGCTTACCCCTGATTCCCTATTCTGACGATAAGACATGACATCTAGTTATATACACATCAAGCCTTCCACATGCACAAACTTATTACTTGACATGCATACTCATCAAATCTCAAACAATATATTCTATTGATTTCTATATAAATGATATTTTTTTATTAAAATATCTATTTACATTTTAATATTGAAAAATAAACATTTATACTTTTAGTTGGATGCTTATTTTGACAGGGGATTATGAGGTGAATCATAACTACAAGAGACTGTGAAACTTCATAGTCATTAATGACTTAAACTCATGAATCACATAGGTTTGTGCCTAGTTTTTAAAAAAGGAAAATTAAAAAATGTTGGGTAAATCATTGTGTAAACATTGTGCCTCAAGAACATTTGTTGAATGACCGATATAACTTCCTTGTACCAGACCCCTCATTGACTCAAAGATCTTGATGAAACAAACAAAAAACACAAGAAAATTAACTACTTAAGCTTATTTTGTGGCACATCTCTTTCCACAAGCAGGTAATATCCATAGGCAGAAAGGACCCTTCTTCCTTCATGAAACAACTTGCAACTTGTCTCGAGAGATTAGATGATGCTGTCCTCCTTCCCTATCATTTTTGAAGATATACATTATTTTTTAGTAATGAAGATATAAAACATTAGTTGGTCATGATCATCCGACCAATTTGTTTGCCTTTTTATTTTTATTTTTTGGGAATCTATGGTGACAACACATATTGAGAATTGATGATAATGGAGCCCACATACACTAGTCATGCACATTATATCTCTGTAATATAGATTCGATCACTATAAAAAAAATACACGGTCGAACTATTCATCTTGCAAAAACCTTTTCTCTAACATCGAGGCTTGTCACACACACTTCCTCAACCTCTTCTTCCACAATTGCACTCTCATCTATCATTTATTTTCTTCACAAACCTCTAGATCTGCAACAACAACCCAAAATGGCAAGCTCATATGGAAACCCATCAACGAAGCCATACTTCCTTCATGAAGACAATCATTAGCTACCTTGTTTTGATAATCATTCCATATATCTTTCAATATCTTCTATTCCTACGTCTTGTTACAAGTGGAAACAACCATGAAAAATGCCATTGTGTCAACAAATGGTTGCCAATACCTTTTCTGTGGGGCTCCTCTAAATTTTCCATCACGTTCTTGTATCCATTCTAATGCATCATCGTCTCTTTTAAGAAACATTAAGGGCATATTATAGTACATGGAGACCATTAATTCTTATATTGAAAGGTTCCTAGCACCTTGCACTACACGATTTAGGGACTCAAAATAATTATCTAAGAGATATCATATGTTACCTTGGTAATATGTACCTGTTTAACAAGATCAACATCAAATACATAGTTTTGAAAAACTAGATTGATTGCTAGGTTGTCTACCCTAAATTGATCAAATTGAATAGTTCTAATTGTTGATTAAACATAATATACTCATTTGATTTTGATTGTTTCTTAAGTTACAAGAAAACAATGAAGGTAGGGGAAATGTGTGGTAAATGGCATAAAGTCTCTATTTATGCATTGGCAATCTCACACATTTTATGAGGAATGATGTAGAGATCTAGGCATATATGACCAAAATTATCAAACAACTTCCATTTACTAGCTCTATCTTTCGCACGATAGAAAAGGTGAGATGACCCCATTGTCGTCAAAATAAATGTTCATGAAAATAAGAAGGGTGCCTTAGTATTTTCAAAGGAGTTTTAGAGGAGAAATAACATGAATACAAAGAATATGGTGACAACGAACACATTCTCAAATGCAATGTCCAAAAGCTAACACTGCTACAAAACACGCCTTTGGTGTCGGTTGTTTAACCCCTTTTAGCGACGCCTATGTGGGTGCCGCTAAAGGTCGAACTCTTCAGCGTCAGTTGTATAACCGACGCCAAAAGGCTTCGCGCCACCAAAAACGCGCCAGCAGGACACCTATAGGCGTCGGTTAGGTATAGTAAGTCGACGCCAAAAGGCTTCGCGCCACAAAAAGGGCGCCATCTAGGACACTTTCTGCGTCGGTTTACCACTAAAAACCGACCCCATATTTCCAGACGCCAAGTCCGTGCTTCCCTGCACGGCTGTGTTTAGTACTATACGCGTCGGTTTTATACTAATAATCGACGCCATTTCCCGCCACGACCGTGCTTTCCTGCACGGTCGGGTTGTTTGTCACATTAGGCGGCGGTTTTATCCAATAACCGACACTGTAAGCCTTTGATGTTGGTTTTCTATAAATAACTGACGCCTATGTTTTAATTTTTTTTTATCAGTTTGCAGGCCTGCTGTGGCTGGTCAGCAGGATGAGAACCTGCAGTTCAATTTTTTGAACTACAGGTTTACAACATCCATTGATATCAGCCAACAAACAGGCCACAAACCTGCAAAATCAACAAATATACTTTTCACACAAGTAGATACATTCAGACATCAATTCAATTCTCACATTCACACATGTAGAAACATTCAAATACATGTATAAACATTCAGACATGTATAAACATTCAGAAATATTAATTTACAAAATATCATTCAACATCTCTATCAGCATCCCAATTATATTTTACAGTCCCCACTGCTTGAATGGCTCTTGCCCATTCTTCTCTTACTTCATTTAATACTTCTATCGTGTATGGAGCATGTACATCTTTTAAGTATTTACCTATAACATGGTCAGTTTTAAACACCTGCAAAGAGAATGATGTATATATATAAGTTATAATATAAAAATAAGATTGATATATTTCATACTAACTAATGAGACTATATATAACACCTCATGTATGGTATCGATGTCCAATGCAGCATAACAAGTGCAACACGCACAAGTGCATACAACTAATGCGGTATCGATGTCCAATGCGACATACAATACATAAAGTGCAGCACACACAAGTGCTTCAGATTCATATAACAACATGACAGACTAACACATATATAGTGCATAACAACAACAACGCTGAATTTACATACAACACTAGCTTAGTACATATATAGTGGGACTAAGGTGACGAGTTAACAGGAGGACAAACAGATTTCACCACGAGTTAACATTGAAGAAGGTCTACTAACTTACACTGAGCTAAACAAGTTTATCAGTACTAGCCTAAGGCACAAGTACCGTTCGTCAAGACAATGAAGGTCGTGGAAGCTTAGTGTCCACTGTCCAGTTGAACGTGTAGTGGCCACTAAGCTGGTGGCCACTAAGCTTCCACGACCATCATTGTCCCGACGAACGGTACTTGTGCCTTAGGCTAGTACTGATAAAGTCGTTTAGCTCAGTGTAGGTTAGTAGACCTTCTTCAATGTTAACTCGTGGTGAAATCTATTTGTCCTCCTACTAATGCATACGGTTTCTGAATCACCTTAGTCCCACTCTATATGTACTAAGCTAGTGTTGTATGTGAATTCGGCATTGTTGTTGTTATGCACTATATATGTGTTAGTCTGTCATGTTGTTATATGAATCTAAAACACTTGTGCATGCTGCACTTTATGTATTGTATTTGTATCCTGCTTCTCTTCATTGTGGCTTCTTTTGTTGTTTCATGGCTTGCAGCCTATATATCTATATAACCTTAGTGTGGGATGCTTGCTCGTTGAGCATCGCTGATAGCCTAGTTAGTTAGCACATTGATTTGGTTAGTAACACTAAAGGTTAATCTTGAATAGGTGAATACATAAAAACATATATTAATTAAATTGGGAGTGGCGCGTCATACCTTGAATTCATCTATTTTTCTTTGGGTAACAAACTCCTCCCAGTCTTTGGGGTCCAAGTAGTTCCATTGTTGTGTGGCTTCCTTCTTTCTATATTTATTTTTCAAAAAGAATACAAACAAAAATTATTAGTGTAGAGTTAGTGAAATACTGATCAATGTCTAGAATTGGAATCAATCAAGAACCTATTCTCAGCATCGCGTATGTAATCTCGGGTGAGATTGGTCCTATAGTTCCTTAGGACCCTCCCACAACGTTTAGCATTTGTATTAACTAGAAGATAATGAAACATCAAATCAGAAAATGATATTGATATTAAAAAAACAAACATATAGCTTCAATAAAAAAATATAAACATGCATGCCTCTAAAATTGTGATCTTTTATCAATTAACAACCCTTCATTGTGATCTCCACACACATATAAGTCATCATTAGATTCAATGTTTTGTGGAGTTGGCAACCCAACTGAGAATGGGCTGGAGTCATCATACTTATCATAGTACTCTTCTTCATCTATAAGATCTTCAATGAACTGTCTTTTACCATGAAGAACAACCGACCATTTATCATTTGAAGGATTTGTTTCGCCTGTGATGCCAATATGAATGGTTCACCCTTCTCACCAATATTTTCAAATTTCACTAAAGTGAAACCCAATTCATCCACTATAACTCCTTTGGTGTTATCAACCCAATTACATTTAAAGAGCGGAATTATGAAATCTATGTAGTCAAACTCCCATATGTCTTCAATGACACCGTAATATGACATTTTAGCTTCACGTGGACTCTTATCCTTTGCACTTGCAAAATACATAGTCGATGCTTGAAGAGTGACCCCACTGTTTTGGACGACACTCTTATCATCTTGGCTCTTTGTGTAATATGTGAACCCATTAATGTCAAACCCTTCATAAGACATAACATTCGGTTTTGGTTTAAAGGCGAGGCATTTGATAGTTTTCGTAATATCATTTGGTGTTTGAGATAGTTGATGTAAGACTTTATCTTCAAACCACTTAGTAAAAGTCTTGTTATGCTCTCTAGCAAGCCACATTGAACTTGCTCGAGGATGTTGTCTCTTGATGAAATTGGTATGTTCCTCGATATAAACACTCACTTCGTACATGTTGAGTAAAATATACAAGTGACCTTGTTCCAACTGCTCATGGCTGATTACTTTCATCCGTCAAAATTCCTTTGCCCTCCTCAATATTCTTGTCATTAACAGGAGTGTTATTACCACTCAGAAAGTCATTGCAAAAATCCATAACCTCTCTCGCCACATAACCTTCAATAATACTCCCTTCAGGTCGATAACAGTTTTGAACATCACCTTTAAAAATGCTCATGTATCGTTCAAAGGGATACATCCAATGCAAGAAAACTGGTCCCAACATTTTCACTTCCCTAGTCAAGTGGACAACAAGATGTACCATGATATCAAAGAACGAAGGAGGGAAATACATCTCAACCTGACATAGGGTAACAACCACTACTCTTTGCAAATTATCGAGAGTATCAGGGTCAATAACTTTGCTGCATAGACTGTTGAAAAAGAAACAAAGTCTGGTGATTGCAAACCTTACATGCTTCGGCAATATAGATCAAATTGCCACGGGAAATATTTGTTGCATTAGAGTGTGACAATCATGAGATTTAAGACCTATCAACTTCAGATCTTTCATTGATACCAATCTACGGATGTTGGATGAGTAACCCTATGGCACCTTAACATTTACCAAGCATTCACAAAAAGCTTTCTTCTCCTTTCTAGACAACGTGCAAACAAGAGGGAGGTAAGTATGTTCTTTTATTACCCATTTCATGTAATTCTGTTAATTCTGACCTTATTCCCATTTCACGTAGGTCCAGTCTGGATTTTATCCCGTCTTTAGTCTTACCTGGTATATTTAACAGAGTACTAATGATGCTATCACAGACATTTTTCTCAACGTGCATTACATCGATACAATGCCTGACTGTCAAAGAACTCCAATAAGGAAGATCCCAAAATATTAATTTCTTCTTGAATGAAGAATTTTCACTCCGTGTGGCCATACAACATTGTGATTTCTTACCAAATTCATTGACAATGTCTTTTACTCTTTCATAAACAACATCCCCTGGTATAGGTTTAGGTGCACTCTGTTCATCATTCCATCTATTGAATGCTTTGCGCTTCCTACGATACGAATGGAATTTTGGAAGAAACCTTCGATGACCAAGATATACAGTCTTGCCGCCATGTTTTCGTCTTATTGAATCAGTGTTTTCTTCACATATAGGACACACTTTAGCTCCTTTGACACTATATCCAGACAAATTCCCGTATGCTGGAAAGTCATTAATAGTGCAAAACAACATAGCGTGTAAACAAAATGTCTCTCTTCTTGAAGCATCATAGGTCATCACACCTTCAGCCCAAAGTTTCTTTAAGTCATCAATCAGAGGTTCAAGATAAACATCGATATCATTTCCGGGTTGTTTAGGGCCCGATATCAACAACGACAACATAACATACTTATTTTTCATACACAGCTAGGGAGGAAGATTGTATATAACAAGCATGACTGACCAAGTGCTATGTTGGCTACTCAATGTCCCGTACAGATTCATCCCATCTGTACAAAGCCCAAGTCTTAGATTCCTATCTTCTTCACCAAATTTGGGGTACAATAGATCAATCTTCTTCCACTGTGAGGAATCAGACGCATGTCGTAGGATCCCATCATTATTTTTCTTAACATCTGCATGCCACCTCAAATTCTTCGCATCTTTCGGATTTTCAAACAAGCGTTGAAATCGTGATATTATAGGTAGATACCACATCACCTTGGCAGGAGAACCAGTTTTGGACTCCCCCGAAGTCGTCAATTTATACCGTGACGCACCACATTTTGGACAATCTTTCAAATCCACATAGTCCTTTTGAAATAATACACAATCATTCGGGCATGCGTGTATCTTCTTGGCCTCCATTCCCATTGGGCACAACAATTTCTTTACCCGGTATGTTGAGATTGGAAGCTCGTTTCCTTCAGGAAGCATTTCTTTCAACAAAGTCAACAATGAAGTGAAGCTTTTGTCGCTCCATCTATTGTTAGCTTTCAACTTATACAATATCAACACAGCTCTAAGCTTCGTAAACTTAGCACAGACTGTGTATAACAGTATCTCAACATCATGCACAATGTTTCTAAAGATAGAAGGTGGATCGGTGTGCTCTACCCTACAACTATCCAGCATCGCATCAACGATGTCTACTGGAACTGGTTCGTTCACATCTATGTCATCGGAGGCAATTTCTTCTTCCACCCAAGCACTGCTATCGACATCCACTGGTTTTGAGTTTGAAATCTCTCCATGTCAGTGCCATTATGTATAGCTTTGTACAATCTCATTGCACATGACATGACTTTTGATTTCGTCACCAGTGGTGACTTTCAAGTTGTTACCGCAATGCCTACATGGACAGTATAACCTATCTCCAGGTTCTTTCCTATGTTCCTCGGCAAATCTAATAAATTGATCAAGACCAGATATAAACTCTGGGGTGCAGCGATTGTGAATGGACATCCATGATCTATCCATTCTATGATCAAAGAGAAAACAAGTATATATTAGGACAAGATTAGGGTCTACGGTTAACAAATACATGTGATGTCATTCTTATATATAATAAATGTGTACCACCTATCCCATCCTTGAACACCTAATCTCACTAGTAAGTGTATAATGTGTATTGGGTTTTCAAGAAAATTTTGGCAGCATTTCCCCGCTGTTCTCTAAGTACATATGTACTTAGAGAACAAACCAGGAAATGCTACTGAAATTTTCTCGAAAACCCAATACACATTATACACTTACATCCTAAGTGAGATTAGGAGTTCAACAACAGTCCCAAACCGGGGACTATCTAAGATTTACTCCTAATGAGTAAATCTTGGACGGGTTTCTAGGCCAACAAACACAATAATAGATATGTACATGTTAGGGTTTCATCACAATTAATGTTAGGGTTTCATCACAATTGATGTTAGGGTTTCATCAATGTTAGGTTTAATCAAATCAAATGTACTTAGAGAACAAACCAGGAAATGCTACCGAAATTTTCCCGAAAACCCAATACACATTATACACTTACATCCTAAGTGAGATTAGGTGTTCAAGAACAGTCCCAAACCGGGGACTATCTAAGATTTAATCCTAATGAGTAAATCTTGGACGGGTTTCTAGGCCAACAAACACAATAATAGATATGTACATGTTAGGGTTTCATCACAATTAATGTTAGGGTTTCATCACAATTGATGTTAGGGTTTCATCAATGTTAGGTTTAATCAAATCAAATCAAGTTTGAATCTTAATTACATATGTACTAACATCAAAATTTAATGAATTAGGTCAAACATTAGGATTAGAAGCACAAATATATGCAAGCAAAAGATTTGTTCGTATCCTAGGATTTACATAAAGCATTACATAAAGATTTGTTCATATCCTTACCAACAGCAAGCACGACCGTGGCTGTGTTGGCCTACCACGGCCGTGTTGTCCAACGCGGCTGTGGTAGGCCAACACAGTCACGCCAGTGCTTGTTGTTGGTAAGGAGCTAGGGAGAAGGAAGCAAAGCGGCTAGGGCTACCTGGAGCTAGCGTGGAGAACAGTGGCGGCGAGCGACGGCAGCAGTGGCGGTGAGCAGGTGAAGAGAAGAGCAGAGCGGTGCTCGCAGTGGCACCAGGAGATGAGCAGAGCAGTAGAGAAGAGCAGAGCAGCAGTGGCGGTGAGCGGCAGCAACAGCAGAAAGAGGATGCAGCGGCGGCGAGCAGCGGCGCACCAGCAGCAGCGGGGGTCGTCGGTGATTTAGGCGAGAGCGGCAAGCACAGGAAAATTATCACGAAGAAACAGGAAGGAAGGGGGAAGAGCCGGGTGATCAGGTCTATTAAGTTGGTCAACAACGTCGGTTATCTACAAAACCGACGCCTATTACTCTTCCGTGTTGGTTGTTAGTACAAAATTGACGTCCAATTAGACAATCTTTGCCCTAAATTATTTGGCAGGAACCATTATCAGCGTCGGTTATCAAAGGATTAACTGACACCGAAAGCAGAACTTTTCACGCAAATTTTCATCTTAAGGCGTCGGTGAATAGTTAAAAAACCGACGTTGTATGTGACGCAATTTTTTTCACTCGAAAATTGGATTTCGCGGGCGATTTTAGGCATCGATTTGTTATAACCAGCCGACACTGAATACAAAGCAGTACCCGTGTCTGGCTGGTCTTCGAATATAGACGTTGGTTTTCCTAAATAACCGACGTCGAATAGTATAGGCGTCGGTTTACCTAAATAACCGACGCCCAGAAAAGTGACATTGAATGTTGTTTCTATAGTAGTGTAAAATATCAAATAGAATCTTTATCCACATGTGATCTATATTTTGTAATAACACCGTTTTGATTCACATGGGCGGGAGGGGGGTTGGTAAAAAAATTGGTATTACATGGATATTTTGGTATTAGGCTTTCTTTTAGTAGAGACTACATTTAAAAGTTCTTAACTAATATTTATTCTAAATCAATTAAAGATCATGTTTAATTGGATCACCTGATTAAGAAAAATTATAATATAATTTGATTGTCTATATTTTTCAATCAATTCACTAACTTGGGATGCCACATTGGTCTATAAAATATTTTGACAGGAGCACTCAGTTTCAAATGAACCATATGTGAACAAAGAAACCACACTATCACACATATAGATTGTTATGATTAAGGATGACTGATAAAAACAGCATAGAATTAGTTTTTTGTATCATCACCACTACCATTTTCATATGTGTTCTCTTTAGACCCAATATCATTATCACATACATGTTTAGACGAAGAAGCTTCATCTACAATTCGAGTTACATTAAGATTAAATGACTCAACAAAGCTAGTAAGGTACATATATCTGTTGGGGATGTTATACCGATACGGTCCCGGATGTGACAAAAACTTATTGCAGAAGCATTACCGACAAGCATATAAACACAAAAAAACACCAGATTTAACATGGAAAACTCTCCCCAAGACAAGGAGAGAAAAACCACGGGACAATACCAGCCAACAAGCACTATGTAATTATGATTACAACTCACATTGCCTAGATTTAATTACCCCCTAAATCCAGGTAGCCCTCCCCACACGAGAATAAAGATGAGGAAGAAGAGAATCACACCCAGTGTGTACAAAACCTCCCTCTTTACTTTATATCCTCACAAGGCCATTGTCGTTGTTGGGGACTGCTTGATGTTTCTATGACCGATGATTGGGTCAGACTATGGCAACACTGTGTCTATAACCACTAACCGCTACTTTGCTTCAAGGAAAAGTCACTGGCCCTCTCTTATCAACCAAGAGAGATGCTCTGTTAGTACACCTAATGTGTCACCAACTGTCAGCTGCTACTTCACTTCAAGGCAAAGTCATTGACCCTCTCTTTATTCAACCAAGAGAGACTACTACAGATATGGCTTATAATGCCACATTTACAGGCGTCAGTTGTATACAAGAAACCGACGCCTAAACCCTACAACGTCAGTTGAATACAAAAACTGACATCTATCTATGAAGAGCGACCAGACACGGGTATCACTTTTAATTTAGCGTCGGTTCTTTAATAAGCAACCGACGCCTAAAATTGACCGCCAAATCCAAATTTTCCAGTGGAAAAAAATTACCTCTAAAATTTAACATATGTCGTCAGTTTTTAACTAACTAACCGACGACTAAAGGTTTTTCACGAGACAAAAATTGGGCATATTTTTGTCGTCGGTTTACTTGCAATAACCGACACCGATGTGTTTTCGCGCGTTGTCCCCGTGAAAATTTTCACCCACCTTTGGCGTCGGTTCTTCTACGGAAACCGACGATAATGGTCATTAATCGAGAACATTTTTTTTTGTAGGCATATGTAGATAGACGTCAGTTTTTCCAGTTGGAACCGACGACTATCATTGAACATAGGTGTCAGTGTTTTGGTGGTAACCGACGCTTGTTTTTTTAAGCGTCATTTTTTTTTCAATAATCGACGCCTATTGTTAACTTAACCCGCGCGAGCCAGACTCTTCCCCTTTATCTGTTTCATTGCCAATTGATTACTCTCCTCCTGTTAGGTCTTTGGCGATTTCTCTCTGTCGCCATTCTCTCCTCCTCCGTTGTGCCTGCCCTGTCGTCGCTGCACCGCAGTTCTCCTCTACCGTTGCACCTACCCTACAACCGTGCTCCTCCTCTACCATTCTCTCTGGAGCTTGCCTGCTCGCTTCTCGGACCTCCTGTTCACCGCCGCCACTCGAGGTACCCTCTTCCTCCTCTTATTTCTCCTCTTCTCCCTATACTAGAGGAACCAGAACCACTTGCAGAGTCCCTCGTCGAGGAGTAGGTGAAGGAAGGAAGGTCAGGCGGCTGGAAGAGTTTATGGACTCTTCCGTTGTTCCCCACGCCTGGGAGTGTGGTGATGAGATGACTTGACGACCTCTCCCATTGAGGGAGTGTCTGGGCGATTGGTGGTTGAGGTAGCTGGTTAGGACCTAGGGGAGAGGCCGACTACATGATGTGGTGGGGGGGCATCTTTGCTGCCTTTGTCACTGTTGTTGCTACTTTTTCTTCTTATCATGATGTTGACGGTGGTAGGGTGTGAGAGGAATGAAGAAGATAGGGAAATAGATGAGATGAGGACAACATGATGCTAATTTCAGATCACCGCCTGTTGAGAATCAAAATCCCAACCTAGAGAGGTGCAACCAGTGACGAGAATCAAAATCCATGGGGAACTTTGTCCTTGTTATTTACATACTCTAACAAGATCTAGAATATGTTTGACCCTTGATGTAATATCCAAATTGTGAGTGATGCAATGTAAGTGAGCAAATACTTATATTAAGTCAATCCTTAAACCACAGTAGATCAGATATGTATATGAGTGTGCTCATTGAAACAGTAGGATTTTTTAAAGGGAGTGTTTTTTAGATTAAATGACTGCAGAAGACATAATATTAACTCCAGCATAATCTCATGCATAGGTGATATTAATATTTGAGATATTAATTTTTGCTCAGACCTAGGTGATATTTTGTTTGATTTAAATAGGATTGGAGGTATGTACTCCTTTTTATTATTATAATTGGGCATTATTATGACTAATTTTTCCCATAATGAGGCAATTTTTACAATACTTGCTCTTGTTCCAATTGTTGGGCAATTCATATACTCCCAATTGAGAAATATTATTACTTTTCTAAAATTATTCTTATCATGTTGAATCGGGTCAATGACCACACCTGCTATTGTGCCTGAATTATGTCATGTATGTTTGTAGAAAGTGAATATTGTCGCTCTAATTGTGAATTATTGCATGTTTGAAACTATTGAATTCTTGATTTATTATTTAATAATGCTCTAATTGTGAGTGATGCAATGTAAGTGAGCAAATACATGTAGTGGTGGTGAAATCTTATGTCTATGTTCTTTTACTCATTAGCCTAGAAACCCATCCAAGATTTACTCATTTGGAGTAAATCTTGGATAATCCCCAGTTTGGGACTGTTCTTGAACACCTAATGTGGGCTCCGATCTCCAAAACCACGATATAAATTCAGCGGAAGCATTCGATTAACAGCGGAAGACAAAAATCACGGGAAATTAAAACTTTTTGAAATAAGATGTTGAAATCATAAAACTTATTTCATAAAAAGGAGATAAACTGTGTTACATCTCTGTTGAATTACTTTTTGAGTAATTATATACAACATGATACAAAAATCTCAAGAGTAAAAACCAAAATCTCAGACACTAACTCCAAGACCTGAGAGTACAGAGACGGCATAGGACTATCTAACGAAAAACTCAGCAGTCAGTATCTCCACCTGAGATTCACTGCTGCTCCTGGTGCTGTTGTTGCTGGTATTGGTCACCTGTAGGCTGGTTCCTCCATCCTCGACGACCACCTAAAAAGTTGAAATCTACGGGGTGAGACAATTTTAAATAATTGTCCCAGCGAGAGTTATAACTCTCAACTAGAAGCTTTATATAGCAAAACAAAGAATAACATAGGCAATTACAGCTCTTTAAAAGAATCAGCAGCAGATTGATATTAAGCAGACTATCAGCATTTAAGGAATATGAACAACATATGTAGTATGTAGTGTAACATCATTCAAGTATCTCGTAGTTCAACCTAAGCAGTTATACTACGCTGTTGATTATGTTTTTCAAACATCATTATGCCCTGCGGAGATGAGGTATACCGCTCATACTCCAACCGATCACTGTTAAGTCGCATCGGTATCATACCTAGGTCATCAAAAGAGCCAGATTCTTATGACCTCATCTTCCTCAGTCAGAGTGAGGATAACTTGCAGGACATCCAGTGTCTCTGCTACTATAGCTCACCAGGGTAATCTGGTACTTCGCTATTCGAGTCACAGTGGCATTCTGTACTCTCTTCGTCATCGAAAGATTTCTTGTTTATCTCTCATCGATGCGGTATAAGGATTTCCTCGATTACAACATAACACATAGTGAAGGGTTGATGGATTAAGATACATCTACATCAATTCCTACACTGGGATGTAAGGATTTACACATCCATATTCCCCCACATACTCAAAAGTATGTGATCGAGGAATTCCCTTAGGAAAACCTGTTTCACCATCATATTGTTTCTGACAATGATGGATCTATGATCAGGGCTCTACATGGTATGATTATACTTGATTAGTTAGGTACATTTCAGTATTCTTTTAACATCATACATGTTCTCAAACATTAATCATTAGCTTAGCAGCTATGACAATAGAATACTAAATGTAACAAGTCTCACTCACATCAATTATCATTTCTCAATCATATCATCACAAGTCATCTAGTAAGCATGACCTTGATGATACACATGGCTCTCACAGCCTAAAAATATCATTGGATGCACTACTACAGAACCTACCTTTAGTTTTGGTTATTTAAGGCCTTTAGTGTCGGTTTCTAAGCGACACCTATGTGGGCGACACTAAAAGGTCACCCATTACGCGTCGGTTCCAGAACCGACACCCAAACTCTTCGCGTGCCACCGAAAACACGCCATCAGGGGACTATAAGTGTTGGTTATCAGATAAGAAACTGACACCATAAACCTTCGCGCCACAGAAAGGGTGCCAGCTTGGGCACTATCAGTGTCGGTTATAAGTCAAAAACCGACGAAATATGTCTTCGCGCCAAAACAACAGGCGTCGGTTATTTGTAAAAAACTGACACTATAACTTATGTATTGGTTTTTTACAAATACCTACGCCTGTTATTGGCGCCAGCTTGGGCACTATCAGTGTCGGTTTGTAGTAAGAAACTGACACCATATATCTCCGTGCCACAGGAAATAGGCATCGGTTATTTCTATAAAACCGACACTATAACTTTATGTGTCGGTTTTTTACAAATAACCGACGCCTATTGTTTTGGTTTTTTTTTGTCAGTCTGCAGACCTGCTGTGGCTGGTCGCAGGATGAGAAACCTGCAGTTCAGTTAACTGAACTGTAGGTTTTACGACATCCATTGATATCAGCCAACAACAGGCCACAAACCTGCAAAATTAACAACAAAAATATATATATTCACACATGCATTTAGCAATGCAACCTACAATTCCATTTTATATCACACATTTAGAAACATTGATGTAGCTAGCAATCTATAGTTCCATTCATTTCACATTCACACATGTAGAAACATTCATATAGCAACCAACACTTTCATTCATTTTCACTCAGACACATGTAGAAACATCCAGACATGTAGAAACATTCACACATATATTATAATTCAGATATTCATTTACAAAATATCATTGTTTAGTCATTATTCACTATCAGCATCCCAATTATATTTTAAAACCCCCACTATTTGTATGGCTATTGCCCATTCTTCTCTTACTTCATTTAATTCTCCCATCGTATAGGGAGCATGTACATCTGGTAAGTCCTTTCCTGTAGTGGGGTCAGTTTTAAACACCTGCAAAGATAATGATGTATATATATATAATTAATGAGCTATAAATAAGATTGATATATTTCGATCATATTATCTAATGAGACTATATAATACCGTAGCAATACACTCGATATCCAGTGCGGCATGTTTGATAATCATGTGCATATATCGCATGACATAGTATCCACATGCCCATCCGTTGTCTTGTGTAGCACACTATAAATTCAAACATACAAAATATTAAAAAATACAACTAATTAAGCATTGTTCACATAAATAATATATACATATATTGCAGTCGGGAACTTACTTTCACATTCTTCCAAATTATTGGCTGGTTCTTTTTCGTGGGGACCTTTCCTCCAGCCTTTTTGAACTCATCAAAACCCCTACATGTTAATTTAACACAGAACGTTGCAATTAAATAGTAATGTACTAACATATGTTAACGGATATGAAAATGAAATATTTCTCACCGGAATAATGCTATTTTCATTATGTGTCCAAATCTTGTATTCAATTTAGTCCCCTTAGGATCTAGATAATAGACAGTGAACGTCTCGGGGAGAATAACCAGTAACTCCCAATGCTTACCACTAGAGGTAAAAAAGTTAAAAATTAATAACTCAAAATCCACAATAAAAATGTAATTTTCTTAAGTCCAAATTATAATAAGCAAAGTAAACTTACTCTACATTGAATGGAGCCATTATCACCGTTTTCTTATTTACAACAAAATTTGTAAAAGCCTCACAGCAGTATTGTTGAACTGATGTAGGGTCTTTAGCTACTAGACTAATCAAAGATGGAATCAAAAACCCTACATGTTCGAATCCAAAATCTGCACATATCTTGTCTAAGTAGCTGCAAAATATGTATTAATTACACATGCATTAATAAATAAGAAACCAGATCACCAGATCATACACAAGGTATATGGATGTATAAAGAAGATCTCACCTTATCCATAGCTCTATCACAGATGTATTTAGCCAAGCATATCCAAACAACTCCAAAATATCTTGTATAAATATTTTGGTTTCGTATGCCTGACCTGTAGAATCTGAATCGGAAGAAACAGTTATAGGGCAGTTTATATCATGTTCGCCTAACCATACTGCCATACCCCTACAGTTAGGACCTAACGGGATAGGTAGGTCCTGTGGAACCCAACTAGGTAATGTAGGAGGTGGAAGTGGAGGCCTAGATGTTGTGGGTGTCTTCTTTTTAACCTGTATATATATATATATATATATATATATATATATATATATATATATATATAATTTTAGATCAACTGACATCATATACACACACTAACAATATAACATAATGTAAATTTATCATACAGTTCCAGTAAAGAAGACATCCTCTTTTCTCCACAATATCACTCCGCCTTCTGCCTCACCAAGCGTTTCACAATCTGGGTGGGCATATGGCAATTGAAGATCCGCCCATCCTTGCAATACATGTACCGGGCTCACACGAAGCCAACCAGCTGGTAATGGAGACCCGTGATACTGATCCCCGGGTAGGGATGGGTAAGCTGACGCCTCTGCAACGACATATTCATTACTTTTTAGACGGCATCACTTCAACCCCTATAAATTTTTGTGTAAAGAATGTTATATACATATATACATATCATCTTTTTTTGAAACGACTACAATTTCATATATACATATCATCTTGAATTAAAAAACTAGTTACTATGTCATAAAAATACTTACAGCGGATGTGCTAGGTGGTGGTTATACAGGATTACTCCCAACCTCTGTAGTAGGAGTAGAGCCTGCAGTAGGAGCTATAGGTACTGTCTGCTGAGGTGCAATCTGAGATGACTGCCAGGTTTTCATTGCTTCTTGGAGTTTCCTCTCAAATATCTTATCAACCTATACATGGATAAAATAAATGTTAGCTTCTGATTATTGAATTCTCTTTTACAGTAACATTATCAAGAAAGAATATGTTACCTCTTCTTGTGAAAGTCTCACTTTTGGGACATGTTTACGCTGAGATGGCCCAAAAAAAGCTTTGATGCCCACACCTGCGCCTGTAGCCCTAACACGTCCAGGATGCTCTGGGTTACCCAGAGCAACTGTCAATTCATCCCTTGTTCCCTCAGGGATGAAGTTGCCTTGTTTCCATAGCTCGTGCAGCTCCCGCTAATCGCCAAAACAAAAATTTGTAATTAAGTAAACAGCACAAATAATCAATATTCGAATGATTGTTGTAAGAGTTGTATTTTACCATTTTTGCAGCCGCCTCGGCAGTTGCGGCCTTCGTAATTTCTCCCTACTTATTTTGCCTCCCAGCTATCCAGACATCATGGCGAGGCAGAGGTGTGCTACCTATGGTAGATGACTCCTGAGTAGCAGCAGACTGAGCAGTAGCCTCAGACTGTAGTCTTTGGCGAACGCCTGCATATCCTCTTGGACCCATTGTGTGGTCGTGCACATTCATCGCACGCCTTGATCTTTGTGCATCACTGAGGGCCTAGTTAGTATGCACATTAATGATTTGGTTAGTAACACTAAATGTTAATCTTGAATAGGTGAATACAACATATATTAATAATGAGATTGAGACTGACGCCTAATACCTTGAATTCATCAGTTTTTCTTGAAGCGACGAATGCCTCCCATTCTTCTTTGTCCAGGAAGTTCCACTGTTCAGTGGTTGTCTTCTTCCTCTTGTCAGCTTCTTTTATGTATTCTCGTGTGAGATTTGTCCTATAGTTCCTTAGGACTCTCCCACAGCGTTGCATCACGCATTTACGATGCAGCTTTTCCTCCAATTCAAATATACTCTGCAAAAATAGAATTGCTATTAACTAGTATCCAAAAATTTAGTAATCTACAAAATAGAATTGCAAATTAATAATAACTCAGGCATAAATCCCTCCATATTGTGTCTTTCTTCTCCTTAGAAATGTTATGCCAAGAATCTAAGCGACAACCGCAATGGCTACGAGTAACAAACCCAAGATATGAAACAAATGAATTACGATTCACACCACATGCATTTCCTGCATTATCAAAATCCACAACAAGTTTGGGTCCATTGGCCTTTTGCACAATTAACTTCTTCATCATAGTGATGCCCCTTCTCTTGTCAACTTTTTGGTGTTGCTGATCAAGTGCATCAAGTTCTTCAGGTGGTACCTATGCATCATCAACCTAACATTTGACAAAATAAACACATTTACAAGATATAACTATAAATGGACATATAGATATAAATATATGATATTTTTTTAAAACTTACATTGTCAGGCGGCACATTGATGTCCTCACCCTCACAGTAATCATCAGCACGGTCATCAGGAGAATGGTCAGCCATCTGCAAATTCACATTCAAATTGTAAAGTTCACATTGTAAAGTAATTCACATTATAAAGTAATTCACATTCAAATTGTAAATATCACATTGTAAAGTAATTCACATTCAAATTGTAAAGCTCACATCGTAAATTAATTCACATTCAAATTGTAAAGCTCACATTATAAAGTAATTCACATTAAATTTTCAGTATTTTTGTAATTCAAAAGTTCACATATTCAGAAAAATAAAAACGTATAAAACAAAACATAACTCTAATATTGCGATTTTTTATCAATTAACAATCCTTCATTGTGATCTCCGCGCACATACAATTCATCATTAGCTTCAATATTTGTTGGTGTTGGCAACCCAACTGAGAATGGACTGGATTCATCATACTTATCATAGTATTGTTCTTCATCTATAGGATCTTCAATGAACTGTCTTTTACCATGAAGACCAACCGACCATTTATCATTTGCAGGATCATCGATATAAAATACTTGTTTCGCCTGTGATGCCAATATGAATGGTTCACCCTTCTCTCCAATCTTTTCAAAGTTCACTAAAGTGAAACCCAATTCATCCACTATAACTCCTTTGGTGTTATCAACCCAATTACATTTGAAGAGCAGAATTCTGAAATCTATGTAGTCAAATTCCCATATCTCTTCAATGACACCGTAATATGAAATTTTAGCTTCACGTGGACTCTTATCCTTTGCACTTGCAAAAAACATAGTCGATGCTTGAAGGGTGACCCCACTGTTTTGGACGACACTCTTATCATCTTGGCGCTTTGTGTAATATGTGAATCCATTAATGTCATACCCTTCATAAGACATAACAGTCAACTTTGGTTTAAAGGTGAGGCATTTGATAGTTTCAGTAATATCATCTGGTGTCTGAGATAGTTGATGTAAGACTTTATCTTCAAACCACTTAATAAAAGTCTTGTTATGCTCTCTAGCAAGCCACATTGTATTGGCTCGAGGATATTGTCTTTTGATGAAATTGGTATGTTCCTCGATATAAACGTTCACTTCGTCCATGTTGTGTAAAATATACAAATGACCTTGTTCCAACTGCTCACGGCTGATTACTTTCACACGTGATCCCAAAATTCCTTTACCAAATAGCTCGTCAATATTCTTGTCATTATCAAGAGTGTCATTACCACTGAGAAAGTCATTGCAGAAATCCATAACCTCTCTCGCCACATAACCTTCAATAATACTCCCTTCAGGCCGATAACGGTTTCGAACATCACCTTTAAAAACGCTCATGTATCGTTCAAAGTACATCCAATGCAAGAAAATCGGTCCCAAGATTTTCACTTCCCTAGTGAAGTGGACAACAAGATGTACCATGATATCAAAGAACGAAGGAGGGAAATACATCTCAAGCTGACATAGGGTAACAACCACTTCTCTTTGCAAATTATCGAGAGTCTCAGGGTCAATAACTTTGCTGTAGAGACTGTTGAAAAAGAAACAAAGTCTGGTGATTGCAAACCTTACATGCTTCGGCAATATAGATCGAATTGCCACGGGCAATATTTGTTGCATTAAAGTGTGACAATCATGAGATTTAAGACCTATCAACTTCAGATCTTTCATTGATACCAATCTATGAATGTTGGATGAGTAACCATGTGGCACCTTAACATTTACCAAGCATTCACAAAAAGCTTTCTTCTCCTTTCTAGACAACGTGTAACAAGCGGGAGGTAAGTATGTTCTTTTATTACCCATTTCACGTAATTCTGTTAATTCTGACCTTATTCCCATTTCACGTAGGTCCAGTCTAGATTTTATCCCATCTTTAGTCTTGTCTGGTATATTTAATAGAGTACCAATGATGCTATCACAGACATTTTTCTCAACGTGCATTACATCGATACAATGTCTGACTGTCAAAGAACTCCAATAAGGAAGATCCCAAAATATTGACTTCTTCTTTAATGAAGAATTGTCACTCCGTGTAGTACATTGTGATCTCTTACCAAATTCATTGACAAAGTCTTTTACTCTTTCATAAACAACCTCCCCTGGTATAGGTTTAGGTGCACTCCGTTCCTCATTCAATCCATTGAATGCTTTGCGCTTCCTACGATACTGATGGAATTTTGGAAGAAACCTTCAATGACTGAGATATACATTCTTACTGCCATGTTTTAGTCTTGTTGAATCAGTGTTCTCTTCACATATAGGACACGCTTTAGCTCCTTTGACACTATATCCAGAAAAATTCCCATATGCTGGAAAGTCATTAATAGTGCAAAACAACATAGCATGCAAACGAAATGTCTCTCTTCGTGAAGCATCATAGGTCATCACACCTTCACCCTAGAGTTTCTTTAAGTCATCAATCAGAGGTTCAAGATAAACATCGATGTCATTTCCAGGTTGTTTAGGGCCCGATATCAACAATGACAACATTACGTACTTATTTTTCATACACAACCAGGGAGGAAGATTGTATATAACAAGCATGACTAGCCAAGTGCTATGTTGGCTGCTCAATGTCCCGTACGGATACATCCCGTCTGTACAAAGCCCAAGTCTTAGATTCCTGACTTCTTCACCAAATTCAGGGTACAATACATCAATCTTCTTCCACTGTGGGGAATCAGACGCATGTCGTAGGATCCCATCATTATTTTTCTTAACATCTGCATGCCACCTCAAATTCTTCGCATCTATCGGATTGGCAAACAAGCGTTGAAACCTTGATATTATAGGTAGATACCACATCACCTTGGCAGGAGAACCAGTTTTGGACTCCCCCAAAGTCGTCAATTTATACCGAGACGCACCACATTTTGGACAATCTTTCAAATCCGCATAGTCCTTTTGAAATAATACACAATCATTCGGGCATGCATGTATCTTCTTGGCATCCATTCCCATTGGGCACAACAATTTCTTTACCTGGTATGTTGAGATTGGCAGCTCGTTTCCTTCAGGAAGCATTTCTTTCAACAAAGACAACAACGACGTGAAGCTTTTGTCGCTCCATCTATTGTTAGCTTTCAACTTATACAATCGCAACACAGCGCTAAGCTTCATAAACTTAGTACAACCAGTGTATAACGGCATCTCAGCATCATGCACAATGTTTCTAAAAATGGGAGGTGGATCGGTGTGCTCTACCCCACAACTATCCAGTATCGCATCAACGATGTCTACTGGAACTGGTTCATTCACATCTACGTCATCGTAGGCAATTTCCTCTTCCACACAAACACTGCTATCGACATCCACTAGTTTTGGGTTTGAAATCTCTCCATGCCAGTGCCATTCTGTATAGCCTTGTATAATCCCGTTGCACATGACATGAGTTTTGATTTCGTCACCAGTGTTGACTTTCAAGTTGTTACCACAATGCCTACATGGACAGTAGAACCTATCTCCAGGTTGTTTCCTATGTTCCTCGGAAAATCTAATGAACTGGTCAAGACCAGAAATAAACTCTGGGGTGCAGCGATTGTGAATGGACATCCATGATCTATCCATTCTATGATCAAAGAGAAAACAAGTATATATTAGGACAAGATTAGGGTATACTATCCAAGATTGTTCACTTTATAGACCAACAAACACATGTGATGTCATTCTTATATATTATAAATGTGTACCACCTATCCCATCCTTGAACACCTAATCTCACTAGTAAGTGTATAATGTGTATTGGGTTTTCAAAAAAAATTCGGCAGCATTTCCCCGATGTTCTCTAAGTACATATGTACTTAGAGAACAAGCGAGGAAATGCTACTGAAATTTTCTCGAAAACCCAATACACATTATACACTTACATCCTAAGTGAGATTAGGTGTTCAAAGACAGTCCCAAACTGGGGACTATCCAAGATTTACTCCTAATGAGTAAATCTTGGACGAGTTTCTAGGCCAACAAACACAGTAATAGATATGTACATGTTAGGGTTTCATCACAATTGATGTATAGGGTTTCATCAATGTTAGGGTTTAATCAAATCAAACCCTAGAATGGGTCAAGTTCAAATCAAACCCTAGAATGTTTGCAGTCATTAGGTACATGAAAAGGATCTAAAATCCAAACCCTAGAATGGGTCAAGTTCAAGTCAAAATGGCTACAAGTGTGCATTTTGAGTTTTCTATGTAAACAACCTTAGAACATGTATGTAATCACTTGTAATGATGAATTGACTTGTTACTTAGAAGAGAAAAAAGTATTAAGATATGCATGATACAATAACTATTTTGCATCACATTACAACAGACTTATCATTGATACCTTACTAACTTATTTCTACATTTACATATCATCACTTGATCAAAAATTACAGCAGTACATTTAACCAAAGTATGCATTCTAAAATCTATGTCATGATTAGTTACATGTAATTTACTTGGATATACAGCAGTACCCGATTACTATGTCTTACATACAAAGTATGCATATTAAATTAACTAAGGCTTATCATAGAACATGTATTGTATAGACAATAGAGGATTCAGCTCAGTAGAAGCAAAAAATCAGTACCTAAACCCTAAAATCACACCTTTTTAGCATTTATTCTAACAGGTTTATGTACATCAATATGTATTGTATAGACAATATAGGTTTATTTAATCAAAGTATGCATTCTAAAAATTACAGCAGCAGTACATTCTAAAAAAAAATGCCCTGCAACAGCCTGGGCGTGCATTGGCACCGCCCAAGCAGCCGCCTAGGCAGACGAAGGAAGGAGGAAGGAGGAAGGGCGTACCTGGCCTGGAGCACGGAGTGCCGACGAGCACAGAATTCCGACGAGCACGGCCGCCGGTGAGGGAGCAGCGACAGAGCACGGACGGCGGCAGGGAGCGGCGGCGGCAGGGAGTAGCGGCGCGGCAGGGAGCGGCAGCGGCGGAGCACGGACGGCGGTGGAGAAGCGGGGGTGAGCAAAAATCACCGGAGTAGTTGAAATCGGGAATGAAACAAGGAAAGGGGAAGAGTCGCTCGCACTGGTGAGCTATTAAGTTGACAATAAGTTTTGGTTATTCAAAAAAACCGACAACTAAACCAACAGTGTCGGTTCTTTTCCAAAAACCGACACCTATACTAGACTATAGTTTTCGGTTTTTAACTAAAAGACAACCGAAAACTATTCCTGTCTCGCGAATACCCTTTAGTCGTCGGTTATTTAGTTAGGAACCGACGACATATGTCAACTTTTGGAGGTAATTTTTTCGCTGGAACTTTGGTTTTGGCGGTTGATTTTAGGTGTCGGTTTTTTATTAATTAACCAACACTTAATAAAAGCGGTACCCGTGTCTGGTCGACCTTCACAGATTGGATGCCGGTTTATGTTATAAACTGACACTGTAGACTTTAGGTGTCGGTTTATGTATACAACCGACACCTTGAAAAGTGACTTTATAAGCCATTTCTGTAGTAGTGATGCCACTTTACTGTGCAACAGGGTATTTCACTATTCATAAAGCTAAAGCATGCTTTCAATGAATATTGTATCATAATCCTTACCTGGATATGATCATCATCACATAAGAACCTGCATAGTTAATTCAACCAATAATAGTAAACAATTCATTTCACAAGTTATACTTTCATACTCTTAGAAGAGTCAGGTTCCCTGATTTCTCATCAATTAGGGTTTACTATTCACTTTACATGCTATTACCCTAAAATTAGGGTTTATTATTCACTTCATGGTGAATTGAACTCATATCATCATCATGTATGAGAAACATCACCATTGATGCCCTCAGATTAGGTTAAGATTAATCAATTATCACAATTAGGATTTCTATGATCTCACATAGGTGGATCATACCCTAATCATGCACATTCATATGTATTGAAGGTACTTTATTTGAATTTCAACTATAAAAGGTACTTTCTTTCTCTTCTCATTAGTAGATGGTGATTACACCACTCAAGATTAGGTTGGGTCAAGTCCTCATTGACTATCATAAGACAAAACACCACTATCAAGTGTTTAGGGTTTGATTAAAACAAGATATCCTTCAATTGAACCCTTTAGGGGTATTTTGGTAAAATACACCATTGATCACCATCATGGGTCAATTCATTAGTCACTTAGTCCCTTAATGTCCTAGGTTACCATTAGGGTTTAGATTATATCACCATTGAATCAATTACACCTTCAATTGATTAAGTATAAACAACCTTGAAAATCTCCAAACGGTTTCAACCTTCAACCACCAAACGGTCTTGAGACCGTTTGGTCTCAAATGGTCTTGAGACCGTTTGACCTCAAATGCTCTTGAGACCGTTTGGGATGCGTTGACCGTTTGGAGAAAGTTTGACTTCCAAACCATTTGAAGTTATGCGGTTTGAAACCGTTTGATCAAAATCAACCTTGAGATCGATTGGTCCAAACGACCTTGAGATCGTTTGAGCCCAAATGGTCTTGAGACCGTTTGGCCCCAAATGGTCTTGAGACCGTTTGACCTCAAACGGTCTTGAGACCGTTTGGTCCAAATGGGCTCAAACCGTTTGGACCTCAAGAGTGGTTCAAAAGTTACAATCGATTATGATTATCTATGTTGAAGTCTTCAATTGGCAAAAACCATGTTAACCATTTATAAATTGAGTCAATTAGGATTATCCTTAATCAATTGGACACCAAATTTACCCTCAATTGAAAGCCAATTAGGGTTAAATCCAATTCAATTAGGGTTTTCAATCGGATAGTCATCAATGTTCAACAATGTGAATCAAATCGAGGTTGAACCCATCAATTGACCTCCAATTCAGCCCAAACTTGGACCAAACGGTCTTGAGATTGTTTGGACATCCTCCAAACGGTCTTGAGACCGTTTTCCCAACGTTTTACCAAAAACCAAGTCGGTTGGATAAGGGTTGAACCCTAATTAGGTCTAAAATCAGCATTTTTATCAATTCTTCAACTTGTTGCAATTGGACCCTCAATCCATCAAATTAGCTCAACCCTAGACATCCAAATGGTCTTGGGTTGTCACCAAACAGTCTTGAGACCGTTTGTATGAATCCCCAAATGGTCTTGAGACCGTTTGGGTCCTTCAACCAAAAACTCAACAAGATCTATACTTGAAATCAGCAATTTCAACCCGATTAGGGTTAGGGGGTTGAAGTGCCTTCAACTCTCAATTGATTAGGAATTAGATTATGATTCTTTGTAGGAATGAAATTCAATATGTTACCAGCATACCCTCAAACGGTCATCCCTTGGTCAACCCTATCAAATGGTCTTGAGACCGTTTGATCCAAACGGTCTTGCAAGACCGCATGAGATCAAAACGGTTTGAAACCGTTTGATTTCAAACGGTTTGCAACCGTTTGGACCAAAAGGGTCCAAGGTCGTTTGATAAAGTTTTCTAGGAATTCACGCCCATCATATTCAACCTCTGTTCAAGTCGGTTATACCACGGTTTTGCTTGCAAAGGTGCAAGGAAGAAAGGGGGGTAGAAGAAAGTCTGAGAACTCGATCTGGGTGGTGGAGGGGTAGGTGCAGAGAATCTAGGTTTCTTAAAGTCCCTAGATGAAGAACCCTGGAACTGTGGATACCTTTTTTGGGTTTGCCTCTTCTCAACTACAGATCTCTCTATCCTTCGGACTGACTCAACGAAGGTAGATAATCTCTCCCGGTTTTCTAGGGCGGACACAGGAGTAGTCATGTCAGCATTCAAACCCTTCTCGAATCTCCTGATTCTTTCTTCTTCTGTGGCAGCCATGTGCGGACAGAACCGCAACAACTCCATGAACTTAGCTTCATACTCGCTAATGTTCATCATGCCCTGCCTCATTCTCTCAAACTGAGAGATTTCTCATCTTGGAAGGTCTTTGCAAAATATCTGAGGACAAATTCCCGTCGAAAGTCTTCCCATGAGATCTCCACTCCAGGTCTCTTATGCTCTTCCATTATCCACCAGTGACCAGCGCTTCCTTTGAGAAGATAGACTGCATGTCTGACCTTCTCAGCTTCAGGGATATTAAGAATCCTGAAAGCTTTCTCCAACTCTGTTAACCACAGATCAGCATCTGCGGGGTCGGCTGTCCCAAAGTATTCGGTAGCTCTGACACGACGAATTCACTCAAATGTCTTCCCAATACCTTGTCCTTTGGGCTGGACAGGTGCCCTAGGTGCAGGCATAGGCATCCTGTCGGTGATATGCGTCATGGCAGTCATAAACTGCCTGAATATCACTTGTACTGTTGGGTTACCCATGTCGGCTGGGTCAAACTGGGGTGGCTCCCTGGGTTGCTCAGGTATGGGTTGCTCTATCTCTGGAACCCTTGCACCGCCTTGTGGTGCATCTACGCTACTCTCCGCCACATACTCTTCATGTGGCTCAGACATCCTTATATATCTTCTTCTCCTGAGGAGCAGAAGATTCTATTAGATAAGGAAGGAACACTAAAGATAGACTCGACATCATAAGTCCTATGTCTCTGTAGACCGGCGAACCTAGAGCTCTGATACCACTCTAAATGTGGGCTCCGATCTCGAAAACCACAATATAAATTTAGCGGAAGCATTCGATTAACAACGGAAGACAAAAATCACGGGAAATTAAAACTTTTTGAAATAAGATGTTGAAATCATAAAACTTCTTTCATAAAAAGGAGATAAACTGTGTTACATCTCTGTTGAATTACTTTTTGAGTAATTATATACAACATGAGAAAAAAATCTCAAGAGTCAAAACCAAAATCTCAGACACTAACTCCAAGCCTTGAGAGTACAAAGACGGCATAGGACTATCTAACTACAAACTCAGCAGTCAGTATCTCCACCTGAGATTCATTGCTGCTCCTGGTGTTGTTGCTGCTGGTAATGGTCACCTATATGTTGGTTCCTCCGTCCTCGACGACCACCTAAAAAGTTGAAATCTACGGGGTGAGACAATTTTAAATAATTGTCATTTCTCACTCACATCAATTATCATTTCTCAATCATATCATCACAAGTCATCTAGTAAGAATGACCTTGATGATACGCATGGCTCTCACAGCCTAACAATCTCATTGGATGCCACTTTACTATGCAACATGGTATTTCACTATTCATAAAGCTAAAGCATGCTTTCAATGAATATTGTATCATAATCCTTACCTGGATATGATCATCATCACATAAGAACATGCATAGTTAATTCAACCAATAACAATAAACAATTCATTTCACAAGTTATACTTTCATACTCGTAGAAGATTCAGGTTCCCTGATTTCTCATCAATTAGGGTTTACTATTCACTTTACATGCTATTACCCTAAAATTAGGGTTTAGTATTCACTTCATGGTGAATTGAACTCATATCATCATCATGTATGAGAAACATCACCATTGATGCCCTCAGATTAGGTTAAGATTCATCAATTATCACAATTAGGGTTTCTATGATCTCACATAGGTGGATCATACCCTAATCATGCACATTCATATGTATTGAAGGTACTTTATTTGAATTTCAACTATAAAAGGTACTTTCTCTCTCTTCTCATTAGTAGATGGTGATTACACCACTCAAGATTAGGTTGGGTCAAGTCCTCATTGACTATCATAAGCCAAAACACCACTATCAAGTGTTTAGGGTTTGATTAAAACAAGATATCCTTCAATTGAACCCTTTAGGGGTATTTTGGTAAAATACACCATTGATCACCATCATGGGTCAATTCATTAGTCACTTAGTCCCTTAATGTCCTAGGTTACCATTAGGGTTTAGATTATATCACCATTGAATATATTACACCTTCAATTGATTAAGTATAAACAACCTTGAAAATCTCCAAACGGTTTCAACCTTCAACCACCAAACGGTCTTGAGACCGTTTGACCTCAAACGGTCTTGAGACCGTTTGGGGTGCATTGACCGTTTGGGGAAAGTTTGACTTCCAAACCGTTTGAAGTTATGCAGTTTGAAACCGTTTGATCAAAATCAACCTTGAGATTGATTGGTCCAAACAACCTTGAGATCGTTTGAGCCCAAACGGTCTTGAGACCATTTGGATCCAAACGGTCTTGAGACCATTTGGTCCAAATGGGCTCAAACCGTTTGGACCTCAAGAGTGGTTCAAAAGTTACAATCGATTATGATTATCTATGTTGAAGTCTTCAATTGGCCAAAACCATGTTAACCATTTATAAATTGAGTCAATTAGGATTAGCCTTAATCAATTGGACACCAAATTGACCCTCAATTGAAAGCCAATTAGGGTTAAATCCAATTCAATTAGGGTTTTCAATCGGATAGTCATCAATGTTCAACAATGTGAATCAAATCGAGGTTGAACCCATCAATTGACTTCCAATTGGGCCCAAACTTAGACCAAACGGTCTTGAGATCGTTTGGACATCCTCCAAGCGGTCTTGAGACCGTTTTCCCAAAGTTTTACCAAAAACCAAGTCGGTGGGATAAGGGTTGAACCCTAATTAGGTCTAAAATCAGCATTTTTATCAATTCTTCAACTTGTTGCAATTGGACCCTCAATCCATCAAATTAGCTCAACCCTAGACCTCCAAACGGTCTTGGCTTGTCACCAAACGGTCTTGAGACCGTTTGTATGAATCCCCAAATGGTCTTGAGACCGTTTGGGTCCTTCAACCCAAAACTCAACAAGATCTATACTTGAAATCAGCAATTTCAACCCGATTAGGGTTAGGGGGTTGAAGTGCCTTCAACTCTCAATTGATTAGGAACTAGATTATGATTCTTTGTAAGAATGAAATTCAATATGTTACCAGCAGACCCTCAAATGGTCGTCCCTTGTTCAACCCTATCAAATGGTCTTGAGATCGTTTGATCCAAACGGTCTTGCAAGACCGCATGAGATCAAAACGGTTTGAAACCGTTTGATTTCAAATGGTTTGCAACCGTTTGGACCAAAAGGGTCCAAGGTCATTCGATAAAGTTGCCTAGGAATTCACGCCCATCATCTTAAACCTCTGTTCAAGTTGGTTATACCACGGTTTTGCTTGCAAAGGTGCACGGAAGAAAGGGGGGTAGAAGAAGAACTAAGCACAAATAGCAAGAACATATATATGCATATAAAGCAAAGAGTTTAGAGTTTATAAAACCCACCTCAAACATTGTTCCTAGAGCTCCAAGCTTCCAAGCTTCAAGCCTTTAATGGCGTCTTGAGCTCCACAAGTCGGCCAGAGGTGATTCTCCAAGGAAAAGATGGGGATGGTCGGCTAGAACAAAGAACATAAGTGAGTTAACCATAGAACCAACCTTTTATGAAGAATTCCTCCAAGAATTCGAGCTAGAAGATGGTTCCTACTCACCTTAGAACTAGATGGTCGTCTCCCTGAGCTCCAGAGCTCTGCCTTGGCCGTTTTGAGAAAGATGAGAAATGAAGAGGATAAAGGATACGTTCACTTGGTTTGCAAGGGTTTAAGCTTATACAGTTTAGACTATTTTTCACCTTAAGGACCTCTAGAACATAGAATTCTCATCTAAGTCCCTCCTTGTTTCTATGGCACATCCAAACCATGATATCTCAATCAAAGACCATCAAAACTCAAGATCTAAGGGCAAGGAAAGCCATTAAGCAATCTAAGGTACATATATGAAGGGTCTCCATACTCACACTAGGTGTATTTTATGCACAAAGATCATTCTTCTTATCTGATTATTCATTGAGATGGCCCTTTCATAATTTCTACTCTAAATGATGTCAAGAGTCATAAAAGATACTCTAGAAGGTGTATTTTACAAGTTGCACTCCACATTTTGGGTAAATTACACTTTACACCAAAATTAGGGTTTTTAAGCATAAGGATCATTCCACAAGTTGTAGCTTGATGCCCAAACTTGGGAAATCCATCATACCTCATCATACTCACTTATATGATGTCTCTTTATCAGAGGAACATCTTAACCTATGAAATTGCAAGTTAAACCCCTTAACTGGGTAATTTTCACATAGGTCCCTGCATTACAAAACAATACTACAACTTTGTTTAAAAAGAGCAAAATTGAAAGTATATGTTCCTGAGGAACTTAATTACATGCCAGAGAGTAATCACAGGTATATAATTACATATTTAGGCAAAACATCTAGGGTTAGGTTATAACCCAGGTCAAGGATGTTACACCTAACCTCACTTAGGATGTAAGTGTATAATGTGTATTGGGTTTTCAAGAAAATTTCGGTAGCATTTTCCCATTTGTTCTCTAAGTACATATGTACTTGGAGAACAATGGGGAAATGCTGCCAAAATTTTCTTGAAAACCCAATACACATTATACACTTACTAGTGAGATTAGGTGTTCAAGAATGGGATAGGTGGTACACATTTATTATATATAAGAATGACAACACATGTATTTGTTGGCCTAGAAACCCGTTTATATATACATGTACATGTTTTATTTTTCTGATTGTGAACTTTACAATGTGAATATGAACTTTATAATGTGAATTACTTTACAATGTGAATGTGAACTTTACAATGTGAACTTTACAATGTGAAATAATTTATAATGTGAACTTTACAATTTGAATATGAACTTTCATATGGATGAGCATTCATATGATGACTGTGCTGATGATTACCGTGAGGGTGAGGACGTCAATGTGTCACCTCAAAATGTAAGTTTTAAAAATATATCCCGCCTCACATTTATAGTTATATCCTGTAAGTGTATTTTTTTTGTCAAATTTTAGGTTGGTGATGTACCCCCTGAAGAAATTGGGGCACTTGATGAGCAGAAAAAGAATTTGAGAAAGTAAGGGGCATCACAATGATGAACAAGTTACTACAACAAAGGGGCAATGGACCCAAATTGGATGTGGATTTCGATCATGCAGAAAATCCAGTTGGAGTGAACCGCAACTCATTTATTTCATATCTTGGGGTTCTTACTCGCAACCATTGTAGTCCTATTTTTGAATCCTAGCATAGAGTTCCTAAGGGGAAGAAAGACTTAATCTAGAAGGAACTTGCGTGAGTTATCAATATTTGCAATTCTATTTTTGTAGATTACTAATTTTTAGGATACTGGTTAATAGAAATTCTATTTTGTAGAGTATATTTGATTTGGATGAAAAGCTACATCATAAATGCGTGATGCAATGTTGTGGGAGGGTCCTAAGGAACTATAGGACAAACCTCACCCAAGATTACATACGCGATGCTGAGAAGAGGTTCTTGATTGATTTCCAATTCTAGACATTGATCACTTTTTTACTAACTCTACACTAATAATTTTTATTTGTATTCTCTTTAAAAAATAAATTTAGGAAGAAGGTAGCCCCTGATCAATGAAACTACCTGGACCCCAAAGACTAGGAGGAGTTTGTTACCCAAAGAAAAATGGATGAATTCAAGGTATTAAGCACCACTCCCAATTAATTAATATACGTTCTCATGTATTCACCTATTCAAGATTAACCTTTAGTGTTACTAACCAAATCAATGTGCTTACTAACAAGGCTATCAGCGATGCTCAAAGAGCAAGGCGTGCACTAAATGTGCATGACCACACAATGGGTCCAAGAGGCTATGCAGATGTTCGCCAAAGACTACAGGCTGAGTATATTGCTCAGTCTACTGCTCACTCTGCTGCTACTCAGGAGTCCTCTACTATTGGTCCCGCACCTCTACCTCACCATGCTATGTGGATAGCTGGGAGTCAAAAAAAGAAGGGAGATATAACGAAGCCCGCAACTACTGAGACGACTACAACAATGGTAAAATTCAACTCTTAGAGCAATCAATCGATATTGATTATTGTTATGTTTACTTACCAATTTCTATTTATGGTGATTAGTAGGAGCTGCACGAGCAGAGGAAGGAAGGCAAGTTCATCCTTGAGGGTACAAGGGATGATTTGACAGTTGCTCTGGGTAACCCAGAGCATCCTGGACGTGTTATGGGTGCAGGCACTGGTGTGGGCATCAAAGCGTTCTTTGGGCCATCCTAGCGCAAACCTATCCCAAAAGCGGGACTTTCACAAGTTGAGGTAACCTATTCTTTTTTTAGAATATTATTGTGAAAGGGAACTCAATAATAGATATCTAGCATTTCTTTTATCCATGTATAGGTAGATGAATTAATTGAGAGGAAAGTCCAAGAAGCAATGGTGAAGTGGCAAACATCTCAAACAGCCACTCAGATGGTACATGTGACGTACCGCGCTTCTATTACTCCTACTACAAAGGTTGGGAGTAATCATGTAGACCCACCACCTAGCACATCCTCTGTAAGTATTTTTATGACATAGTAGCTAGTCTTTGTAGAGGTTGGGAGTTTGTGTATATATGCATATAACATTCTTTACGTAAATTTGTAGTACTTGAAGCCATGCCGTCTAAAAAGTTAAGAATATGTCATTACAGAGGTGTCGGCTTACCCACCCCTTCTAGAGTTTTGCATACGTATTAATGCATACGTAATATACATTTTGCATATGTATTAATGCATACATATTAATGCAGATCAATCATACGATAACAAGATATTTATACAAGATATTCTGGAGATGTTTCGTTATGCTTGGATGAATACATCTATGATAGAGCTATGGCTATGGTGACATCTTATTTATACATCTATATACCTTGTTTTATATACGATGATCTAGTTTCTTATATATTAATGCATACGTAATACATGTTTTGCAGCCACTTACACACGATATGTACAAATTTTTCATTTCTCCATGTGGGATTTTTGGTTCCGTCTTTGATTAGTCTTGTAGGTAAAAACCCTAGGTCAGTTACTTCATACTGCTGTGATATTTTTAAATATTTTGGTAAAAATAAGAAGACGGTGATAATAGCTCCATTCAATGTCGGGTAAGTTTACTTTACTTATAATTTGGACTTAAGAAAATTATATTTTTATTGTGACTTTTGAGTTATTAATTTATAACTTTCTTACCTCTAGTGGTAAGCATTAGGAGTTACTAGTTATTTTCCCCGAGACGTTCACTATCTATTATCTAGATCCTACGGGGAAGGAATTGAATATATATAGACACACAATGAAAAGGCCATTATTCCCATGAGAAATATTTCATACTTTTATATTCGTTAACATATGTAATTACATTACTATTTAATTATGCAATTTAATGTGTTACATTAACATGTAGGGCTTTACAAGAGTATGCCAAAGCTGGAGAAAAGGTATCCAAGAAAAAGAACCAGCCACTAACTTGGCAGAATGTGAAAGTAATTTCCCGACTCCAATGTATACATTATTTGTGTGAACTGTGCTTATTTATATTTTTGAATATTTTGTATGTTTTAATTTATAGTGTGCTACATAAGACAACGGCTGGGCATGTGGATACTATGTGATGCGATTTATGAGCATAATTATCCAACATGCCGCAATAGAAATCGATACCATACATCAGGTATTATATGTAGTCTCATTAGATAATATAAAATACATCAATCTTATTATATATTATTAATTATATATATACATCATTCTCTTTGTAGGTGTTTAAAATTGACTTCACTATAGGTGAAAAGTTATTAAATGTGCATACTTCCTATACGATGGATGAGTTAAATGATGTAAGAGAACAATGGGTAGAAGCCCTACAAGTAGTTGGAATTTTTAAATATAATTGGGATAATGATGATGATGAATAGAGAATGATATTTCTAAACTTTGTTCTCATAATTATTTTTGTGTGAATGTGAATGACTTCTTATGAATTGTCATATGTGTGAATGTGAAGATGATCAATACATGAATGTTTCTACATGTGTTTGAATGTGAAAATAGATGAAATGAATGGAACTATAGGTTGCTAAATGTGTGTGAAAATGGAGGAAATTTGAAATGGAACTACTGGTTTCTACATGTGTGTGATGAAAACATATGAATTAAATGTGCTTATTCATGTGTGTGAATCACATGATAAATATATAACATTGTCCATCTTGTTAATTTTGTAGGTTTGTGGCCTGTTGTTAGTTGATATCAATGGATGTTGTAAAGCTGTAGTTCAGAACAGAACTGTAGGTTCTGCATCCTGCTGGCCAGCCATACAGTAGGCCTGCAAACTGATAAGAAAAAAAAATAGAACATAGGCGTCGGTTATTTGTGTAAAATCGACAACAAAACACATAGGCATCGGTTGTTAGTGTAAAACCGACGTCTTTATCCCCTTCTGGTATCAGTTATCCATAAAACTGATGCCTATTGCGGCCAGGTACCACGGTCGTACTGGTTAGTACGGCCGTGGTGGCAGAGGATATGACATCAGTTATTAGAATACAAACTGACACCGATGATGCCCTTGTTGGTGCCTTTTTGGTGGCGGGAAGGGGATATGGCGTTGGTTGTTACTTAATAACTGACGTTTTTAATAAGGTTATCGCATCAATTTTCTTTAAGAACTGACATCGATAGTCCCCTTGCTGACGCGTTTTTAGTGGCGGGAAGGTTTATGACGTCGGTTGGGGGACCGACACTGAAGGTGTCGAATTTTGGTGTCGCTTGGAAAGCAACGCCTTAGGCCTTAAATAACCGACGCCAAAGGTTATTTCTATAGTAGTTCTTGTTCTTGTTCTCTAGAACCCTCTACCGTAGAAGGAACCAACAAGAAACTAGAGGGATGATCCCAATGGCCTCCCCAAGGGCTTCTATTTATAGGTCTTCATAGTATGTGGTTACAATCGAGAATCCTACTCCCATTCCTAATCCAATACCATGTTGCACATAGAAAATAATATTCTTTCCCTTTTAGATTTGACTCTTATTAAGTTTGGTAGCACAAGACAACTCCTACTCAAGTCCAAATTCAATTGGACATGGGCCAAATCCTTTTCCTATTCCCGACAATCTCCCCCTCCGGCCCATGAGGCAGACGTTGTCAAAGAATCATCGGTAGGAATGTCTGCCGCACAGCTCTTTACAAAACTCCAGCTTGTCTCGTGTCACCATTTTGGTCATCATATCAGAAGCATTCTTCTTAGTATGGATCTTCTTCAGAGTCAGAAACCTATTGTCAATCACATCACGAAGCCAATGATATCTCACATCAATGTGCTTTTTCCGTGCATGATGCATTGTTCTCTTGCTCGAGTCAATAGCACTCCGACTATCACAGAAGATAGTTGGATCAACCTGATTCATTCCTAGCTCTTCCAAAAATCTCACAATCCAGAGTATCTCTTTTCCTACTTCCACTGCTGCAATGTACTCTGCCTCTATCATAGAAAGTGCAATACACTTTTACCCCCACAAAAGTGAAAACATACCCAGAGGTAGACTTCCTGTGATCAATATCACCTGTCATGTCAGCATCAATGAAGGCCTTCAAAACTGGTTCAGAATCACCAAACATCAAACATGTACTGCTCGTGTCTCGTAAGTATTTGAAGATCCACTTGACCGCCTCCCAGTGATCTTTCCCAGGATTTGAGAGAAACCTACTTACAACACCAACTGCATGAGCAATGTCAGGATGCGTGCACACCATTGTGTACATCAAACTCCCTACAAAAGAAGAATAGGGCATCTTGTCCATATCCTCCTTCTCTTCATCTGTAGATGGGTATGACTTCTTACTTGGCTTGAGGTGATCTGATAGTGGAATACTCACGAATTTGGCTTTGCTCATGTTGAATCGCTCAAGAATCCATTCAACATAACTCTGTTGTGACAACCACAACCTATGTTGTTTCCTGTAATGTGTGATCTGTATACCCAGAATCTATCATGCTCATCCCAAATCCTTCATCTCAAAGGCTTTGGAAAGCTCTGTCTTCAATTTCTTGATCAAACTGACATCATGTCCCACTATCAACATGTCATCCACATAGAGTAGTAGAATAATAAATTTTTCATTGGGAAGATGTAAACACAAGGATCTGCACTTGTCTTCTAGTACTCGTGACTATACATGAAAGACTCAATCTTCTTGTACCATTGTTTTGGAGCTTGTTTCAAACCATACAAACTCTTCTTCAATCTGCAGACTAAGTGTTCCTCCCCCTTGACCTAAAAACCTTCTAGCTGCTCCATGTAGATCTCCTCAGCTAGATCACTGTGAAGAAACACCATCTTCACATCCATTTACTCAAGCTCCTGATCTAGACTACAACCAAGCCTAGAACCAATCTAATAGAAGTCATCTTCACAATAGGAGAAAATATCTCATCAAAATCCACCCCTGGTTTTTGACCAAAGTCCTTGACAACTAGTCTAAATTTGTATCTAATATCTTTGTTGTTGTCATCTCTCTTCATCCTATAGACCCACTTGTTCTTTAGTGCTTTTCGGCCCTTGGGAAGTGCCACAAGCTCATAGGTATCATTCTTCTACAAAGAAGACATCTCCTCTTGCATTTCCTGATGCCACTGTGCTTTATCTGTATGAGTTTGTACCTCATGATAAGTCTCTGGCTCCCCTTGATCGATAAGGAGAATATATTGAGATGTCGGGTATCTAGATAAAGGATGATGAACTCTGTCAGACCTCCTCAAATGCTAGTCTAAGGACTCTGCCTGGTGATGATCTTGCTCCCCCTATCTATAATTCTCTGATTGTGAGTCTAAATCACTCATCTCTGCATCTGGATTAGTAGCACTTGATGTGCTATCACTCATATGCTCAAGGTGATCTTGTTGCTCTTCTTCATCATCTGAGGATTGCACCTGTGAAGAAGCTGAAGCATCTTCATACTCATCATAACAAGAACTATCACATGATCCTATAGCCTCCACATCATGACTCTCAAGCTCTGAAACTGTCTGACTCTCATAGAAAGTCACATCTCTGTGTCTTCTCATGGTCCTTTTTTACAGGATCCCATAACTTGTATCCAAATTTATGATCTCCATAGCCAAGAAATATACACGGTACCGCTTTATATCCAACTTTTGCTCTTTTTCTTTGGAACATGTGCAAAAGCTTTGCACCCAAATACTCGCATATGAGCATAGGATGCATCCTTGCCTGTCCATACCTTCTTAGGTATGTCAAACCCCAAAAGAATTGATGGAGATCGATTAATCAGATAGTAGGCCGTACGCGCTGCCTAGTCCCAGAATGTCTTTGGCAACTTTAGAGTCTTCAACATGCATCTAACTTTCTCCACTATGGTATCGTTCATTCTCTCAGATGTACCATTGTGTTTTGGTGTTCCAGGATCTGTCCTTTCATGCCATATTCCATGTTGTGAACAGTAATCCTAGAACTCCCTAGAGGTGTACTCTCCTCCATTGTCAGTGCGGAGATACTTCAACTTTTTCTCTGTCTCTCCATCCACCATGGCATAAAATTTTTGAAAATACTGAAAGACCTTATCCTTGACCTTCAGCAAGTAGGCCCATTGTAACATACTGAATTTTGGACTTTTTCCCTTTTTGGCCCTCTTTCCATCTTTTTGTTTCATTTATATCTACTTTGGCCTTTCTGTTTAATTTGTGGACAATATGATGGTTTAATGAATATTTGTTCACCTTTTCTCTCAATATTTTGGTTTATGCACAAACACCTCACTGAAAGCTTAGTAATGGGTCAAATATGCAAAATATCCACTTAAGTGATAAAAGAATAAATAAATTCGTACTAGAACTTTCTAGTGCTTTTTAGAATATGAAAAAGAAAGAAAATCCCGAAATATAAATAAAGGAGATGATAAATGCAATAATTGGGGATAATATGGAATATTTTGGATAAAAGAAGATAATGAGGAATATATTGTTCCAAAAATACTAAATAGAAACCCAAGAAGATAATTTGGATATCAATTTCATTTTCTTGACTTAAAAGTTACTTAATGGGCAAGTATCATCTAATTTGGATAATAAATAAATATATAAAGCCTTTATTACAAGATAATGGGAAATAAGCCGATAAGGTGAAATAAAATATCTAATGTCCTCAAATTAGAAAAATAACTCCAGACTCGTAATCTAAACATAAAAATAATCCTTTGGGAAAATTTGCATTTAATTTGGTCAATGTTTAATATTTTATTTTAATCTGGAGAGAGAAAATGATTTAAAGATCAAAAATATTAAATATATGTTGATAAAATTAATTAATGCCAAAAACGAGTTCCTAACGTTTATTATTACTTCTATACCAAGTTTTGTATTTTTAGAAGGTTTCTAGATGCCTCTAATAAATTAAAAGGTTAAATAAGTGATAAAATATAAATGAATTAAATAAAATGATAAAAGTCTTCAAAAAATATAATAATGCCAAATTCGCATTTTCATGTTAAATTAGACCTTTGGATGAATTTTGAATCGATTTGGAAAATATTTGATGAGACGCTAAATTAAGGAGAGAGAAAGTGTACAAAACTTTCAACTCATTAATTAAAATTATAAACAACTTCAACAAATATAAATAATGATAGAGTCATATCCACAATACTTAATATGAGTTATGGGTGAAGTTTTGTAATTTTTGGATAATCATAGAGTCTAAAATAAATGAGGAAAGAGAATTTGTGTTTTGAATTATTTAACACATTAAAGATTCTCAAAAGGCAAAACTAATTTTATATTTGGATTCTACGCGTCAAAATCAGTTTAAATATAAAATTTAGTAATTTTTGGATGTTGTTTGGGCCTCCAAACGAGGAGAGAAAAAAACATTTAGACTTTAAATGACACATTGGTCAAATTTTAATACAACAAGGAAATATCTCCCATCCGCGTGATCAGACGGCCCAGGGTCCTTCGTGGACCCGGGTCCATTGATCTAATGACCCGCGATCATCTTCTTCCTCCAAACGAAACAGGAAACATGTTCTTTGCTCCTCCAATTTTCAAATCAATATATCCGGAGATATACTCGATGGTTTTTGCTAATTTTTGTTTCGTTGATTTCTTCGTTGGATTCCGCACTATTTGATCCCAAAGTTTTTGGGATTTGGTGAATATTCAAGGAACGACCAACTTGGGCGCCGCCACCCTCTACCTTCACCTACCTAAACCCTAACTCAGGGTCCCTTGCCTATATATATACATACCCCAAGGACCGCCATTGCATTTGCAACTCAACCACATTGTCAATTTCAATTTTTGTGGACGTCTTGACCACCACCTAGCCGCCGTTTGCCCCTACTCTTGCGGCACCTCTCGTGTCCTGCCCTCTTCGTGTTCGTTCAATTGCAAGGTACCAACAGATTCGGCTGTCCTTCTTCTTTCTTTCGAGTACCTGAACGCGAAGTTTGGTCGCGTTTTGCGATTTCGCCCAAATCACGCCCAAGCCAAGCTGCTCGCAGCTCTCGGCCATGGCACGAGGCAGCGGGAGGAAGATGTCCCCGCTTTTTTACCTTTTTTCTCCGACCGGCTTTGCGGGCACTCTGGTCTTTTGGTTTACTTTTTTTTTCAAATGATGTGCCTACGTGGCAAGTTATCATTGGCTGATCTTTGAAAAATCGTATCTTTTTACTCGGTTGTCCAAATTTGAAAATGAAATATGTTTTGAAATCGGGAGAACGAGATCTATCTAACAAAAATATTTGCGAAGTTTCATTCTGATGTTTACGAAAAAAGTGTTTTTTAGTGATTTAAATTACTTAAAAATCAAGAAAAATAGCCTAAAAGTCAATATCTCGAAAATATATAAAATTATATGTTATTTTGATCAGAAAACCCTAACTAAGGCAATGATGATGTTTTTGAGATCTAAATCGATTGTTTGTGGAAAAGTCGATGGTTTTGAAGTTTTAAACCTTTTAATGAATGAATTTATCATTAATACATGTATATGATTATGTAATTAGGAAAGTGGATCTGATCTCGTGTAAAAGTTATGAAAAGTGATTCTAGGATTCTAAAGAATAAGGTATGTGCATTTAATCTTTCAGTTGGGATAATTTGTGCCTTATCCCATACTTTCCATGATGAGGTTTTATTGAGCCCTATTCCTTTATTGTTGAATCATTTGCTATATTTTCCTCATTATCATTTTGGAATATTGTTCTTGGGTCTTGGTACCCCTTTGCCATGATCTATTTGGATGATGCTATAACTTGCCATTGTTTCTAACATGTTGATTTTATTAGACTAATTAACTAGTGTAGTGGTACTTGTATGTACAACCACCCATAGTTGGGGAATGTGTTGTTTCTCCCCTGAGGAACGTGATATTCTCCCCTGCACATGAAATATGTGCAGGTGATTGGGAATGTGATACTCTCCCCTCACCCTTTTGGTTGAAGGTCCGGTAGGTGTCTCAACCCTACATAGTTAAGATAGTCAATATTAATCATACATGCAATGTTGTGGTTTTACTTTGTTTATGGCAAGCATCTGTTGAAATATTCTTTTATATAAATAGCCTCATTCTCTTGTATCATCATCTTTCATGAATCCCTAGCCTAATTTACTTGTTATACTTATCTTTTCACCTTGAGTATAGTTTAGTGACACATACTTTTATTTTTCCTTCCCTTTTGCTGGGTGCTTTCCCAACCACCCAGATGTGGTGCAAGGTGATGGATAAGGCATGAAGATATTAGTGCTGACATGGATTAGCTGATGGATATGTTGCTTGGAGACAAAAGTGGAGTAGTCTAGACTTCCCTCTACTTAGATCCTCTTTTTGTATAAAGCATGTACACCCATATTGGGAGAATTTCATGTACACTTTATTTAAATTGAATATAGTCAAAATTTTATCTTCTGTTGCTATCTAAATTGGATTTTGTTTACCATTGTTATTAGTAGAGAGGTTGATTGATTTCACTCTTTACAACATGGTATCAGAGCCAATGGTAGTCAGATCTTTGACTATTTCAGTTTGTCTCCCTAGTTAGAACCCTAGATTTGCATAGTTCCTTTAGGTGACATGGTTACCCTAGATCTGATCTACCTTGATGATAGGTTGACTTAGGAACTGATAGTTCCACATTAGAACCTTGATGAATAAAACTCTAATATGCTCATAATTAAAATATGCATAACTTAATGTTGTTTAGGTTTGCCTTTAGGCAACTATTAGGGCATGAAATTGAAGCAAGGGTGTCTAGAAAGGATCAGGGTTTTGGGGGCTAGCAAAATTTTCCCCCACACCACTAGCTTGGTATACGAGGACTCCCATGCCCATATAATACCGGCCTGGCCTGCGCTGATACGAATTGCCCGAAATAGTTTTCTTTTAGGCAATAGTAACCTTAGACTTCTATGTTGTATATCTTTGGGTATCCTAATAGATTGACTTAAGTTTTACATTTATGTTGGTTTCTCCTAGAACCCTAAAATGATAACCTTTGACTTATTTGAGGATATATACCCTATATAGTTTCTTATGTCCTTTGAACCTATACCTTAGAGTTTGGATGTTTGTGAGATATCAGAGTGCACAATGGAAGCATGATGGATCTTGATAATGGTTTAGTTAGACTTATCCTTTTACCCTAGTGTAGTAGGTCGAACCCTTTAAGGGGTGGAGTACGGTTAGTTGATGATGTTTGAGTGGTTAGATTTTGTGGACGAAATCCTCTTTAGGGGGATGGAACCCTATAACATCTTGATCTATCTTTAAAAACCCTAACCTCATACTTAGGTGGATCTTTGGTTTTGACCAAAGTGCTTGTTAATATGTAATGAACATATAATTATCATCTAAGGAATAATGCACGTGCTTGAAATGTACATCCAATGCACATAATATGAATATCAATGCTAATTGTCAATAAGTAAGATGTTAATAATGTCATGAACCAATAAACCCTAATGATATGATGAGAAAGATAATTGTAACTTAATGAATGCTAAGGATGAATAAGTGAAATATAATGGTCATGTTGACCTAAAACCTAAGTTGTAATAATCTAACCTTAACATATACACCATTATGCCTTTCATGGTACATTAATGATGTTAAGTGTCATAATTAGTTAACATACCTTGGTACACATAAATGATATATATATATAAATAATCATATAATCATATATTAATCAAGTCATCAATATAAAATGCATGTTACCTTGTTAACTGATATACATGTTATTAGTCACTTAATGTGAATCAAATCATTAATATGACATATGTTCCACCTTTATCATTAAAATACATATAATGGATTCAATATGAATATGAGATGATTGAAATTCATATAAATGTGCAAAATCAATAATATAAATGAATAAATATAAGGAAATGATTAATGATGACATTAATGTGAGCAATAAAGATAATGTGACCTTGTGACAACGTTAATATGAATATAAGTGACTAATGTGACATTAATTGGAATAATTATATGCTTAACCACGAATTGAATAGAATGTCCTATTTTATGTAAAATAATTTGTTATAATTAATATGGTGATAATATAAGGATGATGAAGTCTAAGTTCAAAATATTAATGATAATGATCAATATAATAATGAATGTTGAGATAATTGAGCAACCTCTAATTGTGCATAATAATGAAATATAATTCTTTTTGGCAACTAAGTAAATGTGACATGACATAATTAAAATAATGATCACGATGTGTTATCATAATGAATATAATGTTAATAAGTCAAAAATGTAAATAAAATTAAATCTCTTAAAAAGAATATCTTAATAATGGACCCTAGGTGATCCTTAAGAACCTGACCTATGTTGAGATGCTTGTGATGTATATGTTGATGAGTTGTTTGGTGGAAGTTATGGTTGGAGAAACAACCTGAAGTTTTGTGATGTGAGGTTGCACACTCACCCTTCCCTAATTGCTAGTGATTTCGGAGACGAAATCCTCTTTAAGGGGTGGAGTGTTGTAACATACTGAATTTTGGACTTTTTGCCTTTTTGACCCTCTTTCCATATTTTCCTTTCATTTATATCCTCTTTGGCCTTTCTGTTTAATTTGTGGACAATATGATGGTTTAATGAACATTTGTTCACCTTTACTCTCAATATTTGGGTTTATGCACAAATACCTCAGTGAAAGCTTAGTTAATGGGTCAAATATGCAAAATATCCACTTAAGTGATAAAAATAATAAATAAATTCATCCTAGAACTTTCTAGTGCTTTTTAGAATATGAAAAAGAAAGAAAATCCCAAAATATAAATAAAGGAGATGATAAATGCAATAATTGGAGATAATATGGAATATTTTGGATAAAAGAAGATAATGAGGAATATATTGTTCCAAAAATCCTAAATAGAAACCCAAGAAGATAATTTGGATATAAATTTCGTTTTCTTGACTTAAAAGTTACTTAATGGCCAAGTATCGTCTAATTTGGATAATAAATAAATATATAAAGCCTTTATTACAAGATAATGGGAAATAAGCTAATAAGGTGAAATAAAATATCTAATGTCCTCAAATTAGAAAAATACATCCAGATTCGTAATCTAAACATAAAAATAAGCCTTTGGGCAAATTTACATTTAATTTGGTCAATGTTTAATATTTTATTTTAATCTGGAGAGAGAAAATGATTTAAAGATCAAAAATATTAAATATATGTTGATAAAATTAATTAATGCTAAAAACATGTTGCTAACATTTATTATTACTTGTATACCAAGTGTTGTATTTTTAGAAGGTTTCTAGATGCCTATAATAAATTAAAAGGTTAAATACGTGATAAAATATAAATGAATCAAATAAAATAATAAAAGTCTTCAAACAAAATATAATAATGCCAAATTCTCATTCTACATGTTAGAATAGACCTTTGGATGAATTTTGAATCGATTTGGAAAATATTTGATGAGACGATAAATTAAGGAGAGAGAAAGTGTACAAAACTTTCAACTCATTAATTAAAATAATAAACAACTTCAACAAATAGAAATAATGACAAATTCATATCCAAAATATTTAATACGAGTTATGGATGAAGTTTTGTAATTTTTGGATAATCATAGAGTCTTAAATAAATGAGGAAAGAGAAAATGTGTTTTGAATAGTTTAACACATTAAAGATTCTCAAAAGGCAAAACTAATTTCATGTTTGGATTCTACGCATAAAATAAAAACAATGACGGAAAGAACGAACATCCAATAGTCAACTTTTTGAATCGATTTATGTGAGGAGAGAATGAACAGAGAGTACTAGATATCTAAAATTGAAGATAAAAACCATTATTTCCAATATATGTCATTTTATTAAATGTTGATCATACAAGTTTAGTAATAAATGTTATGTAAAAAAGTGAGTATATTTTTTAAGAGGACCTTCTTTTGATATTGTAACTATCAAGAGTCTATATAAATGAGTCTAGTTGTCAATAGGTAATACAAACGTTCATGTTGAGTCTCAGGCTAAAAAGAATCTTGGAGTTATATAATCTAAAATCCAACAAAAAAATGGCATTTTACCTTTAAGTTCATACATGGAACAATTTTTTATAATACATGACCTATAATCATTGTTAGGGTAAGATAGAATTTCATTATAGTATATAGTGGGAATTTTTCTCTCTTTATTTGTCTTGAGGTAGAGTTGTAAAGAAGAGTGAAGAGGAGATGATGCTCTACGATTGGTTGTCTAGTAAGAAAAATCTAAGGCCCATCTTATATTACACTTTCTGAACATGTATTAGATCCCACCAAATTATTAAAACCTAACCACTTAGAGAAAATAAAGAAAGAAAAATTCCTATTGTACACTTTAAAGAAACTCTATTAGATCCCATCAATTTTATACAGAATGTCCTATAACAAAGTTGGCCCCTAACATTTGCCAAGGTGTGAAACTAACAAGGGGTCACCTAAAGATCAAGCATTAGCAACACACATATGCAATGATTGTGATGATGGATTCACAAATTCTTCTTGGCCTAGTTTAGTCATAGACTTCTTGAATACAGTTAATTATTATAAGAAACAATAAGTTCTATGTTGTAAGTGGAACTCATAAGGAAAATGTTACATGAGTTTCATTTTGAAACTCAAAATGAAACTCAAGTCATTCTTCATCAAAAAATGAAATGCATAATATATGAAATATGCTATTTTATCTAGATATCCATTTATTATGTGGTTGAGAATGAGTTGAGTTCCAATTTCAGTTTCAAAATGTATCCACACATTAGAAACTCCAACTCATAGCTTTGTCCATTAGTTGTTTTAACAACAACATCATGCTATTTCAATTGTGTCGCTATCATGCCCGATTTTCTATCCTATTTCATCTTTATTCCCACAGGTAAACAATGAAATCTACAAGTCGCATACTTCTTGCCCCTCACCGCCTTACAAAATACCAACACCATCTACTAGAATACCATAATTTAAGAAACTGACATCAAAACTAGCCCCTTATATGCAACCATAGTGACAAATACGCGATTGGGTCAACTTTTTAGGTGGCTGAAAAAAGTTAGAATTCATAAAAAAATTTGGAAAACATTGTTTGAAAAAATAAATATGTTTCAACTATATATATGTATATATACATATATATGTGTGTGTGCTTGAATATGTATACATAAGTATCAAATACAAATGTAACTATTAAGATCACTAGACAAGCAATCTTATTGAGTGAAAAAATTAGAAAAGAATTAAAGAATAGTTGCATAATAATAATTGACTCTTGGGTGAGTGGGGTGTTGGAGGTTTAGTATATATTATGTGTTTTATGTACAAGGTTTGGTGAAGAAAAAGAACAAACAACTTAAGAGAAAAATTGCAAAAAAAATGTCAAAATTCATGAAGAATTGTGAGAAATCCTATAGATCATGAAAAAGAAGGAAAATCACAAAAAATTAGTGACCAACGTATTAATCATTATGAATATTAGGGAGATTAAAAAATGGTAAACAAACATCAATTTTTCATAAAATTCGGAGACTTTTATTACTATGTATTCAACTATAGATCTACCATAAGAGGATATAAAGAATATAATATCTAATTTTATACTTATATATTATATTATATTTATCGCAACATGTAATTTTAATGGGTATCTATTTTCTCATCTAATATCTACTTCTTATTTATTTTTAAACTATATAGATCACATATAATGGCATCAAAAGGATGAAAGTACATTTAAGGAAGTTTGACAAGATGGAGGGAACAATGGCCCTTGGATGACCTAGACCATCTTGCTCGCCTTCAACATGGACAAGGAAGAGTTCCGACAGCAGCACTACCCACAAGCCCTTTTTGATCCACAGAAATCCAATAGATGGCTGAACACGGACAAGGGTACCCTACAATTTACCCCATTCCAAGAGTTGATCTTCCTCTTGGATGTTTGCGATGATAAGGGCCACAATTACCCTTCACCATTAACCATGTGGTTGCTGATAAGGGATGATGGTGGTGAAGTCCATGCAAGGGGCATCAGTCATATATGAGAGAGATGCTATATCATAATTTCTACTCTTTGTGTTGTGTGAGGCCACTCAGGTAGACAGACAATAACCAATTGCACATCGTTAAACATTACAAGTATTTGACTGTTAAGATCCAGACACCAATGAAATGTCTCATGATAAAAAGTTGGTTTACTATTACGGTCTAGCTGCTAAGGATTTGTTGATCCCATTTCCATCCCACTAATTAAATAGATGGTGATTATATTAACTACTCATGCCACTTGTTATGTTAGGAAAAACAGAATTTGGTAAAAAATAAAATAGCATTTCTCAAAATTTCAATATTCCAAAATATTATTTTTTTGAAAAAATAATTATGAAAATGGCAGATTTTGGGACAATGCGTCCTTTGTTGGGCACATTAGTCCCACAAAAAATGCCTCTGGAAAGGAGATGCTTTGCTCTTATTTTATCTTTTTTATTTATTTCGATACCATGTAATGTTTTATATTTTACTTTTGTATTAATTAATAATTCCAACAAGAAGTAATGTATATATATTATAATATAACAATAGAATAAAAGAAACAATTATGATAGTTTACGAATACATTTATATATACAATAGTGTCTCAATTTAATTGAAACAATACTAGACATATATAATATAGTACTAAATTTAATCACCATATACAAATATAAATAATCTAAAATAAAATACCATAGATAATAATAAACAAATAATCTCTTACATATCATATTCATATATAATAATGAAAAGCAAGGACTCCAACAGTATACAATTACATGAAAATATCTGATACAATGTAAATTTTTATCATTTAGTTTGTAAGTATTGCACATCAATAAAACATAAATGTTGTACATACTGAAAATTTAGTATTTCACACAACATACATGTGAAATTATAGAAAATATAAGTTGTTTTGTAGTAATAACAAATCCAATACATATAATATACATTTAATTGTTTTTATTTGAAGTGTTATACATACATGTTTAATTTTTTGACGTACATAAAAAAATTGTGCACTAGGTAGTTCCATTTAATTATTATTAACATCCTTATTTTTTATTTTATATGTATATTTTAATGACTAAATTATATATATATAGAATTTTAATTATTATTTTACATTTGTATGTGTTAATTAACTAGTTTACTCTTTTCTAAATTTTTAGTATTGTATCATTAATTTAACACATTATTATATATTAATTAATACAATGTATTTGTAAAGTATTATATATGTTATTTCTTTTATTCTATTTGTATGTCTTAAAATAAACATGTATATTTAGTGATTATTAAAGTTGTCAATACTCACAAAATATAAAAAATTGGTACGATATCAAATAAATAATAAGAAAATATAGTAACAAAGTGTCCCTATGGTAGACACATTTCTCCCATATGTGACATTTCAGTTTTTTAAGAAATGAAATTTTGGAATTTAAAACTTGAAAAATGCAATTTTGGTTTTTAAACTATAAAATCCCATGTGGCACCCTCTCCTGTCTATGTTTGTCTGTGGTTACTGATATACACTATTCACAGCGTGCATGCAACTAAGTGCACCCTTTGAGATTTTAAAGTTTTCCCTTTACTTTTTTTATGTTTGATATTTGTTTTAAAATCATGACGGCATCCTTAAGTAGCTTTATATTGTGATCACTACTTCATCCTTTTTCATCTTCTTTATCCAGATACATAAAGACTAATATTGGCTGAGGTAGTAATTCAGGGTTGCTTTTATCTCAAACATATCCCAATGTCTTCATCTACATATATGTCAAGCCATTTTAATGCCTCATTGGCTCATGTAATATTAATTCTATCATCATGATAGTAATCCTACTCTTCAATATTTGATCCAACCATCTTTTTCTATGATCGGCCGCTATACTCTAGACAACTTTATCATTGAAGTGAATATATCCATGATGTATGATAAACTAAGAATGATGAGTTTCTTGACATATATTTGAAAGTTTGAATTCAAATAAAGCTAAATAAAGATGTTGTCTATGCAATATCTTCTCTTTTATTGCTTAACATTTTCAAAATCCAATATATAGGGAATATTGAGAGAGGAGAAGATCATTATAGGAGTGATTTAAATGGCCATATGTGTCATAGCAATGATGGATACAAGAGAGTTCATGGTGGTTTTGGATATGGCAACAAAACAGAGAAGGAGATAGGATATTAGATTTTTTAGTTGCATGTGATATGATTTTAGAAAATATCCATTTCAAGAAAAGAATCTCAGAAGATTACTTCCAAGAGTGGGCTTACAAGATGGGGTGATTGTAAAGTATCCAAGGATATTAAAGTGATTCCTGGCAAAGAACTCATGACCCAACATAGGTTGGTGGTTTTGGATAGTAACATGAAGATCAATAAAGGCACATAACCTAATTCAAGATAGCAGTATCAAGTGGTGGAATCTTAAAGGAGAAAAGAAATTGACTTTTCATAATAAACTCCTCATGGAAGGAACTTGGAACATGGAGTCTGATGTTAACACTATGTGGCATAACATGAGTTCCTGCATAAGAAAAACTATCAAAGAGGTTTTGGGGAAGTCCAAAGGTTGCTGGCCTCTACACAAAGAGACTTGGTGGTGGAATGATGAAGTACAAAAGGTTTTTAAACTAAAAAGGGAGATCTATAGGAGCTTTCCCAAATCTTGATATTTTGCAACGTTCACAGATACAAGCAAGCAAAGAAAGAAGCAAAAAAGGTTGTTTATGAGGCAAGCTCTAGATATTTTGATGATATTTATAAGAAGCTAGACACAATAGAAGGGGAAAAAGATATATATCCAAAGAGAAGAATGTCAATTTCATATTTTAATAGAATTTTCTTTGTCACATAAGATTGTTTCCCTTTTATTGATACATCGGGTAAACATTAGCTTAATTTGTGCACATGTATAGAAAGAGAGGTAATAAAACCATGTATTTTCAAGAACTGAAGCACAATTAACATATTTATGAACCAATAATGCTAAAAAAATATTGGTCCAAGAAGCACCCTCAAAATATGGTTATTCCTATAGATAGAAGTCCATCTCAGTCCATATGTATGCTTTAGAAAATTCAAAGAACAATTAGGCACCACCAGACAAATCAAAATGACATATATTTGATATAGATTATCTTCTATTATTTCATATATTAATTTCATTAGCATATGTTATTTGGTTCCAAAATGAAGCTTGTTCCTAAATCTTTAGATATTATACAGAGCATCTAAAACAAAAACACATATGTCACCTAGTCTTCGTATCATAATAAGGTATCACACACATGGAATATTGAAAGTGTGCTTCTTCTTCATAGATTTTTTTCCAAATCCATCCAGCCTAACCACAATGAAAGAATAAATGGGAGATTAATTCTTCACTTCTATCACCACAACAAACACACATAGATATTGTAATATCGTATTTTTTGAAGATTATCCATGCTTCCATTCACTTAAGATTTATTTTTCTTTCTATTATTTTAAATATCTTAGGAATAGGGTACTTCCCTAACCATACTATGCATATAATGGAAACATGTTTCACGTGAAAGTCTTCCCATCCAATTATTATATTAATGTTTACATTCACTTCAAGGAACATTTCATATGATTCTCCCGTGTCTGACTCAATTTTTCATAAAACTACAATCTTTAAAAAAGAAGAATCATCCATTCTTTTTTTTTTCAATAATGTAATCAAGCATTACATATTTCCCTTTCACAGGAACGGGAACAGAATGAGTTATATCACTCAAAAAATTACCATCGTGCAATTGTAGGTTTCTTCGCATGAAACTTTCTTTGCATTATGAATAACGAACTGAGTATGGTTCCAAGTCAAAAAATGGTTGTTTGATCTTATTATTTCCATATGGCATCTACTTATATACACTTTCCATTATTCCATTTCATACACAACTTATCCTTTCTTGACAATTAAACTCCATAGATGTTTCAGCATCCCTAATACAAGAAACTCTTTTCTCTGTCTAACATCTAACCCTCCTTCTCTTCTTGGTGTGCAAATTTGACCCTAGAAAGCCAAACCAATGTGATTCTTATATCCTTATGACTCCATAAGATACTTTTGCACATCGTATCAATCTTATTAGTGATACATGTAGGGAGAAGGAAAACCATCAACCATACTATATAATTGGTTGATATAGTAGAACTTACAAGATTTAACCTCATGGTCATGGTAAGAGTTTTAGACTTCCATCATTTTAATACTTTTCTAGCTTCATCTATAAGAGCGGTATATATAATGCTTTGGAAAGCCTTCCATGAAATAGTTGTTATATCTATGATGGGATCTATAAGGGGGATTGAATAGAGCTAAAACACTTAAACTAAATTCATCAGACCTTCAAATAATATAAATATATAAGTTTGCATATATGGAATTTGAGTGCAACCAAACATACATCAAAAGTATGAGAGATATTGAATTAGATCAATAACACAAGCTATGTATAGTGGTTCCAAACTCCAAACTAGGAGAGTGTACAAACACTACCTAGAGATGTCAAACCTAGAGGATTTTTTTCAACCATTTCTCACTCCTAATATTCCATTAGGAGGATTATAGCATATGACCTTCCTTTTTTATAGGTCAAGGATACCTAGCCCTCCCTTTGAAGATAGGGGAGCCAATAACCTTACAAAGGACTTACCTATCCATGACAAAGAGTCTTCAACCTCACCAAGGACTTACCCACTTTTGGAATGAGTCTTCTGCCTTCACCAAGGTCTTATCCACTCTTACAACAAGTCTTCCGCCTTGAAGAAATTACCAACTCTTTTCTTGGATCCTCCACCTTTGACTTCACATTCACCACAAAGAAGCTTTCATCAAGGGACTCCTTCCCTTCTTCTTCTACACCTCTCCTAGACAAGAGAGGGAACCTTCATCTTCATGGTAGAAAGAGAGATGGGGAGGTGGAGGAAGTGAGAGCATTAAAAGATATACATGTAGGACTAGCTCTCTTACAAATCTCCTACTCACTATAATACATATAGCAAGTGATTAAGCTTCAACGTGGAAGAAGGCTCTTCCAGACACTCAACTATAATATAGGGACCTTCATAGTTCTTGGATAACCATGTGATGAAGCTCAAGGGGTCCTATTTATCATTGAGATTGCCTACTAGCTAGTAGAAGCACTTAAGAACAAGTTCTATCCGTTTTAGGTATTGCGATGAATATATTTTTGATTTTTACAAGACTCCAATCATTAGAAACACTTTTCTACACATTATCTACAGTGTTGTCGGTCGAGTGTCAATGAAGGTAACTGGACCGACAACACTATGCGAAAAATCAATTGTGAGTTGTCGGTCGAGTTTATCCTGGATGAAACTCAGTTGATGGCTTAAAATTGATTTATCTGTGTACGGTGTTGGTCATGTTTATCATGGGCAACTCGGTCGAATGTGGCAGTTACCAAGACCCACATAGGGTTGTCGATCAAGTTTCATGTGAGTGAAAATTGGATGACGAAAGTGCATGTGATGAATTTTGGAAAGTGTCATTAAAGTGATTAAATATTCAATTTAAGTCCTCCTGATTTTCTCTAAGCTTAATTAAAAATGATACAATAATTACAAGTGACTACAACATGAATCTAATAGATATTGAACATTTTTAACAAAAGTGCACTTTCTTTGATTTTGACTTTTTTCTCTAAGTTAGGATGCACAAGTTTAGGCTTTTGGAGTGTGACTATCTAATATGAAATCACTCAAGTAGAAGCATTAGACATAACTAAGTGGAATGGTTATTCATCATCATAACAAGAGTTTAGTCAATAAGACTTTGAGTCAACATTCTCCCCCTTTTTCAAGATGACAAACCATTCCATAAATGTATTGAAAGAATTTAACTAAAATCATACATTTGGAGAAACCTAGGGGTTTCAATATAATTGAGTTGATATGATCCCCCTCAATTTAAGATAATGGATTTCACATACTCCCTCTCAATTGATGTTATTTTTCTTACATGGTTAGCTTTCATAACATTTATGGAAACTATGTCTTCTACTCATATATGTTCTACATATATGTATTCTCTCCTTTACTTGAGAAGTGTCTTCTCCCTCTTTTTCCTTTCAAACTTTCAGGGGGTTGAAGATCTAAAGCACAACTTGTTAGTAAAAGGAGATACAAAAAGTTAGAATGCAGTATATAAGAGCAAAAACTAGGGGCTTGTCCAAGCCAAGTATACCAAGCAGATCAAGACATTTATTAGAACAACCCTAGATGTAATTGTAGAAAATATGAAGGCAATTCTATGCAAGCAAGTAACTCGAGATATTAGATATACAAGACAAGGAACAAGCTTGAGCATGTATAAGACAAGATAAAAGCATAGAATTGAGTTGAATATCAATTTATTTATTAGATATCAAAAGATGAATAAGGCTAGAACTACATGTATATGGACTACTAGTAGATGATATCACATGTTAGAGATACTAGTAGGATCTAGATCATAGAAAAGGATACATAAGTTAAAAAAATCCATGAGTAGATATATAGGAATATCCAAACAATGAGATATGCAATTATAGAAGCATGAAAGGATATAACTCAGTAGCAAATATGCATCATTACCAAAATTTGATTACCTCTAAGAAACTCAAGGTTGTATCAAAAGATATTCAGCTAGATAGATGTTCAATGTTTAAGTACAACGGAAGCAATTTATATCACAACCAAGAGATTTAAAGACATCATCATCAAAAAAGCATAACAACTCAAGATTGGTAATTTCAAGATATAGATGCACCAACTTATAGCGATTAGAAAGATAGACTTGTATGCTTGATAGGAAATTTAAGATATGGAAACATGCATTTTATATAAATATACCAAGGGGAGTGTCAGTAGAATAATGCTATTGGTTGAGAAATCTAGTTGTGATGGAAATTCTCATCTAAAAAGCCATATGTGTATTATGTGCATAGTGTTGTCAGTCAAGTTTTTGGGTTGAACTTCTCAGTTGACAACAACTCTTGGAAACACCAGTTGGTGCTTGTCGGTCGAGTTTTTTATAGGACAAACTTGACCAACAAAAGTTGTTGTCACAAAGCATATATATCAAAAAAAAATATTAAGAGGCATGATAAAAATATAAGTCATATCCAAACATGTATAGGCAAGTTAGTAATGCACTAAGAAAGCATCAGAAATAGTTTTTGAGCAATAAATTGATGAGAATCACAATATACCACTTTTGACTCAAAACTATATGCCTACTGCATACAAACTTGGGCAAAGCAAACAACAATTGGATATGAGAAAGGATAACATTTAATTTACTCTTACCATTTCTTTTCCACTTGTTTCCACCCCTACACATCCCACCTTTCTTCTTTCATGTGGATTGAGAAGTCAGTTCACAGATCAATAGCTCATTTCAATCCATTTGCATTTGACCGCTAAGAAGAAAGATGAAATGGTCCCCAATCATATTTTTAGCTCTATAGGGTTTAGATTAGCAGCCCAAGTCCTATTGATCTTGGGTTCTTTCCTAGAGAGAAATATTTAGAAACTCACAGTCCATGGTGAGATTAGAGGACCTCTACAATAGTTGTCTGAGTCTGCTATCAATGGAAGAGTAGTCAGATGAGTCCCAATGTGACCAGGAGCTACACAATTATCATCCAAGATAGTGTGCGCATCTACATCAATGAGGATTGTCTCTGAACTTGCTACATGACCAGGTATATTGTTAAACCATCCTTCCCATTGCATAGTTTTATGAAGCGATCTGTTGGTTAATGAGAAATACGTCAGTAAAAAAAAATTATGTTGCCTATCTGATGCCACATTTCCCAACAGTGGTATAAGAGTCACGTCAATCAATTATGTTTTGGGATAATGGATATGATCAGTTTTGGTTTCAGCGTGTTTATTTATTGCATGCAATGCAAAAATTTAAACTGGTTGATGTGCATGTTTGTTTTATCACCACATAAAGAATGAAAATGAATATAAATATTAATATATACATATATATGGTATGATATATACGCAATTTACATACATCGCTAATCAGTTTTGATGGTGGATTTGAAGCATGGTTATGGCCAGAACCACAAATATGTGTGCATGGTTGTGGTTATTTATTTCTGTTGTTAATTGATTTGTGTATCGAGCCTCTCTCTTCTTTCCAAATGTAAACTAATGCTCTTCTTCCTATTGACACTCAAATGTAACTTGAGGTTTTCCCCATATGTAATAAGAAAAAAGATAGTTGTAGTTTCTGTTTTGACGTGAGATGACCATATGCACAAAGAAGAAATGAGTGGCTCATGAGACAACCCGATCGATTGGAGGACCAAGGAGGTCAGATGAAAGGAGGATGAACAAATTGATGGCCCAACCAATTGGCTGGAGGTGTTTGGATGCTGCTTGGACCTAAGAACTAGATGACAGCTTTAAAATGTCCCAACTAAGTGACAAGGAGGAAAACTGACTAGTTCAAGTGTTGAACTGATCAACCTGGATTGGTTCGAGCACAAATCTTCACCAACAACATGTTGCATATGATGTGGACCATAGGTGGTAGTAATTCGTTGTGGCTTTAAGGAATTACATTAGTATGTTCTCATTATTAGTTATAGTGTGTATATCAAAAATACTATATATGTGGTGTTTTGTTAATGTATATGTATTTATAAAAAAATCCCTCAAATAAAATATCAAGTCTTAGATGCATTCCAAAAATGGAACACATGAAAAGCTTAATCGACCAAGCGTGGGCTCCTCAAGGGAGGGGAGTCCTCTCTCTCACAGAAGTGTGATGGTAATAATAAGGGCCCGCCAAGCGGGGTGCATTATTATCATGTCGGCTTTTGGGTCAGGCCTGACTAGTGATTCTCAGAGAGTTTAGGCCCAAAGGCATGCAGAGGATCATGGCAAGGAGTTGTGCATATCATCTATCCAATAGTTGCATATGACGCAATTGACATGATTGCCTACCTCAATAATTGGTCATGAGCGCCAGCGTTGGTTGGGTATTGACTTAATTGTTTTTTATCTTGGCCCACTAAAATATTATACGTTGCAATATTCTGAATTGATATTTTAGGGATATCAATTTGAATAAAATAGTGGGAGTGATAGTTAATTAAAAACAAATTAATATCATCAAATTTATCAAATCAAACCAAATCAGAAATGCTTTAAAAAGTTGCAATATTTCTTTGTAGAATCAAATGTCAAACACAAACATGTACAAATTGTGATTAGTCCTTAACAAGGACAAAACGGGATAAAATTTCACAATTGGTTAAGGAAATTGAGAAATGTTATCATCAATGAGCAAAAGCTCTATGTCCTTGATAGACCAATGTCAAAGGAACCCGCTCCAAATGTGCCTAAGGGTAAGTGGGTGATTACTTGAAGCATGACAATGATGCCTTAGAAATTTGAATACCTAATGTTGTGTTGTATGAACTGTGAGTTGGATGAACAACATGAATACATGGACATTCTTCAGATGGTAACACATCTTAAAAATCATATAAAGAAAAGAAGATATAATGTCTCCAAAGTGCTAATTGAGTGAAAACTAACAAAGGAAGGTCCAGTACAACCCCATGTGCTCAATATGATTGGACATGTGGAATGATTGGGATTTCTCTTAGGTCTAGAGTTGACCATGAATATGATTATGCAAGCAGTGCATGAATAATATAGTCAGTTTATAAAATGCATAGCATATTGATGCCAAAGCAAGGAAGAAGAGGTACAAATCTGTGATGATGATTAGTGGAAGTTAGTCCTAGGGCAAAGGCAAGGGTAAGAATTTTATAAGGCTAATCTTAAGTCCAAGTCTTCTACACCAAGTTACGAAGAAGGGTAATTGTAAAAGGAATCTATCCTTTTTTCTTAAAGGATAAAGAAAATAAAGTTCCACCATTGTCACTTGTCTGGAAAAGGAATTATCCTCTTCATAGATGATCTCAGTAAGAAGATAGAGATAGAGATCTCCAGTTCAAGACAGAGAAGAAGTAAGATAGAACTATGTAGAGAAAGGGCTGCTACCTTTATAGTTGGAAGCTATCATTCATGGGAACATAATATAATTAGTGAATGATATTATGAACCTTCCATTGATGAAAACAATATATGTTTTGTATGGAAAGAATGTTATGTTTCATTTTTGGAAATTCCTTATGTCTCACAAACTATAGTTGATAGTTGTAAAGACAAGTGTGTATTACACATATATTGAATGACTTGATAATTCAAATAGTGAATACATATAGCATTGTCATCTAGAGCACATAAATGAGAAACACATCTCTAGAATCCATATGATGGTTATCTAGATCCTTTTGGTTATTGAACCAATAGAGACATGCATGTATTATTCATTGGGCAATTTGACAAGAGAATCTTTACTAGATGTAGTGGGACATCAATTATTCCATTAGGACTAGTACATATTGATGTACAAAGACCTTTTAGAATGAATGCTAGAGGTAGTTACAAGTACCTCATAATATTTACTACTGCGATCAATAGATATTGAAATCTATATTTAGTGAAATACATGTTTGGATCTCTTTTAGTGTTCAAAGATATCATAAATGAAGTATGTAGCTAACTTGGTAAAAGTATTAAGATACCTCGATATGATCAATGTCAAAATATGTAAAACAAGAGATTGAGGACCTTTTGGAGAGACTGTGATAGTGTATCACATTCAAATCCACCAGAAACACAACGATAATGTATCATTAAAGTGTATCAGAAAGAAGGAATCACATCGTGTTAAGTCATGGTGTGATTATCAACATATCTAGCTAATCTTCCAATATTCTTTTTGGTACATGCTTTACACTAAAATAGTGTGTCATGTAAATTGGTTCAAAAGGACACCATATGAGATGTGGCATGGGAAGTGTCTCGATGTGTCTTTTATAGTGATTAGGATTGAAAGCTTATATAAGAAAATAGTTTCCTAAAGGCTTTATCCACAAATCACATGAATTTTATCTTATTAAATACTACTTATATTCCAACCCAACAACAAATTGTTCGTTGCTAGAATGGTTGAATTCCTAAATGGAAATTAGTTCTAAAGGAATCAATGGGAGTAAAAGTAGAACTCAAAATGTTCAAAACAAACATAAAACATAGAACCTAAATAAGTAAAATAGGAACAAGGAGAATAAAAAATTATTGTGGAATCTCAAGTTCCTTATGTAAACACAAAACTCATAGTTCTAGTAGAACATGCCTTGAGTTTGAAAGATAACTCAAGAAGGTGGTAAGTTGATCATAGAGATGAGTTGACAACCTACCTAGTAACTATCGAGGGACCAAAATTTGAGAAACGGCTTCATTCCATAGTATCAAAGATGGACTCTATGTACGCCAACAAGTTATGACCTTGCAGGATCCCCTGAAGGGGTAAAACCCATAGGGTGCATTTGGGTTTTGTAACAAGACCAACATGGAATGGTAAATTAGTTGCAAAGAGTTTCAAACTAGTAGAAAGAGTTGAGCAAGATGAATTTTTTCACCAGTTACCATGGTCAAATCCATCTGGATCATGCTTGTTGTTGTATCTTAGTATGACTGTGGGATTTAACATATGGATGTTAAAACCATATTCCTTGGAATAATTAAGAGGATGTGTACATGACACAGCCTAATGGTTTTTAATGCAAATAAATTCTATAAGCTATAAAGGTCAATCTAGGGATTGATGAAAGCATCTCAAAGATGGAATCTTCTATTTGACAAGACAATCAAAGGGTTTGACTTGAGTCAGAATGAAGATGGAATCTGTGATTACAAAAGATTTAGTGGGAGCATATTAATATTCTACATAATGATGGGGAATAATGTCCTTATCCTGCATATGTTAAAACTTAGCAAGGAAAGTACCTCTATAAGAAGGTTTTAGGTGAAGCATCCTATGAGATAGAGATCGAGGTCTATAGAGATAGAGCTGGAAAGCTTCTTGACCTAAACACGAGCACATACATTAGCAAGATGTTGAAGCATTCAAAATGCAAGACTCAATGAGAGAAAATATGTCCATGATCCACGGAGTCAGTATCTTAGGATCCAAGTGTCCTAATTCTTATGAAGAATAGGAACACATGCATAGATGCCATATGCATTCGCAATTGGATATGTCTTAAATGCAATGTTATGTACTTATCTTGTTATCTTGTATGTATTGGACATGACGAGAAGATATCCAATAATCCCATATGAATTGGACATGGCTAGAGGATATCCAGTCATCTCATATGTATTTGACATGATGAGAAGACATATATATACCTGCCTAGCAATCTCATATGTATTAGACATGACAAAAGGGTATACGTCAGATTCCAATGAGAGTCAATAAAATACCACAAAGAACATCCTTAGGTGCTTGTGAAGCGTTTAAAGGATTGGTTCCTTGGTTATAGTAATAAGGAAGAGTTGGGTGTAAAGTGTTACACCGATGCAAGCTTCCAAACTAACAAAATAATTGCAAACTAAATTTATGTATGATGACAAATGAGAACTGTATGCTAGAAAGGGTTTGATCTAATCTACAAAAGAAGTCGAGTATCTCTGTGTTATAAAAATAGTAGAGGATATTATGGATCAAGAAGTTCACATGGGTGAGCTTGTCTGAGGTTCCAACCATTAATGATACAAAAATACTAATGAAAACAATGGAGCTACGAGTTAGGTTGGGAATCTCATACAGAATACTATGACACTGCCATCTCATATGAGTAGTTGTACAACAAAGATAAGTGAATAATTGCAAAATATTGACCTAAGAAAATGTTGCTAAACCCTCTATAAAAGCACTTACGCAGCAGAAGCATGATGGTCATTTTAGACCACTCAGGATGAGATCCATGGGTGATTGGTTCTAAGTACAAGTGGGAGTCTATTGGTATGTATACCCAGAGAGACAATCATATGATGATTGTAATGGCATAAAATGATTTGATTAATTATAATGGGAAGCTTCCAATTTGTTTTGTAGATTCAATTATGAGAAAAAAAATAACATTATAATGTCTACAAAACAATATTACTGGACGATGTATCTCTTCATGTATTAGACTTGGAAGAAATGAGTTCATAAGATGTTAAGAGTATATATATATTCTTATTGTGTCCCTGATCAATTTTCATTATGGAAGATTGACAGACAACAATGACTCATAAGATCAGAGTGTGAGTTGGTTGATGATTGAATCTCATTAGTCATGATATGGCAATATCAAACCATGCACACAAATGCATGTTTGAGAATAGTGTATCAGATAGACCCACCTTGAGATTGACACATGGAAGCCATCACCAAAATACTCATAGTCACCTCTCACAGTGATGGTTGTGGTTGTTATTCTTAGACCTAAAATCACTGCACTCATCACATATCATTGGGTACGGTTTGACATCATCAAACACAATCCTAAAACATAAGTTGTTATAACGGTGATGATTGGGTGACTTTGAAACATGTGAAATGACTATGAGTGATAGAGATGGGATTTTCCCCTCCTATAAGAGTATGACATCCAAGGACTCTTGATTAGAAAGACTGAGAAAAGTATGGCCATACGCATTTGAGTCAATATATGATATTGGGCTTTCATATATCTCATGTAGTCTATTGTGGTTCAAGAAACAATATTGAAAAATATGAGGATGATTGCTCCATGCCTCTAGTTCAATCTGGGTATTAGTAATAAAGGAACTATACAAACACTATAACACCATACATAGATTGTAGGATGAAGTTGCTCCCCAACTTTCCATTCACTTGGGTAGCACTTATGTGCGACTAGGCACTACTCTCTACTTGTGATGTCATAAGATAGTTATGAACATTCACTGCCAACGTGATATGGGACCTATAGGGTCACACACATAGAAACTCATTTATAAAAGGAGTTCAGATCTTGAATGGCAATTCAATTAAATATTAAAGTGTTTAGGTATTTGATTCATGAAACATGCATCCTAACAACACTACGAAACAACTGTCTCAAGGGTTGCGACAGGCATCTGGAGAGTGCCAAGCGGTCGTCTAAAGTTTTGAGACGGGTGTCTGGAGAGTCAGGGTTTTTCTGAGTTGAAATTAGCTAAGAAGTGAACCGACCCAACCAGATGGTTTGACTCGGTCACAAGATGACCATCTAGGTGATCTGATGAACATCTCGCATGGGTGAGATGGTCCAGTTTGGTCAAGGGAAAGATATAGACATTTACCTATTTGTTTCTCTTGTACATTACTTGTTGTGCAAGGAAACCAATGTCCAACATTTGATGAGAATTGAGTTTCCAATTTCGTACACAAGTGGGAAACTGTGATACAACCATCTCATAGTTCAAGAAGTATATCTCATAGTATGAGACGATTGTCTTGCACACTAGACGACCATCTGGTTTTTCCAGACGACTGTCTCGACTATCTCATGTTTCTAAACTTCTAGAATCATTGCAAAAATTTGAGATCTTCTGGTCCCTTCCACTCCTGCACAAACTGGGTACCCTGACTCTGGCCTCTACTACAAATAGAGGGGTAGTGGGAGTTTCCCAAAGCACAACACTGGAAAATGAGAATTCGTTTCTCTAAAAATTATTGTCCTCTCTTGTTGTGGTAATAAAGAGCCCAAGAATCTCCTACTCGACTAGGGAGGGAAGCTACATGAGAGATATAATGGAGGACCATTGTTGTGGGAGAGAAGGTTGGTGACTAGTACACCAATGGGAGGGACAACTCCTTCTTGTCTGATCTAGTAGGATGAAAAATATTGTACTTGGTTCGTGTGGACTACTCTATAGGCATGATTTCTTTGACTGCTATTAGGAGGACAATATCAACTCACAATTAGTGGTGCAATCATAGGAGTCATTACAATAGTTGTTCGAGTCTGCTATCCATGAAGGAGCATTCAGACAAGTCCCAGTGTGAGCAGGAGCTGCACAACCACCATCGAAGATAGAGTGTGCATCTACATCGACAAGGATTATCACTAGACTTGCTCCAGGACCAAGTATATCTTCATGAAACCATATTTACCATTTCATATTTATTGACATGATCTGTTGGTTAATGGGAAATATGTCAGTAAAAATTTTGTTTTGAATGCCTATATGATGTCGTATTTCCCAACACACCCGAGCATTATGTATGTAGTCTGACAAAACTTACTGATCCTTTTCTTGATTTATTGGGATTTTCACAATCCTTTATTGGCTTGTCTTTAAACTGACTTGTAGGTGTCATTAGAACTTCAATTGGAGTGCAATGTGAAATATGAACTAGATCACTATTATCATTATGGTTGAGCCTAAGTAAGTCATCCTGAGAGCATAAAAAATTAATCTTCTTGTCTACCATTTGGTACACATCATCATCAATGCAAACTGATGTGGCCAACTGGACCATTTTATGACATAGATGTTGATTGTGTTCCCCATATTCAATTTGGTTTATTGACACCAGAACTGGAGTCAAGTATACTAATCCCACTTTTAGCCAACTTTTTCCAATGCCAAGCTATGTAGTGTGGGGGAATTGTTCGCAAATTTTGTTCTCCAATAGAGCCTAGAACATCCATAACATTTACAATGTGTCTACATAGCATCCGTGCTTTCACAAATACACGAGGAACATTAGATCTTGATATCATCCATTTGGACTAACATGGCCCTCTCATCTACTCTATTGTTATTATCACTTTGGAAAACATTTGTTCAAGCTTACAACCAATGTTATTTTCTGGTGTGAACTTGATTACATACTCCATCATCTCTTGAACTTTGATTCAAAGATTAGAGCTTCATATCATCCATTTGGACTAACATGGCCCTCTCATCTACTCTATTGTTATTATCACTTTTGAAAACATTTGTGCAAGTTTACAACCAATGTTATTTTTTGGTGTGAACTTGATTACATACTTCATCATCTTTTGAACTTTGATTCAAAGATTACAAACACATTAGGCATATAAACCTCAACAACCCTTATTGCAATAGGGCAGTAGGAAAAGCTATTGTTTGTAAATCTATCAGAAGTTTGAAACTATTGTTCTTTTTTGTTACTCCATCTGCTTTAAAGCATTCTATTAAAGTGTTTGAAGAATTGAAACAAGTTGTGATTTGGTTGGAGGAAGAGCCTCATAACCACATTGCAGACTCACTGGTCTGGGTCATTTTCATTCCAGAAGTAAAATGTTGTTTTACCCAAGCCAATGATCATTATTTTCAATCACCATATATTCTCACAATCCAACAATGTGGTCCAGTAGGGAAGCATTCTTCGATCATCTTTGTCCAAACAAAACTAAATTCTTGTTCAGTTTCAATGTCATATATGAGGAGAGTAAGATGGTTGCACAAAATAGGATTGAACAGTTGAGTGAGGTTCTTCTAAGGAAATTGTAGTATATGCCATGTACATTGTGCGTGGAATGGATCAGGGAGAACTTTTCTTATAGTTGAAGCCATTGCGATGTCTTGATCTCTAAAAATAGTTAAAGGTGCTTTTTCTGACATGCATTTAAAAAATGTCTAAAATAACCATTTAAAGGAATCAATAGTTTCATCGTAGAGGACAGATGCATCAAATATGACACCCTGACAATGGTGGTTAAAACCAACAAATAACGCTACATGTAAAAAATAACATGCCAGTTCAGCATAATGACAAAAAATGTTCAGTATTAGAACATGTATAGTTCAAAACTGGAACACATTAGTGCAATTCTAGATCACAAATGTTGAGTAATGAAATAGAATATGTCAAATACTAAAATAAAAATGTCAATTATTGGATCAGAATATGTTGAATACTAGAACACAATATACCAAACACTAGAACACATGATTCTATTCAGTACCTAATGGTCGATAGCTCTTGATTGTCTGAAATGTTGTGTCAAAAGAAATGGCATCACCAAATAACCAATAATCAAGCTTCATCCTCCCGTCGTCCCAGAATATGTTTGCAATTCTCTCTTCGTTATCAACCTTAATCTCGTAGTAAAATGTGGGTTGTTGTATGCTTCATTATGGAAGTACTCTTGCAAAGTAGAGGCTTCACCATATATCATTATCTTTTGTCTCATATGCCTCAAATGGTTTTTTAGATTTAGTCAAAGAATCTCGATGCTCTCAAGTCCACTGACGACCAAATACATTGCATCATGGGAATTTATTAATTGAATTCTAGCATCTTCTTTGATCTCTACTACACTCCTTGAACGTTTGAAATAATGTGTTTGGATCTAAGAAGGTGAGCACATTCCTTCCAATGAAGTCCATGGTTATGATCAAAAACCTTGTTATTTATCTTGTAGAGATTAATTCGGTGGTCAAGATTTAGATTAATGAGAGATTTGCAACCGGTCCTTTCTTCCCTATGGTGCCTCTCCGTTCTAGTTAGACAATCTACTTTTCTTCTATTATTCTAGAAGTAGTGAGATTCATTAAACTTCTTATACGATATCCTTATTTATTACTTACATATCACAAATACTGAATATTTCCATGATTCACGTCCTTGCAATTACCCTTCTTATCCCAATGAATCATGGTTGCAAACCCTTTCTGATGAGCATAGTCATTATAAAATCGATGAGCTTCCTGTGCACAGATAAATTCAAGGTTTTTACAATAATCCTATGTATCAAGTTCAACTGAGACAATGAGAAAAGGAACAAGGCTACAGAGAAGAGAAACAGAGAGTTTGGGAAAAGGAACAATTGAAGGAGAACAAGAATGTACTTAGGGAGAAGAGGAACGGAGATAGGGAGAAAAGGAGGAATGAGCTTTGGGAAAAGGAGTTAGGAGAAGGTGAAAAGCAATGAGGATAGGGAGAAAAGGATGAACAATATTAGGAAGGAGAAAAGGAATGAGGATAGGGAGAAAAGGAAGAACAAGCTTGAGAAAAGGAACAAGGAGAATTTGAAAAGGAAGAATGGGCTTGAGAAAAGGAATAAGGAGAAGGGGAAAAGGAAGAAAGGGGAACCCAAATATATAAGAAAAGGAACGAGGTTATGGAGAAGAGGAACAAAGAGCTTGAGAAAAGGAATAAGGAGGATGTGAAAAGGAATGAGGTTATGAAGAAGAGGAATAGAGAGCTTGAGAAAAGGAACAAGGAGGATGTGAAAAGAAATAAAGATACAGAGAAGAGGAACAAAGAACTTGAAAAAAGGAATAAGGAGAAGGTGAAAAGGAATGAGTAGAGAGTTTGAAAAAAGGGATAAGGAGGAGGTGAAAAGGAATGAGGATATGGAAAAGCAGAACATAGATCTTAGGAAAAGGAGTTAGAAGAAGGTGAAAAGAAATGATGATAAATATAGAAGGAAGAACGAGCTTGAGAAAAGGAGTAAGGAGAAGGTGAACAGAAAGAAAGCAAACATGAATATAGAAGAAAAGGAACGAGGTTACAAAGAAGAGGAACATAGAGCTTGAGTAAAGGAATAAGTGTTATGTGAAAAGGAACGAGGTTACGGAGAAGATGAACATAAAGCTTAAGAAAAGGAATAAGGAGGGGGTGAAAAGGAATGAGGATAGGGAGAAAAGGAAGAATGAGCTTGAGAAAAGGAGTAAGAAGAAGGTGAAAAGGAAGAAAGGATAACACAAATATAGAAGAAAAGGAATGAGGTTATAGAGAAGATGAATAGAGAGCTTAAGAGAAAAGGAATAAGGAGGAAGTTAAAAGGAATGAGTTTACAGAGAACATTAACACATAGCATTAGAAAAAAAAGGAGGAGGTGAAAAGGAACGAGGATATGGAGAAAAGGAAGAATGAGCTTGAGAAAAGGGGTAAGGAGAAGGTGAAAAAGAAGGAAGGGGAACCCGAATATAGAATAAAAGGAATGAGTTTACAGAGAAGAGAAACAAAGAGATTAAGAAAAGGAATAAGAAGGATGTGAAAAGGAACAAGGTTATAGAGACAAGGAACACAATGCTTGAGAATAGGAATAAGGAGTAAGTGAAAAGCAACGATGATAGGAAGACAAGGAAGAATGAGCTTGAGAAAAAGAGTAAGGAGAAGGTGAAAAGAACAAAGAAAAACCTAAATACAAAAGAAAAGGAATGGGGTTACTGAGAAAAGGAACAAAGAGCTTGAGAAAAGGAATTAGGCGGATGTGAAAAGTAATGAGGTTACAAAGAAGAGGAACACAAAGCTTGAGAAAAGGAATAAGAAGGAGGTGAAAAGGAACAAGGATATAGAGAAGAGGAATAGCGAGATTGAGAAAAGAAATAAGGAGGAGGTAAAAAGGAATGAGGATAGGGAGAAAAGGAAGAATGATCTTAGGGAGAAGAGAAATGGGGTTACATAGAAGGGAAACAAACAACATGAGAAAAGGAATAAGGAGGATGTGAAAAGGAATGAGGTAACGAAGTAGAGGAACAAAGAGCTTGAGAAAATGAATAAGGAGGATGTGAAAAGAACCAATGATAGGGATAAAAGGAAGAAGGATTAGGAGAACAAGAACACTAAGATGGGGAAAAAGATAGTCAAATAAGCAAAAAGGGAACAACATTATTGATAAATGAAAGTTTATGGACTAACCATCTGAGACATTTATATGATCATATTTGGAGACAATCTCCTCTCTAGTGCTTTCAAAAGCAGCATAGGTCTCATTCAAATCTATTTCAGTCCTCCCAACATCCTATGACTCCATCTCAGGAATTTTTATGCAATACTAATGTGCAGAAGTTGTGTGTCTTTCTAAGAAATCTCTCTATAAGGAATCAAAATATGTCTAATATTAAAAACCAATTTCTTCTGTATTCTCAGAGTAAGCACTGTCCCTTTTTGAGAAATCTCTCTATGATAAATCAAAATATATCTAATCTTCAGAACTAATTTCTTGTGGATTCCCTGAGTAAGTAAGCATGCCTATCATTAGAAACCAATGAAACTTCCTGTGATATTCCTTCCTAGTCCTATTCTTGAGAAACCATCTCATTCAGATCAACGTCAAACATGGATGTATTGTTGACATAATTTCTTTTTTGGATATCTTGTCGTGCTGACAATGGCACACTCACGACTGATTGTTGTTGAGTATCATCTTGGTGAGGTGATGACGGCACACCAGCAACAGAACCTTGCTGAGTATGTTGGTGAACTGATGATGACACACCAATGATTGAACCTTGCTGAAGCTCCCTCAAATCCATGTCTGTCTCCTTCATCCTTTCATCCACAGTTGCACCCATGATTTATTTCTTTTGAAAAATATGTCATTTATAGAAAATAAAAGATGGTATATGTGATATTAAAACTTACTTTTTTCATAGATCTAACTAGCTACACTGTGAATAAAAGAGATTCCTTTCATCAAAACAATGAATACAAGTGCTTCCTTTCTCTATAAAAAGCAACTTTTTAAGAAATACAGTTAGTGTACATGCAAAATAAAAGGAAAAATATATTTTTATGAGAAGTAGGGCAAGGAGAAATGATTAAGAGGATGTTAGAGCAGGGAGAAGTGAAAAATGTGACAATATTTAAAGAATCATGTAACAACAGAAAATTCGAGCGTCGCTTAAGGTGTTGAAAGGTTGTTAGGTTAGGTTGCACTCATTTTTGATAGACCTAAATCATAAAATAACCAAAAGAACTAATGATAGGTGTTGATGTATCTCATCACCGAAGCCATAGAGCATGTATGGATCTAGGTTCTGATCTGAGAGGGAAAATGAAAGGAAGAGAATAGGAGATGGAGCGGGTGCGGAAGTAGCAGCGAGTGAGGGAAAATGTTTTTGTATGCATCGAGAGGGTTGTCACATTATTTATAAATCCTTGGTGACAAAAACATACTATCCCCATCCAAAAATGCCCCTGGGTTTAATCCATCCATCCACTGAAAAGTAGCCTTTTTGAGCAGCCAATATCAGATTCATGACGTCTTGACAAATACACCATCAACACTGCATCTTTTCAGCTTGTAGAGTAGGCATCATTAAGAAATGATGGGGAGGAGTTTGGTTAGGTGGGCTGAGATAAGATAGTGGAGGAGGCCACGGGTGGCGTGATTGAGGACCCAGACACTTGCCGACATGATGACCTTGCCCCCATAGGTGAAGCAAAGTATTCGAATGGGGAACTTGTGTTTCTAGTAACTAATTCTCAAAGCAACAGTGACAATACTCCTTCCCTGGTCCCATCTCTGCTTTGAGGCCAATGAATCTAGACTTCGTGGTTTGTATTTTTTAGTTACCAGGTGGTGGAGGTGGAGGCGACGGAGCGGGCTACGCTGTAGGCATGTACATTGAGGATGAAGATGTTGTTGGGTTGTTCATTGCCTCTCCCACAAAAATGGAAAGAGGATCAAGGGTGATCTCCTAATCATCTTGTGTCTGATTCCAGGAGATTATCTTGTTCTAATTAAGTACCTATTGGGATCGTGGGTCTCAAATTGAGTTGCCTCCTTGACCACTTCTTATCGAAGATGTGTGATGACCACGACTATGCCACCTCACCCCATCATGCCTCTACTGAGAGCTTGGTGATGGATGTAGGTGGTGAGCATGTTAGATCATGAGTTTTTGGTTGCAATAGTTAAGTTTGGGAAATATAAAGGGCTCCAATTATGTAGAATATGGGTAATTTGATTGTTTAGAGTTGGCAAATTAGAGGAGGGTTTACATCTAGAGGACTTGAGGAAGAGGGGTGGGGGAGGGATTAGATCCAGAGAAAAAGGAAAAAGGGGAGGTGGTAGATAGGAAAGGGGGGATCTCAGATCCAAAGGAAAGGAGATTGGGGTGTAAGGATGTATGATGTGAGGATAAACTTATCTAATTTGATGAAAATTCGAGAATATGTGCCTATGATGCCTTCTCTTGTATTGATGTCAGTACTATAAAATCTTTGAATAGCATTGCTTATCTCTTGGAGAAAGTCTTTTTGATAAATGTGCAATAGGAGTTTAAGATACCATACATATGTCATAAATTTCTAGTATAATTATTTGTCAATAATAAACTTTGGTGTCTATTGTTGTATAGAAATATAGTGACAAATAGAACCAGGGTCCTTCCACCAAGACTTTGATGAAATCCTCTGGATGGTTAAGTTATGCCACAAAATAATGGTTCTCTAGTTCAATAAGCCACATTAGTCATGATTGTCCCCACTTTCTTCTAAATCTATCATATAGAGTCAGGATCCCAATTTTGCAATTCCAGTTGGTTTTATAACAAATATTTATTTCTAAAACTTGATGAATTATGTGATCACTTCATATAACAAGATTATAATAAGGATGTCATCCTTTCTATTTATCTCAATAGTTAAAAAGAGAAGATGGTATTTGGAAACCATATATCTAATTAGGGAAGATGAGTGGTTCAAGAGGGAGAGAACAAAGAGAATAGAGTTGTTCAGGGATATGCTAAATTGGGGGTGAAACTTTTGTAACTTTCAAATAGAAAAGTTAATGCATTGGCTTTGTCGAGGCAGAGCAATTTAAATACAAAATGAGACCATTCTGGACTTGGTTGGGCTACCCATAGTCCATAGGAAATTACATAACTTGTTTTGAAGAAAATAGAAATAAATAATATTTCATACCATAAGCTACACTGTAGCATCTAATATATATGTGTTATCTAGTACCTCCCCCTCTCCCACCTTGTGCATTGATAACATATCATTTTATACACTTTTTCATATATTTTATACCTCTCTTAACATACCTTTTATTGACTTTTTATGCTTATTTTAGTACTTTATGCCAAAAATCTTATTTGCACACCTTTTCCACCTTTGTAGGGTCACATCAAGCCACAATCACATTTGGTACCTCGACCGCGGCTCATCGACCACTAGGGATCCTCCCACCATGGTCGATGTCCTCGTGATCACACTGATGCTTCACAACCACGGTGCCTTGCACCCTTTTTGGTCGCGGTCTACAACCCACACATCTCAACCTCGATCGAGGTCAGTACCTCGACCGCAGTGCTTCATCCGTGTCTCGATTGGAGGTGCTTCCTGGACCAAGGTGTTGACTTAACCAACCATAGTGGTAGCCTCAACTGAGGAGATGTTGACCATGATCAAGCCTCGACCATGGTATGGATGGTTAAATCAATGGGCAACACCTATAAATAGGCTACCCACCTTGACTTGCCACATCATCAGAGCATCAAGGACCATGAAGTGCTGCCAAATTCCATACCCACTCTCATCCATCTGATCAGTCTTGTATCTGTGAAGGTGAAAGATGCGGAGAGTGAATATCGACGACCCTCTTCCTCGAAAGAAGGAGAAGCCTTTGCATCTTCCATTCTGGATCTAGATTCGAAGGAGTATATTAGTATATCACCATCTTCTCTCTCATCTAGATCTATCATCTCAGTTACATTGTACCCCTCCCCTCTTTGTGATTGTGATGTATCTATCATTTTGTAACATCGTTATGTGCCCATTAACATGGGTGGAAAAACACTTAACTCGGGTTGGGAGTAGCCACTAAGGCTCTCCCAACATGCATATTTGTGATTCCCTTTGAATATATATACATACTCGTATCAAGATTATCTCCATACGCTTGTTCATAATGCTTCACTTGTATGCTTAGCTACCATCTGGTGATGTTTAATTTTTGGTACCTTGAAAGAGTAGTATCTTCTTTATCTAGTGTTATGGAGTAGTATGAATGCATGAGAATGTTAGATTGTTAAAGTTTATTTCCATATGGTTTTCTTTGTGGTTTTAAGGGGGTTATTTTGAGAGGGAGGAAATCTTAGATTCTAGATCATTCCTTATCTCGAGAGAGGAAGGAATAGACATTTTTATGACTACTTGTAATCTTGATATGAGTATGTGAAGGGGAGTGAGTTTTTCATGTTGGAGAGAGATCTTATTAGGTGAAATCCGATATGAGTTTCCTTCCATATCTTTGTTTCTTACCATTTGTACTCATTTCCTATTGTTGTTATTTTTCTTTCCTTTAACTTTCTTTGTTTTGGCTTGAGCACTATTGTTCCCTAGGGAACAACCTTTAAAACCATCTGTTTGTCTGTAGTATATGAGTGTGAGACCCTGCGTACTTAACACCTTCCAACCTTGTTCCTATGGTTCGACCCCGGTTACTATGTCAGACCCCATATAATAGTTGTGGGGCCTTGAGTGTCAGGTTATAATCTTAAGAGTCTAACTACTCTAGATCCAATCCACTTTGGATGTGCAATTAAGGTGACTCAACTTTTAGGCACTGTTGTCGGGGACAAGGAAAAATGGCATTGTTAAGAACTTGATTCCACTCACTATACTCCCATGCCTCAAGAGTAGTGAAAAGCTTGACTGCATAGAAACTTTAATTCTGCTACCCTGCAATTACATAGAATAGTACATTTTAACACGCCAAGTTTCCTAACTCAGTTGTGTTGTCTATTTAGGGAACCTAAAGGGAAGCATATCCATTCAATTTTTCACCTTAACCTCAACTCACCATGTTGCCTCGTATGGATGACACTCTTACTAGGGACAAATAGAATGCAAGACTTCAACATGACCCCCCACTGCATGAGACAGACAAAGATAGAGATGGCCGTCACTCGGATGGTTTTCAACATGAGGAGGAACACTGTGAGGAAGATCGACATGATAAAGAATGACGCTACCATCATTGTAGAAGGCACCATCACACATCATGAAAATGAACGTGAGCATGATGTCTAGAATAGTGAAAGCGAAGATGATGAAGAAGGAAAAACTCTTAGAGAGTTGGCCGCAACTAGAGCCAATAAATCTAGATGCCCAATTTTCATTCTGCACTTCAATGCAGCGAACTTTGAATTGAAACCAATTGTAATCTCAATGATCCAGAACAAACCTTTCTGTGGAAATTCAAGAAGAAAAATTCCACACCATCACCTTGATGCCTTCAAAAATATTTATGATACCATTAAGATAAGGGGAGTTCCTCAAGAAGTAATATATTTTAAGGGGTTCAATTTCTCCCTTGAAGATAAGGCTCTATCATGGTACCTCAACATACCCCACCAGTCCATAGATGGATGGAGACCCCTTGCAGATGCCTTTATTACTAAATTTTATCCTACTGTGAGAACTATCTGTAACATGCAAAAGATCACTTCTTTCGCATAAAAATTGGGATAAAAACTTCACAAGACATGAGAACTCTTTCAAGAGTACGAGAGAGATTTCCCTCACCATAACTACCGTAAAGGGTTCCTAGTGTCCACCTTTTACAACGAGCTGACTCCTACTGAGAGAACTTCACTGAACGTAACTACTGGGAGTGACTTTCTTGGAAAGAAGTTGAGAAGAACCATGGACAACATGGCTACACCGCAAGCGAGCATGGATTATGATAGAAATGATAGAGGATCAATGAAGAAAGTAGGATCTGAAGGACCATCAATTGAATCCAAAGCCTTGGAGACTATTACAACTCAAATACAGAAAATCGCCACTGATGTCAAACAACTAAAAGACATTGGGGACAAAGGTAAGAAACACATAGAGAAAGCCATGAATTGTGTTACCTGTGGACAAGGAGGATATAGAATTGACAACTGTATCTATACCCAACCAGAGGAGAGCGACAAAGGTGAAAGTGAAGAAGAAACTTGAGAATGTCTCCTATGTTAATTTCAAAGGACAAGACCATCCTAGGTTTAACTATGGCAACAAAGAAGCTGTGGAGAATGTGCATCAACTCAGCAATTCCTCTAAACCTCCTCCCGGATTTGAGAAGAAAGGAGGACCGACTGAATACACCAAGACTACCAATTACCAGACAAACAAGAACAACTATCAAGGTCAGAATAAAAATGTGAGTCGACAAGGGCAAGGATAAGGCCTAGGGCCAAGCCAAGCCAAGGACAAAAACCAAACTGACATGATTGCTCAACTATTCAAATTTGCAAAAAGGCAATCCTTGGTGAACGGTCAACTCACTCAAAGTGCTATCACAAATTCAGGAGTGCTAACTTCAATGCAAACTCAGATGGCGAACATGCAAACTCACCAAAAGCAGATTGATCAGTAGCTTGCACAATTAGCTGAACTCACGAAAACCCCTTAAGGGAAGATCCCATCAAATAGTGAGACTACAAAAATGGCCACTCTTCGATCTAGGAGAATGTTGAAAAATGCTAATATCAAAAACACCCTAGAAGGAGGTAGTTGTATTAATCAACAATCTGAGAATGAGAAGGCAACAGAAAAATCAAAAGGGAAAGAACAAGCTATAAGTGGAAAAGAAGAAGGGAAACACGAAAAGAAGAAGGAAGAAGAGGAAAAGAACTCGATTCCTATAGGAGAAGTACTATCAAAAAAAATCCATATGCACTAAGAGTTTCTTTCCCCTACAAACTGATAAAAGCACACTTGAAGAAGAGATACAAAAAGTTTATGGAAGTCATAAAGAAGTTGCACTTGTATGTACCCTTTCTTGATGAAATAAAAGAAATGCCAAGCTATGAAAAAATCTTTAAAGATCTGATCACAAAGAGAAGGAGAGGAGACCACATCAAAACTGTCCAATTGGAGAAAATGTCAAGTGCCTTTGTTCAAGATGAGTTACCAACCAAGAAGAAGGACCCCAGAGCATTCAAAATACCTTTCTATGTTGGAGAGAATGTGGAGAGAAAGGGGTTAGCTGACTTGGGAGTGAGCATTAGTCTAATGCCCTTAACTCTAGCACAAAGGCTTGGGATGACAGACATGGTGAAGATGGGGATGAGAATCGAGTCGACCGATCACACCTTTACAAGACTGATAGGAATAGTTGAAGATGTTCTGATACAAGTCGGGTGATTTTTCATACCGTGTGATATAGTAGTGAGAGATACGGTTGAGGATTCTAAATTTCCAATGATATTTGGGAGGCCTTTCCTTGCAACAAGGAGAGCCTTAACATATGTAGCAGAAGGAATCATCACCTTGCGAGTGGGAAATGATCACTTGGATTTTCGGGTACAAAATGCCATGAGGGGACCTTCTCTGTCTGAGTCAGTCTACTTCATGGATAGGTACAATCAGTATTGGGAAGAGGTACAAGAAGAGAGGAAATTTTCAATCCCCTCATGTGAGCTTTAAATAGTCAGGATCCTACAATGGAGGGCTAAGAGGTTGTAGAAATCTTGGATTACTTGAACCAACCCGAAAAGGAATTCAGCGACGATGAAGAGATAATTGAGTCAGTGAAGTATGATTTATATGAGCAAATGGTTGAGGAGAAGGAAGTAATGAAACCAAAGCTAGAATTGAAACCTCTTCTAGAGGGGCTAAAATATGAATTCCTAGACAAAGAATAGATGAATCCAGTGATCGTTAATGCCAACTTAACAGACGACCAGTTGGAAAAGTTGCTAAATGAGCTGAGGCTGCATAGAAAGGCCATAGGGTATTTTGTAGAAGACATCATAGGCCTTAACCCGGCCTTATGCATGCACAAAATTCATCTTGAAGAAACAGCTAAGCCTCTAGCTCAACCACAAAGAAAGCTAAACCAAATGCTAAAAGAGGTAGTGAAGAAGGAAGTTATAAAGCTACGAGATGATGGGATCATCAACCCAATAAGCGATGACAATTGGGTTAGTCCTATCCGTGTGGTACCCAAGAAGGTTGGAATAACAGTTATATGAGTAGAAGACGGAGATGAATTAGCAAGGAGGATAGTGATAGGTTGGCATATGTGCATCCACTATCGCAAGCTAAATACAGCCAACGAGAAGGATCACTTCCATTTGCCATTTATCGACCAGGTCCTAGAGCTGTTGGCTCACCATGACTACTTTTGCTTTATGGACGGATATTTGATATTTTATCAAGTACTTATTCATCCTAACAATCAAGAAAAGACAACTTTTACTTGCATTTATGGCACTTATGCCTTCAGAAGAATGTCGTTTGGTTTATGTAAAGCATCAGCGACTTTTTAGCGCTATATGATATCTATCTTTTCAGACTTTTTGGAAGACATAGTAGAAGTCTTCATGGATGACTTCTGTGTATATGGGACATATTTTGAAGCCAACCTAAGAAATCTATCTTTAGTGCTATAGCGCTATGAAGAAAAGCACCATGTCCTAAATTGGGAGAAATGATATCTCATGGTTCAGAATGGTATCGTGCTAGGTCATAAAGTTTCCAAGAAAGGAATTGAAGTGGATTTAAGTAAAATTGAAACCATATCCAAACTCCTGCCACCAAAGTCTATCATAGAGTACAAAGTTTCTTGGGACACGTATACTATAGAAGATTTATAAAAGATTTCTCTAAGATCGCCAAGCCATTATCAAATATGCTAATTAAGGGTGTTCAGTTTGAGTTTACTAGTGAATGTCTAGATGCCTTTAACACCCTCAAAAGATCATTAATGACAACACCTATTCTACAAGCACCAGATTGGGAGCTACCTTTTGAGATCACGTGTGATGCCAGCAATTACTCCATCGGGGTGGTCCTTGGACAAAAGAAAGATAAGAAACATCATGTAATGTGCTATGCGAGTAGAACCTTGGATGAAGCCCAAGTGAACTACACTATAATCGAAAATAGAAATGTTGGCTATCCTATTTTGCTTTTGATAAGTTCATATCATACTTAGTAGGATCAAATGTAAGATTGTACACCAATCATGAGGCGATAAAATACCTAATGCAAAAAAAGGACACAAAGCTAAGACTTTTATGGTGGGCCTTGTTACTGCAAGAATTTGACCACAAGATCATTGACAAAAGGGGAAAGAAAATGTCATCGCGGACCACCTATCGAGAATATTTTTTTATGAAGAATTCCAATTGCCAGTGAATGACAACTATGTCAATGAATCTCTTTTAATGCTCAATCGGAAGAGCAGAGCTTACCTTGGTTCACAGATATTTATAGTTATTTAGCATGTGGACAACTTCCACCAGAGATCATGTATAATCAGAAGAAGAAGTTATTTTCTGAGCTGAAAAACTACTATTGGGATGACCTGCTGCTATTTAAGAGGTGCTATGACAACCTATATCGTTGATGCATACCTGAGGAAGAGGTACCTTTAATCCTCAAGGAATGCCATGCATCACCTTATGGGGGACACCACGGAGGAGAAAGGATGGATGCAAAGGTTCTATAATCAAGATTTTACTGGCCAACACTCTTCAAGGATGCTACATCATTTGTCAAAACATGCAAGGAATGTCAGCTTATAGGGAACATAAGCTGAAGGAATGAAATGCCAATGACAGATTGGGTGGAGGTTGAAATATGCGATGTATATGGATCCATTACATGGGACCTTTTCCGTCATCAAAAGGGAACCAGTACAGTCATGATGTCATCGATTACGTTTCTAAATGGTTTGAGGCAGTTGCTCCTAAAAATGCGACTCCAAGGAATTCATTAAGATTTTTGAGAAAACTATCTTCCAATGCCTCAGAGTACTACAAACTATCATAAGCGATGGAGGGTCACATTTTGGTGAAAGGAAGTTCAAAGATCTACTAAGGATGGGGTGAAACATAAGGTTTCAACACCATAACACCCCCAAACATCAGGGCAAGTAGAAGTATCAAACAGGCAGATCAAATAAATATTAGAAAAAAACTTTCAGTCGTACAAGGAAGGACTGGTCTATGAAACTTGATGATGCACTTTGGGCCTACCACACATCATATAAGACACCTATAGGTACGCCACCCTACATGTTAATTTATGGAAAGTCTTGTCATCTACCAGTCGAACTCAAACACAAAGCCCTATGGGATATCAAGTTTTTAAACATGGACCTTGATAAGGTTGGTTAGACAAGATTCCTTCAACTATAAGAGCTCAAAGAGTTAAGGTTGCACACTTATGAGAATGCAAAGATTTATAAGCAGAGAACAAAGGTTTGGCATGATGTTTATCTAAAGAACAAAGATGTACATGAAGGAGATAAGGTCCTTTCATTCAACTCAAGAATTAGGTAATTCCCTGGGAAGTTGAGAACAAGGTGGTCATGCCCTTTTCTGTAGTGAAAATATACCCATCAGGGGTAATGGAGATAGCAAGAGACAAGATAGGAACCTTCATAGTGAATGGCTAGAGAGTGAGAAAATACTATGAAGATGAAGCTTTTGAAAGGAGGACAGAACTCAGTTTGGGGGAAACTAGCCCAGTAATAAGTGGAATGAATGAGGAAGTAACTACACCTGCTGAAGGAGAATGAAGACTAGATGATAGATAAATTTGAGCTAAAGACTTTAAATAAGCACTTCTTGGGAGGCAACCCAAGTTTTTGTTGCTTTCCTTATTTTATTACTTTAGTATTATGAGCTATGTACCTCATGTTTTCCTATATTTCAAATTTCCACATCTAGTAGGAGTGTGTAAATATATTATGGATTTTAATCTCTCTATACTAAAGAGTCTTCGTTGGAAAGTGCAAGTTTTTGATTTAATTAGTTTCTTATTAATATGGTTTGGAGAGACTGTACTTGCGGTCAAGACTGTAGTCATGGCATGAGCTGCAGTCGAGGGGTACACTACGGTCATGATACCTACTCTTTGCATGCTAGGCCACAGTCATGGCATATGTAAAAGAAGGAGCATGGTTGCAGTAGTGGTGGTCCTCCTGTCGCGGTCGCGATGACCCAAGGGTATATATAGTTAAACCCTTCGGTATCAGGGTTCTTCTTTTGCTCAAAATCTTTGAGATTCCCTCACTGTTGAGCAAAGATCCTTGATGTGAGTGTGTGAGGCAATGAACGAGTCTGATTTAGACCCTCACTAATGGATTCATGCTTCCACTACAGCAAGCCTCTAAAGCTTCCGCCTTCACCGCCGCTTAGAGTCGTTTAACCCAACCAAGGTATTCGATAGGCACTTTCTCGACTCTTGCCGATTAACTACTTACCATTTTTCTTATGCTTCATCATCTCTTTGAGCATTTAACAACCTATCAGTCTTGTGAAATAGTGTGATATCTGCCATGGCTCCGCATCTTTTATCTTGAAGATGCTTACTGGCATTTTTTCTGATACACAATTTATCTGGCTGCGAGAATAGGGTTTAGGTCTATGATTCGACTCACGGAATTGCTATGGCCTTGGCCGATGAACCCTCAAATGGGGTCTTAGATCACATCACCATTTCTTAAATCGAATAGGTGCTCCTCCGCCGCGATCACGACACCATATCCTTGGCCGCAGTCACGACACTCCTTAAATGTGAAAGTTGATCGAGTGACAATCGTCGATCACAACACTTTCCACGGTCATGGTAATTCTTTACCTCAGTCGTGGTTTCTCTCATTGGTTATAACCGCCCGCAGCCATGGCACCCCCATGTCACGGTCACGTCATATTGTTTACATGGTTTGATACATAGGCTATGTGATGTTGTGGTCGTAGTTCATCTTCCATGTTAAGGCCACGGTCGCGGCACTGTGAGCGTTGAATGAAATATATGTATATACATACACATATACATGATAATAAAATAAAATTAATGATAATGAATTAAAAGCTAATACAATTATGCTAACAAAAAAAATTAATGATGAACCATTCAGAATGTCGACCTCAACTAAAGACACACTGATGAAGAAGGTGACTTCATTGAAATGGGTAGAGGAAATCCTCGAGAAGATAATAAACTCCTTGAAAGATAACCTGAACCCCTCCCCAAAAAAATGACTTTACATCCTAGCCCAGAAAATTCCAGAAGAGTCAGAGGAGACCCCGACCACATCCCAGATGGAGACTTCTAAATATCATCCTCTAGAAACTAAGTTGACAAAACTAGAAAAGAGGAAGGTTCAACCTAGGGAGGCAAAGAGCGGAAAAAAGAGGAAAGTGGCATCTGTAGAGAAGTTAAAAGGGTAGGAGAAAGAAACAGCCCATGAGGAGGTATATGAGACTGAGGAGGTGTCCCTCAACTAGAAAAAGTTGGAATTCATGCTAAGAGATCCTACATACCTATCATAGTTTGACTAGATACTACAGGCCAAGGAGTTCAAGCCTTCAAGGTACTTGGACATCAAAGACTTCAAGAATATGGGAGTCTAAGACAGGGTAAACAGCTTCTTAGAGGGTGTGAATATGCATATCCTATGTACCTCAGAAGCCCCCTCCCTAACATAACTGATGGCAGAATTCATGTCGTCATTGAACCAGAGTTCCCGATCAGTGACGAAAAATGAAAGAAGGGTGATGGCGACTTCAAACTGGAGGTGAGACTAGGAGGAAAGTCTCACTCGATCATAGAGGCCATGCTTAACACAATCTTCACCAGAACAATTGAAGATGCATAGGCCTTCTCCATTATGCCTGGAGAAAAGGATATCATCGGGTATAGCAGCCACAGAATGTGGGAGAAGCTGAGAGGAGAGCAATAACAAAACTCAAAGAACTCCAAGGCAACCCTCGTCACCTCGTGCTTTATCAGGGTGATGCCAAAGATAACCACCAATACTATCTTCACAAGGTCAGAGACCGGAGGTGTAACAAATGGGGACATGTTCATAATATGGTCCATGTTGAATAAGAAGCTAGTGAATATAGGAAGAATCCTTATCAAAAGGCTATCGGCAGTAGTAGGAGGGGAGGCTAAACAGACAAAGGATTTCTGCATGGGAAGTCATATTACAAAGATAGCAATTCATTTCATGAATGTAGACCTATTGATGAAATACAATAAAACAAAGGGGCATATAAAGATTGACATAAAGTCCCTCATCAACACGGGGATCTTGGCACATAAGGGAAATAAACTCTTCTACAAATAAAGCTACTCTAAGATGCTCCTTCCCCTCTCAGAAATGGCATACTATGATGCCCACAAGTTGTGCCCACTCAAGAACACATCGACAAGATGTACTCAAGGTCCATCTGCACTACCATGGACTAGTCATCTACAGTTGGTGATAAAGGTGAAAAAGATAAATCTCCAAAAATAGAGATAAACAAGCTAGAGGACAGGAAGAAGCTGGTAATAAGAAAGAAGAAGAAGACGACATTAGAAAAGACTGTCGCCCTGAGCCCGCCCTTGTTGCGCTTCCCAGCCAAGATGGAAATGAGTTAGGGGTGACAACCTGAAGCTAAAATCATAGAAGAGGGAAACCATGCATGCCTTTAAGCTACAACAATAGAATAACATGTTGAAGCCAAACAAGAAATCAATCAAGCACGCAGGGACCCCGAGGTCGTACCCGATCCTATGATCCCAGACGTGATCTTACAAGTGTCAGGGTGACTAGAGGCGAGCACCCATAGCCCAGCTATGCTGGCTCTACAACTGAAAGAGCCCAGAGCATCCACAACACCTATGGAGCAACAACAACACCACCCACACATGTTCGGTGATGTACTTGGCAATAAGTTTGATGTCATGTGGCAACACATGTATCAAACTTTTGAATTAAATTTAAATATTACCCCTACCATGTGTAACTAACTACGTAGGTACAAACTTTGAATGAGAGAACAGAGGCACTTCCCCAATTCATGCAAGGGGTGATGAACACCCAGAACGTGTTGATGGGGGGCGCTAAAGACTCTCACCAAGGAGATGGCACACCTCTGGACGGAGCGGGATGCCATGCGAGTGGTGGTAGATGGAAGAAAACTAGAGGAATGGACATAAGATGAGCACTTCAGTCTTTTTGGACCTTGGAACTCTCCCATAGGGCTCTGGGAACCAAAACAGGTCGGAACTAAAACATGGAGCCTCCCAAAATTTGAAAATGTGGAACATGACCTCTAAAATCATGAAACCTCCCTCCATGTAGACAGGGGTGGGTATTTATAGGTGAAGGCAAATTGTGTGTAATCAATGGTCGCGTCAGGTGGCCATGTCGGGCTTGTCACGGTCATCTCCAGGTTGCGGTTGAACAAATTTTGTGGTCGAGGTAGACGTTCAGACGACGTGGTCGAGGCAGACGTTGCGGTCGAGGCAGGTGTCACAGGTGAGACAAGTACAACTAATCCTTTTTCTCAGTACGGTCGTGTCGGGCTTGGCACGGCCGTGTCGAGCATACCAGTCGTGATAGGTGAGATTCGGTCATGGTCGCGCAGGTGTCGTGGTCAGGCAACTAGATGTTGAATGCTAAGAAATAGACAAATGGAAGTAGAGAAAGAAGACCAAGTGTTTGACAAGCCCTTCAACATCAAATGCTTCCTCGAGCCCTTTGATCCCTAAAAAAGATGATGATGATGTGGAGGGAAATGGTGTCGCAGCATCATCGAAAGAAGAGAGTGCCACATGAAGACTTACCTGATTGCTAAACAACATGCGAAGGAAGCATCACCATAGTCAGACACTCATCAAGACAATGAAACAAAGAAAACTAACATGTTTTCAAGGGGTTTCAATTTAAACAACAACCCAAAAGAAGATAAGGATGCACCATAGGATCCCAAGTATGTCACCATCGCCAGAGTAGAAAGCATAGTGATAGTAGATCTCACATCATGAGAAATAATAGATCTCAACAAGTTCTTGGATGACCTAACATTTGGGATGGACATCTTCAATGACTTCTTGAAAGACCCAGAGCAGTATGATCAAGATGACTCTTTCTAAAATGAAAAAATAGCCGCGACGTTAGTCGAACTCAATATTGTAGAACTGGAACAACCGTCAGAATCGAGTCATCCAACAAAAGACATAACTTCAGAGATGTCCATGAAAGATGAATGTAGCGAAACTACCCAAACACTAACTGAAATAAGGGTTTAGTCTCATACAATAGAAGCACCGCCCACATAAGCACAAGAAGCAAAAGACGGCACCTTAGAAGATGAGGAAGGGGGGCTCGCTTCTTTCTTCATGAACGAGCCAGTCAGAATGCAAAGCAAACCAGTCAATGAAGTAGAATTAGGTGTGGCTCATCCTCTACCCTACAAGATGGCAGGTATGGACATGACCATATTATCAAGGATAACATGTAGAGATGTCCATATCTTGGTAGACATACTGGATGACAGCCTACCTAGAACTGATATTGTCTATCACAACAAGGGCAGATCACTTCACTTCAAAGGGATTTTCCTAAAAAGAGCATGCGTACAAAAGAAGCTATTCAAAGTACTATGTACCACTCTACTTGAAGAGTTTGTGCATCCAAATAAAGTACAACCAGTGTTCAATGGCACCACAAATCTAGCAGGTCTCCTATATGATGACAATAACAAAGTTGTTGATAGAGCTACAACGTGTAGTGAGTAGGGAAGAAACTAAATTTGTGGTCCTGTCCATAAGGACTATAAAGAACTGGGCACTGATTATCGTCAACTTATACAAAATATATATATTAATGTTCAACTATTATGCAGATGAACTAGATAGCACCTCCCTGATCTATAAGAATAAGGAAGCAAGATATATCTTGAAGGCGCCACTATGCCTGTAATGTATCTTGGAGGTCATCCTTCAGCACGCAGATGACATCCCTTTCAAAGAATGCCTGTTTCGGTGTGTCATCATCCTTTAAAGATTTAATTCATATATTTAGGGATTCTAAAGATAGGCTCACACAACTCCATCTTTCGAAATCCTTGAAGATTAGCACTATTTCCCCAGTCGAGTCGTCTGGTTTACTTTTAGGTAGATCATCTTCCTCTATCTCTCCTTCTTGTGGATGACGCTCTATAGGTTGTTCTCCTTCATTTATACACCTAACTTTAATTTTGACACCCTGAGTCAGGGTGAATGATAAGTTTGGGGGAGGAGTCATAAACGGACATGAGAGGTACAATTCCAACCCAAATTTTCAAAAATTCAAAAAAATTTACTTGTACGTACTCTAGTTCCCTCCAAACTGATTTTGCAAAAAAATTATGTTTTAAGGAAATTTTGTTATGAGTCACAATTTTGTGTAGTTAGATAAGAGTTTGTTTGTTCCCATGCTAAATGTTGTAGTGCTACCGTTTCTAGACAGGAATGTATGAGCAACTAACGCATATAACAGTAAAATGAGAAGCTTCACAATACATTTTTATCTAATTCTTACAACAAGACATTATGTGTGTAAAAATCCTAAGCTTATGAAACCCTTGGAAACTGGAGAACTTCACCGAGCCATACTCCTGACCAACCACCTTAACCTGACGGTTCCAGACATAAAATCATCACCTCCTTGAGAAGGAATAACAGCCACCCCTTTCGAGATTAATTATCCCCACTTTGGTATGAAAAGAGGCTTGGATGCCCAGGAGATGACATAAATACCCGCTCACTCAAACCAAAGAGGAGGATATGAAAAGACAAAAAGATATATATATATACATATATATATAATGAGAGTTGTACCCAAAAGATGTTGAAAGATCCCACCTGATAGGTGCATTGCTTCACTCATGAATGCACATATGTCATACCCGTAAGTGAAATCTTGAAGACATATTCATCCACTTCTATCATAAACAACCCCACACAACCACTTGACTTAACGTTAGAGCCCCTGAGGGCAACACTGTCCTTATGACAGTTTGTGGGTGAGGGAAATTTAGGAGAGGAGGAAAACACTTAAGCCTAAAGCCTGCCCAAACACATTAGCATTGTTCCAACTGAAAATAAAGGAAGAGTGTGAAAGCTACCCCTCAAGGAGATGTTGTACCAGTATGGCTAGCAACCTAACGCATGAAGGGGAGAGTAGTTGATATGGAGAGACCTTTTACTACCAAAAGGCAATGGCAAGAACTCAAAGTTGTACAACTCTAGTTATGAAGGGGTAGGAATGAGATTTTATTATTGAGCAAACATACCACAAGAGTTTTGCTGTAAGAATGAGATAACTCAATATTGTTAAGTTTTGCAAAAAATTCTCACAAATTGCTCTTCTCTCTATGATTTTGGGCCTACCCTTAACCTGAGGATAGGCTTGATTCTAAGTTTGGGGGAGTTGATAACATCTCATTTTATACACTTTTTGCATATATTTTATACCTCTCCTAGCATACCTTTTATAGACATTTTATGCTTATTTTAGTACTTTATGCCAAAAATCTTATTCGCATACCTTTTCCACCATTGCAAGGTCACATCAAGCCACGACCGCGGTTAGTACCTCGACCGCATGGGGTGGTAGAGGCCCCATTTGTTTGAAAAAAGTTAGCATGGGGTGGCAGAGGCCCCATTTGTTTCAAAATAGTCCAAAGCTGGTATTAGAAAGAGGTTTAGTGAAGATGTTTTCCACTTGTTGTTAGGTTGATGTGTGAGCGGTAATGATATTTCTAGAGAAATTTTCTTACATATGAAGTGATAATTAATCTCAATGTGCTTTGTTCTGGCATGTAATATTGCATTCATAGTGCGATGTATGGGCACTAGTTGTCACATAAAAGTATTTTTGGTTGGTTTAGATGAGTGCATAAATCACGAAGAAGAAATGACATCCAAGTAATTTTAGTAGTAGTGAGCACTAGAGCTCTACACTCTTATTCACAACTTGATCAAGCCACACTCCAAGAGACACAAGTTTGTTCAAGGGAAATACAGTAACTGGTAGTTGATTTACATGTATAGGGGCAACCAAACCAATCAGATTAATTAAAGGAAGTAATGGTCAATGATAATGCTGGTATAATTTGTAACCCCATAGAAAAAGGTCCCTTGAGATATCGCATAATTCTTTTGAGTATAAGGAAATGATTTTCAGTTGGTGCTGCCAAGAATTGCTAGGTTGTGTTAACATCATGTGTGATGTTTGGGCAAGTTATAGTAATGTATTGTAAGATTCTGATAAGCTTCCTATATGCAGTGGCATCATTCCATGGATGACAGTCTAAAAGTTTGTTGAAGTTCATAGTGTTGGGATATATAGGCAAAAGTATAACAATGGAAACAATTTTTTTATCAATATGTATTCCCATAATAGCAAGATTGTTTCAACTACTATGAAATAGGAAGAATTATTAAACGAGTTTATACCTAGTTTTGGAGCAAGTCCAATGACTACAACTTGTTGTAATTGCAACTATCTTCTAGTTATTCTTTGATGGTGTTTGTGTAGCTCCTGGTTTTCACCATGAATGACAGACTGGTAGCTTCTGCAATGACTTCTACGGTCTCACCACAGGAGTGGACTGGATCAACTTCTACGGCAGTTCATGTGGTCTTGCCATCAACTTCTGGATGACATTGTCCTCTTAGAAGCAACCAAAGGACCCCTGCCTCTAGAGTAGTCCACACAGACCCATGAGAACTCATGTCACTCAACTAGAACAGACAAGAATGATTTGTCTCTCCCATTGGTGTACTAGTCACCAACTTGCTCTCCCACAACAATGATCCTTAGTTGCTCTCTCCCATAACAATCCCTCCCTAGTCAGGTAGGACTTTCTTGGGGCTCTCTTAGTTATTACAAAAAGAGAGGGCAACAATTGTCAGATCAACTAATTCCCAATTGTCTGTGTTGTATTCTGGGAAGCTCCCAATAGCCCTCTATTTATAGAAGGGTTAGGCTAGGGTTCCCAATCTATTCGAGATCTGTGTGGCAGTAGAAGGGACCTGAAGATCTTAAATTTTCACAAACAAAGAGACATGAAATGGTCATTTTGGATGCTAAACGGTTGTCCCACATGTGAGGCAGTCGTCTAGTACATCCAGATGGTCGTTTCACCATGTTTCCTGATGACACGTGAATTTGCCAATTTAAAATCCAATGAATGCATGACATGTCATCAGACTAATTCTTGATGTAATTGAATTTTCCCATGAACTGAGTGGTCTTGCACATGCGACATGGTCATCTCACTCAACAATAAAGCCATCTAGTGAGTTTTGTTGGTCGGTTCATGAGAATGAACCGGCTGATTCACACTTCAATTTGGCAAGAAATTAGCCAATTCAATTTCTAATCAGCATGACTACCCAAACGACTGTCTCAACATTTGAGTTGATCGCTTGGCACTCCAAACAACTCTCACCCTATGATATGATTGGATGACAGTCCAGTCAGTAGATATGTTGTGTGGATTGAGTATCTAAACACTTTAGTAATCAATCCAATCATCATTTAAGACTAAACTCCTTTTCTAGATGAGTTCCTTTTTGTGTTAGCCTATAGGTCCCATATCACATTGGTCATGAATGTCTATAACTAACTTATGACATCACAAGTAGAGAGCCGTGCCTAGTTGCACATTAGTGCTACCCAAGTGAATGAAAAGTTGGAGAACAACTTTAACCTACAATATGTGTAAGGTCTTGTAGTGAGTGTATAATTCCTTTGTGTCTGATATTTTGAGTGAACTCAAGGCATGGAATCGTCATCCTCTCAACATTCAATACATGTTACTTGAACCAAGAGTAGAGTGTCTAAGATAATGTGACCACAATATCATATATTGATTCACATGTGCATGCACATGCATTTCTCAATCTCACTTATCAAGTGGCCATGATATCAATCTCTAGAAGGAGGGACAAATCACATCTCTATCACTCACAGTTAGTCCCCATGTGTCAAAGTTACTAAATCATCACCTTTATGGCAACCTGTGTTTCAGGATTACATTTGATGATGTCAAAGTATGCCCAAATACATGTGATGAGGTGCAGTTATTTTAGGTTTAAGAATCAAAATCACCACCTTCACTATAAGAGATGACTATGACGACCAATAATAGTTTCTATGTGTCACTCTCAAGATGGGTTCGTCCCATACATGTTCCCTAACATGTATTTGTGTGCTTGGTTTGATATGCCATATCATGAATAATGAGATTCAGTCATCAACAAACCACACTCCAATGTTATGTGTTACCGGTGTCTATCTACCTTCCAGAATAACAACCGACTAGGGACATAATAAGAATGTACATATTCTTAGTATTCATATGATCTCATTCTCCAAGTCATGTACATGAAGACATATGTCATTGAGACATTCATAATCCTCATTATCTCACAACTGAATGAAACGAAATGAATTTGAAGTTTTCCTTTATAAGTATTAATCAAATCCTTCATGGTATATTCCATGTCAACCATGACATGATTGGCTCTCTGGTCATACCTTCCCAACACATATCAATGGGGTATTGCATGGCTTACAATCTAGCATGTCAACTTGTTCCAATAATTCAAGAATGTATTATTCTTGGCTTAAGAAAGAGACTAGACTAATGTGGAGAGGCTTGTATACCTAGAACATAAATCTAAGTCTCCCACATCTGTTAAATTGAAAGTATTAAGGAAGTTTGAAAACATGTCTGGAAAAAAAATTCATTACAAGTGATGATAATATCATTAAAATATAGTAGTAAATACCATATGATTTTTCCTTTGATTAGGACAAAAAGAGAAGAATTTTATATCTCTAAGTAAATCCCTAGTCAAATAAAATCAATGAGTTTCTTAAAGCAAGCTCTAGGTGCCTATTTCAGACCATACAAGGAGTTTTACAGAGAACAACCATAGTCATGATGATATTTGTGTCAAAATCTTGGTGGTTGTTCCATATATACAGGTTCAAGCAAATAAACATTAAGAAGTGCATTACAAGTGTCAATTTATATTAGTTTCCAGTTGAATTGCACAACTAGAGTAAGAACCACATGTATTCTACCAGCTTTTACATATGGACTATATGTTTCAATGTAATCAATGCCCGCTTCCTGATTGTAACCTTTATGTACTAACATGGCTTTTAATTGATATCAAAGGAGCCAAATGTATTTAGCTTTGTTTTGTAAACCCATTTGGAACAAATGATATTTATATGAGGAGATCTTGGGACATGAATCCATGTGTTTTATGTATATAGAGCATATATTTCTTGAGTCATAATAGCAAACCATTGTTGATCTTATGGAGCACCTTTAATGGATTTTGGTAGGGCATGAAGGAAATGAGACTCCTTGGAATACTTGGGGTTTGGTTTTGAGATTCCTGACTTTCCTCATAGTACCATATGGTAAGTATTACATATCTTAGTATGTGATCTATCCATAATATATTTTACTTATAGAGATGACATAGTGACATCTTAATTATGGGTCTTCATATTTATTGTGTCAATGTAGTAATATGTATAAGATGTATTATCACATGTTCCTGTATCAACGTTTCCTATATAGGTGAAGTTATATTTTCACTACAAGTTTCATCATCTTGTTTTTCTTCAATATGATGTTCTATATTTGGTGGCACTATACTAGACTCAGAGATAGAGTACTATTTTATTGGTTTGACATCAACCAACTTAGTTATAGATAAACAAGAACTCTTTGTTTAATTTAAATTAGTTTATAGGTCTATAGGAGACTGATTATTATACAAACATCTATCAGGATTGGATTTAGAGAACTCATGTGAAGCATTTGAATTCAAAGAATCTGAGAATACAAAAAGTTCCCTGAGATAAACGATAAGAGTAATGTGTTCCTTATAAGGAAATATCTATTCATTAAATATCACATGTCTAGAAAAATAAATTATGTTAGTGTATACTTGCGTTGGAATTACGACACCCTCATACCCCCTCCTAATACTCAAGTGGTCCTAACATTCATGATATCTGGAAGAAATTCCAAGTCTCGGAGGATACCTTGAACATCTTCTTATCAGGTACCGATGAGACTAACACCTGGCGTAAGGATTACCCCGAGTATTTTGACCTTGTTGAGCTTGAGGCATTCTACAAGAAATACGATCTCACTCTTCCTGACATTCATCATTACTTGAAGAAGCCTCAATTCCCTTATAAGAAGAAGTGCACCCTTCCCTCCTTTACCCTAGATCTCAAGAGATGCATACTTGCCCTAGTTGTCAACTGCAACATCCATTTGAAGAAAAATAAAATGAAGATTGCTGAGAACAGTACGGTTACCATGTATTGTCTCTTAGAGAATTTTAGAGTCAAGTCATCGAGATACATCCTCCACCATATGACATGCTTCGACTTAGGCAAAAACACATGTGGAACCTACCCTCCCTACCCTGCCCAGATATGCAGTCTATTTTAGCTTGCTACTAGCAAATCTCTTTTCCATGACTTTTATTACAAACCTTCCTGGAAAAGAGTTTGTATTAGTGAGACCACTGTTCAAAATTATGTACCTATCCTCTCCTCCACCACACTTGGTGCCTCTGCCTCTACCTCTACATCTACTCGAGTACCTCCACCAAATATTTTTAGAATAAGTTGGTCTAATGAGTTCGCAGGGTTCCCTATCTTCAAAGTTTATTCTAAGTTCAAGAGGTTAAGGTTTCATCTTTCAAATTGGAATAAGAGTTTTGTTGGTAATTTTTCTGATGAGCTAAAAGGAAGGAGTTCTTATTTGTGGAGGCTCAAGTTAAGTTAGATGTCAATCCTCCAAATGTTTTATTCTAAGTTGAAGCTAATGAGCAGAGAAAAGAAGATTTCTTAGCAAAGTTTCATGAAGAAACTCTCATTAGGTAGAAATCAAGAATTAGTTGGGTGAAGGAGGGTGTATCTAAGTCGAAGTTCTTTTATTCTTCCATTAAAGTTAGAAGAAGTTTGAATCATATCAAGGATCTTTCTATTAATGGGTCAGTGTGCATAGATGTTGCTATTATCAAGAATCATATTATGGATTTACATTCTGATATTTTATCAATGGTCATGATGTTGACTTAGGCATCGTGAACAAGCTTTGTTTTCAAAAGCTTAGTGATGTTGACAAGCTGGCTTTAGACAAGTGTTTTTCTATTAAAGAAATTCTTTAGGTTGTTAGTAATTTGAATATAGATAAATTCCTTGGTCCTGATGGTTTTAACAAAAAAAATCAAATGTTGTTGGAGTATTATTTGTACAGATGTGATTGAAGCCATTTTTAGTTTTTTTTCAACACTGTCAGGATTCTTAAAGAAGCTAATTGTACCTTTATCACTCTTATTCCCAAGGATAAGGCTTCAAACTATTTGAGAAACTTAAGGCCCATTGCACTATGTAATATCTTCTATAAGATCATTTGAAAGCTCTTGACCAACAGACTTCAAGGAGTCCTTTATTCTATTATAAGTAGCAATCAATGTGCTTTTATTAAAGAAAGGAGAATCAAATATGTTGTTCTATTATCCAATGAGTTAATCCATGATTTCAATAAGAAATGTGGAAAGCCTAATATGTGCATTAAAATTGGCATTTCGAAGGCATATGACTATGTTTCTTGGGATGCTTTATTATATATTCTTAGTCTTATGAACTTCCCCCACTGCTGGATTATCTAGATCAAAAGAAATTTTCAACACTATGATCTATGAGTTGTTGTTTAATGGTGAATCTATGTTATGTTTTACTTACCAATCACTATTGATGATTGTCACTAACTAGGATGCAAGTGATGCTCAAAGAGAAATGTGCACAAAGAATGTGTACAACCACACAATGGGTCCATCTGGCTATGTAGGTCTTCATCAAAAGCTACTAGAGGTGTCTTCTTCTCAACATCCCACTCCTGGGACTGATGAGTCCTTTACTACTACTACTCAACCTCTACTTCGCCATGATATATGGATAGTTGGGAGGCAATCCAAATATGGAGAAATAACCAACCCCGCAACTACTGAGGCGACTGCAAAAATGGTAAAATTCAACTCTCAGAGCAATCAGTATTGATATTTGATATGTTTTACTTACCAGTTACTATTGATGATGATTTGAGGGAGCTCCACGAGCAAAGGAAACCAGGAAAGTTCATGCGTGAGGGAACAAGGGATGAATTGGCAGTTGATGTAAGTAACCCAGAGCATCATGGACGTGTTAGGGCTACAGTCGTTGGTGTGGGTATATCACAACACAAATCTGTCTAGAAAGGGGGGTTCTCAAAAGAGGAGGTAAAAGAGTTAATTGCAAAGGAAATTCAGGAAGTAATGAGATAGTGGGTTCCTTCTCAGTTAGCTACTCAGACGGTACCAACTTTGTTGCCCCACTCTTCATACAAGGTGGACCCCCTATGATAGAGGTGGTTGGGAGTAATCATGTGGACCCAACACCTAAAACGTCTGTTGTAAGTATTTTTGTTTCATAGTAGTCTTTTCAAGATAATATGCTTAGGTATATATATACCAGTCAATGCAAATTTGTAGGACTTGAGACCATGTCATCTAAAATATCAAGATTATGTCATTGATGTGGGCGAGGCTTACCCATCCCTTACACGTGCCATGCTTCATGGTGCTCCATTATCCACCGATGTGGTTCGCGTGTTCTCGAGGCTTGTCTATGACAATTGGAAGAAGTATCCACTACCATATGTCCACTCGGACACTAATACGGTAGGTGAAGCAGAAGGCGACAACATGGTTGCATGGCCCAAAGTGGGATTTATCTATATTGATCATGATGTATGGTAAATTTACATTATGTTTGTTTCTGTATATACATGATAAATTGATATGAAATTATATATATGTAATAGGGCCTAAGAAATCCCTTATAGCTCGTTCCTCCACCTCCACCACCTCAACCTGAAATATCTTGTTGGCTTGCAGAGGTCCTATTCAACTCGATAGGTCCTCAATGTAGGTGTATGGCACTATTTATACGCAAAATTTAAGAAGATCGTGTATGGTGGTTCCTACTAAAGAGGATGTTGTAGGTCAACGTTATCATAGTAGTATATTTCTACAAGATATTTTGGAGTTGTTTCATTATGCTTGGTTGAATGTTTCTGTAATAGAACTTCAGATATGGTGAGATATTATATAGCTATATACCTCATTTTATATATGGTTATCTATTTTCTTATATATTAATGCATACATGATATATATTTTACAGCCACTTACATAGGGTCTATACAGAGTTTTCAATGACCCACGTGGGATTTCTACTTATATCCTTGATTAGCCATGTAATTAAAGACCTTGCATCTGTTACCCTATACTACTCTATCACATTTAAATATTTTGGTAAAAAGAAAAAGAGAGTGATATTAGCTCCATATGGTGTTGGGTAATTTTACTTACTTTGCTTATAGTTTTGACTTAAGAAATTACATTTCATTGTGGATTTTGAGTTATTTTTGCCTTCTTAACACTCAAGCGTAACCATTGGGTCATATTGGTTGTTTCCCCCACGAAGCTAATTGTTTAGTATCTATATCCTAAGGGTGACAAAGTAGACAATGGAGGATACAATTTGAAAAAGACATTAGGCACGTAAGTAAATTTTTATATTTATATCTGTTAACATATATATTACATGAATATTTTCTAATGTCAATTCAGTGTTACATTAATGTATAGAGCTATAAAATGCTTAAAAAAAGTTGGACAAAAGGTGGACACAAAAAAGAAAATGAATGGTTTGGGAGAATGTTGAGGTAGTTTTCTGACTCCAATGCATATTTATGCCAACTATGCTTACTTTTATTTGTTAACGTTTTGTATGTTGAAATAAATAGTGCTCTATACAAGACAACAGGGCATGCACATACTACATGATGTTGTATATGGACATGATTGTTAGATATGTGACAACAGGCATAGATGAGATACATAATGTAATCCATACACTCACACACACACACACACACACACACACATATATATATATAGTCTTGATCATCATAAGTATAAAGGGCCATTATATAAAAAGAACATATCAAACTTATTAATTATATACATCATTCTCTTTGCAGGTGTTTAAAATGAAAGACTTCGATACGAAAGAAAAGCTACTAGACGACACATACTGTAATATCCCTGACCTGGGTTATGCCCTAACCCTGGAAGTTTTTGTTTCAAAAATTTAATTAGATCCTTGATTTTATCTTGTGGAAAGTAATTAAGGCTCAAGAGGAACTTATGTTTCAATTTTGGTCATGTTTGAATAATGTTGAAGCAATGTTTGCTTATTTTGGAATTAAAGTGCAAATTACCCGAGCTGAGGGGTTAAATTGCAAATGCTACATGATAAAATGTTCCTCAAAGTGTTTGAGCATCATGAGAATGAAAATGATGCAGAGGTATGGCTTGTGGAAGCTGAGCACCAAGAAAGAGCTTATTAAGCAATGTTTGTGCATTAAAAACCTAGTTTTTGTGTAATGTGTAATTTACCCAAAACCTAGGATTCAATATGCAAAATACCACTTCTAGAGAGTCCCTAATGTTTCTTGGCATCATGTAGAGTAAAGAAATGAGAGGGGTGTCTCATTTGTATCTCTTTGGAGGAGAGAGAATCTTGATATTAAAATAATCAAGATTTAAGCATAATTGAAACCTTACTTCAATTTAATGCAAAAATAAATATATTAATTAAAGAGCCCTTCAACCAAAAGGTGAGGGATGATTTTGCAAAAGAATGTACGACCATGTTCCTTGCAAAGTCACGGAAATATCTAAAGGAAGTGGATAACTCACTCACATTATTAAAAGAAAAAGAAATATCCACTAACTTATGGATATTATTATTAAATGGATTAAGGTGCTTAATTTGCTTTTCTTTATTTCATGGATAATTGGGATGAATAAGAGGCAAGGAAGATAGCCTCGTATGCATGTAAGAGTACAGGGCAAGTGCCAAGGAAATGGAGTAGTTATTTCCTACTTTCTCTCTCTTAAAATGAATTTTAATAAAAATGCATATAAGCTCATTTATCCATAGCTTGAAAGGGGAATTTCGAATCCACTTTCACTCTTTTCTTGCAAAATGACCAAGGGAGCTTAGGAGCAATAGGAGGACGACCCCCCGACCTGTAGGTAAGCTCCATGGCCTTCCTTCACCTTGATTTCATGGTAGAAAACACAAATAAATGTTTGATTTCTTCTTTTCTCCACTCAATCTTCAACTCTAGCCATTTGTCTCACTCAAAGACTTGAGGACGAGATTGGGATAGTTGAAGGAGTTTCTTTCACCATTGAAAACGTGGATCTTGTAGCTTTGAAGCTTCTTTGGAGGCGGGTTATATAACTTGAACCCTTAATCATTGTTATTGAATTCAATTCCTCAATCAATTTTGTTCAATTGTTCTTCTTGCAATTCCTTTGATTGATTGATGAAGATATCACAAAATGGCAGTAGATTTCGAGGGGTTGAAGCTTGAGGATGATGGCATGATCCTAAGCACACACCTCAAAAGAAAATTGGGTGCAAACGGTTTCAACAATATGGTCCAATCGGTTTCACCAAACCGTTTGGGTTTGCAAACTGTTTGGAGGTTTGGGTTCCAAACCGTTTGGAGTGGTTGACCGAATGGAGGGGTTGACCATTTGTGGGGGGTTTCTGATGTGTTTAATAATGATCTAATAGATTTAATTGATTGGTTTCTAAAGGTTCCATGATTGGATAATCTACCAATTGCAAACCCTAATCGGGTGAAGTGGTGAAAACCCTAATTGAATCCATTCGATTTCAAGACAAATTGGACCAAACAGTCTTGAGACCGTTTGAGTCCAAATGGTCTTGAAACCATTTGGGATCAAATGGTCTCAGGACCATTTGGAGGTCAAAAGATAAGGTGGATTGTTTGGAGATTCAAGAGTCAATGATTGATGTACTTAACTAGTTCAATTGTTGAAGATTTCAATGGTGCAAATCATGATCGATTGGTTGATGGAAACCTTTAGGTGACCCTTTCGGTTTTGAGGCTGACTTGTACCAAATGGTCTTGAGACCATTCGAGTCCAAATGATCTTGAAACCGTTTGGGGTCAAACGGTCTCAGGACCATTTGGAATCAAACGGTTTCAAAACCATTTGGTGTTGAAATGCTAAAACCGAATGGAGGTCAAAAATTGATCAAATCGTTTGGATATTTAAAGTGATGATTGATCCATTGATCCAATGGTTGATAATAATGATAATCAAAGATAGGTATAGTGGTTGAATCCCTAAAGTACCTAGATGATCAGTAGCTTTAGAATGGTTAACCCTAAAAGCTTATGAAAGAAATGTCTCAATACACTATGTCAACCATAGTTGTATATATTTGATTGAAAGGTTGATGTAACCTAATCAAATTGAGAGGATGATAAAAAGGAATTCATACATGAGTATTAATCATGAAGAATATGTGATTAGGGTATGATCCTTAGTAAAGAGATCATGAAACCCTAATTGAGTGGGTTAATAAGCCATAATCCTAAAATTAGGGCAATCCTGAGTGAAACCCTAATCTAGGGTAATGATGTAACCCTAATTAAGGGAGATGATATAAGAAACCCTAATTATGGGTAATGAAAGTGTTGGGTTGTAGGGGAGACAGAGAAAGCAGTGGAAACAAAAATTTTCTCCCCAAGCCCATACCGAGGAAACGCGTCAACGTCTATATAATAGGAAAGGATGGTTTGTGGAATCATACCTTGTCCCAAGGCTAGCTTGGCGACAATACCTCGCACTGTGTGCGGTCTTCAATTCCGGTCTTGGACGGCATCTGTGTAGCTCCTGGTCACACCGGGACTGATGACTCCTCCTTCTACCGGACTGTCGGATGACAGTTGTCCTCCTGAGCGGCAGTGTCCTCCCGCCTCTGTAGTAGTCCACACGGACCACCTGGAACTCCACACTCCTTGTCCCACAAGGAAGTGGAAGGAGTCGCACCCTCCTGTTGATGTACTAGTCGCCAACACGCTCTCCTGCCTCCAGTTGCAACTGTAGTTGTCCTTCCCTTGCTGCACCTCCCTTTTGCGGGAAGCACTTGCTCGGGCTCTCTCTCGGTTACCAAAACCAGAGAGAATGACAACTTGCAGAGCAACTGGTTGCACTGAGCTGTTGTCTGAGAAGCCCCCACTACCCCTATATATATAGGAGGATCATGGGACAGGGTTCTCTATCCCGGGCAATACGGGACTAAACGCAGGAGTAGAAGGGTTCGAGATTTTCCACAAAAAGCAACCGGTTCGCAACCTGAAATGATCGGTTCATAGCTGAACCGATCGGTTCGGCCATTGAGCCGATCGGTTGGACCTGATTAGACCGTTTGGGGCACTCCAACCGATCGGTTGGTGCCCTGAACTGATCGGTTAATGGTCCTAATCTGGCTCAAAAAGACTTTCCTTGTTTCTTTCCCAATTGGTATCGAATACCAATAAAATTCCCAATCGAATTGAGCAATTTGAAACCAAAGAAAAATTCTTGCCGACATGACTTTCCCAACTTGTCGGTTGCACCAGTTGAGCAGATCGGTTCAACCCTTGAACCGGTCGTTTCAACCTGGTCATGAGCCGATCGGTTGGACACTCCAGCCGACCGGTTCAGCAACCTCAGCCGACCGGTTCAACACTTGAGCCGATCGGTTGGGAGCACAGGTTCGATTTCAATCAATCCGATACTCCAATCAATGTGTCCAACACCTTGAACCATATGATATTGAGCCATCGACTGATTGAGTGTTTAATTGAACTACTAAACTCCTTTAGTAATCAATCTAAACATTGCTTTTGGACAAAACTCCTCTTCCAGGTTAAATCCTATGTGTGTGACCCTGCAGGTCCATTTCACATTGGCAGTGAAAGTCCATAACACTTATGACTTCACAAGCAAAGAGCGGTGCCTAGTCACACATCATTGCTACCCAAGTGAAAGTAGAAAGTTGGAGAACAACTTTCATCCTACAATCCGTGAATGGTGTTATAGTGAATGTATAATTCCTTTGTCACTGATATCCTGAATAAACTCGAGGCATGGAACAGTCATCCTGTCAACGTTCATTCACTTTCTTGATCTAAGAGTAGATTGAAGGAGACATGTATGACATCAATATCACATACTGATTCACATATGTGTGCGCATTCCTATCGCAATCCTACTCATCAAGTGGCATTGGATATCAAACTCCCTCAGGAGGGACAAATCCCATATATATCACTCACCCCTCAAAAGCCCCATGTGTCAAAGCCACCCAATAATCACCTTTATAACAACCCATGTTTTAGGACTGCATTTGATGATGTCAAAGTGTGCCCAACGACATGTGTTGAGTGTAGTGATTTTAGGTCAAAGAATCACACTCACCACCATCACTGTGAGTACTGACTGTGACTACCATCTCATGGTTCCATGTGTCAAACTCACGGTGGGTATGTCCGGTACACTTGTTCTCTAACAAGTACCTATGAGTTTGGTTTGATATCTCTATATCATGACTAATGAGATTCTGTCATCAACCAACACCACAATCTAGTCTTGTGTGTCATTGTTGTCTATCTACCTTCCACAATGACATCCGACTAGGGACATAACAAGAATGTACAAACTCTTAGCATCCGTATGATCTCATTGTTTAGGTCCTTAACCTGAAGGCATACGTCATTGAGTACTGTCATTCTCTAGACATTCAATATGTTCTATCACTATCTCATATGACTGAACCAAAAAAAATTGGAATCTTTCCTTTGATGTTTATCAAATCAATCTTAATGTATCCCACCAATCATCCCATGATTGGCTCTCAGGGCATACTTACCAACAGACTCCCACTTGCACTGCGAGCCAATCACCCTTGAATCATATTCATTAGTGATCTTCAAACATGTCCCACATGTTACTGTGCTCTAGTGCGAACATAGTTAGTTATGGAAACACCTTGCCAAAGTCTGTATAAATTGCATGTCTCGCATCTCTTCACTGTACGTCATACGTATGAGATGGAGTTGCCGTAATATGCGATCTAGTATTCCATTGCTAACCTTTAGCCACATTGCATGATCAAGAATTCCAGACTTGTCATCAATGAGTGGAATATAAGTTCATCTCATGAACTATCAGATCCATATAGTATCCACTGTTGTTCACTAACACACAGATACTCGGCATTTCCCTTTTAAATGGTTTTATTGGAACACTTCCAATTATCAACAAATTTTCACTTTTATACATCCTATGTATATGTTGCGATTAATTTTCTGTCTTTTCGGAAGTTCGCATCAATGTAACTCTTTACATCGAACTCTTCCTTATCTCCATAGAACTAGTACTTATTAAGTTCTTATGGTATTCCAGTAACCCTTACTGGAAGCAGACAGACATCCACTCGTCATGTCTCACACACGAGTTATCAGGATGAGCACATCATATTGTCATGTCATACATACAACATGATGAATGCATTTCGTTCTTGCCATGTCAATACATGCAAGATAATGGGATGATTGCATACATGATAGATCCATATCTATTCTTAGTGTTCCCATTCTTCATAAGAATTAGACACTTTGCCTTGGGATACTAACTCCATGTAACATGGACAAGTTTTCTCCCACTGAATCTGTGCATACTGAACCCTTCAGTACAGATTGCCAATGTATGCTTTCTCTTTCTAGGTCAAGAGATTTTCGAGAACTATCTATATAGATCTCTATTCCTATCATATAGGAAACATATCTATCTTCCTTGAAGATAATTTCCACTTTTGGATTTCCATTTTAGAACATTTCCATTTCACATCAATATGTGGAATGTGAACACACTCCCACTAAATCACAGATCCCTTCTTTATATTTGTCATATCAATCAAACCCTTTGACTATATTATCAAAATAAAGATCCAATTCTGAGTTGCTTGTACTCAATCAATTACATTGATTAGTCCATTGTAACCTATAGACTTCATTTGCATTAGTGGATTCATAAACCTTATAGGTTGTGTCACGTACACATCTTGGTTTTATTCCTCATAGGAATGCGGTTTTAGTATCCATATGCCAAATGTCTTAGTCATTAAGTTGCAATTAACAAGCATCATCCTTCTTAAAATGTTATCCATGTGTCTTAACACTTAAGACTTATTTGCACTTATGGATATGATCCAATGAATGCTACCATCAAGGTCATACCTTATGGTTCATATGGATGTCATTTAGGATGTAATGGCTGTAAACCATAACTCAAAATTTTGGTTCCTCATATTCATCTGGATAGTTGACTCATCATATGAACAACTCATCACATAGATAATTGAGGTGTATCTGTTAAGGATATAGGAACTCACAACTCCTTGTGATTCTCAATATCCTTTGTTAGTGTGGGGTATTCTTTTATTAATAAGAATTCAATTATTTTGATAATCATTCTCTAACTCCTTAGAGTATGATTCCTTCTTGATTTAGACATCACCGTGCCTTAATCATGAGTTCACTATGATACACTATCATAATCACTCGTAAGGATCTCAAACATTTGGTCGAAGTATTTCATTCATTGATCTCATCAAAAATTAATACTTTACCAAATTTGTACTTCATCTATGATAATCTTGAACACTTCAAGATATTCATATTGGTATTTCTCTAAACACCATTTGAAGTATTAGCATTTGTTCCAATAGGTGTGTAATTACATCACATGTATTATACCTAATAGGACAATCATGTCCAAGATATTCATGTCTCTTACTGGTTCTCTAACCAAAAGAGTCTAGATTTATCCATCATATGGAAACTAGAAATGAATTTCTCATGATTGATGCTAATTGGATTGTTTGAGTTATCTATAACTTTCAGGTATCATTTTATCTTATGCATATCAAATACCACAAGATAAACAAGGCATTTCCACAAAGATCATATCTTTATAAATTGAAACATCTCTTTATTAATTGCCATCATTGTCATACAATATGCAAAAATAAAGTGTTTCTATCTATTGGCAAATATGAAATAGCATTTCACAACTGTATTCATGCCTTGTAGGCTGAAAATAAACGAAAGTACTCCTATCTATGGCGGCAACACTTGCCCCAATTATGAGTGCTTTACACTTTACATCTTGGTATCATATACCTCAAAAACTGTTACAAGTTTATTTACATGACACCTTCAAGTAGAGGCTTCGTCGCCTCCTTCTTCTTTTGTTCTTCCAGGTAGAGAGGACAATTCCTTTTCCAATGTCCTGGCTTTTGACAATGGTGGCAATTTCCTTTCTTGGTCACGCCTCCCTTGGCCTTGAGAGCTGAAGACGTCTTGGGCTCATGGCTAGCATCAGAACCTTTCTTAGCTTTGCCCTTGCCCTTGCGCTTGGACTTGCCTTTCTTGCCCGTGATCATCATCACATACTTAGGCTTGTCCTTCTTCATCTGTAACTCGGCTGGTTTCAACATGCCCAACAACTTTGACAGTGGCCTATCAAAGTTGTTCATGTTGTAGTTAATCACAAACTGACTGTAAGATTCTGGCAACGATTGCAGTATCACGTCAGTAGCCAACTCTTGGCTTAGTGGAAATCCCAGTCTCTGTAGGTTCTCCACATACCCAATCATCTTGAGTGTGTGAGGACCAACTGGATCTCCTTCTGTCATGACGCACTTGAACATCGCCCTAGAAACATTGTATCTCTCTTGTCGTGCCTGATCTTCATACATGTTCCTGAGATGCTGAATCATCTCAATGACACCCATGTTCTCATGCTGTCTCTGCAACTCATGGTTCATTGAACATAGCATCAAGCACTTTGCATCAATGGCATCATCAGAATGCTTCTTGTAAGCATCCCTTTCTGCCTTTGGTGCATTAGGAGTGGGTTCCTCTGGAATTGGAGTATCAAGGACAGAGAGCTTACGCTCTTGAGTGAGAACAATTCTCAATGTCCGATACCAGTCATGGAAGTTTGTCCCATTTAGCTTGTCCTTGTCAAGGACCGATCGCAAAGAAAAGTTGTTGTTGTTTCTTTCCATTTGTACTACAAAAAGGAAAATATGCAATTTTAGTCCAAAACTCATTTTTGACTTATTTGATTGATTGAAAGTTTGACGATATAATTAGGCCTTTAATTAATTATTGCTCCCACTATTTTAGTTCAAATTGATAGCCCCACCATCAATTCGGAAGATTGCAGCGTACAACCTTCTAGTGGGCAAGATCCTGAAATCCTCTAAGTCATGAGTCAGCTAGGGTTGATCGCCCACAACTTAGATCTCTCAGGTAGGCAACTTTTTCCAATTGCATCATATGCAACTCTTGATAAGATGTCATATACAACTCCTTGCAATGATCATCTCCATGCCTCAAGGTGCTAGATCCTATCTAGGTCACCTTGTTAAGTCCGACCCAAACAAAACACGATGAACATGCACCCTGCTAGGGCAGACCCACACATTCATCCTTCACGCTTCCACGAGATAGACGGTGCACCACGCTAGGGCATGCCCACACTTGGTCGATCAAGCTTTTCATGTGTGTCGCATTTGGAAGGCATCCAAAACTTAATATTTTAATGAGGGATTTGGTTTATATATACATATACATATCCAATCACCACAATACATAGTATGTATCATATACATGATATATCCCACAAAAACATGTAAAACGATAAAAACGATGATTATGACCATCCTAATGTGATTACTCGAGCCAAGAGGAATCACGGTCATCTAGGTCTACATCACATGCAACCTGTACAAGATGAAATTTGTGCCTTTGCCTTCCGAGTTGATCAACTCATCTTATGAATGATCTGCTCTCTCTGGCCGGTCGTCTGGGTGCCACCAGCCGATCGGTTGGCTCCTCCAACCGATCGGTTCGCCTGGTCGCCGTGCATCTCTTCATGGCCGCTACCCGCTTGTCTCGCTCCTCGAACCGGTCATCAACCGATCGGTTCACTCCTTGAACTGACTGTCTGGAACATCAACCGATCGGTTCACGCCTTGAACCGATCGTCTGGGCTGTCGTCTTGATGTCCACCGGTCTTTGACATAACTGGAAATAAAATCTATCCTAATTATTACATTGCTTTAAAAGGGAAACCTTGAGTTACATTCGGGGGGAGCAAAGGTAGGAAATAATCTCGAATTATTTCGAGTTACATCAGGAATAAGAGAGGGAAGGTCGATGCGCAGACCGAGATGCAAGCAACCACACACAACCAATCACATATAGGTGTTTATAGGCCATAATCACGCTACACACATCCACCACAAAACTCGTTTAAGGGCAACGCGTATCGAGTGCATTAATAATACATATCATATATGTAATTGGGATTTGTGGATTTAGGATTGGACATGCATAAAGCCAATATTATTCGCATCGCATGCAATAAATAAAGGCGACAAACCAAAATCGATCATATCGATATTCCTAAAATATAGAGCAGTTGACGTGGCTCTGATACCACTGTTGGGTTGTAGGGGAGACAGAGAAGGCAGCGGAAACAAAAATTTTCTCCCTAAACCCATACCGAGGAAACGCGTCAACGTCTATATGATAGGAAAGGATGGTTTGTGGAATCATACCTTGTCCCAAGGCTAGCTTGGCGACAATACCTCGCGCTGTGTGCGGTCTTCAACTCTAGTCTTGGACGGTGTCTGTGCAGCTCCTGGTCGCACCGGGACTGACGACTCCTCCTTCTAATGGACTGTCGGATGACAGTTGTCCTCTTGAGTGGCAGTGTCCTCCCGCCTCTGTAGTAGTCCACACGGACCACCTGGAACTCCACACTCCTTGTCCCACAAGGAAGTGGAAGGAGTCACACCCTCCTGTTGATGTACTAGTCGCCAACACGCTCTCCTACCTCCAGTTGCAACTGCAGTTGTCCTTCCCTTGTTGCATCTCCCTTTTGCGGGAAGCACTTGCTCGGGCTCTCTCTCGGTTACCAAAACCAGAGAGAACGACAACTTGCAGAGCAACTGGTTGCACTGAGTTGTTGTCTGAGAAGCCCCCACTACCCCTATATATATAGAAGGATCATGGGACAGGGTTCTCTATCCCGGGCAATACGGGACTAAATGCAGGAGTAGAAGGGTTCGAGATTTTCCACAAAAAGCAACCGGTTCGCAACCTGAAATGATCGGTTCATAGCTGAACCGATCGGTTCGGCCATTGAGCCAATCAGTTGGACCTGAGCTGACTATTTGGGGCACTCCAACCGATCGGTTGGTGCCCTGAACCGATCGGTTCATGGTCCTCATCTGGCTCAAAAAGACTTTCCTTGTTTCTTTCCCAATTGGTATCGAATACCAATAAAATTCCCAATCGAATTGAGCAATTTGAAACCAAAGGAAAATTCTTGCCGACATGACTTTCCCAACTTGTCGGTTGCACCAGTTGAGCCGATCAGTTCAACCCTTGAACTGGTCATTTCAACCTGGTCATGAGTCGATCGGTTGGACACTCCAGCCGACCGGTTCAGCAACCTCAATCGATCGGTTCAACACTTGAGTCGATCGGTTGGGAGCACAGGTTCGATTTCAATCAATCTGATACTCCAATCAATGTGTCCAACACCTTGAACCATATGATATTGAGCCATCGACTGATTGAGTGTTTAATTGAACTACTAAACTCCTTCAGTAATCAATCTAAACATTGCTTGTGGACAAAACTCCTCTTCCAGGTTAAATCCTATGTGTGTGACCCTGCAGGTCCATTTCACGTTGGCAGTGAAAGTCCATAACACTTATGACTTCACAAGCAAAGAGCGGTGCCTAGTCACACATCATTGCTACCCAAGTGAAAGTAGAAAGTTGGAGAACAACTTTCATCCTACAATCTATGAATGGTGTTAGAGTGAATGTATAATTCCTTTGTCACTGATATCCCGAATGAACTCGAGGCATGGAACAGTCATCCTGTCAACGTTCATTCACTTTCTTGATCTCAGAGTAGATTGAAGGAGATATGTATGACATCAATATCACATACTGATTCACACATGTGTGTGCACGCCTATCTCAATCCTACTCATCAAGTGGACTTGGATATCAAACTCCCTCAGGAGGGACAAATCCCATATCTATAACTCACCCCTCAAAAGCTCCATGTGTCAAAGCCACCCAATCATCACCTTTATAACAACCCATGTTTCAGGACTGCGTTTGATGATGTCAAAGTGTGCCCAACGACATGTGTTGAGTGTAGTGATTTCAGGTCAAAGAAACACACTCACCACCATCACTGTGAGTACTGACTGTGACTACCATCTCATGGTTCCATGTGTCAAACTCACGGTGGGTCTGTCTGGTACACTTGTTCTCTAACAAGTACCTATGTGTTTGGTTTGATATCTCTATATCATGACTAATGAGATTTTGTCATCAACCAACACCACAATCTAGTCTTGTGTGTCATTTCTGTCTATCTACCTTCCACAATGACATCCGACTAGGGACATAACAAGAATGTACAAACTCTTAGCATCTGTATGATCTCATCGTTTAGGTCCTTAACCTGAAGGCATACGTCATTGAGTACTGTCATTCTCTAGACATTCAATATGTTCTATCACTATCTCATATGACTGAACCAGAAAGAATTGGAAGCTTGCCTTTGATGTTTATTAAATCAATCTTAATGTATCCCACCCATCATCCCATGATTGGCTCTCAGGGCATACATACCAATAGAAAGATGAAACCCTAATTGGGATAAATAGTAAACCCTGATTATGGGTAATTGAATGGAAACCCTAATTAGGATTAATAGCAAACCCTAATTGTGAATAATTGAATTTAAACCCTAATTGAGGGTGATTCCATGTGAAACCCTAATTGAGGGTGATGCCATGTGAACCCTAATTGAGGGTGATGCCATGTGAAACCCTAATTGAGGGTGATTCCATGTGAAACCCTAATTTAGGGTGATGTCGTGTGAAACCCTAATTGAGGGTGATGCCATGTAAAACTCTATGCAATGGTATGATGAGGAGCCCTAATACAAGGTAAAGGTATGTGAAACTCTAATTTTGAGTTATAATACATGAAACCCTAATCTTGGGCAATATGATGATAAACCATAACCCTAATTATTGGGTAATGGTATGAGAGAACCCTAATGATAAAATAGTGAGTAATGCCTTATAAATGTGAAATGTCTCAAATGGTTAATCATAGGCAACCTTATTGTAAGCAATGCCTTTACCTGAAATGAGTCTTATCATTAAAGATAGTTGGACAATTCTTGTGTGTTACCAATGCACTTCATGGTAAAAGCAATAGGTTAGTGGATGAAAGTATTAAGATGGGAAATACCTTAATCCGAGATAAGTTTATAACTCAAATAATTGGAAGTGATGAGGAAAGTGATACATCAAGATATGATAGATATCACTTTTAGCATTCTAGGGTTGATATACCTTGATGCACCTCAAATCCAATATACTTGGACAAGAAACACATGAAGTGTGTTATGTAAGTTGTTACAATGAAATGTAATGAGTTTGATATACTTTGATAAGTATAGGCTAATATACCTTGAGAATGGGGTTGAGCCAAACTAATGAGTATGATGTAATCATACCATGATAAGGATTACAAATGAACTCATACCTTGTATTGATAATCATTTAATGATAAATGTCAAGAGTAATAAACATGATTGAATACTCGAGATGTTAATGGATGCTCCTAGAGGTGTGGAGCAATATATATTAAGGTTGATTTGATAAATATGAAATCCTAATTAATGTGATATGGGAAACCCTAACCCTAAATTGGGTAATGGGACATGAGAAACCCTAATGTGACGTGAATAGTAAGCCCTAACCCTAATAATGGAATAGTGGTGTTACTATTGTATTACATGAGGTAATATGTTATTGTTGCCTAGTGAAAGGTGACAAGATGTGTAATGGCCTTGTGAGCCATATGATTAGATGTTGCCTAGTGATAGGTGATAAGATGTTTAATGGCCTTGTGAGCCATATGGTTAGATGTTGCCTAGTGAGAGGTGACAAGATGCTTTATGGGCCTTATGAGCCATGAGAACAATTGTGGCATAGTGAGAGGTACCAAGATGATTATAAAAGTTTATTGTAAGAAATGATAATGTTTTAATAAACTTAATAAAAGGAACAATTGTATTCAATAAAGAATGTGAAAAGCTATGAAGTCTAACCTCAGGGTTCAGAGCCTAGAAAAGGATGTGATAATCAATGATGAGTTAAAGGAATTTATATCCCATGATATGTGTAATCAGGATTGGTAAAGTCCAATGCCTAGCTGTGCAATCAGGATTTGTTAGAGTCCAATGTCTTCCTATGTAATCATGATTGGTTAGAGTCCAATGCATGGCTGTGTAATCAGGATTGGTTAGAGTCCAATGTCTAGCTGTGTAATCAGGATTGGTTAGAGTCCAATGCCTGGCTGTGTAATCAGGATTGGTTAGAGTCCAATGCCTGGCTGTGTAATCAGGATTGGTTAGAGTCCACTGTCTGGCTGTGTAATCAGGATTGGTTAGAGTCTAATGTCTGGCTGTGTAATCAGGATTGGTTAGAGTCCAATGCATGGCTGTGTAATCAGGGTTGGTTAAAGACCAATGCCTGGCTGTGAAATCAGGAGTGGTAGTGTCTGATGCCTGGCGGTGTAATCAGTTTTGGAAGAGTCCAATACCTGGCAGAGGCTCAATGCCTGTAATGATGACATAGGATTCGTAATAACCCAATGCATGTATTAATGATATATGAGTACATGGTAGATATAATCCCATATCTGTTTAACAGATTGGCTAAGGCTAACAGATTGAAACAAGAATGTCTCATGGGTGACATATCAAGATAATGAGTGTCACAAGAGAAGTTTGACATGATGTTATAATATGATGGATAAATGATATACATGTTCTTCCTATTCCTTATTAAGAGAATAGATGATCTATTGTTCTATCATAAATAGTTGCAATGCTTTAAAAGATGAGAATGCTTTAAACTGCTTATCCTTTGTCCAGTTTTATATCATTAAACTACAATAATAATGTTTTTGGCAGATAGTTATATCTCTCGTTGGGGCAATTACATTTGTCTCACCCCCGTGGGATCCAACATTTTTGTAGGTGGACAAGCACGGAGGAGACTAAGAATATCTTGTAGAGGAAGAACATCATCAGCTGCAGTAACAGCTCATGTTGAGTGTAATGTCTGTCGTGTCTTGTAGATAGAAGTCCTATGTGTCGTCTCTGTACTCTCAGGTCCTCGGAGTTAGTAACTAGTGTTTTTAATAAATCAATCTAAGTTTTTGGCTTGAAGCCTTGAGGTTCTTATGTTGTCTGTTTTTAGTTGTTAACAGAGCGGGTGATGCTTGTAATCCTAAAGAAGGAATGGTACAGAATATTTACTCATGAACCAGGATGTAAATGAAATACATTAGTTCTTGATAAAAGAGTTTTCCTGTGTATGGACCTCTTTGCAAAAGGTTTAAATTTTTAGTGATTTTTAGTAATCCGCTGTTAATGATTGCTTCCGCTTAATTAGGAATGATTTGTTCAAATGAGTTGTTTCAAATAGTGGTATTAGAGCTCCAGGTTCGCTGAGTCTACAGAGACATAGGACTAAGGTATCGAGTCTGTTCTAAGTGTACCTCAGTGTATCTTATAGTTCCTTATACTTATGTAGAAGAAGATATATACTCCAACATGTCTGGAGAACATGAGGGACACGTTGCTGAGAGCAATGTTGTTGCACCAGTAGAAGGTACCAGGGATCAGGCAAGAGAAGAAACAGTGCCTGAGAATCCCCCTATTGATGAGGTCATGATGAGAAACCCAGATTTTTCTACTCTTTTTGGGCAGTTCATGACTGCAGTGATGCATATAACATACCGGATGCCGGTACAACCACCCAGGGCACCAGCTCCCAATGAGGGATATGGGTCTGGTAAGACTTTTGAATGACTACGACGTGTTGGAGCCATAGAATATGCTGGGACATCTGACCCAGCAGATGCAGATTTATGGCTCACTGAGTTAGAAAAAGCTTTTAAGATCCTTAGTATCCCAGAGGTTGACAAAGTTAAACATGATGTATACCTCTTAAAGGGTAGTGCTGGACATTGGTGGGCTATAGAAGAAATAAAAAGGAATGACAAAGAGGTTAATTGGGAGGAATTTCATCGAGAATTCATCAATAAGTATTTTCTAAGGACATACTTAGATGAAAAGATCTCTTAGTTTGAGAAAATTCGACAGGGAGCCATGTCAATAAATGAATATGAGGTCAAGTTTATGGAACTTTTGTGATTTTGTCCTCACATGGCTGCTACTGAGGAAGAAAAGATTCGACAATTTGAGAAGGGACTGAATGCTAAAATGTCTATTCTGGCATCTTCCCTAGAAAGTAGAGAGAGGTTTGCCACATTTGTGGAGTCAATTCGAAGGATAGAAGGGTCTATGATAAAGAAACATGATACATACCTTACAAGGAAGTCTAAACAGTCACAGGAACAAGGAATTGGTGGTAGTAAACAATCAAAGATTTCAGTAGTACCGACTCAACCACAATGTAGTGCACCCAAGCAGTAGTCACCTAAAAGGCTCCGAGCTTTCTATAGATGTGGACAGAGAGGACATCTGAGGTAACAATGTCCAAATAGAATGTGATGAGGTGACCCAACAGACAAGACACTAGCTAACTTGTGAGAGGTAGACATGCCAAGATAAAACTTTCTATTTTGAATTATCCTCTACTCTCTACTATAAGAAAGGTAGTGTTGTTTAGTTCATCTGTATAATCCTTTGAGGATATGAGGAAGAGATAAGTAGGATGAAAACGTGTGTTCAGTTTAATATTCTTTTATATGTTTTGAAATTTCTCTTTCTTCATTAAGGAAGGGAAGAGATGAAAAAGGAACTCAGAGAAAATCTGAGATATTAAGTATATCAAATTTAAAGAGATGAAAACATAAAATAAAATAAATGCATACTACCTAATTTCAGTTCTTGAATACCCTGGCCAGGTATTCATTTATTGAAGGCAAGGTAAGTATGACATACCTAGATTGTTATCTTTCTGATTACTCTGATCAAGTACTCATTCTGAAACAATCCAAAGCAGCCTAATCAAGAAGGAGAGGTGGCATGGATATTTCTACCACATTCTAATTTATATATGGAGGAATTTGATTTAATTATAAATCAACTTATAAACAAAAAGAAGATGTTTAGTATAATGTATACCCTGGTCCTTAGACTTAGAGGTAACAGTTATCTGATAAGAGAAAACAATGTTCAGTGATGAACTAAAGGTTTGAATACCCATATCTAGTATTCATGATGATAATGATGATGAGAGATAATGATATATAATCATCTATATAATTCCTATGTTGATAGCAAGGAACCTAGGATGAAACAAGAGTGAATGACTCATGAATAGTTGAAAATTTATACAATAACCAAAGGAAGATGAGGATGTGATGTGTTATCAACACATGTGTTAGATACCAAGGTAAGGGATTCTGGTATCTGAGAAATATCATGCTATTTTATGATGTTTACCTGGAAAGGTTAACTGTGGAATCAGTCCAGTTACCTAATGTAGTATGGACATCATATGTTAGGGGTTTATGCTTTGCATAAACATAACAATGATGAGAATGAACCATTTGAAGGAATAATTGTAAAATTATTGCAAGAAAAGTTTATCAAATTAAATTAACAAATAACCTCTATCTAAATAAGAAAATTGTTACCTGACACAGAGTTAACTCCACAGTCAATAATGAAAGGACAGTGGAGTATGTGTCATGTGTGTTTGATTCTATGAAAATTTTTTGTGGAAGAACTTTGTATTGGTCAAAGTTTTAATAGTGTTTCCATAACAATGAGATGTTATGTGGAGGCTTGATGATATAATGAATGAATAATATCTGTCTCCTTTTATCTGGGATTTCGGGAACGAAATCCTTGTTAGGGGTTTATAATTGTAATATCCTTGACCTGGGTTATGCCCTAACCCTGGAAGTTTTTGTTTAAACAAGTTAATTAGATCCTTTATTTTATCTTGTGGAAAGTAATTAAGGCTCAAGAGGAACTTATGTTTCAATTTTGGTCATGTTTGAATAATGTTGAAGCAATGTTTGCTTATTTTGGACTAAAGTGCAAATTACCCAAGTTGAGGGGTTAAATTACAAATGATACATGATAAAATGTTCCTCAAAGTGTTTGAGCATCATGAGAATGAAAATGATGCAGAGGTATGTCTTGTGGAAGTTGAGCACCAAGAAAGAGCTTATTAAGCAATGTTTGTGCATTAAAAACCTAGTTTTGGTGTAATGTGTAATTTACCCAAAACCTAGGGTTCAATATGCAAAGTACCACTTCTAGAGAGTCCCTAATGTTTCTTGGCATCATGTAGAGTAAAGCAATGAGAGGGGCGTTTTGTATCTCTTTGGAGGAGAGAGAATCTTGGTATTAAAATAATCAAGATTTAAGCATAATTGAAACCTTACTTCAATTTAATGCAAAAATAAATATATTACTTAAAGAGCCCTTCAACCAAAAGGTGAGGGATGATTTTGCAAAATAATGGACGACCATGTGCCTTGCAAAGGCACGAAAATATCTAAAGCAAGTGGATAACTCACTCACATTATTAAAAGAAAAATAAATATCCACTAACTTATGGATATTATTATTAAATGGATTGAGGTGCTTAATTTGCTTTTCTTTATTTCATGGATAATTGAGAGGAATAAGAGGAAAGGAAGATAGCCTCGTATGAAAGGAAGATGAGAGGGCAAGTGGCAAGGAAATGGAGTAGTTATTTCCTCTTTCTCTCTCTCTTAAAATGAATTTTAATAAAAATGCATATAAGCTCATTAATCCATAGCTTGAAAGGGGAATTTCGAATCCCGCTTTCACTCTTTGCTTGCAAAACGACCAAGGGATCTTAGGAGCAACAGGAGTACGACCCTCCAACCTGTAGGTAAGCTCCATGGCCTTCCTTCACCTTGCTTTCATGGTAGAAAACACAAATAAATGCTTGATTTCTTCTTTTCTCCACTCAATCTTCAACTCTAGTCATTCATCTCACTCAAAGACTTGAGGACGAGATTGGGATAGTTGAAGGAGTTGTTTTCTCCATTGAAAACGTGGAGCTTGTATCTTTGAAGATTCTTTGGAGGCGATTTATATAACTTGAACCCTTAATCATTGTTATTGAATTCAACTCCTCAATCAATTTTGTTCAATCGTTCTTCTTGCAATTCCTTTGATTGATTGATGAAGCTATCACGAAATGGCAGTATATTTCGAGGGGTTGAAGCTTGAGGATGATGACATCATCCTAAGCACACACCTCAAAATAAAATTGGGTGCAAACGGTTTCAAAAATATGGTCCAATCGGTTTCACCAAACTTGCAAACCGTTTGGAGGTTTGGGTTCCAAATCATTTGGAGTGGTTGACCGAATGGAGGGGGTTGACCGTTTGAGGGGGGTTGCTGATGTGTTGAATAATGATCTAATAGATTTAATTGATTGGTTTCTAAAGGTTCAATGATTGGATAATCTACCAATTGCAAACCCTAATCGGGTGAAGTGGTGAAAACCCTAATTGAATCCATTCAATTTCAAGACAAATTGGACCAAACGGTCTTGAGACCATTTGAGTCCAAACGGTCTCAGGACCATTTGGAGGTCAAAAGCTAATGTGGATTGTTTGTAGATTCAAGAGTCAATGATTGATGTACTTAACTAGTTCAATTGTTGAAGATTTCAATGGTGTAAATCATGATCGATTGGTTGATGGAAACCTTTAGGTGACCCTTTCGATTTTGAGGCTGACTTGGACCAAACGGTCTTGAGACCATTTGAGTCCAAATGGTCTTGAAACCGTTTGGGATCAAACGGTCTCAGGACCATTTGGAATCAAACGGTTTCAAAACCATTTGGTGTTGAAATGCTAAAACTGAATGGAGGTCAAAAATTGATCAAATCGTTTGGATATTTAAAGTGATGATTGATCCATTGATCCAATGGTTGATAATAATGATAATCAAAGATAGGTATAGTGGTTGAATCCCTAAAGTACCTAGATGATCAGTACTTTTAGAATGGTTAATCCTAAAAGCTTATGAAAGCAATGTCTCAATACACTATGTCACACTACAACAAATCTAGCTTTCTCCGATAGCTTAAAATGTCGTGACTAGGCCAGATTTGTGCCGGATTCAATCTGTTTCGGCGTTTCTAAATATGCCAGTTTCATGCCGTTTTTAATGATGCCGCTTCTGGCTGCGGCATTTCCTAAGACGTCGGGCTAATAAAAAATCGACATTACACGATGTCGGACAGTAATGTCAGATTAATAGCAAAACTGGCTTACAAGGATGCCGGACAGTAATGTCGGATTAATAACAAAACCGGCTTGCAAAGATGCCGGACAATAAGTCCAGTTTCATGCAAAGATGCCGGACAATTATACTAATAAAACAAGCATTTTCAGTTATATTAAAAGCTTTCAAATGTGTGTAGTGGTCAATTTATCTATTAGAATATGTTAATTTATGTTTTGTATTTTGTTTCGTATTGATCTGCACTTATATTAATGTAAGCACACATACATACAATGAATACTTTGAAGTAGCAAATTGAATAAACATTGGATATTATTTAAAGTCAAGCTGGTATACACATTAGTGTTGGGTTTTGTGGAGAAAACATGCACGGCAGAAGCAATAAAATCCACGCAACCCGAGACAGGATCTCGTCGACAACAACGTATTTGGAAAGAGTGTTTGTGGGATATACCTTATCACAGAGCAAGTCTGGCGATGTCCCGCTGCACGACGGTGCAATGCTGCTTGTCGACACGGATGAAACTTCTCTCTCATTCACTGTCGTAGGTTGATCCGGTGGCCCTCCTTTGTGGCAGTGATGTCCACCGCTCGTAACACGTACAGGTGGTCGTTGACGTCCTCCGAATGCAGGCGTAAAGGCGTCTGTGTCTCTACTTCGTCCACGCGGATGGACGGAACTCCACGTCCAGCTTCCTAAGCCGGCGGGAAGGAGTATGTCTCTGCGGCGGCGTGCTAGCGGCGCGTTTCTCTCCTTTCTCTCCTAAGGACGATGACGGCTAGGGTTTACGTGTGTGAGCGTAAACTGAAAAGCCTTTATCGATCTTATATAGATATCGACCGTCAATCCTCCTTTAAACAGGATACGAAGGGAAATAGGGTTTCCTAAACCCATCGGTAAACAAAAACATTGTGTTAATTAAAACGCTCATGGGTTAATTAGAATAATCCGGAATTCATTAATTAACCAAATAATCACATTAATTGATTAATTAATATCTGACTCCATGCAATCGCTTGGGATGGCTCTACGGGAATACATATACCAATAGACTCCCACTTGCACTTAGAGCCAGTCACTCCAATATCATTCTAATCCATTACATAAACATTTTAGTAATCAATGTGATTCGGAGCAATTCCAATCAAATCCACAATTATACTCCTATTCCAATACATCCTATGCGTGTGACCCGGTAGGCTCCAAATTACGTTGGCAGTGATATCCATAATCATATTATGATTTCATAAGAAATGATTGGTATCTAGAAAGACTTCATTGCTACCCAAGTAATTGGAGAAGTTGGAAAACAACTTGACCTATCATTCATGACTGGTGTTACAGTGATTGTATAGTTCTTTTGTCTCTGATATCCGGATTGAACTCGAGTCATGGAATTGTTATCCTTTTCAACATTCAATCCATGTTCCTTGAACTAGAGCAGACTGTCTGAGATATATGTAAGCTCAATATCACATATTGGCTCGCATCAGCATGGCCATGCATTTCTCAGTCTCGCTTATCAAGTGGCCGAAATATCAAACTCCCGTAGGAAGGACAAATTCCATCTACATCACTCACAGTCATCCCCATGTGTCACAGTGCACCCAAGCACCATCTTTATAGCAATCCTTATTCAGGACCACGGTGGATGATGTCAAAGTACACCAAATGACATGTGATAAGTGTAGTGACTCCAGGTCTAAGAACCACAATCACCACCATCATTATGAGATGTGACTCTAACTACCAATCATGGTATCCATGTGTCGCTCTCAAGGTGGGTCTGTCCGACACACTGTTCTCTAACAAGTATCTATGTATTTGGTTTGATATCTCCATATCATGGATAATGAGATTCTTCCATCAACCAACATACATTCTAATCTTATGTGTTATTGATGTCTATGGATATTTCCACAATAACAACTGATTAGGGACAAAACAAGAATACATACTCTTAGCATACATATGATCTCACTGTTCAGGTCATCAACCCGAAGACATATGTCATTGAGTATATTATTCTATAGACATCTATAAGTTTTATGGTCATCTCACAATATAAAACACAAACATATAGATTATAAACTTGCCTTTATTGATATGATCAATGTAGTATTACAAACCGTTTACATAGTATCCCATTACAATCATCGAATGATAGTCTCTATGGACATACATACCAACAGATTCCCACTTGCACTTATACCCAATCACTCATGAATCTCAATCCAAGTGACCGAACATGTCCGTCATATTTCTGTTGTGAAAGTGCTTTTGTGAGCGGGTCAGCCACATTGCTTTCTGTAGGTACTCTGCAAATCTTCACATCTCCTCGTTGTACGATCTCTTGTATGAGATGGAACCGCCGTAGAATATGTTTGGAACGTTGGTGCGATCTTGGTTCTTTATCCTGTGCAATTGATCCATTGTTGTCGCAAAACAACTCAATTTCATCACCAGCGCTTGGAACCACTCCAAGTTCAGAAATGTACTTCTTGATCCACACATCTTCCTTTACAGCATTAGATGTGGCAATATATTCGGCCTCTTTTGTAGAATCTGCAACCGTCTCTTGCTTGGAACTCTTCCAGCTCACAGCTTCGTTGTTCAGGTAAAACACAAATCCAAATTGCGATCTGTAGTCATCTTTGTCAGTTTGGAATCTAGCATCGGTGTAACCCTTTACCACAAGCTCTTCCTCATCGTCGTATACCAAGAATTGATCCTTAGTCCTTCTCAAGTACTTTAGGATGTTCTTTACGGCTGTCCAGTGACATTCACCTGGATCTGACTGATACCGGCTCGTCATGCTCAAAGCATACGACACATCAGAACGAGTACATAACATTGCGTACATGATAGATCCAATTGTTGATGCATATGGAATCCTACTCATGCGTGCTCGTTCATCACATGAACTAGGACACTGGGCTTTAGAGATAGTAACCCCATGGGACATAGGCAAGTTACCTCTCTTAGAACCCTCAATGCTAAACCTCTTTAGCACCTTGTCAATGTATGTGCTCTGGCTTAGGCCTAGAAGCCTTCTAGATCTATCTCTATAGATCTTGATCCCTAGTATATAGTATGCTTCGCCTAAATCCTTCATAGAGAAGGTCTTCCCTAGCCAACCTTTTACTGTCTGAAGAATAGGGATGTCATTTCCCATCAATAGTATGTCATCCACATACAATATGAGAAATACGACTGTGCTCCCACTAACCCTTTTGTAAACACAAGGTTCATCTTCATTTTGACTAAAGCCAAACTTTTTGACTACTTCATCAAAACGTAGATTCCAACTCCGAGATGCTTGCTTCAATCCATAGATTGACCTTTGTAGCTTACAGACTTTATTGGCTTCCTTTGGATCGATAAAACCCTCAGGTTGTGTCATGTACACATCCTCGAGTAAATTCCCATTAAGGAATGTTGTTTTAACATCCATCTACCAAATCTCATAGTCATGATAAGATGTAATGGCAAGCATGATCCTGATGGATTTAACCATGGCAACTGGTGAGAAGGTCTCGTCATAATCAACACCTTGAATTTGACGGAATCCTTTCGCAACCAATCTACCTTTATAGGTTTGAACATTTCCATCCATGTCAGTCTTCTTCTTAAAGACCCACTTGCACCCTATGGGTCTTACCCCTTCGGGTGGATCCACCAAGGTCCATACCTTGTTGGTGTACATGGATTCCATCTCAGATCTCATGGCTTCGAGCCATTTCTCAGATTTTGGTCCCTTAGTAGCTTCTAGATAGGAAGTTGGCTCATCTTCTATGCCCAATTCATCACTGTCTTGAGTCACAAGAAATCCAAATCTATTAGGCTCAAGTCGTGTCCTACTAGACCTATGAGGTTCCTGTGTTACATTTGGAACTTGAAATTCCATAACAACTTGTGAGTCTTCATGTTCCTTATGTACCTCCTCAGGTTCTCTGCTTTCTTGTTGGTCTCGAACTTCTTCGAGCTCTACATTCCTCCCACTAATTCCTTTGGAAATAAATTCCTTTTCAAGAAATACAGCAGTCCTAGCAACAAACACTTTGTTGTCAGTTGGTGTGTAGAAGTAGTATCCCCTAGTTTCCTTGGGGTATCCAACAAAATAGCATTTTTCTGATTTGGGTCCAAGCTTTTTAGGAAATTGTTTCCTAACATAAGCTTCACATCCCCAAATCTTTAACATAGACAAATTGGGACGATTCCCATTCCATATCTCATATGGTGTCTTTTGAACCGATTTGGAAGGTACACGGTTAAGTGTAAACGCTGCAGTTTCAAGAGCATATCCCTAGAACAATATTGGAAGTTTGGCTGAACTCATCATTGATCGTACCATGTCTAATAATGTATGATTCCTTCTTTCTGACACACCATTATGTTGTGGTGTACCAGGTGGAGTCCATTGTGATACAATACCACGGTCTCTCAGAAGGTCCTCAAACTCTTGGCTTAAGTATTCGCCACCTCAATCTGAACGGAGTGCTTTAATACTCTAACCAAGTTGCTTCTCTACTTCATTCATATAAGTCTTGAACATTTCAAGAGTTTCTGACTTGTGTTTCATAAGATATACATAGCCATACCTACTGAGGTCATCAGTGAAGGTAATGAAGTATTGATAGCCTCCTCTAGCATTTGATCTAAAAGGTCCACATACATCAGTATGTATGAGCCCTAGTAGATCACTGGCTCTCTCACTGTGTCCAGTGAAAGGAGTTTTGGTCATCTTCCCTAATAAACATGCCTCACATGTCTCTAATGATTCAAAATCAAAAGAGTCTATATAACCATCCTTATGGAGTCTAGATATGCGCTTCTCATTTATGCGCCCAAGACGACAATGCCATAAGAATGTTTTGTTTGAGTTGTCAAGTTTTAACCTTTTAGTATTTACGTTGTATATGCTAGTCTCAAGTTCTAACAAGTAGATACCATAAGACATAGGGGCATTACCATAAAAGATCTCATCTTTAGATATAGAAATAATTCCATTCTTAATGTGAAATTCAAATCCACTCTTGTCCATACAAGATACAGAAATAATATTTCTATTAATGGCAGGTACATAATGGCAATTCTCTAATTCTATTACAAGGCCCGTAGGAAAAGATAAACTAATAACTCCAACTGCGGTGGTAGCAACTCTTGCTCCATTAGCAACCCACAGCTCGACTTGGCCCTTTCGTAAAGGCTTACTTCTTATCAGATCATGCATATTAGAACATATGTGAGATCCACATCTGGTATCCAGTACCCATGATGAAGAAGTATTTAAGTTTATCTCAATAACGTATATACCTGAAGTGGATATCTCTATCCCCTGCTTCTTCTTCCTCAATTCCTCCAGGTAGAGAGGACAGTTTCTTTTCCAATGTCCAGGTTGGTGAAAATGGTGACAACTGCCTTCTTCGGAGATCCCACCTTTAGCTTTGAGCGTGGATGACTTTGGCTTCTGCCCGGCTTTAGAACCTTTCTTAGCCTTGCTTTTGCCTTTTGACTTTCCCTTTGCCTTGCTGATCACCATCACAGACTTGGGCTTGTCTTTCTTCATCTGTGCTTCAGCTGTCCTCAACATGCCTAACAATTCTAACAACGGCTTATCAAAATTGTTCATGTTGTAGTTCATGACAAAATGATTATATGATTCAGGCAACGATTGTAGAATCACATCAGCGGCCAACTCTTGACCTAGGGGAAATCCCAGCTTAGATAGGCTTTCCACGTACCCAATCAAGGTGAGTATATGGGTGCCAACTGAGTCTCCCTCTTTCATCTTGCTTTTGAACAAAGCCTTTGAGACATCATATCTCTCCTGTCTTGCTTGATGTTGGTACATGTTCTTGAGATGTGTTACCATCTCCATGACATTCATGTTCTCATGTTGCTCTTGCAACTCATAGTTCATTGAGCACAACATTAGGCACTTGACATCCACGGCATCATCAAGGTGCTTCTTGTAAGCATCCTTTTCAGCCTTGGGCGCATTTACGGCGGGCTCCTCTGGCTCTGGTGTTTCAAGGACATAGAGCTTACGCTCATGTGTGAGAACAATTGTCAGTGTCCTAAACCAGTTTTGAAAGTTGGTTCCGGTAAGTTTGTCCTTCTCAAGGACCGATCGCAATGAGAAAGTGTGAGTGTTGGTTGCCATTTGATTGCTACAAAAGAAAAATTTTCATTTAGTCCAAAACATTTTGACTTGTAAAGATTTGATAAATGAGATTAATTAGTCCTTTAATTAATTACGCTCCCACTATTTTATTCAAATTGATAGCCCTCACTATCAACTCGGAAGATTGCAACGCACAACCTTCTAGTGAGCCAAGACCCAAAATAATTGGATCAATGCCCAGCCAACGCCGGCGTCAAAGACCAAATACTAAGGTAGGCAACTTTTGCCAATTGCATCATATGCAACTCTTGGATAGATGATCATGCACAACTCCTTGCCATGATGCATTTGTGTGCCTCTAGGTACTTGATCCTATCAAGGTTCCCTAGTTAAGTCCAACCCATAAGCCAACACGATGAGTGTGCACCCTGCGGAGGCAGACCCACACACCCACCATCGCACTTCCACGAGATAGACAGTGTACCACGCGGAGGCGTGCCCACACATAGTCGATCAAGCTTTTCATGTGTGTTGCTTTATGGAAGGCAACTAAAACTTAATATTATTAATTGAGGGGTTTTATTAATACATATACATATCCAAACACCGCATACTTATAGTACGTATCATATACTACTATATCCACAACCACAAACGATAGACATGCAATCACAAACACATATACATAGGTTATGGCCATACTATTGTAATCCTTTGGAGCAACAAAGGATTACGGTCCACCTATGGTCTTATGCATCTCATGCAACACCTGTGAATCAACCTGTAAGCATGTAATGATCAACATTACAATGAACAACTTCATGGATGCTTCGTAAGGTTGGAACTTCAAGTTGCTTCTTGGAATTGGATCTTCTTGTTGCTTCTCCATGGACGCTCCTTGGAGTTGGACCTTTAGGTTTCTTCTTAGAATTGGATCTTCATGGTGCTTCTCCATGGACACTCCTTGGAGTTGGATCTTCAAGTGGCCTCCTTACATCAAGTTTACAAAAACTAAAACTAATCCTATCTCTATTACATCATATGAGTACAAATATAAAAGGAAAGAATTAATTACACTTTGAAATAAGAGATGAGGCTCAGCATGCAAGTCGAATACTTTATACAAAGGATCCATATGTAACCATTATACATCCATAGAATTCACAAACAAACATATCTACAATATTGACATCCACATTCATTCACAACATTCACAAAAGGGGATACTAGGCCATAATCGTGTATGCATTCACCACATAAAACAGATTTTAAAGGCGACGTGTATGCTATCATAGGTATATCTACATATATGTATATACATATTAAAATTGCAGTACTTGTAATACGGGACATTTCCCATTAAATATATTTTTGACTCCCACGCAGACTATGCGGGGTACACAGGGGCAGCGCCCCTGTGCGGGGATCCCCTGTCGAGGGGAGGCCGCCCCTTGCGGGGTCTCAGGGGCAGAGCCCCTGAAAGGTCTACGGAATTTTACTTCCGTGCACTTAGGAAAATCACTATTTTCCATAGTCGACCCCGTCCAAAATGTCAAAAACAATAGCCTGCGGCGTATGTGGAATTAGGTTTAGATTTACACATTAGCAGGTTTAATTCGCATCATATGCAATATAAAAACAGTAAACAGCGATTCGATCATATCGAAATGAATCCAAATAAGTCGTAGATCGACGTTGCTCTGATACCATTGTTGGGTTTTGTGGAGAAAACATGCGCGGCGGAAGCAATAAAATCCACGCAACCCGAAACAGGATCTCGTCGACAACAATGTATTTGGAAAGAGTGTTTGCGGGATATGCCTTATCGCAGAGCAAGTCCGGCGATGTCCCGCTGCACGACGGTGCAAAGCTGCTTGTCGACACGGATGGAACTTCTCTCCCGTTCGCTGTCGTAGGTTGATCTGGCGGCGCTCCTTTGCGGCAGTGACGTCCGCCGCTCGTAGCGCGTACAGGTGGTCGTCGACGTCCTCCGAACGCAGGCGTCAAGGCATCTGCGTCTCTACTTCGTCCACGCGGATGGACGGAACTCCACGTCGCGCTTCCTAAGCCGGCGGGAAGGAGTATGTCTCTGTGGCAGCGTGCTAGCGGCACGTTTCTCTCCTTTCTCTCCTAAGGACAATGACGGCTAGGGTTTACGTGTGTGAGTGTAAATTGAAAAGCCTCTATCTATCTTATATAGATATTGACCGTCAATCCTCCTTTAAACAGGATACGAAGGGAAATAGGGTATCCTAAACCCATCGGTAAACAGAAACGTTGTGTTAATTAAAACGCTCGTGGATTAATTAGAATATTCTGAAATTCATTAATTAACCAAATAATCACATTAATTGATTAATTAATATCCGACTCTATGCAATCGCTTGGGATGCCTCTACGGGCATACATATACCAACAGAGATCTGTGAAATGCAACAGATCAATACGTTCATATATTCATCTTTCACATAGCTTCACGTTCACAAAAGCATGTATATACATGGTATGATCACTAATGCACATTAATATAGGTACATAGTATTGAGTTTTTAAAACAGTGGTAATGGAGTATGAGCTAGAATAATGTAGCGCTGCAATGGAATCAGTTCGCTAATGTTTGTAAATCTTCATTTTTGGTTCCATAACCACCATCAAAGCAATTATCAATGCTTGGAACCCTCCCACTTCATTTCATTTTGGTACCTCGTGCATGCAGCGGAGGACCTGCTTGCCCATCTGCTTGAGTCCAACTGCTTGACCAAGGTTGCTTCTTTTAAGGTGAATTTGAGGTGTTCTCCTTTGTATTGAAGGTCTTGCACTAAATTTTCTTCTAAATCAGCGTCCAAATCTTCCTTTTTAAACAGACTGAATATAGCTTCCAGCATGAGTTGGCATCGTAACTTTTCATTTTGAGTGTCATTCAGATTCATATGCAACTCTCCAACATGGATTGTAGAACGTGTGAAGCATTGCCTCCAGATTTGGTACGCCAATAGTTGCATCCTCCTGAGGAGTTTGGGAACTGGAAGGCAATGGATAGAGCTACTCCATGACTACATCCTGTAAACCAAACAGCTCATATATGAGACAACAAAAGGAAATAGAAAAATATTTTTACATATTTTTCTCAAAAGTAATAACTAGAGCTATACACAGAGACAAACTGAACGATATAGGCTAGAATAATATCTATGCTAACCCATCAAACTAATTTCTAGAATACTTAAAACACATGTCTCTACAGAGAGCCAGACATGGAATCCCTACAACTGACCCTCTTTTGGGCACAAAGAAAAATGATTTTTTGCCATGCAATGGGGCAAATCGATCAAACAAAGCCATTGATCATAGAAAAAAATAACATAAATCCTTGCTTTGTATGCCTAGTTCACACAAGCACACATTCGGTGTGATGTTGAATCGAAGCCCCCACTCTCCCCAATCCCACCCCACCACCCCATCGCAAGCTCAACTTAGTGAAGAACTGAAAATAGAAAGCACCTATTCCACATTCGTATATAAATGACATGCTACAGAAAAAGAGCAACATCAACAACTAAATTAATGGATTAACATAAATAATAGTAAGGACTCCCCAACATCCCCAACAAGCATTTTGACGAAAGTAGTTGTAACATTATCGAAGTTAATAATTTTTTACTGATTTGGCTTGCCAGAAAATGACTCAGGCAAGCCCCAATAAATTTGGTAGACTACTACCCCAAGCATATAACATCTTAGGCAAAGCCATGTATATAAACTCACTACATATTGTGTAACCTGATATATAATTCGATGGATGGAATTTAAAGGACTAGAGCAGCTTCTAGAGTGGATTGAAAGATACAATCTCTCTTGAGTACATTCATCAACACTTCATCATAAACTAAACCAAATATAAACACCATAAAGATTTTTTCTAGATTACTAAATAAGCAAGACAGAAAGGATGGTCTAGCTAGCTCACTGAAATTACCTATTCCCTCCGAGAATGAATTATAGAGCAATGCTATTTGTAGTTGGCTTTGATGATTTCAGTGAATTGAGCCATGACCCCGGTCTTGAGCACATCTCAGGATGAAGTTCCCTTGGTATCATTCATGAATCTTTACATGTATCTTCATTCATACACATGATATTTGACAATTGTAACAGGATGACACTTGATTTTACATGTTCCACTTGCTCTTGGAAAGCACCCTATGATCATAGGATCAAGCATAGTTGTTAAGAGGAATTCAATAGAAAACATACAGTAAGATTACTAAGAACAACAATAATACAAATTTACTTTCAGATGTCAAAATCAGAAAGTAGAATAATTGTACTGAACTCCAAATATAATGATAAAGGGGTGACACAACTCACGTGATGTGTTTTTGATAATAGTTGAGAATCATCCAATTTCGGAGCTTGCACTTTCTGTGGATTTTTAGGCAGCAAACTTATCTTATCAATGGAATCTTTGTTAGAAATTCATGATTGTATTAAAAATAAACATTGTAGTACCACAACCGCAAATATTTTGAAGCCTTGATGCACTGCCAAAAGAGTCCATACATAGTTTCAGTTCAAAATGTGATATCTAATTGACAAAAAAAATAATAGCAATTAATAATACCTCTCTACTAAGTACCTTCCATTTCATTGAATCTTGCGACCTTAAGACTTCATTTGATGGCCAAAACGTGTATCCATCTTTGAAAAGCTTTCGATTTGGATTTCTCCCATAAGCATTTTGATGTTTTTTCGAATTATTTCTCCATTGAACTGGGCAAGAAACAAGAGATTCCAAAAAACCTAGATCACCACATGATTGGCATGTAAGTCAAATTAAAGTATGTCATAAATGAACAAATTACTACATTGACATGCAAGAAAACAAAAGGCGAGTTTATTGAATTTCTACATTGGTACAGAATGAAACCTCCTTCCATGTTAAAAGGAGAAATGGAAACTTCTAAGATGACATTCAGACAAGTGCTGAGGTATTGAGAAACAAAAAAGGAGAGGAGAAAAACTTACTTCTCGCCAGCAAAGGTTGCCTCCAGTAATTTGATTGATTGCTTGAAAACAAATATCACTTCATGGCCTGCTCGGTAGATTATACAATATGCTCACTAGCTCGTCCATGGGAAGGAATGTAGCAATCTTTTAAGAGAGTATAGTACTTCGAGTGAGAGGCTTATCACTAACTGTGAGAACCAAGAGGCAGTTATGTAAGAAATTAAGAGTCTGAAAGGTCAATCAGAGAGGTTGCCTACTCATGTTGTTCAATTTTCCATAATTTGACAATGAAAGGGAACCTCTCTTGACCATATGAAGAGTATCTAACTAGTTACATTATAGTGAAATATGGTACAACTAGCCTCGGTTAAAAATCAAACTATTCACCGTATGCTATCACTACAAAAACATCATCCAGTGACCATTTTCTAGGCTTCATCTTGTCAGGAGGGTTAATAATTGCCTTGTCAGTGTTGACAGCATGAAATCCGATAACCATTTCCTCCCTTTGACGACCCCTAGCCATGATTTCAAAGAAACTCAATTCTTCCTTGTCATATAGATAAAATTTTGCTGGCCGTATGTACAGCTCGTTACCCTCAAGCAGAATTCAGTACTTGAAAATGTTTTCTAAAATTTATGTACATCCAAACAAAGCAACTCAAGAAAATTTAAGTAGGTTGGACATTATCAGGTGAACAGAGCTCCTGAAGAACCCGGTTTATTTTCTTGTCTTCAGCAACCATGGCTAACGCCATGCTTACCAGTTCATTTGATAGGACGTAATCACTGATCCTAGAAACTCATACGAGGTTTCTGGTCCTTGAATCCAAGATTTCACTTATGATTATAGAACTATACAAGGCTTGTTGCATTTCACGTACCCAAGAGCTGTGAGAGAAATTGCCAGAGTGCAAAGGAGACGCATGTTTATGTTTTGATGGCAATCGCTTGGACTTCATGTGCATCTGAATGAACCATCGTCAGCAAAGAAGTCGAAGTTAGAGAGAATGCAGTGGCACAGGTAATAGCTATATTGAAACACAAATTTGCATTTGAAAAACTGCTTTGTGAAAGATACTTCTCATCAATTAACTGAGAATAACAAAACATGTATGAATTTGAATACTATCATAATAGAATAGTTTTAGTTGTAAGCACAGGTATCCGCCTAAACCTCACTAATATTTAATTCATTTAACTATCGGATTGAGCACAACTTCGGTTCCTCACACCCAGAACCAATAGGCAATACATCAGCAATGTGCAGATCTAGAAAAAGTAGGGTATCATAAAGGCCTATATGTCACAGTATATTAGACATGGACAATGAATTGCATTGGTAAATTACAGCGTTGATATCATAATTGACTTCACACTGGAAACCAATTGTTGAGAGGTGGTAAAAAAATATAAAGATCATCCACTCCAGTTTCTCATCATGAATTTTTAGGTTACTGGAATACCTTGGTTTTTCTTTCTACTATACTTTGCCTCCATTTCTTGTTTTCATAGAACAAGTTTCTGAGTTATGTAATCCAAAAAAAGGTGGCTAACAACCATTCATTTTGAAGTCTGGTTTTCTTTGTAATGGAGCCATACTTCAACAGCCTCTCAAAATACTTAGTAGTGAACACAAATTGCATGCAGTTCCTGCCAAACACAAAGGAGAAACACCACCAACAAATATAATGAAGTAACAAAGAAACTCCATGCCAACAAATATAACAAAAATAGCGGTGCTCATAACATACCTTCACTAGTAATGTTTGTTGTTGGTGAAGTAATTGTTCCCTAGATTATCCATTGTTGTCTGAGTCACTACTGAAGTTTGAAGGGTAAACCTTCGACTTTTATAGCGAACTGAGCAACCTGGCCATAATGTAACCAACCTTGAGAAGCCCAAATTAAGCATCAACAACGTACAAATCCCCATTCCTCTTGTCAAATTGAATTCCTAAAGATATTTATACATATGCTCATTCTATAGGAAGTTCTTCCATTGAGTTGGATCTGATCTCCTGGATCTGTGCATAGAAAATAGAAGAACAAATGAATTAGAGGCACCACTGAGCCACTTCCTATCTTCAAAACCTCTATGAAATCAATAGCAGCATATAAAAATCGTTGCCTTATGTTTCATACATACATAATTTCTCATATATTAGATCCATATACTTAATGGAAACCACATTTATTGCTATCTAACTTGAACATTTAGTTTGGAATGGAAATTTTCAAATTCAAACAAATAGGCAGAATTTGAGATTTTGTACTAACCTTGTGGGATTGATTGTCCACATATATTGCAGGTTGACTTTCATTATTTTCATAGTGCAAGAAATGTTGCATAAGCAAGGTAGTATTGTGAATAGTACCTTGGCAATTAGCATAGTTGCATAATTACTAATCACCTATATAGACAGACTGAGATGAAATCAAAAAACCATGTCAGAACAATTGAACAGAAGGTAGGCACTAGCCTTCCATGAACTATACAAGCTTAATCCCAACATAATAAGAAACAATTAAATACAAATTAAGAATGGCAAACAACATAGAATCATTCCCATCACAAGGAAAACAAATTATAGCTAAAAATTAGAGAATCATCCCAATAAGAAGATAAACTACTAATCACACATATAGTAGACATATTTCTCAGGAAATTGAGAAGAATCACAACGAAACAAAGGAGAAACCACTACAGCTAGCTTTGCCACATATAACACGTAGTAGCAGGAGAAAAAAAATAACTAACACCTCAACCTAGAGCTATAAGAAAAGGAAACCCAAAATATGTACAGGTCCTTATAACAGAGCCTCCACTATCTAGGTTGTGTTGTACAACCATCTAATAAATATACCAGGAAACATAAAGACCAAGTGTTGTACAGAATGGTTTCGAACTTCTAACAAAGATAATGAGTCAACCCAAAATCTAATCAACAAAATACTACTTACCTCGAGGATTACACTATCTTTCAAAGTCAACATGCACTTAACACTATAGAATAGATAATCACATAATCTTCATTCTTCATACTGAATAATGTTTGAAGAACAGAACAGCAAGAAAGGACACATTTAGAAACTAAACACAACATATATCAATCATCAATAACAGCGTGTAGTCACCTCTTAAAATTTAAAAGTCATCCCAATGAACCAAACGAGAAAATAGTATAAACAATCTTTCTATCACTGTATTCTCACAATAATAGAAATATGTGAAAATACATAACGAAGCAAAACTTGTCTATCTAGAAGATGACAACATCTCTAGCACTAAACAAGAATTAGATTTTCCTCTCTACACTTTGATATAGACAAATAATAAAAAACTTAATAATCTATAAATCCAAATGCTTGCTGGTTGCACAAATATAAAATATGTCTTCAATCCAAATTTTAGATTCATGTATTCTCATTATGCTCCAAAACCTACAATTAAATGGTATTATTATGCTAAACAAGAACCTCTGTGTGTATTTCATAAATGTTTTATACAATAATATGTACCTCATCGACATCCATCCAATATGTATCCTTTCTAGACCGTAGAATAGCATATAAGTTTTTGATGCATTTGTGAGCTTTATCGTCATTCTCATTGGCTTCTTCCGCCCTAGCCCGTGCATCATGTGCTATCTTTTCTGCATGTTCTAGTCAAACTCGTGCATCCTCTGCTTGTTATATGAGTAGGATTTTTATGTAAAAGTGGACCCCCCACAGAACTACCTCGCATGCGTATATGGCATGATCTGTCAGGTCCAAAGATCCTCAAACAAATTTCTTCATCACTTATATCAAATGTTCCTTCTTCACGTTGAGACACTAATTCCTTAATCTGAGCCTGAAAAACCAACAAAACTATTAATATGACTATTACATAGTCATTATTTAGCAGGTTGGACAATATTACATATAAAAAAACCATACCATTTTTTCTTCAGCAACAACATCTACGAGCTTCTTGTCTTTTCGTGTTTGAGTCAACTCAAACATCCTCACTCGACTTGGTGTGATCCCATTATTTTTGGGGGCCTGAAATATGATGCAATTCTAGATTATGATTTCTTAAATATACCCTTACACTAGTACAACCATAAAAAACATATCATATTTCTTACATCTTCATGTTCTACAACACTAAATCGAGTTCTCCCGGTGCAATGAAGCATTGACTGCTTAGAACGACTGATTTTATTACGAGCACTAGCAGCCTTGAGAATGGGCAAGAAAGGAATTAAGTGACAAATTAAATAAAATAGCCAACATAATGAATAATAGCTAATGTTTATCTGATATGTACCTGAAAGTAGTCACTTTTCCTATATTTTTAAATAAGAAACTCCCAATCAGGTTTTGTAACATATGAAGGACAATTTTTTAGAGCTTCATTGTCAGTGGCGTACTTTTCATAGAGTTTAAACAGCTCACCCTTAAAATCACGCCACGCCTTTCCCAAAGATTGATATATGAAACGCGTCCTTAAATTATTTTCCTCAGGTAATAACTCATTATCATAAATAATGAAATGATCCTGGAATTGTGTTAATAAAATATAGTCAATGGAATTTCTCTAATATAGAGTACAAATTTATGCTAAAAGTGGTGCATTTAACGAGTTCCGAACAATAGCTCCAATCCGACTTGCTAAAATTCAACATCCATCTCTATCTATCGGACTACCATCACTGTTGAATTCTATCTTTATTTTAGCATTTGTTCTGATGCTCCTCAAACATAAGTTTTTTGCTTTCCCTCTAACCCTCTATTTTCTGGGTTGTTCTAAGACATGGAAAACAACTTATAGGTATTTCATTTATATTAACCTACAAACATATGAGAAAATATAAGTATGTTTACCATGGTTAATATTTGCCCCTTCCACGACATGATTTGGATTAGCCTCTTGTTGTGATTGACTATGAATGGTCTGCAACCTTAAAGGCCTCTTACAGATACTTATCTCCCGTAGTCCAAAATCATCGCTGCCCATAGAATGTTCATGTTGTGTATCCATGGTGAAATCATGTTCTTCTTGTTGAAAATCTGTCATATAATAAGAAATTTATCACCAAATAAAAATACGTAATATAACACATGCCATGAGAAAATATAATTTTTCTACCTACAGGGATTGTATCTGTGGTGAAATCATGTTCATCATGTTGAAAGGCTGAAATATAATTGAAACTTTATCACTACATATAAATACATAATATAACACATGTATATAGTTATGCATAAATTTTACATCGATCCTCTCTAGGTTGTACATCTGAGGTGGCTTCCTGGAACAAATCATATAGATGAAGATCCTCACCAGGTTGTGCACCTGTTTTTTTATTCATAACACCTAAACCATGAAGTTTATATGCATGAAAAACCTTTTCATTCAAACTAACTGCACTTTAAGCAAGAAGAATTTATAAAACATTTGAGGGTATAAAGGGTACTGTTTCAAAAGCTATACTTATCAAAGATTAATTTTTACCGGGATTATCTTTGGGCAGATTTATAGCTTGAGGCCTCAAGATCCTCTTGCCCGTATTTGTCCTCCATATTGAAACGCCATCCTCCTCCATATGGCTTTCAGTATTAGTATCTCTAATGTGAGTCACTTCTTCACGCTGCATGTCACTTAGATAAGGTTCCTCATCATTCAATGCCCATGTACTGTCTTGCAAAAATCCTGAAAATGCAAGTTGATGTGAACAGTAAATTTTGTTGCTGAAATGCACTGCATTCTTGAAAATAATGACTGAATAATTCATAGGCAAATGTTACTTATTAGTTGAATATTACTTAGACACATACCAAATTTCAAACTATCAACATTAGTCTCTTCAGGCCGATAACTTTGACTTGTCATGTCTGATTGTCTCCCCTGAGTGACATGACTCGGTCCTAAATAGAAGTAGTTTTTTAGAAGTACAAAAATTATTAGTGTCAGAGTAGTGGGGAAAGTAAATCTAACAGAAATAGAATTTATTCGTTTGTAGAATCAACCAAAAATTTTCAACAGGGACAAATATGTTTCAGCTTATTAATTAAATTTAATCTACAGTATTTTCTACATTTATTAGCTATTTTTATGTTTTCATACATAGAAATAATATAATAAAATAATAATCATGACCTTGGTGTAGTTGTTTCTTCAAAAGATCTCCATAGTTCTGTAAATACAACATAAAATCATCTCCCTTTGTGGCATCTGAAAGTCCATTTTCAGATTCTTGGATGGATCTTTCTCCCTTATGTTGAAGCTCTAAAGTATATTTAAAATTAAATTTGATCTGAAAAATAACTCCCAAGAAGAATACTACCTCATTAGCATAAAACAATTTCTGATTATAAAATATATACCATGTTCCCCAATCATCTGTTGTTCCATTCTACTACCATGACCAGTTTGGGCCACTGTTGTACTAGCATTTCCCTTTTTTAAAGGATTTGTAAAAAAATATAAAAGTGATATTGAGTTAACACAATAGTTGGCCATAACAAACACCTTTCAGATTGATAATATTATACTACTTACTTTGATTTTTGCTACAACGGTTTGCCACAAGAACCTCCCGATTACCTGCAAATTTGTTTCTTGCGGTATATAGATTGACCATGTTTCCTACATGTGTCTCAAGAAATTCATTGTAAGCATATATCTAAAATGTATTGATTTATATTTAAAATATCGATTTTGAACTTTTTTATGAAATCAAAAGAAAATATATAAATTCACTTGAAAATAATTTAATGTCAAATGTGGTTTATAACAGATTCAAAAATTCCAAAAAACTAAAAAATCAATGAATCGATTACAAGCAAATTGTTGAACATAGCATATTCAAGTAGTCAATTCCCAAGAATGATTTCCATCTTTTTCTAGCCATCCATGTTTCTTAGCAGCTTCCATGGATAAGGATTTCACAACATCAAGCCTCTTCCAGTTACAAATTTCAAATGCATCTAATGGAAATGATGAAGTCATATTTGTATTAGACTCATGTTCTTGAAATGCACTTTCAATTTCAAGAACAACTTCATCTCCTTCATTCTCATGTCCCATGTTGTAGAAGTCACGTGGTGATGCGTTAATAACAAAAGCCCAATTCTTTCTAGAAAGATCATTAACATAGAAGCATTTCTCCACTTGAGATGCTAAAACAGTTGGTTCATTGGTTTTCAGTTTACGCTTCATATTTACACTAATAAATCCATATTTATCTCACACAAATCCTCTTTGTGCATCATGCATGTCCCACCATTCACATCTAAAAATGTGAACTCGTCTTCCACCAGTGTAAGTCAACTCCAGAATTTCATCCAAAACACCATAATAAAAAAAGGGTTCATTTTCTGTCTCCACTTTGACTACAACACCACTACTTTGTGTTGTCAACCTTTGGTCACGGTATTGATTTTGAAATCTGAATCCATTAATGTCTAAACTAGTATAAAATGATGCCTCCTTATCAGGTCCACGAACTAAGCTTAGAAGTTCATCATCCACCTTACCCTCTTTATGCAATTGAAACACCTAGAAAAATAGATAATTTAAAATTCATATAAACCTCATTTTAGTTTCACAAAGTAGTTGGAGTGATTAAAATTAATACTCACACGACTCTCCAACCATTCAAAGAATAACTTCTCATGTACCGCGTTGATATTGTCGACACCCAATTCTTGGATAAGTTGTTTGTGCTCTCTAAAATAACATGAATGACTAGCATAATAGTATAATTGATAAAATAATAATCTAAGACTAAAAAATTGAACTAAGTTACCTTATAAATGGTAATATAACATCACAATTTTCCAAAATATACTTGTGCACTTGTAACCATTCGGTAACACTAAGGCTATTGATGGTTCCTGCTGATAACGGTTTTCCAATTTGCTTAAAAATTGACAATTGTGATGACGTTGTTGTTTCTCTTATATCATTGTATCTTGGCTGATGAGAACTAATTTCATTCTCTCTCATATATCTTGAGGAAAAGACTAAACATTCATTAGTGATGTACATCTCAGCTATTGAACCCTCTGGTCAGTTTTTGTTGCGCACATATGATTTCAGAGTTTGAAGATACCTACAAGATCCAGCCAATTTTTTATACCATATTATAAAATAAAAATAAACAAATTATAGATGTTACCTTTCAATGGGGTACATCCATCTATATTGAACAGGACCTCCAAGAATTGCTTGTTTCGCCAAATGAATGGGCAAGTGCATCATCACATCAAAAAATGATGGTACAAATATCTGCTCCATTTTACACAATGTGACGGTGATATGTTTCTCCAATCTATACAGATCTTCTACAGATAGAACTTTAGAGCATAACTCCTTGAAAAATATACTCAGTTCTATTAATGCCTCAGATATAGGTTTTTCTAATAATCCATGTGTTGCAAAGGGAAGGACTTTTTGCAAAAATACATGAAAATCATGAGATTTCATGTCAGATATTTTGCGCTCACTAACATTCACACATTTAGACATACTAGAGCAAAGCCCATCAGGAAACTTGATTTCTTTTAAGAAATCACAAAGGATCTTTTTTTCCTCCTCAGATAGAGTAAAACATGCTACTGGAACTTCTAGTTTTCCATTTACATGTCTAGGTAAGAGCTCTTTCCTAATTTGCATAGCTTTTAAATCTTTACGAGCTTTTGAATTGTCCTTTGTTTTTTCATCAACGTCCATTATTGTTCCAATTAAACTGTCACAAATATTTTTTTTCAATGTGCATGACATCAAGATTGTGGCGTAAACGAAGAGTCTTCCAATAAGGAAGCTCAAAGAAAATACTTTTTTTCTTCCAAGCATGTGTCGGCTTCTCTATTCGAGATCTCTTCTTTCTTTTTCCAAGAATAGACATAAATATTTCATTCAATTGTATTAGAGCATCTTCTCCAGATATCTCTTGGGGAGGAGGTCTTATTTCTTTTTTCCCATCAAATGCACGTTCATCACGCCTCCATCTATGATCTAGTGGTAAGAATCTATGATGGCCCATGTGACAAAACTTTCCCCCATATTTTAATCTAAGAGACCAAGTATCCTTATGACAACAAGGACATGCTAATTTACCTTGGGTTGACCACCCAGACAAATATCCATATGCAGGAAAATCATTTATTGTCCATAACAATGCAGCATGCATGTCAAAATATTTCTTTGAAACTGCATCATATGTTTTGACCCCTACATCCCATAGCTCTTTTAACTCCTCAATCAGTGGTTGCAAGTAAACATCAATCTTATAGGTCGGGGACTTCTTCCCGGGAATCAAAATTGATAAAATAAAATAATCCTAATTCATACAAAGACAAGGAGGTAAATTATATGGGATGAGGATAATAGGCCATATACTATAAGAATTGCTCATGTTTCCAAATGGATTAAAGTCGTCAGATGCTAAGCCTAGCCTAACATTACGAGAGTCACTAGAAAACATTGGATAATTCACATCAAATCTTTTCCATTCTTCTGCATCAGCAGGGTGGCGTAATTTGCCATCATCTTTTCTCTCTTCCTTATGCCATCTCATCTCGGATGCAGTTTGATAACACATGTACAAACGTTTTAAACGTGGTATTAATGGAAAGTGCCATAAAGTCTTAGCAGGAATCTTTTTAGCCAACTTGAACTTCTTTCCATTCTTTCTAGGAGACTTGTCTTTGATGATGTCATCAAAAGAGGTGAATTTCCATCTAGATGCACCACATTTCAAACATATATCAACATTCTTTTGATCCTTCCAAAACAACATACAATGGTTTTTACAAACATCTATCTTCACATAGTCAAGCCCTAGATCAGTGATATATTTTCTTGCTTCATAGAAGGATTCTGGCATATGACAACCCTTAACTGTCTTGGATAACAATGTAATCAAATTGTTGAAACAATTATTGCTCAGACCATGAAACCCTTTGAGTTGCAACAATGACATCGTGAAAGATAGTTTTGAGAATCCTCCAGACCCATCATGAAGTGGCTCCTTTGCATCTTTCATCAGCTTGCAAAACTTAGAAAATTCACTGCTCAAATCATCACTGTCATATGTTTCATCCATATCGTCAGGTGTAGCAACAAATCTATTACGAAACCCTAGACCATATCTTATCATTCCATGTATATCATCAACAACATCATTAACATAATCACTGACATCATCACTAGTATTAGAATTTATGAATTCAACTTTTTCACCATGCACCACCCAGCACGTGTACTGCTCAATTATGCCATTCACTATAAGATCAGCTGAAACCTCATCTTTTGTCTTGAAACATGCATTATTACATTTAACACAAGGGCATGTTATATAACCATCAACTTCTGTATTTTTAGACACAAATTGAATAAATTCCGCAACTCCTTTAATGTATTCTGAAGATAACCTATTCTTATTTTTCATCCAGCTTTTATCTATCCCAGCCATAGAATCCTACAATTTAGAAATCACTACTAAAACATATGAAGAAGAATATTATGGTACGTTACTTGATCTTCTCCCTTTTAATCCATTTGCACATAATATGAAGGGAACTTCTAGCAGGAGAAACCATTAATGAAAGATATAACATTACTACAAGTAAAAAGGACTTCTTGTACTTATGAGCAAAATAAAAATATATATATTTATTCATGAATATAAAAAATAGCACTTTGTATTGTATACATACAAACTAACATGACATGGTCATGGAATTGTACTCACTCAGTTCTCTTGGTTGAATAGAGCTCCTTTTCATTTGAAATGATGCATTGCTTTAAAAATATCTTTATATATCCTAAGTTAGGGAAATATCATTGAGAGAACAAATTTTCATAAACATAATAAATGATTGAAATAGTATTGCTTTAATTAGTTAACAACCATCATATTTATTTGACTTAAGTGTGACAAGTGTAGCACAACTACTGGATAAACCGATCTCAAAATTTGCTAAAATAAAAATATAGGTTATACAAAACTATGGTTCACGTGGACTTTTATATAATGAAGTTACAATGAGATAAAGAGTATTAACTAATAAGATGGAAAACTTTAGCTTTGTTAAGTGGGAGATACAAAATTTTGTTCCCAAATGAAGCATGTTATGGTCGGATATAGGCTGAAGGTGAAATTTGTGAGCATGGACGAGAAGGTTGATCAAAGTAAAAGAAGGAGCACAAGTAATTGGGAATAGACAAACAAGTAATGGATAAAAATAGTATCGAACTTAATCCTTATATTTACTATATAAAGAATTAGGTAAGGACAAGGAAGCATGGACATGTTTCTAGACACAGACACGGGACACGTCAATTTTCTAAAATATAGGACACGGACACGGCTCTAGATGAGGGGGATTTTTTTAATATATACAAACAAATGTGTATGATGTATGTATTATATGCATATATGTATATACTGAAATACATATGCATCTAAATTTATTGTAAATTATCTAGAATTCTACATATTTGTATGTATCTAAATTTATTGAAAACTTATATGTACAATAGTATATGATTTTGAAGTATGCATGTGTTTGTGTGTGCAGTAGAAACAATATGAAGTAGATGCCTAATTGTTGCATTACTTTCAGTAGATATAGCAAAATTTTAGAATAATTAAAATGATTGAAATGTTTGTATACAATTATGAATCTTTAGTAAAAAAATGAAGTACCGACTGTTGCATTATTTTCAATAAATAGAGCAAAATTTCAGATATAGTAAATGACTTTGCATTACTTGATCAATCAATTTATTAGATCAATATGCAATTTATGATATCTAATTCATCTTAGAATTTGCATGTTCACTCTTTTAAGGTATTTAATATACAATTTAAGTTAGAATATGCAATATAAGTTAGAATACAGTTTAATCTAACATTTTCTCAATGATAGTAAAGTTATAGGAGTTGTATATTCAGAATATACTCAAATATGGGCTGCGGTAGCAGGTAAAACTGCATAGATGTGTCCAAGAAATGTTTGGGCCGTGTCCAAGAAGTGTCTGGGCTGCAAAAATGGACCAAAATGGACAAGACACGTGTTGGTTGTGTCCAAAACGTTTTGGACCGTGTCCAAGAAGTGTTCATGTCCAAAACGTGTATGACACAGACACGGGGGCTATATAGAAGTGTCTGTGCTTCCTAGGGTAAGGAAGTCAACCTAAGCACAATTTTTTGGATAATATTATCGATCCTAAATGTATGACACAGACACGGAGGCTATATAGAAGTGTTTGTGCTTCCTAGGGTAAGGATGTCAACCTAAGCACAACTTTTTGGATAATATTATCGATCCTCAATTTTGTATTATACTAAGGAAAGACAAATTGAAAAAGTTTGACAAGATCTTTGTGAATGACAATTGTTCAACTACAGTTTCCAGAAACCTTGAGCCTCTTAGTTACTTCCCCGATTCCCTCAATTACATGGATAAGGTGATGACATGATCCTTGTTATAGTTTAATAAATGGTAGTCTTAAATTTGCTTTAAATCACACCTAACAAGACTCCTCATTCCCCATTATATATGAAACATTGTCTCTCAATATCAATTAATCTGTCTGATTTTATTATACACCAATCTTCTAGGTATTGATTATGAAGTTCTTGAGTTTTACCAAACTTCCATAACAATATGAACCAATCACCAAGTGTCAATATAATCCCTTAGCTTTAAACATTATAAAATAAACCAGCCCAAAAAGGCAGGCTTATATGTGTTTGTTGGAGTAGAATTAGATAATCATGTTCACTCTTTCTACTATGTTGTGTATTTTTTTCGGAGAATATGGACTTGGGAAAATGTAGAACATTGTTGAAATGATTGAAGTGAACAGGAAACAAGAAACTGAATAGTATATCTATAGAGGAAATTTCATTCTTACAGTAAGTATAGATATTGGGACTTACCAACTATATGTTCAGGACTCCTTGGCCGGCTATCAGTCAAAGGATAGTCCTTCCTTTCGATTGTAGACTCCAGACTCTGGTGATTTGATTGGATGTCAGATTCCAATGCCTTGGCAGCAGAGACTGTCGCTTTGAGCTTAGGGTTTCTCGTAGATGTGGAAGAGGGTTTGGATATGGGGGAAAGGTAGTCAGGAAGGGAAGCGGCCTGCGACAGAGGAATTATGGGGAAGAGGAGTGACATAGGAAGACAAGAAGCAGTCCGTAGGGGGAGGAGCCGACGTGTGCGAGTGCGGAAATGGAAGCAGTGCGGGATGAGGAGCAGTGTGGAAGGGGAGAGGGGCGGAAATTGGAGAAGAGAATGCGAAGAGGAGTGGCAGAGGAAGACGAGAAGCACGTCTCACAGGGGGGAGGATCCGATGCGTGCGATTGCGGCAACAGAAGAGGAGCATACGAGCAGCGCGGGATGAGGACCAATGCGGCGGGGGAGAGGGAGCAGAAATTGGGGCAGAGAGCGTGGGTGAAGCGGTTTTGCAAATAATGAACAATTAGACGAGAAATAATTGTTCCACTGCACGCCAGTGGACTTCTCCCGTGCGAGGCTTACTGCGGAGATGGGGTTTTGCAGCCCTTCTATCATCTAACTTTGCGGAGATGACCATACCGACATTGTTAAACAAAATTGTCAATAATAAGTGCCGAATTAGGATAGATTTGTTGTAGTGTCAACCATAGTTGTATATATTTGATTGAAAGGTTGATGTAACCTAATCAAGTTGAGAGGATGATAGAAAGGAATTCATACATGAGTATTAATCATGAAGAATATGTGATTAGGGTATGATCCTTAGTAAAGAGATCATGAGACCCTAATCGAGTGGGTTAATAAGCCATAATATTAAAATTAGGGCAATCCTGAGTGAAACCCTAATCTAGGGTAATGATGTAACCCTAATTAAGGGTGATGATATAAGAAACCCTAATTATGGGTAATGAAAGATGAAACCCTAATTGGGATAAATAGTAAACCCTAATTATGGGTAATTGAATGGAAACCCTAATTAGGATGGATAGCAAACCCTAATTGTGAATAATTGGATTTAAACCCTAATTGAGGGTGATGCCATGTGAAACCCTAATTGAGGGTGATGCCATGTGAACCCTAATTGAGGGTGATTCCATGTGAAACCCTAATTGAGGGTGATGCCATGTGAAACCCTAATTGAGGGTGATGCCATGTGAAACCCTACTTGAGGGTGATGCCATGTGAAACTCTATGCAATGGTATGATGATGAGCCCTAATACAGGGTAAAGGTATGTGAAACTCTAATTTTGAGTTATAATACATGAAACCCTAATCTTGGGCAATATGATGATAAGCCATAGCCCTAATTACTGGGTAATGGTATGAGATAACCCTAATGATAAAATAGTGAGTAATGCCTTATAAAGGGGAAATGTCTCAAATGGTCGATCATAGGCAACCTTATAGTAAGCAATGCCTTAACCTAAAATGAGTCCTTATCATTGAAGATAATAGGACCATCCTTGTGTGTGACCTATGCACTTCATGGTAAAAGTAATAGGTTAGTGGATGAAAGTATTAAGATGGGAAATACCTTAATCTGAGATAAGTTGATAACTCAAGTAAGTTGGAAGTGATGAGGAAAGTGATACATCAAGATATGATAGATACCTTTTAGCATTCTAGGGTTGAGATACCTTGATGCACCTCAAATCCAATATACTTGGACAAGAAACACATGAAGTGTGTTATGTAAGTTTTTACAATGAAATGTAATGAGTTTGATATACTTTGATAAGTATAGGCTAATATATCTTGAGAATGGGGTTAAGCCAAACTAATGAGTATGATGTAATCATACCATGATAAGGATGAGAAATGAACTCATACCTTGTATTGATAATCATTTAATGATAAATTTCAAGAGTAATAAACATGATTGAATACTCAAGATGTTAATGGATGCTCCTAGAGGTGTGGAGCAATATATTAAGGTTGATTTGATAAATATGAAATCCTAATTAATGTGAGATGGGAAACCCTAACCCTAAATTGGGTAATGGGACATGAGAAACCCTAATGTGACGTGAATAGTAAGCCCTAACCCTATTGAGGGAATAGTGGTGTTACTATTGTATTACATGAGGTAATATGTTATTGTTGCCTAGTGAAAGGTGACAAGATGTGTAATGGCCTTGTGAGCCATATGATTAGATGTTGCCTAGTGATAGGTGACAAGATGTTTAATGGCCTTGTGAGCCATATGGTTAGATGTTGCCTAGTGAGAGGTGACAAGATGCTTTATGGGCCTTATGATCCATGAGAACAATTGTGGCATAGTGAGAGGTACCAAGATGATTATAAAAGTTTATTGTAAGAAATGATAATGTTTTAATAAACTTAATAAAAGGAACAATTGTATTCAATAAAGAATACGAAAATCTATGAAGTCTAACCTCAGGGTTCAGAGCCTAGAAAAGGATGTGATAATAAATGATGAGTTAAAGGAATTTATATCCCATGATCTGTGTTATTAGGATTGGTTAAAGTCCAATGCCTGGATGTGCAATCAGGATTGGTTAGAGTCTAATGTCTGGATGTGTAATCAGGATTGGTTAGAGTCCAATGCCTGGCTGTGTAATCAAGATTGGTTAGAGTCCAATGCCTGGTTGTGTAATCAGGATTGGTTAGAGTCCAATGCATGGATGTGTAATCAGGATTGGTTAGAGTCCAATGCCTGGCTGTGTAATCAGGATTGGTTAGAGTCCAATGCCTGGCTGTGTAATCAAGATTGGTTAGAATCCAATTTCTGGCTATGTAATCAGGATTGGTTAGAGTCCAATGCCTGGTTGTGTAATCAGGGTTGGTTAAAGTCCAATGTCTGGATGTGAAATTAGGATTGGTAGTGTCTGATGCCTGGCGGTGTAATCAAGATTGGTAGTGTCTGATGCCTGTAATGATGACACAGGATTGGTAATAACCCAATTCCTATATTAATGATATATGAGTACATGGTAGATATAATCCCATATATGTTTAGAAGACTGGATAAGGCTAACATATTGAAACAAGAATGTCTCATGGGTGACATATCAAGATAATGAGTGTCACAAGAGAAGTTTGACATGATGGTATAATATGATGGATAAATGATATACATGTTCTTCCCATTCCTTATTAAGAGAATATGTGATATATTGTTCTATCATAAATAGTTGTAATGCTTTAAAAGATGAGAATGCTTTAAACTACTTATCCTCTACCCAGTCTTATATCATTTAACTGCAATCATCATGTTTTTGGCAGAGAGTTATACCTCTCGCTGGGGCAATTACAATTGTCTCACCCCTGTGGGATCCAACATTTTTTTAGGTGGACAAGCACGGAGGAGACTGAGAATATCTTGCAGAGGAAGAACATCAGCAGCAGCAGTGACAGCTCATGTTGAGTGTACTATTTGTCGTGTCTTGTAGATAGAAGTCCTATGTGTCGTCTATGTACTCTCAGGTCCTCAGAGTTAGTAACTAGTGTTTTTAATAAATCAATCTGAGTTTTTGGCTTGAAGCCTTGAGGTTCTTATGTTGTTTGTGTTTAGTTGTTAACAGAGCGGATGATGCTTGTAATCCTAAAGAAGGAATGGTACAGAATATGTACTCATGAACCAGGATGTAAATGAAATACATTGGTTCTTGATAAAAGAGTTTTCCTGTGTATGGATCTCTTTGCAAAAGGTTTAAATTTTTAGTGATTTTTAGTAATCCATTGTTAATGATTGCTTCCGCTTAATTAGGAACTATTTGTTCAAACGAGTTGTTTCACATACCCTATACAAGAGAACAACTAGATGAGACACGAGAACAATGGGCAGAAGCCTTTGCAAGGGTTTTCAAATCTAATTTTGATTGGGATAAAGAAGATGAATAACTTGAATTCTATTACATGAGTGGTGCTTATGAATGATGATCTATATACATGTGAATGATGATCTATATATTGACAACTCTAAATTTGTTGTACACATTGGCAACTCTAAATTTGATGCATGCATATGTGAATGATGATATATATATACATGTGTGTGAATGTAAAGATCAATATATGAATGAATGTTTTTACATGTCATGAGAATGATTGATATATATATATATATATATATGTAAATGAAGTAACATGTGTGTGAATAAATGTGAAAATGGATGAATTATGATTGTGTATGTGATGAAATGGAATTGGAGAATGAATAAAATTATATACATATATATTATGTTTGTTATTACAGGTTTGGTGGCCTATTGTTAAGCTAAACTCACAAGATGTTGTTAACCTACAGTTCAGAACTGAACTATAAGATTTACATCCTACTGACCAGTCGGGAAGCAGGCTACAGGCCTACCATTTAATATATAAAAAACTTATTTGTCGGTTGTGTCAAAAAAACTGACACATTTGAGTCGTTGGTTTTAGTAAAATAACTGACATCAAAGGACAAAACCAAAATGGTTGTACTAGACAACATAGTCTCGCTGGGTAGCATGTCATAGGTGTCAGTTTGTTAGGTATAACCTTCACTTTACATTGAAAATCATCAGTTATTTGGGTGGTAACTGACACTATACATCGTGATAGGTGTCAGTTTGTATTAAACAGGCGATTTGGGGTCCCTTACCAGTTATAAATGTGACATGGTACATCATGATAGGTGTCATTTTCTTTTATCCACACAACTAATGACTGGATATATGGCGTTAGTTTTTCCTTGCCCAAAGAATTGACATGTTAGGCTTGCGGCTATAGTGTCGCCCACTTAGGTGTCAGTTTTAAATCAACGTCAAAGATTGTTTTAACCGATTCTAGAGATAGTTTTTGTAATAGTGACTATTACAAGGTTTAATCAAAGTCAAGGTAAATTGTATTCAAATTGGGAAATGATGCTTAATATCTTGAATTCATTGGTGTTTTTCATAACAACAAATGTCTCCCACATCATCAGGTCAAGATAAATCCATTGCTCAGTGGTTGAGTTCTCTTATCATCTTCCCGTATGTATTATCTTGTCAGATTTGTGCTATAATTCCTGAGTACCCTCCTATAGTGTTGCATCACCTTTTTGCGATGTAGATTTTCATCCAGGTCATATATGCTCTACAAAAGTTCATATAATTAATGGAATATTCTTAAAAATAGAATTATAAATAGTTTTAAAAATAAAATTGCAAATGATAATATATCTCACACAGTTCTTTCCATATGAAGTCTTTCTGGCTTTTATCAATTTTATGCCAAGATTCTACTACAAAACTACAATGTCTATGAGTAAGAACCCCTAGATATGAAAAAAAGAGTTGCATTTCTTTCCAGTAGGATTTCTTCCATGACAAGACTTTAGACACCAACGACGCTTTTCTCTCTCTAGGTCTCGCTCTATTCCATCTCTAAAAGGGGTGATTCATGGCGGGCGTTGTTGGGGGTGGGGAAGACCCCTCTGCCTCGTCCTACCTCCCTCCTGTGGATGTGCCTTGGGGAGCCTCGGGCACGGATGTCACTTGTGGCCGGTCGTGGGCGTCAGCGGCGGCTAAACCGTTGGTGGTAAGGCATTTTCAGCAACTGGTGTCAGGACCTAGAGATCCCAAAGCGCCCATCTTTAGGGCGGATGACTGCAGACCATGGATGAAAGTGTCGGCTCCGGTGGTTGAAGAAATGGATGCTTTCCATAAGTATTATGTAATCGTGCAGATTATGGGGGCTAAATGCATCCTCGGCCAGCTCTATGGATGGATGTTGTGCTCCTGGAGGCCTGTGGGCGAGCTACAATGTTCCCCTTTGGTTGGTGGGCTCTTCCTTGCTCGCTTCGCATCTGAGGAGGACATGAAGGTCTCGCTAGAACAGGGGCCATGGTTCTTCGACCGCAAGTTTCATCACCAGACAATGGTCGCCTGATGTTGATATCCGGAGAGCTTCCCTTACCTCGGTGCCGGCCTGGGTGACTCTCCCATAGATTGGGCACCACTGGTCAAGGCGGGCCATTACTATCATCAGTCATGGGATAGGGGTGCCGAAGGTGATTGACTTTGTGCCTACAGGAAGGTTTGTTGGCGCTGCACATGTCTGCATGGAGCTGAAGGCTGATAAACCTCCACCGCCTGTGGTCATGCTGGAGATGCCGGAAGGGAAGGAAATCGTTGTGAAGGTGATCTACGATGCTCTGCCGAAACGGTGTGAGCAGTGTAAGGTGTTTGGCCATTCCGCAGGGGGGTTCTCGGGCGAGCGGGTTGCTCTTCTGGAACCTCCTATTGTTAGTGTCTTTGAGAGAGGCAGGGAAACAAGTCGTAGACCAACTCAAAGAAGGAGGACTAATAGAAGCAAGAGGAGGCAAGACAATAACCAGGCTGATAAACTGGTGACTTCTGATCCGGGCACACAGACGGAGGCCTTGGACACTAACGACGAGGTGGCTGCAGACACTGGTGGAGTGGAGGCAACTACCAGTGAGGGACCTACTAGAGAACCTAATGTCAGTAAGACAGGGGGAGAGGAGAAGACCCTGGAAGAGGGTGAAGTTGATGTGGGGGTTCGACCTCAATCCCAGACAGTTTGCAACCAGTTCTCGATCCTTGAGAACTTGAATCCTGACGATCTTCTGGTCGCGTTGTTGGGCTTGGCACATAGCAGAAGAGGGGCCAGTAACAGCGGCAGCTCCAGGGGAAGAAGGACCTGACTGAGAATGATCACCCCTGGAAAGGGGGGATCCAACAACCAGTAATATGACCGTCCTCACTTGGAATGTGAGGGGGCGTCAAGGCCCAGAACGCAGAGACGTTTGCGGAAGATTATCGCGAAACAGGATGCGACCCTGGTTCTTTGGTTGGAGATGAAAATAAAGAGATAGTTCAGAGTGAAAATTGTTGGGTTGTTCCCTAGGGGATGGGGTTACACATCTAATCTTGACCATATTGATGGTGGTTGGATTGCTCAGGGCTAGGATAAGGATGTTTGGGATGTTCAAATTATACACGAGACAGACCAAGTTATTGTGGCGAGCTGTATCAACCAGGGTGGCTTTCACTGTGTGTTGTCTGGCGTCTATGGCCATAATGATGAAGCTAGGAGAAGGCTGTGTTGGGAGACCATAAAAGAAATAACTCAACAACCGGTACCTCACCTGATCATCGGGGATTTCAATCATGTTAGACAAGATGGCGAGAAGTTTGGGGGTAAACTTATCTCGGATTCGATCATGAGCAGATTCAACGAGGCGATAGATGCAGCTAACCTTTTTGAACTGAATATGGAAGGGGGTCTCATGACTTGGCAGAACAAAAGGACACCTGTTCACAGAATCTCCAGCCATCTTGACAGAGGGCTGGTTAATGTGGCATGGTTAGATATCTTTCCTGAAGCTAATGTGTCCTTGGGTGGGCACCCCAACAGTGACCATGCGTGGCTGCTGTTAAAAATGGACACCATGCGGAGAAAAAATAGACCGTTTAGATTTCTTAACTTCTGGGTGGAGTGGTCGGGTTATTATTGTTGGTATGTATGCCCATAGAGCAAGTCATATGATGATTGTAATGGGATACTTTGTAAATGATTTGAATAAAATTAATAAAGGCAATTTCTGATCTATATGTTTATACTGTTTCTGAGATGATAGTGTAACATGATAGATGTCTAGAGAATGATTTTACTCAATGACGTATGCTTTTAGGTTAAGGACCTAAACGATGAGATCATGTGGATGTTAAGAGTATACATTCTTGTTTGGTCCCTAGTCGGTTGTTATTGTGGAAATAACCATAGACATCAATAACACTAAAGACTAGATTGTGTGTTGGTTGATGATAGAATCTCATTAGTCATGATATAGTGATATCAAACCAAGCACATAGGCACTTGTTAGAGAACAAGGTACCGGACAGACCCACCGTGAGAGTGACACATGGAACCATGACTTGGTAGTCACAGTCAGCTCTCACAGTGATGGTGGTGAGTGTGATTCTTAGACCTGAAATCACTACACTCAACACATGTCGTTGGGTACACTTTGACATCATCAAACGCAGTCCTGAAACATGGGTTGTTATAAAGGTGATGATTGGGTGCCTTTGACACATGGGGCTTTTGAGGGGTGAGTGATAGATATGGGATTTGTCCCTCCTGAGGGAGTTTGATATCCTTGGCCACTTGATGAGTAGGATTGAGAAAGGCATGCGCATGCACGTGTGAATCAATATGTGATATTGATGTCACACACATCTCACCCAGTTTGCTCTGAGATCAAGGAAATGAATGAATGTTGACAGGATGACTATTCGATGACTCGAGTTCATTCAGGATATCAGTGATGAAGGAATTATACATTCACTGTAACACCATTCACAGATTGTAGGATTGAAAGTTGTTCTCCAACTTTCTATTTCACTTGGGTAGCACTGATGTGTGACTAGGCACCGCTCTTTGCTTGTGAAGTCATAAGTGTTATGGACTTTCACTGCCAACGTGAAATGGACCTGTAGGGTCACACACATAGGATTTAACCTGAAGAGGAGTTTGTCCACAAACATGTTTAGATTGATTACTAAAGGAGTTTAGTAGTTCAATTAAACACTCAATTAATTGATAGCTCAATATCATAGTGTTCAAGGTGTTGGACTGATTGATTAGAGTATCAGATTGATTGAAACCGCAATTGACTAATTCTGCACAATCTGTACTCCCAACCGATCGGCTCATGTGATGAACCGATCGGATCAAGGAATTGCTTCAAGTGTTGAAATGATCGATTCAACTGTTGCAACCGGGCAAGTTGGGAAAGTAGGATTGGTGAGAATTTTCCTTTCGTTTCACTTGCCCAATTTGATTGGAACAAGGATTGGTATTCAATACCAATTAGAAACAAAAGAAGGAAAGTCAATCGGGAACTGATCAGGACCATGAACCGACTAGTTCAGAAGTGAACCGATCGGCTCATGGGTCCCAACCAATCGGTTGAGGTGTCAACTGACCGGTTTAGGTCCCCAACTGACCGTTTCAGTTGTGAAACAATCGGTTATTGTGGAAAATCTCGAACCCTTCTACTCCTGCTTTTAGTCCCATATTGTCGGGGACAGAGAACCCTGTCCCATGACCCGCCTATATATAGGGGTATTGGGGGTTTCTCAGAGTACAACTCAGTGCAAGTCGGTTGCTCTACAAAGTTGTCATTCTCTGTGGTTTTGGTAATCGAGAGAGCCTGAGCAAGTGCTACCCGAAAAGGGAGGCGCAGCAAGGGAAAGACAACTGCAGTTGCAACTGGCAGTAGGAGAGTGTGTTTGCGACTAGTACGCCAACATGTGGGTGTGACTCCTTCCGGTTCCTTGTGCGACAAGGAGATCGGAGTTCCAGGCGGTCTGTGTGGATGACTGCAGAGGCGGGAGACATTTGTTGCACGGAGGACAACTGTCAATCCCGACAGTCCCGGTGAGATCAGGAGTCTTCAGTCCCAGTGCGACCAGGAGCTGCACAGACACCGTCCAAGATCGGAGGTGAAGACCGCGTAAGGCGTGAGGTACTGTCGTCGAGCAAGCCTCGGGATAAGGTATGCATCCACAAACCATCTTTCCTATTCTATAGACGTTGACGTGATTCCTTTTTGTTCTGGATTTTTGGAGAGAAAATTTTTATTTTCGCTGCTTCTCTGCCTCCTCTAAAACCCAACAGTGGTATCAGAGCCAGGTCAACTGCTCTATATTTTAGGATTATCGATATGATCGATTTTGGTTTGTCGCCTTTATTTATTGCATACGATGCGAATAAAATTGGCTTTATGCATGTCCAATCCACAAATCCCAAATATACATATATGATATGTAATATTAATGCACTCGATACGCGTCGCCCTTAAACGTGTTTTGTGGTGGATGTGTAGCATGATTATGGCCTATAAACCCCTAAATCTGTGTGTGGTTGTATGTGGTTGCTTGCATCTCGGTCTGTGCACTGATTCCCTTCTCCTATTCCTGATGTAACTCGAAATAATTCGAGAATTCTTTTCCTACCTTTTCTCCCCCCGAATGTAACTCGGGGTTTCACAATTAAATTGTAAATAGGATAGATTTTATTTCCTGTTATGTCAAAGAACGACGGACGACCTGAGACGATCGGTTCAAGGCGTGAACCGATCAGTTGGTGATCCAGACGGTCGGTTCGAGGAGCAAGACAAGTGGGTGGCGACCTGAGGAGATGCACGACGACCGGTGAACCGATCGGCTGGAGGCGCCAGTCGATCGGCTGGTGGCACCCGAACAACCAACCTAATGGCGAGTCGATTGGTCATGGAGATGAGCTGATCAAACCTAGAAAGGAAGGCACAGATTTCATCTTGTACATGTTGCATGTGATGTAGACCTAGATGATCGTGATTCCTCTTGGCTCAAGAAATCACAATAGGATGGCCATAATCATTGCTTTTTTTATCGTTTTGCATGTTTTCTGTGGGATATAGCATGTATATGATACGTACTATATATTGTGGTGATTGGATATGTATATGTATATAAAAACCAAATCCCTCATTAAAATATTAAGTCTTATACGCCTTTCATTAGCGAAAGACATGGCAAACTTGATCGACCAAGCGTAGGTTACGCCAAAGCGTGGTGCGCCGTCTATCTTGTGGAAGTGTGAAGGGTCGACATGCAGGTTCTGCCAAAGCAGGGTGCATGTTTACCGTGTCGGCTTTTGGGATAGACTTAACTAGTGATTCTTAGAGTGTCTAAGCCCAGAGGCATGGAATGTTCATGGCAAGGTGTTGTGCATGTTCATTCATCAAGAGTTGCATATGATTCAATTGGCATGATGGCCTACCTAAATAGTCAAGATTATGGGCGATCAGCCAAAGCTGACTCATGACTTGATGAAATATGGATCTTGACCCACTAGAAGATTGTACGCTGCAATCTTCCGAATTGATGGTGAGGGCTATCAACTTGAGTCAAAATAGTGGGAGCGGTAATTAATTAAAGGCCTAATTAACTACGTCAAATTTTATTCAAATCAAATCAAAAAGGTTTTGACAAATGCAAATTTTCTCTTGTAGAATGGCAAAAGAATCATCTTTTAAAATGGGAAAATTAATTGAGAATAAATTCCATAACTGGTTGAGGACTGTGAGAAGTGTTCTACACAATCCAGATATACCAGGAGCCTTAGAATCCACTCTATGTGCGCTTAATGCATTAGTGAAGAAGAAAGAAGGTAAGGGAGAGAAGGGTTCTCTCGCCAAACCAATTTCTTCTACATGGAGAGGATGGAAGGAACAACGGAAGAAGAAGTCAGAGATAGAGATCTCTACTTTTGGTGTATATGTGATAGAGATTAACTTTACTACTTCTTCGTCATGGGTACTTGATACCGGATGCGGATCTCACATTTGTTCAAATGTGAAGGATCTTAAGAGAAGTAGGCCTTTAGGGAAAGGCGAGGTTGAACTACGTGTTGCCAATGGGGCAAGAGTTGCCGCCAGTGCCGTAGGAACCTATGAGTTAACTCTACCAAGTGGGCTAATAATAGAGTTAAAGAACTGCTATTATGTACCTGCCATAAATAGGAATATAATTCCCGTCTCTTGTTTGGACAAAGATGGATTTGAATTTCTTATTAAGAATGGAAAATGTTCCATTTCTAAAGATGGGATCTTTTATGGCAGTGCCCCAATGTCTTATGGTCTATACTTGATAGACTTGGAGACAAATGTATACAACATAAACACCAAAAAGCAAAAACTCAACGAATCAAACAAAACATATCTCTGGCATTGTCGTCTAGGGCACATAAATGAGAAGCGCTTTTCTAGACTCCATAAAGATGGTTATCAAGACTCTTTTGATTATGAATCAATAGAGACGTGTGAATCTTGTTTATTGGGCAAGATGACCAAGACTCCCTTTACAGGTAAAGGTGAGAGAGCTAGTGATCTATTAGGACTCATACATATTGATGTATGTGGGCCTTTTAGAACTAATGCCAGAAATGGGTATCAGTACTTCATTACCTTTACTGATGATTTCAGTAGGTATGGCTATGTGTACCTGATGAAGCATAAGTCAGAAACCCTTGAAAGGTTCAAGGATTTCATGAATGAAGTACAGAACCAACTTGGCAAAAGTATTAAGGCACTTCGATCCGATCGAGGTGGAGAATACTTAAGCCAAGAGTTTGAGGACCTTCTGCGAGCCCATGGTATTGTATCACAATGGACTCCGCCTAGAACACCACAGCATAATGGTGTGTCTGAAAGAAGGAATCGCACATTGTTGGATATGGTGCGATCAATGATGAGTTTTGCTGATCTTCCGATTTCCTTCTGGGGTCATGCTCTTGAAACCGCCGCGTTTACACTTAACCGTGTACCATCTAAATCGGTTCAAAAGACACCATATGAGATATGGACCGGGAAGCGTCCCAATTTGTCTTTTATGAAGATTTGGGGTTGTGAGGCTTACGTCAAGAAAATGTTTCCTGATAAGCTTGGACCCAAATCCGATAAATGTTATTTTGTTGGATATCCCAAGGAGACCAAGGGATATTATCTATACCACCCTACTGACAACAAAGTGTTTGTTGCCAGGGATGCTGTATTCCTAGAGAAGGAATTTATTTCCAAAGGAAGCAGTGGGAGAAATATAGAGCTTGAAGAGGTTCAAGCCCAACAAGAAAGCATAGAACCGGTAGATGTACCAGAGGAAGATGCAGATTCACAAGGTGTTGTGGAATCTCAATTTCCTCAGGTAACACAAGGACCTCATAGATCTAGTAGGACCCGCCTTGAACCTGAGAGGTTTGGATACCTTGTAACTCAGGAAGGTGGTGAGTTGATCATAGATGATGATCCAACTACCTACGTAGAGGCTATGGAGGGACCATATTCTGAGAAATGACTTGAAGCCATGAGATCCGAGATGGAATCCATGTACTCCAACAAAGTATGGACTTTGGTGGAACCACCCGAAGGGGTAAAACCCATAGGGTGCAAGTGGGTCTTCAAAAAGAAGACCGACATGGATGGCAATGTGCAAACTTATAAAGGCAGATTGGTTGCGAAGGGATTTCAACAAGTTCAAGGTGTTGACTATGACGAAACTTTTTCTCCAGTTGCCATGATTAAGTCCATCAGGATCATGCTTGCTATTGCAGCTTATTATGACTATGAGATTTGGAAGATGGATGTTAAAACCGCATTCCTTAAAGGGAATATAAATGAGGATGTGTACACGACACAACCTGAAGGTTTTGTAGATCCAAGGAATGCCAATAAAGTCTGTAAGCTGCAAAGGTCAATCTATGGATTGAAGCAAGCATATCGGAGTTGGAATCTTCGATTTGATGAGGAAGTCAAAGTGTTTGGCTTTATTCAAAATGAAGATGAACCTTGTGTGTACAAGAAGGTTAGTGGGAGCTCAACCACATTCCTCATATTGTATGTGGATGACATACTTTTGACGGGGAATGATGTCTTAGCCTTAGAGAAGGTAAAGACTTGGCTTGGGAATAATTTCTCAATGAAGGACGTAGGAGAAGTATCCTACATCTTAGGAATTAAGATCTATAGAGATAGATCTAGAAGGCTTCTCGGACTAAGTCAGAGCATGTACATTGACAAAGTGCTGAAGCGGTTCAGCATGGAGAACTCAAAGAGAGGCAACATCCCCATGCTACATGGAGTCACAGTCTCTAGAGCTCAATGTCCCCAATCTTATGAAGAGAGGGAGCGTATGAGTGGGATCCCATATGCATCAGCCATCGGATCCATCATGTACGCTATGTTGTGCACACGCCCAGATGTCTCGTATGCTCTCAGCATGACGAGAAGGTACCAGTCAGATCCCGGGGATGCTCACTGGATTGCCGTGAAGAACATCCTCAAGTACTTGCGAAGGACTAAGGATCAGTTTCTTGTTTACGGCGGTGAGGAAGAGCTGGTTGTAAAGGGTTACACCGATGCAAGCTTCCAAACCGATACATATGATTATAGATCGCAGTCAGGATTTGTGTTTTGCCTTAATAATGGAGCTGTGAGCTGGAAGAGTTCCAAGCAAGAAATAGTTGCCAATTCTACTACAGAGGCCGAGTATATTGCTGCTTCACATGCAGCAAAGGAGGCTGTATGGATCAGGAAGTTCATTTCTGAACTTGGTGTAGTTCCCAGTAGTTGTGGAGCCCAGATCACATCAGCAGTCCAAGCACATACTGCGGCGCTTCCATCTCATATGAGAGATCGTACAGCGAGGAGATGTGAAGATTTGCAAAGTACCAACTGAAGACAACATAGCTGATCCACTGACTAAGGCCCTTTCTCAGCAGAAGCATGATGGTCATGCTAGGTCACAAGGACTGTGTTTCCTTGGTGACTGGCTCTAAGTGCAAGTGGGAGTCTGTTGGTATGTATTCCCATAGAGCAAGTCATATGATGATTGTAATGGGATACTTTGTAAATGATTTGAATAATAATAATAAAGGCAATTTCCGATCTATATGTTTAGACTATTTCTGAGATGATAGTGTAACATGATAGATGTCTAAAGAATGATTTTACTCAATGACGTATGCTTTTAGGTTAAGGACCTAAACGATGAGATCATGCGGATGTTAAGAGTATACATTCTTGTTCGGTCCCTAGTTGGTTGTTATTGTGGAAATAACCATAGACATCAATAACACTAAAGACTAGATTGTGTGTTGGTTGATGATAGAATCTCATTAGTCATGATATAGTGATATCAAACCAAGAACATAGGTACTTGTTAGAGAACAAGGTACCGGACAGACCCACCGTGAGAGTGACACATGGAACCATGACTTGGTAGTCACAGTCAGCTCTCACAGTGATGGGGTGAGTGTGATTCTTAGACCTGAAATCACTACACTCAACACATGTCGTTGGGTACACTTTGACATCATCAAACATAGTCCTGAAACATGGGTTGTTATAAAGGTGTTATTGGGTGGCTTTGATACATGGGGCTTTTGAGGGGTGAGTGATAGATATGGGATTTGTCCCTTCTGAGGGAGTTTGATATCCTTGGCCACTTGATGAGTAGGATTGAGAAAGGCATGCGCATGCACGTGTGAATCAATATGTGATATTGATGTCACACACATCTCACCCAGTCTTCTCTGAGATAAAGGAAATGAATGAATGTTGACAGGATGACTGTTCCATGCCTCGAGTTCATTCAGGATATCTGTGACAAAGGAATTATACATTCATTGTAACACCATTCACGGATTGTAGGATTGAAAGTTGTTCTCCAACTTTCTATTTCACTTGGGTAGCACTGATGTGTGACTAGGCACCTCTCTTTGCTTGTGAAGTCATAAGTGTTATGGTCTTCACTGCCAACGTGAAATGGACCTGCAGGGTCACACAGATAGGATTTAACCTGGAAGGGGATTTTGTCCACAAACATGTTTAGATTGATTACTAAAGGAGTTTAGTAGTTCAATTAAACACTCAATTAATTGATAGATCAATATCAATGTGTTCAAGGTGTTGGACTAGTTGATTAAAGTATCAGATTGATTGAAACCGCAACTGACTGATTCTGCACAATCTGTACTCCCAACCGATCGGCTCATGTGATGAACCGATCGGCTCAGCTTGGTGAACCGTTCGGCTCAGCTTGGTGAACCGTTCGGCTCATGTGATGAACCGATCGGCTCAAGGATAGGGTGAATGATTACTTCAAGTGTTGAAACGATCGGTTCAACTGTTGCAACCAGGCAAGTTGGGAAAGTAGGATTGGTGAGAATTTTCCTTTCGTTTCACTTGCCCAATTTGATTGGAACAAGGATTGGTATTCGATACCAATTAGAAACAAAAGAAGGAAAGTCAATCGGGAACTGATCAGGACCACAAACCGATCGGTTCAGAAGTGAACCTCTCGGCTCATGGGTCCCAACCGATCAGTTGAGGTGTCAACCGACCAGTTCAGGTCCCCAACCGACCGTTTCAGTTGTGAAACGATCGGTTCAGGTTGCGAGTTGATTGTTTTGTGGAAAATCTTGAACCCTTCTACTCTTACTTTTAGTCCCATATTGTCAGGGACAGAGAACCCTGTCCCATGACCTGCCTATATATAGGGGTATTGGGGGCTTCTCAGAGTACAACTCAGTGCAAGCCGGTTGCTCTGCAAAGTTGTCATTCTCTCTGGTTTTGGTAACCGAGAGAGCCTGAGCATGTGCTACCCGAAAAGGGAGGCGCAACAAGGGAAAGACAACTGCAGTTGCAACTGGCAGTAGGAGAGTGTGTTGGCGACTAGTACGCCAACAGGAGGGTGCGACTCCTTTCGGTTCCTTGTACGACAAGGAGATCGGAGTTCCAGGCGGTCCGTGTGGACGACTGTAGAGGCGGGAGACCTCTGTCACTCGGAGGACAACTGTCAATCCCGACAGTCTCGGTGAGATCAGGAGTCCTCAGTCCCGGTGCGACCAGGAGTTGCACAGACATCGTCCAAGACCGGAGGTGAAGACCATGCAAGGCGTGAGGTACTATCTCCGAGCAAGCCTCGGGACAAGGTATGCATCCACAAACTATCTTTCCTATTCCATAGACGTTGACGCGATTCCTTTTTGTTCTGGGTTTTTGGGGAGAAAATTTTTGTTTCCGCTGCTTCTCTGCCTCCTCTAAAACCCAACAATTATGATGTCATTAAGGAGGCTTGGGAGGAAGGTGTGGTTGGCAATCCCATTTTTTGTGTTGCAGAGAAACTGAAGAGAACAAAGGCTGCCTTAAAAAGTTGGTCGAGTGGCTTAATCAACGTGTGAAATTTGGTTAACAAAGCTGAGGAGGACTATAAGAGGGATGCCCTTGAGCTCAGGCTCCACCCTACTGATCCCTCCAGGATCGAGTGTGAGGAGCTTATGGGTAAGAGACTGATTCAGCTGGAGAAGGCAAAGGAACTCTACCATTGGCAGAGGAGCAGACTTAAATGGATCAAAGATGGTGACCGGAACACAAAAATCTACCATAACGCCACAAAGAAGAATCATATGAAAGATTGTATACATGGGCTCATCAAGGCGGATGGCTCGGTTACCAGGGGACTTGATGAGGTCTCTAGTGAAGTGGTGAACTATTTCAAAAACCTTTACAACAAAGATCACTTTATAAGCAGCTGCAACCTACCTTCGGCCAGGGTGAATGATGATATGAATAGAAGCCTGTGCGGTCCTGTCTCTGACAAAGAAATCAAAGATGCGGCTTTCTATATAGGTGCCTCTAAGGCCCCGGTGCCGGATGGGTTCAATGGCAAGTTCTTCCAGACGGTTTGGGACATCATTAAACAGGATGTGTGTCGTGTTGTTCGTTGGTTCATGGTTGGAGGTACTATGGTGGAGAGAGTTAATCACGCTTTCATTAGATTGATCCCTAAGAAGAATATTCCCGCTTCAATGGCTGACTACCGACCCATAGCTTGTTGTTCTACTTTCTACAAGATCTTCTCTAAAGTCTTAGCTAACAGATTGAAGAAGGTGCTCCCACTCATTATCTCGCCTAACCAACTCACCTTCGTGCAAGTAAGTTCGATTGTTGATGGTGCGTTGTTAGCTAATGAGTTTCTCGGGTCCTTCAGCCATACCAACGCCGCCAAGAAGGCTTGTTTCCAGATTGATATCAGCAAAGCCTATGACCATGTAGAATGGCCAGCGCTCTGAAGCATTATGAATGCCTTGGGGTTCTCGCAGAGATGGATAAACCTGATCAAGCAATGCGTCGAGTCGACATCCTTTTCAGTTCTCGTCAATGGGGTACCCTATGGCCTCTTCAATGCTTCTAATGGCCTTAGACAGGGTGATCCGCTATCACCCTTGCTCTTTACCATTCTTATGGAAGGATTATCACATATCATCAACAAGGATGAAGAAGAAGGAAGGCTCAAAGTGTTCAAGATTAAAAGCATGCCTTTTATATCCCACCTGATTTTTGTCGATGATGTGATGATATTCGCCGTTGGTCATGACAAGTACATGCGTAGAGTCCAGAACAGACTTGAAACCTTTGGCAAATTGACTGGGTTGTTCATAAGTGACATCAAGTCTAAAGTTTTCTTCTCACGCTCTTGTGACAACAGAAGGGGAAGACTTCGAATTATAGTGGCCTTAACTCGTAGCAGATTTCCGACGAAGTACCTGGGTATTCCAATTTCCGTAGGAAGGGGCAGAGGCAAGGATTTTGGGCAGCTGTTTGATGATCTTTGTGAGACCATTAGCAGATGGGCTGGTCTCTCCATCTCCATGGAAGGTCGGTTAGTCTTGTGCAAATATGTGTTGTTGGTGAAGTTCCGGTTATAGTGCAACCAAACAGAGCTGCCACAATTTATCATGGATAAAGTGAGGAGTCTCATCAGTGGCTTTTTGTGGGGCGGGAAGGCCCACGGTGTTGCATGGGACATCATTGCTAGGGACCTGAAACAGGGAGGTCTGGGCTTGAAGGACTCCTACGCCATTGCTGAAGGTGCGAATCTGAGAAGAATTGATAGATTCCTGATGGACAAGGAAGCTATATGGACCTGTTGGATGAGGCGCAGATACAATAATCTGAACTCTGTTGTGGCTGACCGTGGGTGCTCACTGGTGTGGAGAAGGATGAAGCTTGACTGGTTGACGGTTAGCAATGACTACTCCCTTGATGGGAATGGCTGGTATGTGAGGAATGTCGATAAATCGTGGATCTGTGTCTCCTTTAAGCCTGATGTTCCTTGGGCGAGGCTCTTATGGAACAAACTGTATACCCCTAAGTGGAGCTACTACATTTATAGAGCCCTTTTGGGATGGCTCCCTACTGCAACAGACTCATCAGCTGGGGGCTGGATGTGAACCCCTTATGTCTCCTCTGCAACTCAGATTTGGAATCTCATGACCATCTTTTTTTCTCGTGCCCCTACTCCAAGTACATATGGACCCGCTGGTCTCTTGAATGTGGTTGGGGAGGTGTTCTGCCGGAAAAGATGGGTGAAGCTATGCCATGGATTATGTCCAAGATCGATAGATGCCAGAACATGATGGGCTTTGGCGGTCTGGGTGTTACCTCCATCACCTACTTCATTTGGTAGGAAAGGAATAGGAGGCTCCATGGTGGGGAAGGAGACGATAAATTTAAATGTTTTGATGACCTTGTGGATAGGTTGTGTATGGCCTGTAAGGCCAAACCTTCGATCTATAAAGGTTTAGACCATACCCTTAGCTTACAGTGGGGTTTTTGTAGTTAACCCACCCTCTGTATAGTATAGGCTAACCTATACTCTTTTTTGTCTAGTAATATTTTACCTGATCCAAAAAACAAAGTCATAAAACTATACAACAAGATAGACATATTGTAAAATGCACAACTTACACCAATGTCAAGGTGCACATTGTGATGCTACTCATCCTCACAGTAATCATCATCACGGTCATCATATTCATGGTCATACGCCATTTGAAAGAAAATGCCATATAGAAAATAGTCAAACAATGAAATATAAGGTTATAAAATGCAAATCTAACCTTTAAAAGAAATAAAAGCATGCCTATAATATTGAGATCTTTTATCAATTAACATTCCCTCAGTGTGATCTCCACGCACATATAAGTCGGCATCAGTTTCCATATTTGGTGTGGGCAAGCCAACTGAGAAAGGACTGGAGTCATCATACTTGTCATAGTACTCTTATTCATCTATAGGATCTTCAATGAACTATCCTTTACCATGAAGAACAAGTGACTATTTTTCATTTAGGATCATCGATATAAAATACTTTCTTCTCCTGTGATGCCATTATGAATGATTCACCCTTATCACCAATCTTTTCAAAATTCACTAATGTGAAACAATTCATGCACTACAACTCCTTCAGTGTTATCAACCCAGTGACACTTAAAGACCAGAATTTTGAAATCTATGTAGTCAAACTCCCATATGTCTTCAATGACAGTGTAATATGACATTTTATCTTCACGTGAACTCTTGTCCTTCGTACTAGATAAAACAATGAATACACTTCAAGAGTGACCCCACTGTTTTGGCCGACGCTCTTATCATCTTGATGCTTTATCTAATATGAGAACCCATTTATGTCAAACCCTTCATAAGACATAATATTCATTTTTGTTTTAAAGGCAAGGTATTTGATATTTTCAGTGACATTATTTGTTGTTTGAGATAGTTTACGTAAGACTTTATGTTCATACCACCTAATAAATGTCTTATTATGCTCTCTAGCAAGACACATTCAATTCTCTGAAGGATATTATTTCTTGATGAAATTGGTATGCTCGGTGATATAAACAGTCACTTCATCAATGTTGTGTAAAATATACAAATGATCTTGTTCCCACATATCACTACCAATTACTTGCACTCATGATCCTAAAGTCCCTTTGTCGGAATGGTCCTTAATATTCTTGTCATTTACAGGAGCTTCATTACAACTCAGAAAGTCACTGCAAAAGTTAACCTCCCTCGTCACATAACCCTCAATAATACTCCCTTTGAGCCGATAACGATTTGAAAATCACCTTTAAAAACACTCATGTACCCTTCAAAAGGATACATCTAATGTAAGAAAGTTGGTACCAACATTTTCACTTTCCTAGTCAAATGGACAACAAGATGTACCATGATATCAAAGAATGAAAGAGGAAAATGCATCTCAAGCTGGCACAGGGTAACAACCACTTCTCTTTGCAACTTATTGAGATTCTCAAGATCAATAACTTTTTTGTATTGAGTGTTTAAGAAGAAACAAGTCGGGTGATTGAAACCTTACACGGGAAATATTTTTCACATTAGAGTGTGACAATCATGAGATTTAAAACCTATACACTTCAGATCTTTCATTGATACCACTCTATGGATATTGGAAGAGTATCCATATAGTACCTTAACATTAAGTAAGCACTCGCAAAAAGTTTTCTTCTCCTTTCTTGACAATGTATAACAAGCAAGAGTATATATATTTTTCGATCACTGCTAACTATTTTTGTTAAAAAAAATTTCTTATTCCCATTTCACGTAGGTCTATTCTGGATTTGATGTCATTTTTAGTCTTATCGATATATTCAACAAAGTACCAATGATGCTATCATAGACATTTTTCTCAACATGCATGATATCGATACAATGCCTAATTACCAAAGAGCTCTAATAAGGAAGGTCCCAGAATATTGACCTCTTCTTGAATAAAGATTTGTCACATTGTGTGGGAATGGTACATTGTGATCTCTTACCGGATTCATTGACAAAGTCTTTTAGTATTTCATAAACAACCTCCCTTGATATAGGTTTAAGGGCACTCCATTCCTCATTGGATCCATTGAACACTTTACGCAACCTCCAATAAGGATGGACTTTTAGAAGAAACCTTCAATGACTAAGATACACAGTCTTATCACCGTGTTTTAGTCATATTCAATCAGTTCTCTCTTCACATATAAGGCATGTTTTGGATCCTTTTACATTGTATCTAGACAAATTTCCATATGTTGGAAAGTCATTAATAGCGTAAAACAACATAGCATGCAAATGAAATGTCTCTCTACATGAAGCATCATAGGTCATCACACCTTCACCCTAGAGTTTCTTTAAGTCATCAATCAGAGGTACAAGATAAAAGTTAACATCATTTCTAGGTTGTTTAGGGCCCAATATAAATGACGAAAGCTTAACGTACTTATTTTTCATACACAACTAGGGAGGAAGATTGTATAAAACAAGCTTAACAGGCCATGTGCAATGTTGTCTACTCAATGTGCAGTATGGATTCTCCCATTGGTATAAAGCCCAAGTCTTATATTCCTGACTTCTTCACCAAATTTAGGGTACAATAAATCAATCTTCTTCCACTGTGGGGAATCAGACGCATGTTGTAGGATCCCATCATTGTTTTTCTTAACCTCTACATGCCACCTTAAATTCTTCGCATCCATCGAATTGGAAAACAAGCATTGAAATCGTGGTCTTATAGGTAGATACCACATCACCTTGGCAGGAAAGCCAGATTTAGACTTCCCCAAAGTCATCATTTTATACCTTGACGCCCCACATTTTGGACTATATTTTGAATCGACATAGTCCTTTTGAGATAACACACAATCATTTAGACATGTGTGTAACTTCATAGCCTTCATTCCCATAGGGCATAACATTTTCTTTAATTCATATGTTGAGATTGAAATCTCGTTCCCTTCAGGAAGAATTTCTTTCAACAAAATTAATGACGTGAAGATTTTATAGATCTATATGTTGTTAGCCTTGAGATTATACAATCTCAACACAGCGCTCAGCTTCATAAACTTAGTATAACCTAAGTATAATGGTCTCTCAGCATCATGCACAATGTTCCTAAATAGTGAAGGTGGGTCGATGTGCTCTACCCCAAAACTATCTAGCATCTCATCAACCATGTCTATTGGATTCAGTTAGTTCACATCTACATCATCGGCAGCAATTTCTTCTTCAACACAATTACTGCTATCACAATCTACTGATCTCAAGTTTGGAATCTCTCCATGCCAGTACCATTATGTATAGCCCTGTACAATCTCGTTGCACATGATATGACTTTTGATTTCATCACCAATGTTGACTTTCAAGTTGTTACCGCAATGCCTACATGAATAATAGAACCTATCTCCAAGTTGTTTTATATGTTCCTCTACAAATCTTATAAACTGATCAAGACCAGTAATAAACTCTGGGATGTAGTGACTTGGAATAGACATCCATGATCTATCCATTTTATGGTCAAAGAGAACAAGTATTAGGGTTTAGGGTTTACAGATTAGGTTAAGGATTTAAAAATAGATTAGGATTTATTGTTTTAGATTTAGGGATAATGGTTACATATTAGGGTTTAGGGTTTAAAGATTAGGTTTTAGGGTTTAAATATTAGGTTTTAGGGTTCAGTAATGAATGTGTGTAGCACCTATCCCATTATTAAACACCTAATCTCATGAGTAAGTATATAGTGTATATTTGGTTTTCAAGAAAATTTTGCCAGCATTTTCCCATAGTTCTCCAAGTACACTGATGTAGATGGGAAAATGACCACCAACATATGTACTTAGAGAACAAACTGAGAAGTATTAATGAAACATCTTGATAACCTAATATACATTATACACTTACATCCTAAGTGAGATTAAGTGTTCAAGAATAGTCCCAAACTGGGGATTATCCAAGATTTACTCCTAATGAGTAAATCTCAGATGGGTTTCTAGGAAAACAAAATACATGTATGTTGTCATTCCTATACTTATGATCTTATTTTCATTGGTAATATCCTAGGTTTTATGTAACATGATTTAATTCAATTCATTATTCCATTTGGGTTAGTTCATTCATGCATCATTAACCCTAATTAATTATCAATATAAATCAACTACACCATATTCAAAAGTGATTCAAGAACTAAGTTAAATCAATCACTAATAATAGAGAAAGAAAACAATATTAATAAAGTAATATAACCAGTAAATCACCATTAACAATATTAATTAATTAAGTCAGGTCAGAACATGATTTGATTTAAATGTGATCATGCATATAGAGTAATAATTGTGTCACATTCATGCATTGAGTGCTATCTACAAAAAATCTAGCAAAAGGAGTGATAATTTTTATGCTAAATAGGGACACAAATTTACTAAATTTAGGATTACAGTGAGGTTTGATGTCAAACAAGAGTAAGATTACAATACATAAATATGCATTAGAGTCCAAACAACACATAAATGTGCCAACAGTAGTAGCACAACCAAAAAACAAAAACAACCAAAATGTTCTTACCTTGAGAAGGTTGGAGATGACAACAGGTACTGAAGGGTGGGGGAAGAGTACCTGGAGAGACAAGAGAGGCGACGAGCTCAACAGTAGAAATGGCTACGGGTTCCAGCAATAGTGGAGGTGAGCTCACCAGCAGCAGAAGCGGCAGAGGAGGCGGCGAGCATTGCAAATCAATGGAGATGGCGATGGAGGAGGTGGTGAGCTCGGTAGTAATGACGACAACGTCCAACAGCGGCAGAGCAGTATTTGTGGTGGTGGTGGTGGCGGGGAATGCAAATCGCTAGAGAGAAATTCAGTCACGATGAAATAGAGAATGGGAAGAAAATTTGTATCACGCGCGGGGGCTATTAAGTTACCCATAGTTGTCAGTTCAAAAAAAAACCAACAATTAACTCCTAAACCAAACAAAAAATAGACATTGGTTATTTCATCGATTATGACTTTAGAAATTGATGACTAACTACATATTTAAACAAAAAACATGGCTCTCTGGTTAGGGATACAGTTGTCAGTTTAACAAGCAAAACGGACGACTAAGAAGCAATTTGGGGGGAAATACTTCATGGGGACATGGTGCAAAAACAACTAGTTATCAGTTTCTTCTAAGAAATCAAAGATTTAGACCATCTCCAAAAAAAAGTGTGACTTACCAAGGGGTTTAAATCATCACTTGTTTGTTAGAACCAATGACTAATGGGCAGATAACTTTTCCACGGGGACATGGCGCGAATATTTTGTTACTGATAGTTTGAAAATTGATGCATGGCTGAAAACTTTGGAGGCAACTATTTTTCCTTAAACAATTGTATTTCATGGACAATTTAAACCAAATTAAAGTTAAAGTGGTGCTTATATCTTTTTTTAATTGGTAGGACTTTAGATATGGTGACGGTTTTCTTGAGTAAACAGCGTTGTTTGTAAATTGGTATCATTTTTTAAGGAACCAAAATCACCAAAAATGACATTAAACGGCATATCTGTACTAGTGGGTGTTTTCCAGGGAGACCCTTTGGCTCCATATATCTTGTTTCTAGTGATGTAGGTCGTGACTCTTCTCTTTGAACAAAGGTGGTCGATAGTATGCTCACCCCTATTAAAGCTTCCTACAATTTTCTAGTGTTGCATCTTATCTTTGTAGATGACTTTATGGTCTTTTCTGAGGTTGATGACCAGAGTGCATATGCTATCAAAAGAGTTCTTGATGGCTTTTTGTTTCGACAGGGTTAAAGATTAATACAAATAAGAGTGTTGTCATTTACAGTCATGGTACTGACAAAGAAAGGATTAGTGGCATCTTGGGAATCAATGAAGGGGTTGTTCCTTAGAAGTACCTTGGCATGCCACTTTTTATTGGTAAGTTGACTAAGGCTCATTGTAGTCCTCTGTTGGATAAAATTAAAAGAAGGCTTGAAGGCTAGAAATCTAAGCAAATATCCATGGATGGGAGATTTGATCTCACTCGATGAACTTTACTAGATTTTCATCAGTATTGGTTTTTTGTGTTCTCTTTTCCTTGTTCTATCTATGATGAAATTGAGAAACGTTGTCATAATTTTATTTGTGAGAGGTATGAATTCAAGTGCTCAGTTCACCTCATTAAGTGGAGTGAAGTTGTAAAACCTAAGACTGAAGGTGGTCTGTGCTTTAAATATATTAGAGAGACTGTCAAAGCATCAATTCTATTAAATGGTTGGAATATAGCCAAGAAGAAGGATAGTATCTGGATTAAATGGACACATGAAAAGTACCTAACTAGAAGTATGTTTTGGTCTCTGCCTATTAATGAGTCCTTTTCCTGGTTATATAGAAGATTTTTTTAAAGGCTTTCTTTGATGAAGTTTAATGTGTATGAGATTGGGAATAGTTCTAGTACTTCCATATGGAATGACCCCTAGCTCCTTGAAGCTAAATTCCTTACTGAAGTTTTGGGAAGGCAGTGTGTTATTTAGTTGGGCTTGGACTATAACTCAAAAGTTTGTGATCTGATTAAAAATGGTAATTGGTTCTTTGAAGAGTCCAAATTACATTTTGGGTCAATTGAACTCCTGAAGAGTCTACCTATTCCTAAGAGTTGTGATGATGATATTTTTTTAATAGTAGATCTGATGTGAATCTAAGATTCATTTGGGAAAATGTTATATCCAAAGTTGACATAAAATGCATGGGTATCAGTTTGGCTTCTAGGTGCTTTCTATGCGAGAAGAGTGAAGCAAATATTGACCATTTCTTCTTCAACTACGATTATGCTTCTAATGTATGGGGATATGCTAGTGTTTTCTTGAATAATTGAAGGTCTGCATCTACTGATGATATTTGCAACTTTTAGAGTAAACAAGAGGTCATGACTAGTCTTTGCACCTTACACTGGATATGGAGGGAACGCAATGAATGAGTTCACAAAGAAAGTGAAACAAATTAACAACAATTATGGAGGACCATTCAGAACGATCTCAACTTGTTCTATGTAGAGGTTGTTTTGTTGTTTTTCTTTCTGGGATTTTTCTATCAGGATTTCTATTTTTCTTCTAGGCACGAGTCTAACGATGTGTATAGTTTTTTTTCATCTATTTTGTAGTGCCTAGGCCAGTACTCTTGGAGGATGGTTGTAGCCCCAAGTTGTGCAAATACATTACTTGTAAAGTTACAAAAATACAAAAAAAAAGTAATAGAAGAGTTGGGTTCATCAAAAAGATATATCCCATACAATCTACTCTAGTTAAAGGAACATGGATTGAATGATTGAAGAGGACAATGATTCCATGCCTTGATTTCAATCCGGTTATTAGTGATAAAGGAACTATACAAACATTGTAAACCAATAATAGGTTGTAGGTTGAACTTGTTCTCCAACTTTTACTTAGATAGCAATGATGTGTTACTAGATGCTGCTCTTTGTTGGTTATGGACATTCACTATCAATGTAATATGGAATATGTAGGGTCACACACATATGATTCACTTGGAATAGGACTTTAATCATGAATGATAACTAAACTGATTACTAAAGTGTTTAGGTACTCAATTTAAATAACAATTGACTGACTAGACTCTAAACCGACTGATTCAAGTGTTAAACCAGCTAGTTGGAGTGTTAGGTTTATAAAATATTGTATTGGTTGGATTCTGGATGAACCAGGGCATGGACTGACTGGTTCACTTAGTGTTCACCGATTGGCTTAGGGTTGTGAGATGACTGATTCATGAGATGAAATGTAGGGTTCTTAGATCAATATGATTGTACCAAAGATTAGTGTTGACGTCATGTTGTGTATTAGTTGGATTAGAATTTCCAATACAATTGTGATTGGAAAACATGATGAAAATACCAGTTCACTGGGTGAACCGATCGGCTCACATGCCAACCGATTGGTTCACTTGTGAACCAATCATTTTTCCGCTCACAGGTTGCAAAAATTCATGAAATTTAAGTCCCTTCCACTCCTGTACAAACTGGAAACATTGACCCCAACCCTCCTATAAATAGAGGGGTATTGGGGACTTCCCAAAGACACAACTCAATTAATTCTGATAATTGTTTGTCATCTCTGGTTGTGGTAACCGAGATAACCCGAGCAAGTTTGACCTGATAAAGGGAGGGATAGCAAGGGAGAACAATTGTGGGAGAATAAGTTGTTGTTAGTACATCAACGTTCTTCCTATTTGTTCTTCTAGAATGACAAGAGTTTTAGTGGTCTATGTGGACTACTATAGAGGCAAGGAGGTCGTTGCCTACTGCTCAGAGGACAACGTCAAGCTTCTATCCGTGGTGATCAATAATGAGGTTGACGTAGACGATGTTTGAGTGTGACTTGAAGAAAGGTGTGCGTTACAACGAGGATATTGTCATTGAACTTTCTTTAGGACCAAGTATATCCTCTAAACCATCTTTCATGTTACATAGTTATTGATGCATTCTACTAGTTAAAGAGGAATATGTCAGTTAAATTTTTTTCTTCCACTTCCTATTATGTCACCATATTTCCCTACAGTGGTATCATAGCCACGTCAATCTGCTATATTTTAGGATAATATATATGATTGGATTTTTGTTTTCATCATTTATTTATTGCATATGATGTGAATACCTAAACTATTGAATATGCATATCCAATTAAATGCCACATAAGATCCCATATATATATATATATATATATATATATATATGGCTATTTATTTGTTACCCGGCGGGTACTTTTATCTAAGTTACCCGGCAGCATGTTAACGGTGGCAGGCATATGTAATTAACTCCAGGTTACTGTAGCACGCGTTCAGCAAAGAAACTGGATCGTCTCTGCCGCCGCCCGGTCTCCCCCCATCAGCCGATCTACCCCCATTCGCGATCGTCTCTTCCGCCGCCAGCCTGATTCTTCCGGTCTCCCCCCATCTGCCGATCATCTTCGTCATCCGTGGTCGTCTGTGCTGCCGCCAGGCTGATACAGCCGGTCTACCCCCATCCGCGATCGTCTCTGCCGCCGTCAGCCTGATTCTTCCGGTCGCCCCCCATCTGCCGATCATCTTCATCATCCGCGGTCGTCTGTGTTGCCGCCAGGCTGATACATCCGGTCTACCCCCCATCTGCCGATCATCTACGTCATTCGCGGTCGTCTGCGCCGCCGCCAGGTTGATACATCCGGTCTTCCTCCCATCTGTCGATCATCTACCCTCTATCAGACGCTTAACGCTCTGCATATGTAATTCCGCCTCTGATTCCAACTTCCTTGGCGTATTTCAATCTCCATTTTACATTTCTTCCTCAGAAATACCTACATTCATTTCCTAAGAAATACTTCTGATAACGGTTTCCCCTTTTATCAAATTTGCAGAGCAGGACGATTAAGGTGTTTCCCACTGTCGTTTGTGTATCCTGTGACGGTATCGATTTTCACCAAGCTGATTCCATCGTTTAGACCTGCTGTTCTGAAGCTCACGCCGCTGAGGAGGAGGGAGTGGGTGTGGTTGGAGAATTCCCTGCTCTATCTACATATTCAGGAGCAAATTGCTGTTGAGGGAGTGGAGGTGGTGGGAGAATTCACTGTTCTATCTGCATTTGTACGAGCAACAGTTTTTTCAAGCTACATTCAGGTAGATTTTCTATTTCTCTTTGTAAATTCATTCAGTTATACTCGTTTTTTTTATTTTTTTCTTATCATTTCAATATTTATTCATCCCTTTATATTGTGTGGGAAAGAAACCTAATTTTTGTTTCTGCATTGTCGTTTTTGCAGTACTAACTGACATTCATGTTTTTATTTTTTGCGTAGTTACTCTCTTTTTATGATTGGTTACTCTTTTGCCTTACTGAGTTACTCTATTGTTATAATTGGTTACTCTTTTAACTTACCGAGTTACTCTTGTTGTGTTACAGAGTTACGCTTTTGCCTTACCGAGTTACTCTCTTGTTATAATTGGTTACTCTTCTGCCTTACCGAGTTACTCTTGTTGTGTTACAGAGTTATTCTTCTGATTTTCCGAGTTACTCTCTTGTTATAATTGGTTACTCTTTTGCCTTACTGAGTTACTCTTGTTGTGTTACAGATTTACTCTTCTGATTTTCCGAGTTACTCTCTTGTTATAATTGGTTACTCTTTTGAATTACCGAGTTACTCTTGTTGTGTTACAGAGTTACTCTTCTGATCTTCAGAGTCACTCCAACACACTGTCATGGATCCCAGCCTTGATACGGATGCTGCTAATGCAAGTGTCGGCCGTGATGATAATAATCCTCAGTCTTCTCATTCTATTGGTGTTTCTTCTTCGTCCACAGTTGCAGTTCCTAGAGTTGGCCTTCAGTTTGGAAGTCTAGACAAAGGTATATCCTTCTATTCAAGTTATGCTGGAATGAGTGGGTTTAACATCAGGAAAGACGACAATAGATATGAACGGGGAAGTAAGATTCTGGTTGCTAAAGATCTGGTTTGTGATAAGCAGGGTAAGATTGGTCGTTCTAAGAGGTCTAGAGGGCTTCTGAGCCCCGTTTGTGATGAAATGCGTAACTTGCAGGATAAGTTGTCAAAGAAGCATAGGCGTTCTGTGAAGAGGTGCGGTTGTGAAGCCATGATACGTTTTTCACTGGACAAGTCCTCATCCATGTGGGTCGTGACTACATTTGTTGAGGAACACAACCATGAACTTGTTGACGTTGCTCATCTCCGTTACCTCAAGTGTAACTCATCTCTTGATGAAACTCAAAAAGAGATCCTTTCTTCCATGAGCCAAGCTAACATACCTGTTTCGAGACAAATTGCATTAATAGCATTCGAGTCTGGTGGCTATGAAAATATGACATTTACTAGTAGACAAGCTCATGGACACATCAGTAGCAAGAGGAAAGAGTTGGCCAAATACGATGTCGACATGGTTTTAGATCACTTTTCTAGTTTCAAAGGCATTGATCCGAAATTCTTCTATAGCTACCAAAAAGACACCAATTGTTGCCTTACTCATCTGTTTTGGGCTGATCCCGTCTCTGTTGAAGACTGTGGGCTGTTCGGGGATGCGATTATGTTTGACACCACCTACCGCACCAACAAGTATTCGATGGTTTTTGGAATGTTTGGTGGAGTTGATCACCATCGCAAGACAGTGTTGTTTGCATCTGCTCTGCTGGTCGATGAGAAGTATGACTCATTTGTTTGGGTTTTCAAGCAGTACTTACTTTGTTTTGGCAAAGAGCCGGTTTCCATCATAACCGATCAGGACCCTGCTATGAATGCTGCTATCATCTCTGTTTTTCCCAATTGCAAGCATCGCTTCTGCAGCTGGCACATCCTACAGAAGCTTCCCTCCAAGCTTGGTGGCATTCCTAACAAGGACCAGATCATAAGCTTGTTGAATGATTGTGTCTGGAATGTGGATGATGTCGACATTTTTGAAGAGAGGTGGGATTCTGTAATACAGGAGCATGATTTGTTGTCCATCACATGGCTTTCTGATATGTATGCGATGCGTTGCGATTGGGTTCCGTGCTATATGCAGTCCTCCTTCTTTGCGGGCATGAGGACGACTCAAAGGAGCGAGAGCCTGAATGCGTTCATTAGGAGCCATGTGAATAGTAGGAAGACTCTATTTGAACTTTTATGTTCGTTGGAGACTGCGTACTCTCATGTGCGAGAGATTGAAAATTTCAAAGATTTTGATGACGAGTACAGTAACCTCCCTTTGTCATCACTGTGGCCCCTAGAGGAGCAGATGAGAGGTATATACACCAAGTCCATATTTAAGATATTCCAGTCCGAGGTTCACCAAAGTATGGTCTATAATGTAAAGCAAGCTTCAGAAGGTGTCTTTGAGGTGTATCGCGTCGGTGGACTTGGAACTCCCCGTATATTGAAGAAAGAGTTATCTAGTGACATTGTTTCCTACAGTTGCTTCATGTTGGAATTCAAAGGCATCCCTTGCAGGCACATACTCTCTTATTTGAAGAGCCGTGACTATTGCACTCTTCCCGAGCCTTACATTCTGAAGAGGTGGACGAAAGGGTACAGAGAACACCCTTTGATATTTGGCAAAGCGTCAGTTAAGCACCCATCCACTGGGAGGACACTTCATCTTGTTTCTGCCTGCAATTCTATTGTCAACATAGCGTTTAGGAACAATGTTGTAGATCTTTGCCATGAAAAACTGTTAGCTTTGCAAAAGGAGCTCTTGGATTTGGATCTCCCTGATCCTGGTGCAGGCGCTGGTGCAACCGCTTCTAATACAGCTTCCTCTTCTGCTGTCAAGGTCCATATACCTAGTATTTGCAAAACTAAGGGAAGACCTAGATCGACCGATGTGAGGTTTAAATCTGGAGTAGAGATTGCACAGTCTAAAAGAGAGAGGCAGTGCAAGAATTGCTTAGAGTTTGGGGTCAACCATGATAGCAGGAACTGCCCTATGAAGAAGTAGTCCATTCCTATTATGGACTATGTGTTGTTGTTGTTTGCTATTCAATGATTATCCCTGTTGCTGATCGTGTGGTCTGTTGATGTTGGACGTTTTTTTAGTTGAGTTTGTAGTTGATTAGCGTGTGAGTGAGGGATATTCAAACATGTAATGGGTTGTTCTTTTTGTCTGTAGTTTTTGTGAAAGTGATTTTGTAACCATCCATGTATTTTTACTTTTGTGTTTTGTAATGTATTTTATGTGTTGCGTTGAACTCCACCAGATATATGTATACTTTGAATATGCTTCAAAGAATCTGTTTTGATCAGTTATTACTCTTTTGCATAATATTTTTTGTTTTATCTTAGTGTGCATTGAATACTCTTTTCTTTTGGAATACATAAATTTTTGGTTTAGTACAATTTTTTTCATGATTTTTGCTACTATGCCATACACTGGTAGAGTTACTTTCTGGTTGCTGGAGTTACTTTTTATATTATCACAGTTACTCTCAGTGCGTATCAGAGTTACTCTCAGTGCGTATCAGAGTTACTCTCAGTGCGTATCAGAGTTACTCTGAGTGTTCTCTCAGTTACTCCTTAGTGCTGTCACAATTACTCTCAGTGTTATCATAGTTACTCTCAGTGCGTATCAGAGTTACTCTGAGTGCATATCAGAGTTACTCTTAGTGTTCTCTCAGTTACTCCTTAGTGCTGTCATAGTTACTCTCAGTGTTATCATAGTTACTCTCAGTGCGTATCAGAGTTACTCTTAGTGTTCTATCAGTTACTCCTTAGTGCTGTCACAGTTACTCTCAGTGTCCTCGCAGTTACTCTTAGTTCTATCAGAGTTACTCTGAGTGCGTATCAGAGTTACTTTTAGTGTTCTTTCAGTTACTCCTTAGTGTTGTCACAGTTACTCTTAGTGTCCTCGCAGTTACTCTCAGTGCGTATCAGAGGTACTCTCAGTGCGTATCAGAGTTACTCTCAGTGCGTATCAGAGTTACTCTCGGTGCTACCAGAGTTACTCTCAGTTCTATCTGAGTTACTCTTAGTGTTTTCTCAGTAACTCTTAGTGCTAATTGAAAGTATATATAATCAGACAAAAACACTACAGCTAAACATTCAATATTACAACATTCAAAGCATAAAACGTTATATAATATACAACCAGATCAAATATAAAGAAGGTCCTTCAACTGAACATAAAAATACAGAAAAATACAGCCAGATCAGATATAAAGTAGGTCCATTAACTGAACATAAAAATCAAATAGCTCAGGGGGTCGGATCCATCCCTGGCGACACCTACTTGTGAAAGGAACGCTGGACAGACGAAGAAGCAGTGTCTTCTGCAAACTGAATGGGATTTACAGCTGATCCCGGTTCTGCTTGGTATATGTCCCTAACGAAGAGCTGATCTGCAGAGTTCTCCGATCCAGAGTATACTTCATCGCCAGGCATTCTGAAGAGAGGGATAAGCTCAGTTGGTGTTTCTAAGAACTGATCTGTGATCCATGCTGTGATGGTCTGGTGATCAGTTGGCTTGAGGTAGATGATCCAACCTTTGCGAAGACTGAGTTGTGCGATCATCCTTTTCCAGCCCTTAGCAGTTGAAAGTGACCCGTTTTTATTCTGCATAAGGGTTATCTGGAAAGACTGGTTTCCGATTAGGAAGGTGGTTTTTCCTGGTTTGATCTGAAAATGGAGATGGCTCCATTCTATAGGAAGTAGAATGGATTGCACTGTCTTGTCATCAAGGGTGTAGTTGATTGGCTGGATGAATGGCTCCATGGTAGGCTGTGAAGAAATGTTAAAGGGGATCTGAGGAGATGGTCAAAGGGGGTGCTACTGAAAAATTGTACCTTATGAATAAATGTAAAAGGGGATCTGAAGAAATGTAAAACTGTACCTTATGTAAACCGTAACAGTCACAGATGAAGAAGTGGACCTCAAGGGTGTCGTTGAGGATGGAGATGATGTAGATCTGAAAGCCCCCCGCTGTGTTTGAAACTGTAGAAGTTGCTGATGAAGAAGAGATGGAAGGAGATGGTGCCGTTGAGGATGGAGATGTTGCAGATCTGAAAGCCCCCCGCTGTGTTTGAAACTGTAGAAGTTGCTGATGAAGAAGAGATGGAAGGAGATGGTGCCGTGGAGGATGGAGATGTTGCAGATCTGAAAGCCCCCCCCCCCCCGCTGTGTTTGAAACTGTAGCAGTTGTTGATGAAGAAGAGATGGAAGGAGAGAGTGTCGTGGATGATGGAGATGTTGCAGATCTAAAAGCCCCCCGCTGTATTGTTGGTGCTGCAATTATTAACAGCAGTGAGAGTAATGGTCTGTGTTGTTGGTGCTGCAATTATTGACAGCAGTGAGAGTAATGGTCTGTGTTGTTGGTGTTGCAATTATTGATAGCACTGCTCTTTCCTGTTGCGTTGCAAAGATGCCAACAGTACTGTTCTGTTCTGACGACATAGCAGTGCACTATGTTGTGTGTATGTGCATTTACATCGTACAGCAGACTCTTGTACATATCTTTATAGCTATGTGCTCTCTTTTCTTCACTTTTCTGGTTCCTTCTTTAATAAAGAATCATGTACAACAGACTCCTGAATGCTAGAGTTAATTTTTTGTTTATCACAGTTACTCATTAGTGCTATCGCAGTTACTCTCAGTGTCCTCGCAGTTACTCTCAGTGCGTATCAGAGTTACTCTTAGTGTTCTCTCAGTTACTCCTTAGTGCTGTCACAGTTACTCTCAGTGTTATCATAGTTACTCTCAGTGCGTATCAGAGTTACTCTCAGTGCGTATCAGAGTTACTCTTAGTGTTCTCTCAGTTACTCCTTAGTGCTGTCACAGTTACTCTCAGTGTTATCATAGTTACTCTCAGTGCGTATCAGAGTTACTCTCAGTGCGTATCAGAGTTACTCTTAGTGTTCTCTCAGTTACTCCTCAGTGCTGTCACAGTTACTCTGAGTGTTCTTTCAATTACTCTCGGTGCTATCAGAGTTACTCTGAGTGTTCTTTCAGTACTCATTAGTGCGTATCAGAGTTACTCTGAGTGCGTATCAGAGTTACTCTGAGTGCATATCAGAGTTACTCTTAGTGTTCTCTCAGTTACTCCTTAGTGTTGTCACAGTTACTCTGAGTGTTCTTTCAGTTACTGTCGGTGCTATCAGAGTTACTCTGAGTGTGTATCAGAGTTACTCTTAGTGTTCTCTCAGTTACTCCTCAGTGCTGTCACAGTTACTCTCAGTGTCCTCGCAGTTACTCTCAGTGTCCTCGCAGTTACTCCTTAGTGATGTCACAATTACTCTCAGTGCGTATCAGAGTTACTCTCAGTGCGTATCAGAGTTACTCTCAGTGCGTATCAGAGTTACTCTCAGTGTGTATCAGAGTTACTCTTAGTGGAGTCTCAATTATTTCTTAGTGTTGTCACATATACTCTCAGAAGCAGACATATCTCGATACAGGTATGCTAGCACTGAGAGTAACTATGATATGCAAAACCAAAACAGTCTAACTCAAAGTATATATCTGCATACAAAATCACAACAGATTTACATTCAAGAACACAACATTCAAAGCACAAAACGCTATATATTATACCCAGAAATACTCGTATTTGCAATAAGATGTTCACAGCACACAAGTAATGTATCTCATAGTGGTTACACATCAATATTCCAGAAGCAAACTGTTCAAATTTTACATTTCAATTAATAATTCACTCTTTCAGCTTAAATCCAGCCATTTATCTAGGCTTGAAACAGCTTCTTCATCCGTTTTCTTCTCTTCAGCTGGTGCTTCTGTCTTCTCTTCTTCTTGTTGCTTTTGACATTCATCTATTCCTTCCTTGTTCTGCTCAGATGGACCTTCTTTGATGACGTCATTGTTATCTTTTTGATGTGTTTGTACAGGTTGCAACTCCCCCCTCGCCATCATTCTCTGAAAAATATCAGCCCTTATGGCCGGCATGTCGTTGCAGGTGAAGTCCATGGGTTTTCCATTTACCAGGCATTCTAGGTACTTCATGACGAAGATCCCACAGTCAAGTGAGTCTTCTGCCTGTTGTGGACATAGCGGGTACTCCTGTCCCCATTGTGACAGTTGGTCACCTTTTTCTGCCCCCCTGAAGAATTCATGGACAATACCCACCTGCATTAAAAATTGACAACTCTTATTAATCATCTATCAACAAACAGTAATCATATCAATCCACTACAAATAGATTTTCTTTTTATAGATTGCTTACCCATCTAAGGAATTCCCTTTTTGACTTACTATTTCCACTCATTGAGTTATAAGACCGGTGTACTCCTTCGCTGAAACTTGCCTCGTACAAGTGCCAGTGGTTGTCATTGTTCAATATGGTGAACACCGAGTCCATTGTGTCCCAATCCTTCATCGAGACATTGAATAGTGGAGATAGCATGTCGATCTGCTCCAAGGTTATGTTTTCAACGTCAAACGACAACTTCTGCTGCAAATGCAAATTCACATCTATAAGTTTCAGTTTTTTATATGTATTTTTGTATTTTTGATGTAATTTTGTATACCAATTTTGTTCTTCTTACCAGAGCATATGTGCTCAAGCAGTGCCATGACAGACCTTTCTTTCTCCTTTTACTTGTGGTAGTTTTGAGCATCTGTACAAAGCAGTCCATAACCTGAAAAAATAACCACAAGATTTCTTTGTTTAGAAAAAAAACGACAAGTTCTCGAAGAGTTACACTACTATTTATTAGTTTCTTACTGGTGATTGTATCATTTGATCTTTGTACAGTAGGGTGGCGAGGTCCTTCCCCGTGCACCAAGTGTCATCACTGAATCTCCATTCTTGTTTTGACCTGTCAATCATTTGTATAGATGTTATACATATTAGTTTTGGATATTGAATAAGCGATGTTTTATATGTGTACACTTGGCAAAATAACAAATTCTCTTACATTTCTTCTATATTGTCCATGAAGTGGTGGACAATTTCCCTGGATTGTTTTGTTTTGAAATGCTTAAAACCAATAAAGTTTGACAACTTGTGCTGTCAACAACAAAAGAGCACTTCATGTTAGAATCAATATTAGTGTTCTATCAGTTACTCTCAGTGCTATCAGAGTTACTCTCAGTGCTATTTGAGTTACTCTCAGTGTTCTATCAGTTACTCTCAGTGCTATCAGAGTTACTCTCAGTGCTATTTGAGTTACTCTCAGTGTTCTACCAGTTACTCTCGGTGCTATCAGAGTTACTCTCAGTGCGTTCTGAGTTACTCTCAGTGTTCTACCAGTTACTCTCGGTGCTATCAGAGTTACTCTCAGTGCGTTCTGAGTTACTCTCAGTGTTCTACCAGTTACTCTCGGTGCTATCAGAGTTACTCTCAGTGCGTTCTGAGTTACTCTTAGTGTTACTCTTTATATTACTACAGTTACTCTACTTCTATTACACAATTACTCTACTGTATTTACACAGTTACTCAAGTATTGATATAATTTAAAGGAGATGCAACCTTACCTTTTCCTCCCTCCTCTTCTTCACGTTTTTCTCGATGCTGCCTATGATTTTCTGTTCTATCTTTGACAATTTTTTTTTGGGCTCCTCCTTTTACCCTTCTTCATCGATTATATTCTTCTGCTTGTCCAAACCTTCAGCTGATTTTTCTTTCTTCTCCTCCTCCTCATCATTTTTCTTCCCATCATTTTCATCTTCTGAGTCATTCTGTTGCACATATCTTCTTTTGAGGCTCAGCCTGCCTCGCTTCATCGGCTTGTCGTCCTTATCCATACCCTCATTATATACTTTGCTCGTCGAAGAAACATCCTTATTGGGTTCTTGAACATTCCCCGACGAGAACCTTTCAGCAGATTGGTCTAATCCACCGACAGGTGACTGTGATTTGTCACCTTCATCTCCGAATTTTCTCCTCAGTTTTTTATTCTCCTCTTCCAGCTTGGCTATTCTGTTTTCTAGCCGTTTATTCTCTCTCCGCAGCTCAGCGAATGCTTCAACAGCAATTTTCGTGCATATCTCCTTCTGCATCTTTAGCTCGTCCTCGAGTATTTGTATTCTTCTCGCCAGGTTGGAGTCATCAGCAGGCACTCCTTCTTGGATTACTGGCTTTGTTGGTGCCTTGTCTGGCTTTTGTTTACTTTTCGCCCTTTTATCCGCAAGGTAGTAGGGCATGTCTTTCATTGTTCTTGCAGCTTTCCAGTTATCCCCCTGGTCTATATTTATACCTTCACAAACCTGTCCATAAGAAAATCAAAAATAGTATTTAACAATGCAAACTTTCAGGATTATGTTATATATTAGTTTTTTTAACAAATAATAAATATTCTTACATCCTTAGGGTTCACAGCCCCCAAGTCCATCATCTTCTCAACCGGCGCAGCCCACTTCTTTATCCTTGGCTTTGCGTCAAGGAACGTTGGCTTTGCCATGTTTGTCATCTCATATGCCCAAACCTACATTTAAACAGAGTGAAAATTCAATGCATATGTAACTGCCCCCCATAGTCATTATTGTAACAATTTTGTAGATGAAGTTAATTTCGTTCACTTACACATAGGCACATCACACACCCTGTTGTGTAGAGGGTGGTTTTCCCTTTCTCCCCTTTCCTCCTCAGCTGGACATTTTGCTTCAGCATCTTCATATTCCTGAAGATGCTCCCATGCACCAGCTTTGCCCAATTCATCTGCGTCGTTTCAGTAACATCGTCTAGGTAGTGCAGTATGTAGATTGGTGTGCAATAGCTGGTGTCTGGGAGTAGGAATGTTGCCAGCAGGTATAACATCCATGCACGGCACATGTTCTGGTAGTCCGATGGATCGTCGGTATTGGCAAATTGTTGCCAAAGCTTTGCTAAGTTGTCCTTGTGCAGGACATCCTTTTCCCTTAACCTCTTACCGGTGTCCTCTTCATTTCCTTTTTTACCTGTTGCGTTGGCAAATTGTTGCCATATTGATTTCACAATCTCAGAATTTTTCCTAGGTATGATGTCCATACCTTTGCTTGGGATACCTAGAATTACCCCTACATCCTCAACCGTAATCCTTCTTTCCACCCCTCTGGCCAGCAAAAACCTGTCATCATCTACATATCTATCTATCAAATCTTCCAGGAGGCATACATCAACCATAAGATTTGGCATATTTATCATGTTTGCAAATGCCGTCGCCCTCATCATTCTTATCTGGTTACTTGTATACACCAGGCTCTTGCTGGCGGTGATGTAGCTCTTTAGGTAACACCTGTGGTATAGCCTCTTTATCCCCACTGCAAACATATGAAAAGTGTCATATGATAGTAACAGTAATTTAATAAGTTTACAAATCCATTCAATATTACCTTCAGCTGCCTTTTCCTTTCCCTTTTCTTTCTTCCTCCTTATTTCCTCTTCTTCTATCTCATCAGCAGCCTTATTTGTATCATTAGTTTCTTCGGCCTTCCCTTTCCTTTCACTTTCTTTTCCTGCATAGGAATGAAGTTATTCTAGTTATCATGCACAGTTACTCCAATATTTACTCTAGTTACTCTAGGCTATCGTACAGTTACTCTTGGTATCATGCACAGTTACTCCAGCATTTACTCTAGTTAATCTAGGCTATCGTACAGTTACTCTAATGTTCTGTATCAGTTACTCTTGGTATCATGTAGTTACTCTTGGTATCGTGCACAGTTACTCCAGCATTTACTCTAGTTACTCCAGGCTATCGTACAGTTACTCTTGGTATCGTGCACAGTTACTCCAGCATTTACTCTAGTTACTCCAGGCTATCGTACAGTTACTCTTGGTATCGTGCATAGTTACTCCAGCATTTACTCTAGTTACTCTAGGCTATCATACAGTTACTCTAATGTTCTGTATCAGTTACTCTTGGTATCGTGCACAGTTACTCCAGCATTTACTCTAGTTACTCTAGGCTATCGTACAGTTACTCTAATGTTCTATATCAGTTACTCTACTTCTTATAACAATTACTCTTTTACATGTTATCATAAATTACCTTGCCGTTCTTTGCTCTCCGCTTTGTCACTCCGAGGTTTTCCAGTCTTGGTAGATCCTTTGCCTTCTTTCTCAGCCGTAACTGGCTTACTTCGTTTTGCTCTTTTCTCGGACGGTTTGCTCGTCAGGGGATCTGCAGCACCTCTTTTCTTCCTTTTCATTTCTGACAGAGGAGTCGCAAGAGCAACCTCATCCCTTTTCGCAGCTTCCTCTTGCCCCGTTTCACCGGTGTTCGCATCCCCTTTCGCAGAAGCAACCGATGTCCCTTTATCCTCTACATCTGTTGTCTTGGGCATCGTAGCCCATTCGGTATCCCCTTTCAGAGTAGCAGCTTCCTCGTGTCCCGTTTCACCGGTGTCCGCATCCCCTTTCTGGCTAGTATGTGATTTTTCGGCCGCCGCTTCTTCTGGTTCTTTGGCCATCTTCTCCTCGGCCTGATGGGGCTGCATTTCGAAGTCATCATCTTCTTCAATCACTGGTCGTTGACGCCTTAGCCACGGCAGCCCTGTCGAGGTCTTCCTTGACGCTTTCTTTGTTCTCGTCACATCGGAAGAGGTAACTGTCGGGATTGAGATGCAGCGAGATGGAGGAGCAATTAGAGACGGAGGAGTTCGGGTCGCCGGTGATTTTTGCACGACAGGCAGAGCGATGGCAGTGGGAAGGCAGAGCGACGGCAGCGGGAAGGCAGAGCGACGGCAGCGGGAAGGCAGAGCGACGGACTGAGCGAGGGTTTTGGGCAGGTCGCGTTCGAACGCTGTCCGCTGTTTTTGTTTTTTGAAGTATTTATGGGGCTATGCCACCGTGTCTTCTGTCAGGTACTTTTATCTAAGTTACCCGTCGGGCAATGAATTATCTCTCTCTCTCTCTCTCTCTCTCTCTCTCTCTCTCTATATATATATATATATATATATATATATATATATATGATGTGTAGCAAAGTGAAGTCTCAGTAGATTCTCAATCTAGCCTTTTATACTAAGTTTTTCTTATCCTTTCTATCCTTTTTGTCCTTGATGTTGAATTGGTAGAATTATTAGTGGTTTGGAGTATATTTGATTCACGCTAATGTATGTGTTTATGCACAAATACCTCAGTTAATGCTTCAACCAGGGTCTAATATGCAAATTAAAATAATTTCATTCCAGAACATCCCTTAGCCTTACGGATCAAGTTTGAGAAAAAATGAATAAATAATAAAGCTTTAAGCATGTTAATGTGGTATTACATAATTTAATATGATAAATAGTGATAATAATGTGTAAAGGAGATTAAACTCATAAAAGAAAGACTAGTCGGATAAAAATAACTTAAAATTGAATTCTTTAGATCTGATATGGCGTGGAGGCTAACTTTCACAATTTTGGGATAATAATAACTATATCTATTTTACTTAGAAAAGAAAAGGTGAGTTTTTTCTAAAATATGAAATATGTCATTAAATGACTCTAAAAGTGGCAACTAATACTCGTAATCTACACATTAAAATTAGCATATGGATAAATTTACATGTAATTTGGATAATCTTTAATGTTCATGTGTAGATTAGGAGACAAAAAGTATGTAAAAACCCAAAATGTTAAATAATATGATAAATAACTTCAAGGGATAAAAGTAATGGCAAATTCATGTTCCATATGTTTTAGTTTGCTTGAGGGTGAATTTTCACATTATTTGCATAATAATAACTATTTTTATTTTAACTGGGAAAGAAAATGATAAATACAATCAAGTATATTAAATAAATTATGAAATGACTCCAAAAAAATCTCAAATATACCAAAATTAACTGACATGTAAATTTTCATCTAATTTGGGCAATATTAAACATTTTAGTCAATTTAAGAGAGAGAATATAATTTAAAGAACAAAAATATTAAATAATATGTTGGAAAAAAATTAATGGTAAAATCGTGTTCCTTACATTTAATATTACTTATAGGCCAAGTTTCAAATTTTTAGAGAGTTTCTATATACCTCTAATTCATTAAAGGAATAAAATAAGTGATAAGATTTAAGAAGTCCTTAAAAATAAAAACTATTACTAAAATCAAATTCCTCACCCCAAAATAGCTAACCTACCAAATTTGGGTTTATTTGGACTTCACTTGCACCCTGAAATAATTAAACAAATTTTTGTACACTTAATTTTTCAAAATACTAAAGTTGGAAGGTTGTATTAAATGACTTTCATTGTAGATCTATCGCATGAACAGTAACCGTGGACGAAAGGGTTTCAGTACTTTGGGCATAACTCCCTTGTTTCTCAATGAAATTTTGTGAAACAAGTTGTATTAGATTGAAAATTGATTTGCATCCACCCATACCCTAGTTCAAGCCTACAATCGCATATTTGAGAAACACCCAAACTTATTGTTCAAGACTTTAGAAGTTTCTACCTCCCGAAGTCCCAAAACAAACCCCATTTATGTATACATATACCCAGACCTCGGCTAGACCTTGTGCACTCTTTGTCTTGTGCCAATTGAACCCAAGTCATCATCATATGCCGCCACCAAGTTGATTTTCTCTCCGTCGTAAACTCTCTCACTAATGGTAGTTCTCTCCACGGCAGTACAATAGATCTTTGGGTAAGGTCCTCTATACCCTCTTCTTAATTTCTAAGTTATTGATGCCGATTGATTTCACCCAAATGATTTTTCCACAAATTTTCAACTGCCCAGACCCGCTCTAGGTTGCCTATCATTGCATGAACACTGTTGGAAGAAGGCTCATATGAAGTTCTCCAATTTTCCCCTCATGACCTTATTTTTGGTGTTTTGCCACATGAGTAGTTGTGTCTTCTTACATTCTCCATCTTTTATTTTGTCGTTTGAATGATGGCATGGTAATATCGATAAAATATCTTATCATGGTATATAGTTCAAAATGATAATATGAGACCACTGTTCTTTAGGACATCATTTACATATTAAAATCAGAAGAAGAAGAAAATATAGAATAGTAAATCCATAATTACTAGAATCTCCAAAAATTATACAATATATGTTTTAGAATCATTAAAACATGCTCTATCTTTTGGCATTGGTTTCGTCTCCTGATTTCTAAGTTTTAAAGTCTGGAGTTTTAGTGTTTCTCTTTTACTTATGATCTTAATAATAATTATAGACAACATAATGATTAATAAAGTTGGGATTTTGAGTCAAGATATTAGAAATGAACCCTGAATCCAAGATAATGTCAAGATCAAGAATTAGTTTATGGCTTTTCTAAAGGTTTGGATTTCTAGGATTTTCCACCTATATAACATGCATTGAATTTTAACTAATGAATAAAATATTATATGTATGTTTGAGTGACTTTAAACTTGGAAGGGTAAAATTTGATTTTTGATTTGTATACATAAGTCAAGGTATGTGCATCTTATCTTTTAAGTTGGAATTATTTGTTATCCAAACCCTAATTTCCCAATGAGGCATGGACGAAAACTTTGATTCCTATTATTGTTCTTTTGATATGATTATTTCATTATTTGCTTGGGTTCTGAGCCACGTGCCACATCTTTATTATTTGATGTTAAATCTTGCCTTACCTTGTTATTTCTTTTAATATGGTAATTTGGTTGACTTGTTAGCTACTGTAGTGTACCTCTGTACATCCATCCATAATTTGGCCATGTGTTATTTTGCCAAGGGGAATGTGTTTATTATCCCCACTTTTATATATATTAATATAGGTGACTGAGAATGTGTTTATTCTCCCCTCACCTATTGGTTGAGGTTTGGTAGGTGCCTCATCCCTACTTAGTTAATGTTGCCATACTATTAGTGATTCATATTGCTTTATTATTATCTTCTATGGCAAGATTCATGTTTGATATGTGCCTCATACTCCTGACTTTCCTTGTTCTTGATGAACATATACCCTTGATTATCTTTTTTTGCTCTTATCTTGATCATGTTCTTTAATTGACACATACCTTATTTTCTCCTCTTGGTGTGTGATTGCAACCACCCAAGCCTAGGACAAGAGTGGAACAAGACCAAGGAGGATCAGCTCGGGAGTAGATTCAAGGAGAGTTTGTTGAGATGTCTAGGTTGCAACTGCTAGATCCTATAGTTTTCTTTTCTAGTTCTTTTCATGAACTCATGTATCAAAGCCATGAAATAACTTAGTCTTTTTTTTCTGCTTCTACCGTTGACATTTTGTATCTAGATCATGCTTATTTAAATGGAAAAATTATGCATGCATCCTTCAAAATCTAAATTTCTCATAAGAGATGGATGTTTTGTATTTTCTGTTAAATTTTTGTAAGGGGTGGTCTCGCCTCTTTCCATATGGTATATGAAATTTACACATGTCACCCTGAAAGCAAGTTTTGAAGGTGGATGTGAAGCATGGTTATGCCCAGTAACCCTATATATCTATGCATGGTTTTGTGGTTGGATGTTCCTATTTTATATTGGTTTGCATACTTAGCCTCTACCTTATATTCCAATTGTAAAAGTATTATTCCCTCCTATCTATGCTCCCCTCAAATGTAAGTCGAGGTTTCTCTTTTACCTTGTAATGTGTAATAATAGCATTAGGATAGTTTAGTTTCTTTTTACAACAAAGAAGAAGACGCTCAGTGCTAGACCAACTGACCATCTTGAAGGTGAGGTGACCGACTAGAGGATCGGGGAGGATGAGCCAAATTGATCGGCCGTTGGCCCCAACCTATTGACTGGAGGATATAGAATATGGTGGACCTAAGACCAGACAACCTGTATGACGACCAACTGACCGGCCAAGAGGTGAGTTGATCAGTTCAGGGGTTGAACCGATCAACCCAGGTTGTCAAGCATAGATCTTCATCAATAACAGGTTTCTGCATGAGATGTAAACCCTGGGTAGTGGTAATTCCTTCTGGCTCTAAGTAATTACAATAGAATGACCATAACCATTGCTTATATTTAGTGCATGTTTTCATTATGGATATAGCATGTATATGATATGTTATATATATATATATATATATATATATATATATATGATTGGATTATGTGTATGTATTTGTAAATAAAAACTCCCTCAATAACATATTAAGTCTAAGATGCTTTCCATTATAAACACACATGAAAATCTTGATCGACTATGCGTGGGCATTGCAAGCATGGTACGTTGTCTATCTCGTGAAAGTTTGATGATAATAATGTGGGTCTGCCAAGCGGGGCACATTATTATCATGTTGGCTTTTAGGTCAAGCTTAACTGGGTGTCCTTAATGAGATTAAGCACCTAGAACCATATAGATGATCATGGGAAAAGGTTGTACATGTCATCTATCCAAGAATTGCATAATATGCAATTGCCAAAATTTGCTTACCATAATAATTGACTATAGATGTTGACGTTGGTCAGGTAATAGTTGAATTGTTTTGTATCTTGGCTCACTAGAAGGTTGTAGGCTGCAATCTTCCATATTGATATGTGAGGGTTATCAATTTGAATAAAATAGTGGGAGTGATAATTAATTAAAGGCCTACTTAAATATCATCAATTTTTCAAATCAGATCATATCAAAAAGTGTTTTTGACAAATGCAAAAAAAATCTCTTGTAGAATCCAATGGCAATATGATCATCATTGTGGTTAGCCCTTAGGAAGGATAGATTCAATGGGACAAATTTCCATGAATGGTTTTGGACTTTAAGAAGAGTTCTCAATGAAGAGAACGTGATCTATGTCTTAGAAACACCAGTTCCAGAGATACCTACTCCTGATGCGCCTAGGGATGAGGTGAATGCTTACTAGAAGCATGCCAATGATGCCTTGGATATAAAGCACCTTATGCTAAGCTCCATGAACTATGAGTAGCATGATCAATGTGAAGACATGGGAATACTTGAAATGGTAACACATCTTAAAAACTTGAATGATAAGCACACAAAGCAAGAAAGGTACAATATCTCAAAGAAGCTCTTTGAGTGTAACATGATAGAGGGAGACTCAGTAGAAACCCATGTTCTCAATATGATTGGACATGTAGAACATCTAGAATAACTAGGATTCTATTTGAGCCAAGAGTCAGCCACGGATGTGATTCTTCAATCATGTGCTCAATATAACTATTTCATTGAGTATTACCACTTGAGTAACATGGCCAGACCGTTGTCAAATTTGCTTGGCATGTTGATTAGTGCCAAAGCAAAAATGAAGAAGGACAAATATGTGATGATGATCAGTGAAATTGAGTCCAAGGTGAAAGCAAGGCTGAGAAGAGTTTAGAGGCAAAGCCCAAATCTGAATCTTCAGCACTCAAAATAAGGTGAAAGAAAAGTACAAGAGAAATCTTTCCATTGTACTTGAAGGTATTCAGGAAGAAGAAGATGGGGATGGGGATCTCCACTTTGGTTATATATATTATTGATATAAATTTATCTACTTGTTCATCTTGGGTACTAGATACCGGATGTGGATCACACATATGCTTGAATATGCAAGATATGAAAACAAGTATGCCTTTGAGAAAGGGTGAGGTTGAACCTCGAGTCACAAATAGAGCAAGAGTTGTTTCCACTGAAGTTGGAACCTATAATTTATCTCTACCCATAGGGCTTGTAATAGAGTTAATGAACTACTATGATGTACTTGCCAAAAATAGAAACAGCATTTTTGTATCTTGTATGGACAAAGATGCATATGAATTTCATATTAAGAATGGTTGATGTTCTATTTCAAAAATGGGATTTTTATGGCAATGCCCCAATGTAATATGGTTTTATTTTCTAGATCTAAAGATAGATATTTATAACATAAATATCAAAAGACTAAAACTCAACAAATCAAAAAAACATACCTTTGGCATTGTCGTCTAGGACATATATATGAGAATCGCATATCTAGACTCCATAAAGATGGTTATTTGGACTCTTTTGATTTTGAATCAATAGAGACATGTGAATCTTATTTGTTGAGTAAGATGACCAAGACTCCTTTCATTGGTAACAATGAGAGGGCTAGTTATCTATTAAGACTCATACATATTGATGTATGTGGTCCTTTTAGAACGACTATTGGAGGTGGGTATTAGTAGTTCATTGCCTTCACTGATGACTTTAGTAGGTACGGTTATGTTTACTTGATGAAACATAAGTCAGAAACTCTTGAAAAGTTCAAGTATTTTATGAATGAAGTATAGAACGAACTTGGAAAAAGTATTAAGGCAATTCATTCAGATTTAGATGGAGAATAACTGAGCCAAAAATTTGAGGACCTTCTGTGAGCCTGTGGTATTGTATCATAGTGGACTCCACCTAGAACACCATAACATAAAAGGTGTATCAGAAAGAAGGAATTGCACATTGTTGGATATAGTGCCATTAGTGATGAGTTTAGTTGAACTTCTGACTACCTTTTGGGATTATGTTCTGGAAACTGTCACATTTACACTAAATTGAGTACCATATAAATCAGTTCAAAAGACACCATATGAGGTATGGTATGGGAAGCGTCCCATTGTGTCTTTTATGAGGATTTGGGGATGTGAAACTTATGTGAGGAAAATGTTTCCTAAAAAGCTTGGCCCTGAATATGATAAATATTATTTTGCTGGATATCCCAAGGAGACCAAAGGATATTACTTTTATTCCCTATCCGACAAAAAATTGTTTGTTGCTAGAGATGTTGCATTAGAGAAGGATTTTATTTACAAAAGAATCAGTGGAAGGAAAGTAGAACTCAAACAGGATGGAGACCAACAAGAAAGCATATAATGGATAGATGAACAAGAGGAACATATAGAATCACAAAAAATTTTGGAATCTCAAATTCCTCAAGTAACATAAGAACCTCGTAGATCTAGTAGGACCCACCTTGAACCTGAAAGATTTGGATATCTAGTGACTCAGGAAGATGGTGAGTTGGTCATAGATGATGAGCTAAAACCTATCTAAAAGCTACTAAGGGTCCAGAGTCTGAGAAATGGCTTGAGGCCATGAGATTTGAGATCGAATTCATGTATTCCAACAAGGCATGGACCTTGCTGGATCCACCAGAAGGGGTAAAATCCATACGGTGCAAGTGGGCTTCAAGAAGAAGATTGACATGTATGGTATAATTCAAATCTATAAGAGAATATTCATTGCAAAAGGTTTCAGACAAGTTCTAGGTGTTGACTATGATGAAACATTTTCTCCAATTGTCTTGGTTAAGTCCATCAGGATCATGCTTGCTAATGCAGCTTATCATGACTATGAGATTTGGAATATGGATCATAAAATTGCATTCCTTGATGGGAATCTTCCTGAGGATTTGTACATGACATAACCTGAGGGTTTTATAAATCCAAAGGATGCAAATATATTCAGTAAGCTACAAAGATCAATCTATGGATTGAAGAAAGCATGTCAGAGTTGGAATCTTTGTTTTAATAAGACATTCAAAGAGTTTGGCTTTACTCAAAATGAAGATGAACCTTGTGTGTACTAGAGGGTTAGTGGGAGCATGATCACATTCCTCATACTGTATGTGGATGACATATTATTGATGGGGATTGACATCCCTACTTTATAAAAGGTAAAGACATGGCTAGGAAAAACATTTTCTACGAAAGACATGGGTGAAGCATCCTACATCTCAGGAATCAATATCTATAGAGATAGATCCAGAAGGCTTCTTAGACTAAGTCAGAACACATACATTGATAAAGTGTTGAAGAGGTTTAGCATGGAGAGATCAAAGAGAGGAAGCATCTCCATGGCGCATAGAGTTACCATCTCTAAAGCTTAATGTCTCAATTCTTGTCAATAAAGGAAACATATGAGTAAGATTCCATATGCATAAGCAATTGGATCAATCATGTATGCAATGTTATGTCGATGTCTCATATGCCTTGAGTATGATGAGCATATATCAATCAGATCCAGGTGATGCTCACTGGTCAGCCATGAAGAAAAACCTTAAGTACTTGAAAAGAACTAAGGATAAGTTCCTTGTCTATGGTGGAGTGGAAGAGTTGGTGGTAAAGGGTTACATTGATGCAAGCTTCCAAACTGACAAAGATGATTATACATTGCAATCTAGATTTGTATTTTGCCTCAACAATGAGATATGAATTGGAAGAGTTCCAGGCAAGAGACGGTTGTCGATTCTACAACATCGAGTATATTGTTGTATCGAATGCAAAAAAGGAGGTTGTTTGGATCAAGAAGTTCATCATTGAACTTGGGGTAGTTATAAACATCAACGACGCAATTGAGCTATATTGTGACAACAATGGAGTTGCATAAGCTAAGGATCCCAGATCACATCAGAGATCCAAGCATATACAGAGGCGTTTCCATCTCATATGAGAGATTGTATAACGAGGAGATGTGAAGATTTGTAGAGTACCAACCGAGAACAATATTGTTGACCCCTTAAGAAAAGCACTTTCACAGGGGAAGCATGATGGTCATGTTAGAACATTGGGAATAAGATTCATGGGTGATTGGATCTAAGTGCAAGTGGGAGTCTACTGGTATGTATGCACATAGAGCCAATCATATGATGATTGTAATGGCATAACTTGTAAATGATTTGATTTATAATAAAGGAAAACTTCCAGTTTATTCTATTTTATTCAGTTATAATATAATGAAGTAACATAATAAATGTCTAGAGAATGATATTACTCAATGGAGTATGTCTTGGGTTGATGACCAGAACAATGAGATCATGCATATGTTAAGGGTATATACATTCTTGTTATGTCCCTAGTCAGATGTTATTGTGGAAGGTTGATAGATAGAAATAACATGTAAGAATAGATTGTGTGTTGGTTGATGACAAAATCTCATCACTCATGATATGTGATATCAAACCAAGCACACAGATACTTGTTAGAGATTAGTGTATATGTAGACCCACCATAAAATTGATACATGGAAACCATAGTTGGTGTTACAGATTCATTTATTACCCTAAGTCCACACTCCTAATGGCTACACAACCAAAGGAGAGTGGACCTGGGCTTCCGTCCCTAAAATGGATCGGATACTTCACTCAGGAAATATTATATAAAAGCAGTAACACAAGTTATAACAAGATACTAAAAGGGGATAGAGAAATATGTACCCATTTCTAGATTCAAGTATACCCATTTGTATTTCATTTCAGATCCTAGAGTCTTGAGTGTAGTGGAACTTCATTTGGCAACTACAAATTCGATAAACAAAAATACATTAATGTTAAAGCATGAAGTACGCTATGAAAGGCATGTAAACAATTTAAGAGTACTATAAAACTTTCTTGGATAGAAAAATCATGTAAGCAAGAAGTAGAAACAAGACGTGAACATTTAACAACAATCTTTTATGCAAAGCATGTTTTAAGTATATTTTCCATTATACTCAACAACATATCATGGCCATTGACCGGCTTCCCATTGCAGGGGTCCATAATGGTGCTCAAGATTAGCCAACCCTTTTTATCGACACAGTCCACCTTATCTTGACATCTCAAGTAAGGTGCCCAACCTTGTGCCCTTACCCTGAGAATACAGGCAGGTACATGAGGTTTGTATAATGGACAAGTTCAATTATGTTTGAGGTTTGTTTAACATATTTCAAGCAAAACAAACATACTAATCATAGGGGACAAGTAGCTCAAACAAGTAACTAACTAGCCAAGCATTCATACGAGCATACATACAAACAAGCCAATACCATAGTAGGGTCAAGAGAGTAAGCGTCCTTAAGAGTAGAGTACAAGTTGTGATCCTTGAGTAAGATTCCTAGGGATAATACAAACCAAGGGAACCTCGCAAAGAAAAGATATAGCATGGTGTCTTATTTCAAAGGGGTTTAGTTAAATAAACATCATAAGAGTCGCGTGGATGGTTTTCTAGATCTAAGTTCCAAGTATTTCAATCTTAGTTCCAAACTTCCAATGTGCATGTCATTATTTAATCATAATAAAAGGATCAACATTAGGTCCTAGATCTAAGTGAACCATCAACATTATATTAGATATAAACATGAAATCATTTCTGATTTGGAGTTGTTAAGATGACATGGATAGCATTAGAGGATAATTCATGCAAGATTAGGGTAAACAACATGTGCATTCACATCACATTAGTTGTACTATGAAAGTCATGAGAGTATATGAGTGTGCTACAAGGAAATCCATCTTACAAGTCATAATAGATCCTGGTGTGAAAGCTAGCACACATGGTTACACATTTGTGATCACTTCTGACTAAGAGTTCCAATATCCAATCATATAGGCATTTAAACATCACATACTAGGGCATAATAGTGTACAAAGATAAGTCTTTATGTCTCATGAGTCATTCATGACAAAAAGGGACATGATATAAGTCAATAATGTCATAAATCATAGTAATGATTACTGAATTTCAAGATTAAGAGGTTGCATGATTATAAGTTAGACTACTACTTCATACTAGGTCAAGTTACATTATTAAAGTGAAAAAGAGAGCCATTTTGAGTCAAGATGAACATTAGGGGCACACATTTATGGTTTATATCATCAATCATGTCTAAATTGAGATATATTTACTGATTTAAATGATTAAGAACAACATGAGGTCATTATTGATACAAGGGAGCAATAAAAAGGGCATATAAACCATTGAATAAGCATAAAGGTATCAATTTTAGAAAAACAGAAGAACTAAGAGTAAAATTAGGTTGTGAAACCATTTTTAATGGTTATATCTCATATTTTATCAAAAAGCATATATTATATGTTGCATTTGGCCACAAGATGGAGGTGATACAATTTTTAGAAGATTTACCTTGAGGACATATGTTTTGGGCCCTCAGATCTGGATTAGGTGGTTAACGATGGGCCACATAGGCCAGACCTTTGGTCTGTACCCTTACAATACCAGCTTCATGGTGAGCGACGATCACCAGCGTCCTCTGACCGCAACGCCTAACCGGTGAAGACTGCGAGCGGGTTAGGGAGTCATCATGCATTTGGGAGCGGTCGTTGGCAACTCGAAGCACTTGTGTTCTTCTCCCTGTCATCGTCATGTCGTGTGGGTGTTGTGTCGCTTGCTGCAGCAGCTTGAGTGCAGTTGTCAAACCCATATTGAGGCCATAGTAGGACCGTCCGACCAGAATAGAGAGAGGAAGGAGAGAAGAGAGAGCAGGTAAGGGAAGCCAGGGTCGCGCTATCCTTCCTCCTTTCGCCTCCACAGAGGCACTAGGGTTTCAAAACCATGTATCAACTAGTGGCATTGAGACATGGGGTTGTGATGTAGGAAGCTTAGGGATCCACATGGATTTCCAGGAAAGAACAGAGTAGGAGAGAATGCGAGCGAGAGGGAGCTCATGGGGTAGAAGGCCCAGTCGGATGGAGTGACAGCGCGGTCATCTTCAATCTCAGTTGGAGTTTCTACATAGCTTGATGCGGGTAGCAGCGAGGTGATGTCAAGGTATGGGTGAGCTACTGCTTCCACACGGTGTGAAAGAGGGAGTCTCATCAAGTGGGGAAGTTGGAGGGTTTAAGTAGGGAAAGGGGGAAGCGAGGGTAAGATATTAGGGTTTGGATGGGCAAGTAGTGGTGGCGGTCAGCCCGGTTCATCCTCTTCATTGGTGTCCCTTCTGCCCAATGCAGCTGGTCATGCGTCCAAAAGGGTAATGGTGAGGACAAAGGGGGAAAAGAGGAGAAGGGGGAAGCAGCATGAGATGTGTTGGGTCTCGTACAACCCTGAGCATGCGTGAGGAGAAGGAGACAAGGCAAGGAAAAGAAGGGGGTGCGAGTGGGATGGCGCTAATTCTTCGGCCCAAAATGGCCGCCCCAAGACCCAAGGAGAGTAGAAAAAGATTAAAAACAAGTTCAAAGTTCATGACCTCTAATTGGATATAACTTGCCCATCGTAGCTTCAATTTTGATGAAATGACATGTATTGGAATCATGGGATCAAGCCCCACATCATGAAAATAAGAACAAGATGGAATGGGGCTCATAGTGATGATGAAAAGTGGGATTACATATCTACAATGTAATAAAAGCCTCAACATTAGTAAAAAAGTACATTGTGACATTCGCTTGGTTCCAAAGCATTAATTGAATATAAAGTGACATGTAATCATCAAATCAAAGGCGAGGAAGGTTATCAAACACAAATGAGTATCAATTGTGTCGAGGTGTAAACTAAATTGAGGATAGGAAAAACTATGTTATCACAGTTGGTACTCAGAATCATCACTTATAGTGTTGGTGGTGATTGTGGTTCTTAGACCTGAAGTCGATATGCTCATCACATGTTGTTCAGTGTACTTTGACATCATCCACCGTAATTCCAAATAAGGGTTGCCATAAAGGTGATGCTCGAGTAGACTGTGACACATGGGGATGAATGTGAGTGATGTAGATGGGATTTGTCCCTCCTACATGAGTATGATATCCTATCTACTTGATTAGTGAGACTGAGAAATGCATGGCCATCTCATGTGAGTCAATATGTGATATTGAGCTTGCATATAACTCAGACAGTTTGCTCTAGTTCAAGGAACATGGCTTAAATGATTGAAGCGAATGACAATTCCATGCCTCGAGTTCAATCCAGATATTAGTGACAAAGGAACTATACAAACACTATAACACCAATCATAGATTGTAGGTTGAAGTTGTTCTCCAACTTTCCATTTACTTGGGTAGCAATGATGTGTTACTAGATGTTGCTCTTTGCTTTTGATGTCATAATTGGTTATGGGCATTCACTACCAACATAACATGGAACCTATAGTGTCTCACACATACGATTCACTTGAAATAGGAGTTCAATCATGAACGATAATTAAATTGATTACTAAAGTGTTTAGGTACTCAATTTAAACAACAATTGACTGACTAGACTCTGAACTGACCGGTTGGACTGTCAGTTTGATTAGAAATTGCATTAGCTGAATTATGGGTGAACCAGGGCATGAACCGATAGGTTCACTTAGTAAACTAATCGTTCAGGATCGTGAGACAAGCAGTTCACAAGACGAACTGCCCAATTCACATATCAATTCAATTGTATCAAGGACTAGTACAGACGTCATGTTGTGAATTAATTGGATTATAATTGTCAATACAATTGTGATTGGGAAACATGATGAAGTAACTGGTTCACTGGGTGAATCGATCGGTTCACATGTCAAACAATTGGTTCACGTATGAGCCAAACATTTCACCACTTGCAAGTTGCAAAAATATGTAAAATTATCATCTCTTCCGCTCTCGTACAGACTGCGAACCCTAACCCCAACTCTCCTATAAATAGAGGGGTACTGGGGACTTCCCAGAGACACAACTCAATTGTTTCTGACAATGTTTGTCTTCTTTGGTTGTGGTAACTGAGAGAACCCAAACATGTTCTACCCGATAAAGGGAGGGATAGCAAGGAAGAACAATTATAGGAGAGTAAATTGGTGCTAGTACACCAACGTGAAGGGGCAACTCCTTCCTATTTGTTCTTCTAGAATGATAAGATATTTTAGTGGTCTGTATGGACTACTATAGAGGCGAGGAGGTCATTGTCTGTCGCTCAGAGGACAACTTCAACATGATGTTTGTGGTGATCAACCAGGAGGCCGACGCATACGTTGTTCGAGAATAACTTAAAGAATGGGTGTGCACTATGACTAGGAGATTGTCAATGGGCTTCTTCCATGACCAGGTATATCCTCTAAACCATGCTTCCCATTACATAATTATTTACACCTTCTATTGGTTAAAGGGGAATACAATAGTTTGTTTTTTTTTCAGTCCTCTTCTATCGCCATATTTCCCTACATGTCCTATAGTCAAAATATGGAATCGGGATTACGATCCACATAGATTCGTGGGTAATCTTCTAAGTGACTGACTATGTCCAAAATGGACCACACATCTTCATAGGCTCCATGTTACCTATGGATGCACATTAAATTGGGTTTTTCTAGGTTTTTCTGGCTTTTGCACAAAAACAAATTGTCAATGAATGGACATACTTTCCTCCTTGGATTGTTCATTCCTCCATCTTCTAAAAAAATGGAAGAAGTATATTGTCTGTTCAGACAAACAAAGTGGTAAGCTCATAGTCAACCTTTATGTTCCAACTACATATAGGTAACATAGTTACGCTTATACTCTCTCTTGGGATCTAGTCTTACCTTCTCATATCATGCTCCTAGATAGTACCCTCTCTGATCTAGATCACAAAATTGATTCTCTCCTCTTTCTCATCAAGATAACCTACCTTCTTTTCTAGTGTTTGCCTCTTTACATGTTTACCCCCTGAGGCACTCTGTGCATCTACATGGTTGCCTTCTCCCCTAAATAATTTTTAATCTAGGTCACAAATGGACTACCAACGATATAAGCAACAATAGGTAGGCACAACTATTAAATTTTCCAATAGTCACTCTAGGCTAGATCCATCATATTATTTTCCAGTTAATAACTATAGGAATCTTACTTTTGGATTCTACTTGTATCAGACAATGTTATCATCCTTCTTCTTCCTCTAACCTCGCATTATAATTCTTCGAATACACCAGTAAAAACAATATTATAAGAGAGGGAGGACTCATAGTGAATCACCTTTCACACTCTACTAGATGACCCTTCCTTTCTTAGGAAATAAAAGTCACCACTACTCATTCTAAATGTTTTCCATACGCCTTAGATATAAAATGGAATATACATTCATTGGTTTCTCATCCAAAATCACAACCATATACTAAGCCAACTATCTTGAAGTACATTCCAGGTACAGATGAAAACAACCTACATTATTGTCTTGAGGTGAATCTACTTGTAACCTTACCCATCCTCAACATTGGCAATATCAGAGGGTTTTGAAGGGGGCACAGCTGAAATATAAAAAAAAATCCCAATAAAACTCTTAGCCAATGGATCTGTCATACCCATCAAATTCTAGTATAGTAAAGGCATTGAAGATATATTGAAGATATGTATCCCAATAAAAAATAGACACATCTTATGTCTTTGTAGAACATACACTTTCAATCTAGATGCAAAGTAGTTGTTGTTGTTTCCACCTTGTCGTTGCATCAACACATTATCTTCTCCTTGAAGAAGTTGCTTGTCTCAAGCATCTACCAAGGGGCTCAACACTTATATCGTTCACTTGGATGTGGAAACTCATGATGCACCACTTGGACACCAAGAGGAAGTAGGACTCAAAGTTGTATATATGTTAGTGTTTCTACTCTCCTTTTTATTCTATTAGGAGTTGTTTTCTTTGGGGTGAGTTTTTCTCTTTTCAAAGAGGAGGAACTCTAGGACAACTTGTTTGATAATGTGTGTCTCTCTCCTTAGGTGTTTGTTCCTTTATTTAAGAGATTCATGGGCTTAGATTTTCTAAAAATTCAATTTTATTCCTACTCACAAATCAGAAGAAAATCAAACTTGAAATACTGCCAGAAATCATAGTTGCATGTTTCATTAATTGGTTGATCATTTGTGACTAGTTTGGTGATCTAGACAATCAGCTTGCTCGTTTGTCCAATTTTCTAGTTCAGGCCCCGCCAAAACCTAAACCAATGATCCCATGAAACCTACTAAGTGTGGTGATCAGCTTGCCAAAAGCAAATTAGAAGGTACTAGTCTGCAATCAGAAATGCTCGATCAAGAAGATGACAATATTCCTAATTTTAATCCCACAACAAAAAGACACTCCCAAAACTACTCTCCTCCAACAATATCAGCTCCTCAACAACCAACTCAATATATAAAATCCCCATCTCATTCCAGAAGATCCTTAGATAAACATTTGAGACCCCAAGGCCCTTAAAGGTAAAGGAGGAAACAAAGTCACAAAATCATCTTCATTGAAAAACTTTGATCAAACCCCTATCCAATTTCTGAAGACAAAAGGAAACAAAAAGGAGTAACTTTACAAAGTTAGACTTTATCTCATGATTCACGCCTCAGTGATGAACATTCATCCATAAAATACATGGGTGCACCATATATTCACATGTAGGGGAAGAATTCTTTTAATCTGATCTATGTTTCCATGATGACTGCCCAAATAAAATAAAGATAAAAAGTTATGCATCCTATTGAGAACATAACAAACAAATGACGTCAGCATAATGTACCTCAGGTATGCCTTAGTCCCTACTTCATATCCATCATCCTACTCATCCACAGTAGGATTCTCCAAAGGGACATTCTCCTCTCCCACTAATGCCAGTTGCAAGTTTTCATCTATAAATCTAAATTCACATTAACATCAACTTCACACATCAATTTAAATCGGCACAATCAGATATTGGACGATCACAAAACTAGCAAAAATAGAGGATTCGCTAACCAAAATGCCCACTTAGTCATCTTCAACCTCCAGATCCTAAAGAACATTGAGAAACCTAATATCTAGATTTAGTTACCAAAGGCCAAAATGGAAAAACTAAGCTAAAAATGAAGGTTATACCTCCCTAGAGATGAACAGAGCTAAAAATCATCAGAAATGCCATGATACCCCACACTTTCTCTCTCCTCCAATTGCCTCTGCCACTACCATTTGCTCAATTGAATCCTATGAGTGTTTCCGCTACTTAGAAATGGAGAAAATGAGGGGAATGCTTGACCTACCCTCATTCCCCTCCTTAAAAACAAATTTCCATAAAAATTAAAAAATAGTCCCTAGATGTTTAGAAAAAAATAATTTTTTTAAAAATCATAAAAAATCACTAGAAACTTAGAAAAATGAAAATAAAATACCATAATAATTATAAAAATAGAAATCTCAATCCTTCCCTTAAATTGTTAAAGTCTTCCTATTTCTAAGGAAGACAAAATTCCTTGATTATCCTTAAGATTTGAACTTGAGTCATCAAATAAGATTACTTTTCTTAGATGAGCGTGGACCATTAAACAAAACTAGATCGATCCTAACCATTATTTTCACATCTTTTTGGATCCTAAACTATGACCTAAAACTAATTCACCTCAATTTCTAATTTTTTGGCTCCTAGATCTTGACCTTAAATTGTACTATTTCACACATCAAACCTATCATGGTTTCTTTTTTATATCAAAGCCCTATGAACAGTGGGGAATCACCCATTTTATCTTGTTTAACCATCTTGTACTGGAAACAATAGATGGTCTAGGGAACATACAACTGGACTACACAGTCACTAGCCATGAAGGTCACCTTAGATTTGGAGAAACAACTGATAGATACAGATACTAGCCATGAAGGCACCCCTATATTTGAAATTTTGTCTGGTGCCCAAACTTATTGATAGAAGAGATGCTCTAGGGGGCAAAGAGTTAACCAATATAATCATTGGTCATTAAAGATACCTTAGATCTAGATAATTTTCTGGTGCTCAGTCTTATCTACCTTGAGCTACTAAATCCTTGTCTCAGATAGGCAGATTCACCACACTTTTACCTTTTGGAGTTGTGATCATGTCCTAAATTGTCCCACTCTTCCATGTCTTGTAATTAACCTAACTCGCTCAAAAATTTAAATTGCAAAATGAAAACAAAAAATACCAAAATAGTAAGGCAAAGAGAGAGAGAATGAACTTTCAAGATCTTTCCACAAATAAGAACTTTCCATGATTTTCCATGATCACAAACTCTTGAATTTAATGATTTATGACAAACATCTATCCTATCCACTTTTTACATCCAATTTTTCATGATAAGGCATGAGTTAGTGAGAAAATTGGACATGTACTCATGTAATAATTGAAGCAATGATGAGAGACATCCTCGTAGAAGAGAAGTTTTAAATGATTCATTATATGTAAAGATCTGATCCTTATGATCAAATTTTTATAAAATATTTATCAAAAGTTATAAATGAGCCTTTTCATTCATATAATTTTCTCAAAGTACATGGTGTTCTTAGAAAAGATACGTATACATTGAATACTAGTGAATAACATTTTAGCCAATCTAATCCTCATTTTCTAATAGAGGGCATCTCATGCAATCTCTTCTAATTCTTTCTTTGATTACCCGTCCTTGAATTCCCATAGGAAACAAAACTACACATGGACCCTAAGAAGGGAAACATAAGTCAGCCAAATGACCATAACAAGAGTAATATTTGGAAAGTTAAAGTATGAACCTAGCTACAAAGCATTTCCATAAAAACCAGCAAAGAATATACAATATAGGCAAGTTTGAAATGGAAAGATGGGTTTTAAATTTCCATAGGATTTAATATCAAATTTTTGGAACTAGCAATTCAATTCTTTTAATATATTGCACATGGCAGTGTCAATGTTGTTAGGGAAGCCATAAGTTCTCTCAATGGAGAATGACAACACACCAACTGTGTTTCTCAGTATACATAGGGACCTCATGTCCTCTCTGTGTAGAGTTGTGGAAGTGTTATTCCACTAAACTAATTGGTACCAGGTTGATCTTTTTTATTTTTAAATAGTGCGTTGTAATTTCCAATAATAATTTGGTGTTCATCTTTCAAAGAGGAAGGCTAAAGTTTAAATCAATTCTAAGTCAACCAATCAATCTATTATTCATGCTTAAAGAGGGAATAAGCTTTCAAAATATATTAGAAATCTTGTACCTTTGAATAAAATCTTATAAAATCTTAACATTTTAGGTATAGAGCTTCAAATTTTTCATGATCAAGATTCAAACATATCCAAGAGTTGATGAACATAGATATCTACAATTTGGGAAAATGTGGTTACTATTAGCCTGGAACCAATTGGTATTTTATTTTTATTTTTTTATTCATGAGTAGGGATTTTGATCTACAAGTGTTATTCATATTTTCAACTATTCTCACATCTAGGGTTTCTAGCTAGTTTATATATAACCAATATTAAATACTCAATTGATTTGTTTGATTTTATCTAGATTAGATCCTAAAATATTTTCCTCTCTTATATATTTATACCTCTATTTAGTCAATGGGCTTGAACATGTTCATTATATGAGATATGTCTCATCGAAATGTCCTTACCAAGAATCTGGGTTTTAAGTCATACATATTTCAATTAATATTATATGTACATCCATACTTGGGTCTCATATTTTCATACAAATATGCATCTAGATAAAGATTAGTGGGGTTAGAATTAGTCTACAACCTTTCTTATAATATAATATTACATTTAGTAACTCATCATGTAACTACAGAATTACATGGCTTTCCTATATTCATATGTATTTTTGATAGCCATTATGAATAGATATGCATATATGTCCATATTAGGTTATTGATTCATGAAAATAATCACTTGGCTTATTGATTTTCATACTAAAGACTACTAAATTACTAAGCCACCTTTTAATAATTATTAATGAAATTCGGCATAAGTTATTATTAATACCAATATGATATGTATTTAGAAAATCAAACTCATGATTCATTTTTGGTATCATTACTAATTGATATACCCTGGTAGCAATCTAGGAATTTGATTTATTCATATCATTGTATGCATATTTCTCATCTACTAGTCTTGGTATTCTAACACAAACATACATACATATAGCTATACACCAATGGGATATGTGTGTGTACTTTTATGATGAGATTAGGTTTCTATTCATATAACAACCATGTTGCTTAACTTTATTAGTTCTTAGTATAATAATTTTAGATATGAACAAGAAGGGGGGGGGGGGACTGACCTATAATAGATGGAGTTCCTCCTGATATCTGAGCAATGATTGTTGATTGTCTAGCCCATTGGGCTTTGGCTGGAGATCGATCTCACCTTGAGGTGGTTCTTGATTGTGGGTATACAATGACGGGAAAGACATAATGGATTAGGAAGTGGGTTTTAGGTCTATAATACGATCAAGGAGATCAAAATCTATTAAATTGTTGATGTAGATTTGCATGCATCATTGTCGAGGGATGTTCAGTAGACCTGGATTGAGTTACAGATGTTGATGGTTCATGGTTGAGGGTTAGGGAGTAATTAGCAATAGAGTAATTATTTTTGTAGGTGGATATGGTGGTCACAAGTGAAGGAGACGATGGCTCCTAGTATGTTTTCTGGCAAATTGCAAGGCACTGACATCAATGAGGATGTAGTGGAGTTGATGATGTTAGGAAGTCAGGATCTCTAGAGTTTATGCCACAATGTGGGTGACACTATGTTGGGGTTGGGATTCAATGGTGAGCACATTTGCATTTGGTCATGACAGTCATCTGTAGTGTTGCTGAGGGATGATGAGGGAGTAGCAGTTTATATTAAGTTGTATTGGCATCGAGGGTGTGTAAGGGAGGAGGAGGAGTAGTTTCCTAGGTTCCTTGGTGGATGTTGGTGTTAGTGTTAGACATTGTATCAGGCAGCCATATTGCCTTGTCATCATGGTTATTGGACACAGAAAGGGAGAGGGTAGAAGGAAGGAAATCTAGGCACTACACTTGAGGAGGGAGGCTTGTGCATCATAAATGAATAGATTTGGCACTAGGTTGTTCAGATTGTAGGGTGGTGTTTCATAGCTTTGGGCATCGGAGGGTTTATATCAATCTAGGTGTAGGGTTGGGTGATCACAGAGGACTTGTTGATTCTTAACCTTATTAAATGTGGGTTTGAGTAATAGAATGGTGATTCTAATGTCTATAATGTCTTGATTGTCATTTCTTAGCAAGGAGGAGATGAGGTGGAGTTGACGGCTGGATGGTTAGGTTGGTGGTTGTCATCACTGCAAGGGTAGATCTTTGGGGAGGAGGCAATCGTGGATTAATCCCCCCACTCAAATTATAATGTATGTATTTATACATCTATAGTATAGACAAGTGTCGTATATATAGTTTGTTTTCTGATATAATTCCAAGTCAATTGGAGCTGAATTGGTAATGGCACATTATTTGTAGACAACTAACCTAGGTTCAAACCTCACATATAGCATATTTTTTACAACTCATTTTATTTAGTCCCCTTGCTATAGTTAATACTTAGATCTCCCAACTCAGCCCCCCCCCCACATTTTCTAGTCCTTCCCCTGGTCATCAGATTGTTATGCCACCATCAATTACAAAATCAGGGAGTAAAGTAAGATCTGCATTCCTATGAGGCTTATGCATGGAAGAAGTATGGTCATGAGGGAAGTCGATAATCCATTACAAGGTTACCCATTCTCTACATCATCTTTAGTCGTTACGGTCTAGGACAAGGAGAAGAATCGACAGGTTTAAAGAAGGAATAAAATGAAGACATTAGTTAATAGTGGAGCAAGTATGGGAGGGAGTTAGAGACGTCGGGTGTTGTTGTGAGGAAATACAATGATAATGGAGCAGGTGCAATTGGGTAAGGTCATAGATAATGCAGATTAAAATATATGGACTCTTTTCTTTTATGTTATTTTTTTATCCAATAAGGATTATCCATCATGAATTGTGTTTATTATCGTTTTATTACCTTAGAGATTAAATAAGGGAATGGTAATGAGTATTCCGATCGACCACAAAGCTAAATATTAAAAAAACATACCCCATATTACCTAATTAATTTAAATTTGTGTAATGTTCGACCTCAACGTCTAGTTGATTTAATTTCATCATGTGTCACACTCCTACTATTTTATTTTGACCTAACTCACAAAATAGACTATGATGTATCCAACTAATCTGCCTTCATCAGTAATATAAAATTAATCGTCTAAATTTTAGTATGATTCCAAAGCCATTAGATGTCAAAACAATAGTACAATATCAATGTGAGGCATTTAGGCATAAATTATCTAAATTGTATTAATTGATATCATTATGAGTCATGATGCCAAACTGAGGGATGAATTTGTAAATATTATAGAGAGGAGAGTGTACTCATTAAAACATAAAAAACTCAACCAAAAACTAGTTTATATCACATAACATGTTGACTGATCAAAATAACCAAACAAGACCTCAAATAAAGGATTGATTTGTAAATGTGATCAAGTTAGACAAAAAATATAAATCATATCTCAAAGATAGATTTAGTATTTAAAATTCAGTATGTTACAGTATCACTCTAGGGGAATGAGTGATTGGTCAGATATAGGTAAGTGTCAAGGTTGAAGTTACCCTTGTTCTGGAGATATCATTCACATCCAAACTTATTCATTTATGAATGATTGTTTAATTGATTCATATTTAGAAGGAAAAGACATTACCCATGCCTTCCACCTTCCACGAGGTTCATTAGAACATCCTTGATGAGTCTTACCTTTTTGGCATTTTTGTGACCAAAAATGAGAGGTCAAACTTGACTCAAGTCTGCAGTACTCTTTTTTATCTCGAACCTTATCTTGAGGGTGGCAAACTTTTAACAACCTATTTTTACTAACACGAAAGAAATTCATGATGATGTTCATTCTCTGAATAATGATGGACTTCACTCCATTTTCCCACATTTATTTATATTCTTTTCAACATTGTTCTACCTATTTATATCAGTCATTTTTACAAAGTTTGTGGGTTTTTGTACGAAAAATGCACTTCTTTAAATTCAAGTGTGATTTTCCCTTTGATTATGCTATTATGATCCTTTTTCATGAATTTCCCAATTGAGTTAGCCTAAATAAAAATATTTTTTTTCTCCAACAGATCTTAAATTCCAATATCCTCACATAAAAATCCAAATCTTTTTACAATAATGAAGAGTAATCATGAATTAGTGGATCTTCATCTTCTTTTACCATTTATTGAATTTTACTCAAATCTACACTTTCCAATGATTTAATCCAATTTTTTTCTAGAATAGTCCTAAAATATCCAGAAAATCAGAATAGAGGAAGTCATGCATCATCCTATCCAGGCTACCCAAAGGATTGCACCTTCCTCTGTGTGAAACATGATGGATCAGTGTGACCCACAGGTATGCGCAACTGACGCATTCCCTCAGTCCAACGCTACACCAGGATCTTCCTATGTAAACTCTCAAACTTTAATTATGTCTATAAATAGATCCCCATATCCCATATCCACTTATTCATGGTTAATTTTTTATTTCCTGAAGTCATAGGATCAGTAATCCCTCTCTTTACTTTTTGTCTTGTTCATTCTTAGAGGATCTTTCATACAACATGGACTTTTTTACATTGTTAGGTTAAATAATGGTGATCTCACACTACTACAGAAAATGCTTTTTACAACAGTTCATTTTTCCATTTTACAATAGGTGTTAACTGTTGTATTAGATCACATGGTCTTATGGGGGGTGCTTTATACAACATGTGATCGCATGTTGTAATACATGTATTTTATACAATAGTTAAAACATGTTTTCTTTTAATGAATGACCCGTTGTAATATGGGTAATTTATACAACATGTGGTGCACCCATTGTAATATATATTATACAATAGTTGAATCATGTTGTCGTTCACCAAACTCACTCGTTATAATAGGGGTGTTTTCTACAACATGTAGTGCACCCATTGTAATATATATTATACAACAGTTGAAGCATGTTGTCTTTCACTAAATACACATATTGTAATAGGGATGTTTATTACAACATGCAGTCTGCATGTTGCAATATATATATGCTTATACAATAGTTGAAGCATGTTGTCTTTCGATATATACAACCGTTGTAATAGGGGTGTTTATACAACATGAGGTGTGTCTGTTGTAATATATATAATTTATACAACAGGTTGTGCATGATTTAGTTCACTAGAAACACCTGTTGTAATAGGGGTCCATTTTCCAGACACACCTGTTGTAATAGGTGTGAATAACACAACATGTGTTGTTTGTTGTAGTATCATACCTTTTACAACATATCATTAACTATTGTCTTTGATTAGAGTTTGACATGTCATATTGAACCAATTTTATTTATCAAATTAACCATATTATTAAAAATTATTATAAATATAAAATGATATTATTTTTTCATTTTACAACAAGCACATAATTAAATAAAATTTCCATCAAACCTTGAAAAACAAAACTTGTACTGGATTTAATAAACATTCAATCATCCATACAAAGATTAAATAATACAAAGTGTTGAGTACACACTCTACAATCGAACTGAAAACTAACTACAAAAGTTTCACACATTAGTCTATGCTAAAGAACAGATGTCTCCCCCTCATGTCACATAATCTGATGTGTTCTCAAGAACACACATATCCCACTCATTTCGGACCCTGTAGATGATGGTCGAAGCAACAACCAATATACTTTGAATAATACTTTAATCATATGACAAATATATCAACATATTGTCATGTATTCAATTTATTTAGAAATTTGAACAAATAAAAGAATAAAATGATAAGTAGCTTACAAATTTAGGAATATTTCTAATTCTCTCATCAACAATGTCTCTCATGTACTTCAGCACATAATACCCACAATCTGTGTTGTTTGAATGCTTTGGACACTATAAAATAATATGAGTTTCTTATCCAATCAATTGTGAGAACTTGTTAACAAATAAAAGGATGGCAGAAGTATAAATAACCAGAAAACCTAATAAAAGGTATATGTATACATAATCAAAAAATGCTACAATGATAAGCATCTTAAAAGGTGCAGAAGTAAACAAGAGTTTATATGCTCATCAAAGAAAGTCCAAATTCCTTATTCATAAGCAGCCCAATTATAGGGTGTTTGATTATATAAAAGGAAAAAATTTAAGCATTGGCCCCAACAAATACAAATATATCAGATTATATATCTACTTCACACTAAATTGATCCAATTTATGTATCATTGATAGAATTAAGGTATGAGTTTCATCTCTCTGATTGCAATCAGTTCCCTATTGGCGATCAATTTAAGAATTTGTACAAAGGATGTTACACTACTGATTTGGTTTAGGAAACAATAACCAAAGGCTTCCTTAATGTCAACTAATTCTAATTCCCTACTAGGAATTTGCTGATGAGCGATAGTGGTGAAGAGTGATATATTGCAATTTCCTACGAATGAATGCTCAAGAAATGTGATAGATTTTTGTGCTTATGGTCATGAACTTGCTAATTTTCCTTCTTCTATCTCGGTTCCTATACCCTCGACCATTCCTCTTGTTAATGGTAAAAGGCAAAAATGGGCTCCTATTTCTAAAAAGATTACATCCAATGATTCATTGAACAAACCTGCTCTACAGGAGGAGTCAAATGTTACTAGCAGGGTGGATAGGGAGGTGGAAGTTGTTAGCCTGAGGCCTGAGCCTATTAGTCTGGATTTGAGGAATGAGTCTCCTATGTTTGTTTATGTGGAAAGTAAGATTGAAAAATGAATAAATTGGAAGCTCAAAGTTCTTCAAGGCTAATTTCTGACAAGTTTGATCACAATAAATGTAATGGATTTGTTGATGAGGAGGGTTTTAAAACTATCTCATACAGATCCAAAACCCTTACTAGAGCTGAAGCTAGAACTAACAAGTGTAGGAGCTTGTTTGCTGATAAGCAACCATTTATTTCCCCTAATAAGTTCAGGGAGCTTTCCTTTGAGGAGTCTTAAGATTGTGAGATTATTGTGATTAGCAAGCTTCTAGTCCCCATCTCTAATAATGGATAATGTTGCTATTGTAGCTTGGAATGTATGTGTTCTGAATAATCATGTTCATCTTTCTAAAGTCCATGAGGAGTTAAAGAGAATCCATGCACCTGTAAAGTTTCTTTTTGAAACTAAATTAGAAAAAGGAAAATATGTAAGGTAATGAATAGGTTCAGGCCTAATATGAAATGGATTGTCAATCATAATGAGCATCCTCTGGGTCATATTCTTATTGTATGGAAATATGATGGAAAAGATATTTTAAGTGATGTTGACTCTTCTAATTTTAGCAGGTGAAAATATGAATAAAGTTGTGAAAATAAGATTAAAATAGGAAAACATATCTATTTTAATTATCAATTAATCAAACAACAGACTACAATATTACATCTGAATATCTATTTTGGTACTTACTACATGCCAACCTACAATTTATTGACCAGAAAGCATGTAGATGTTTATGATATAACGACATTTTCTCTTGAAATTTAGTAGTTTTACAACTACGGGTAAAGCAACTTAGTACTAAACAATCATGACTTGTTCTTCGTTTAATTGACACGTCATTAGCAGACACACCTCAAGGTGATCTCTGTTGTGTTGTTTGGCATGTTCCTTGTCTTGTCTCCCTGAGGTGTGTATGTAATTTTGCTAGGCATATGGAATAGCATGACACATAGAGGTAGTCAAGAAGCATAAGCCTTTTGTTAAGGGAGGAACAGGCATACCCTACCATTATTGTTGCCCCTTGTAGCAATTGTTGTTATTGTTGGTATTTGATGCAGGTGAGGACAGTGATTGCCTCATTGGCACTGGGAATTTGTATTTAGGAATATTTGTCTTTTCTAGTTATAGTTGGATATATAGATATATTTGTGAACAACTCAATGATGTTACAATTAAGATGGTCATTCTCTCTACTGCTGAACGGGAGGTGAAAAAGCCTCAGAGCAAAAACAAGTGTTGGTGATGGAAAATCATGGATGAATAAGCATAGGAGAGGCATAATAGAGGGAAAGAGAGGAAAGTTTGGTACTTCTCCTTACGATTCTCAATAGATGTCAAGTAGTGGCCAGGGAATCCTCCACATTTGTCTTGACTTGTAAAAGCAAAGGTCAATGAGTTTTTGAATAGAGAAAAGTGTTGAGTGATGTCCTTGTTCATGTTGAGAGAGCCCTTATATGTGTTTGATCCAACTCACTACCATGTTTTCCGCCATATGCTTTATTATATGTTCTTAACTCGTTAGTTATTTCATGGGATCCATCAGTTCATTTCAAACAGCTGACCTTGAGAATAGGGTTTCCAAGTCCAAAATTTTTGTCTTTCATATAAAAATAGGATTTACTTGAAAGTGACTTGGAAGTGTGGAGTCACAACTTCATAATTAGTTACTAATCTGAAGCTACTAGAGTCATTTTGTCTATTGGAAGTATTTAAAGATCCATAATGTTGTAGCAGAGAAACTGATTCAAATGGGGATCTTTTCTATATTGTCGTTAATCTGGAAATCTGTAATATAATGAAGAATATTCTCTTCTTGATAGGTTGCAAGGACTCGCAACTTGAAAGAAAATTTTAAAGAATTGAAGCTTCCAACTCTGTTAGTACTTATAAAGTTCAAGGTTTGTTCACAACTCTCAGTTTAATATAGAACTGAAAATGCAATTCGTGAATCATTCTAAAGATGAAACTTGAAGATGTAATAACAACAAGAGCACAAGACAACATGGATGAATAAGAATAGGAGAGGGGTAAACATAGGGGAACAAGAGAGGAAAGATGGGTACTTCTCCTTATGATTCTCAAGAAATGTCAAGTAGTGGTGGAAGGGTATAATGGTAAGGTATATTGTAGTAAATGGATGAACTCAAACCATAGTACGATATCCAAATTCAAATTTGACCAAAAAAATCCAAATTAACAATAAACCCAAAGTCCAGTGAATCACAAATTAGAATAGCCAAATCTAATCCTCTTAATTAGAACATAGATATTCTAATAAATATGTGTATTAGAACATTATCCTCTTAATTACTACCAACTTTATAAAACCAATGCTTCATTTAGTTAATTTTTTCATTATATCACCCAACACATTGTGCAGCTAATGGATCACCATGCAAAAAGGTTCCAGTGAGAAATTTGTTATATACCATCGAGTTCGACCTCTGAACACGTGCCCAACCCTTGGGTCAAAGACCATTATGTTTACTTTTTTCCCTCCCGAAATGACCATGTGACTCGTGTTAATCCCCATCTGCTCACCAATGATATATGTTGAATGAAACTTGTTAAGTTATTTTTATTAGTGATCTTAAGAACTGCAATAATCATTCTTTATGTTCATGAGTGGATTCATGTATCTTGAGCAACAATGAATTGAATATGAGCAACAATGATTAACACCATCATTGTTATCCTTAACAAAGTGCAAATATTCACTAGAACATTATAACAAATTTCTGACATGGACGTGAACCAACACCCATGTCAAACAAATGTATTGGCAAAAAAATATTTCTTTCCAGCCTGACCCACTAGATCTGTTGGGTAGTGGTCGATTTGTTCAGGTAAATGATTTGATATACTTCAAGACACTAGGGGTGAAAACTACCCACCGAACTGCCAAAATAATTTTGTACATAGAGAAACAGCTAAAGGAATACAAAGATTTATAAAATCTTACTCAGTCACCGATTGTGGCCACCTTGGTTGAATCCATCCTTTCTAATCTGTGTATCTCGATGTGATTATTTTATTTTTCTAGTTGATTAGAAAAAGTAACAAGATGTGCAATCTTGATAATATAACAGGCTTGCATGTGAAATAGTTGACTATATAATTAAAAAGAACTAAAGGCGCAATTACATAGCACTTTCAAATGCAAATGAATATACAACTGAAGGTAGTACTTTTCTACTTGTCAACTAATGCAAATATAGGAAAAATCATTTTTTAAGTACCAAAAATATGTGTCAACAAATGCTCATTGGCTTTGACATTTTTCAAACATATACAACGCATACCTGAAGATAGAAATGAGCTGATCATGCAGCCTCACCATTCATGATGGGGGTTCAGAAGTGGTAGAATTCAAGAGATGGGAGGTTACAAAGCTCATGGCACTTTGTTAGAATTCATGTTTGTAGCCTAACTAGAAATTACATGAAACATCTTCTTAATTTGTCTCAAGTAAGACCAATAAGAATGTTATTGTCATGTCAACAAGTATAAGGATAGATTGCAACACTATGAATAAGTCTGATTGTTTATTTCCCCTTCCAAGTATCAAGGCAGACGATAGTAGGAGGGTAGGAGACATGATAGTGTGTGCAATCTTTGGAAAGAAGGAACCGTCATAAGGGTGTGCACCCGGAGGGAGAGGGGACGACGTGTGCAAAGTGGTGAATAGGGCATACAAAAGGAGGGTTATGTGTATGACCAAAGGGTTCAACAGAATGTGCGTGGATTGAAATTAGTAATGGGTTAGCGGAATCTATTTCTAAAATTTGTGTCGCACTTTTAAATGTTTGATACAGAAAGTGTGGTTCGTATAGCCCATTTGTTGTAATTAGGTCGCGTCACACTTTCTGACGAAGGAGGAGGAGGAGGCAGCATCACGGCATCGCTATCTTCACGCACATCGGTCTCTCCAGGGCAGTAGTCTCTCTGTGTCGTACTTTCTAGTGAAGGAGGAGGCGGTGCGCTCTTAGGAATAAGGAGACGACGGCACACGACAGTAGGGCTCTTGGTAGCATGAAGTTCACGACTCCCGATCCTTGGCAGAGATCGGAGGGGGATGTAGCACACATTGATACGGGAGGAAGACGAATGTAGAAGATTGGGCGGTTACCAGAACAGTTGAGGAATTAGATGTCAACATGTGTGGAGGAAAAAAGCTCATGTGACTAAAATCAATATAAGCTATGTTTCTAATTAACATGTAACACATTTTTTGATAGAAAATATATACATCTGACATGTATATCAATGTGTATGGTTCATATAGGGGTAATTAATTACTCTAGTGTAATATCACATAGGAGTGTTAATTAATTGGATTCAGGTCAATAGGTTCTGGGTCAAAATATGACTCGACCGGAGTGTTTAACTATCAATCCAAGACCCAAATCCAAAAATAGATTTTGTTCGACTAACCTATCAATACGGAATCGACCCAGTTTAACAATGATTTTATAAAAAACAATTCTCTGATCACATGCTCCTGGTTAAATTCTCTAATATGAAATTGGGTTTAGGTCGATTCCAGGTCAAAATATCTGACCCAGAGTTTTAAACTGTCATTTCATTAACCAAACTTAAAACTATATTTTATTCAACCAACCTCTCAATACGAAACTGATTGAACTTGAGAAAATTAAATCTGAAACCAAACTTGGACTCATATTTGATAATGACTTTATAAGAAAAATCAGTTCTATGATTACATGATCATGACTAAATTATCTACTAAGAAATTGGGTATGGATCGGTTTTGCGTCAAAACACCTAACCCATAGTTGTTCGCCTGACTTCTAAATCTAGAACATACCCAGATTGGGAAAATTAGATCAGGAATCAAACTCGGAGCCAAATTTCACAATTATCTTTTAAGAAAAATCAATCATGTGGTTAAGGTTTGTCTTTAAGAGTTGAGAATTTTAAGGACTTAATTACATGTTCCTGGTTACTCAGTGTTAGGCTGATTGAACATATGTTGAAATTGTACGGGTAATAACGAGATCGGTTGGGTGTATCCATCGCATCAATTAAAAAAGAGAAGAAGTCAAGCAGTCTGGAAGATTTGTATTTTTTTAGACTCGGATTAGTTTGGTGTAACTATAACTTTCATGAAACTCGTTTTCTAAAAATGAAAATTAAGTTCCACAAAATTTTGTTGCGGTTGATTGTTTCAAAATTAAGTTTTCAATAGAATTTGTTGGTTTTCTATAATTTGAGCACATTATAAAAAGTATGTTATGTTAAACTATCACCTTGACATTAGCTTAAACATAGCCCGAATCAGGTCCTAATTTATGGATTTATATGTGTATTCCGAATGTCATGTAATGATTTGTCTTCTGGACATGATTGAACTCGTGTGATCCACAAGTAATGGAATATTTTGATATGCTAAATGATATCTTAACTACATAGTACATGTCAGTCGTGAAAGGAGAACAACAAGTGTGATACGATCTCTATTTTATACCAGAAATGATTGAAACATGGACTTACTATTTTAAAGCTAATCTTGTTTCCTTTCCGGTAGAGATGACGCTTCCGTATTGATTGAACAGAATGTACGATCGAGGATGCACCGTGTCCCCAATTTTTAATGGCAATATTTGATTTCATGGAACTGAAAAAGTCGGAGGCCTTGGCTTCTTCTAGGAGGTTTTTCTGGTCTACTCCTCCGATCCTTGTCTCCACGATGCTTGACGAGAGCGAAAATGATGGCAACAGTAGACCAGGTTATTTCTGGCAGAAGTCCAGCCTATGATGTTAGACGCCAAGGCTGCTTCGGGAAGCCATTCCATACTACTCCTCTAGTCCTTCGTCTGGTCTACTTTCCCCATGACGACATAGAAAAGGAGAACAATAGGGAGGCGCCGTCGGCCGTCAGGGAACAAGAGGGAGGCGTCGCCTTCAAGATCGGGGGAAGTTATTTTCCGAATGTTTTCTTCCGGAAATCCAGAATAAAACCCTATTTATATTCCGGAAAGTTCAAGGATAAGTTGGGAACTCAATTTTAAGAATTACTCCAAACCAATTAAACAAAATTGGTCGAATAACTTGATCCCCGATGTTTTCTAGTAAACTTGCGGAAAACCAGTAGAGTCGGATTTGCTGAATAGTTAGGGCACCATGATTATACAACAAGTTGAAGTATGTTGTGTAATTATGATATATAATAACAAGTAGAAGTTGTTATATGATCTTGGTATATAACAACGGAATACATAATGTTGTGTAGTTGTGGTTTATTACAACATGTAGCTATTACAATAGTTGAATTTCTGTTGTGTGATTATGGTATATTACACTGTTAGACATTGTGTAATGGTGATATATTATAATGGTTTAGTATGTATGTCTATTACAACGGGTAATGGTATGTTGTGTAATCATAATATATAACAACATGTCAGAGTCTGTTGTGTGATATTGATATATAACAACGGGTCTCAATATGTTGTGTTATTGTGGTCTATTACAACATGTATGTATTACAACAGGTGAACACATGTTATGTGATTATGATATATTACAAGTGGGTATTCTATTTTGTGTAATGGTGGTTTATTACAACATATTATAATATTTGACTATTACAACGGGTCACAATATGTTGTGTAATTAAGCTCTTTTACAATAAGTTTGAGTATGTTGTGATACTACAGTCTATTATAACATTTTATCATCTGTTGCAGTATCGTGTATACTACAACGGGTTTGGCCTATTGTAGATAACTTGTGTTGTATAAAATATACAATATACAACACGCAAATAGGCTTGTTGTGATAAGTATGCTAACTACAACACAACCAGTTGAACTATTATTTTTCTTCTGTTGTAAAAAACATTTTCTGTAGTTGCACATATCTAATTTCCTCATTTCGAAACTCCACACAGTTGTCATCATCTTCTCATAAATACTTTAATTTATACATAACCTCTTATCTATTTGTTTCTCATAAATACTTTAATTTATTCATAACCTCTTATCTATTTGTCTAACTGAACTGCTCTACTACAATGTGGTTTATTTATATTGTTTGATTTGACTACAATAATGGAGTCAAATCTTGTTCTTAACTGGATTCTTTCCATATCGTCTCTCCTAATTTTTTTGTACACGTTAGTCCTAACCGTCAAAGAGGATCTCTGTGCTAGGAGATCATGAGACGATTAAGATCCCCACATTAAAAAAAGTTAGGATCTTTATTATAATTACAGGAAAGCCACGGGCATTTTAAGCTCCAATGATCCATCACATAAAAACCTATTTATTTACTGTTTTATTTTCTTTCAACCCAACCTGAACTATTCTAACTCAAGAACATTAGAAAATTAGGATCTTTATTATAATTACAGGAAAGCCACGGGCATTCTAAGCCCCAATGATCCGTCACATAAAAACCTATCTTTTTACTTGTTTTATTTTCTTTAAACCCAACCTGGAACTATTCTAACTCAAGGACATTAAGAAAAGGGTTCAATCTAATAGAGGTGGGAGTGCTAAACATTTCTCACTCATAAAATAAAAATGTCATATTTAATTTGTAATTATACTTTTCGTCTTTTTCCTTATCCACCTAAAGGTGGAATCAAATTTTAGTTTTTCATGATTTGTCGCTAGCGTAAATGTTCATCTTGTTTTCCTTACAAATAAAATATGGTAGTGACTCTGAGCTTATCCTATTTTTTCCTTTTCTAACACTCGTCAAATTAATTTAATAGACATATTTTTAAAGTCAGAATTATATATTGTAAATATCATGAGATATAGTGACATATCATTAACTAATTTGTACAACTTGTACTTACCAATGGGTGGAAAATATATATCCCCCTTCATTTGATGATCCACATATGTCAACTTGAGGTGGTTTTGATATACATATAATATAGGATCACACATAAATCCATGAGGTTGGATTATATTATAAAATTTTATAATTTGTAAAAGGTGGATATGTATGTGGCACATGTACTAGTATATTATATATATATATATATATATATAGTGATCCAGTGAGAAAGAGAGGCATTTGGATAACTATAAGTTTATAGTTTCTTTTTAAATTCAATTGTACATATGGAAAGCTCCTCGATTCATTTACCTCCCCACAAAAAGCATTGCTATCAGATACTTTTTACATGCCCATATGTACAATATACCATTTTTATATCCAATGGTCAGTCTGCAATTTGTTATAGAGTTGAAAAGTATTCTATTATTGTGAATGGTATACAATTCCAATTGTGATGAAATTTTGTAAGAAGGTAAATATTAAGATATACTTTTAATCTATACGGTTGGATTATGAGAACTCAATCATCTTGGAGAGTTAAACAAATGTCTCTCATGCTCTCACCAAGATTTGTTTCTCACATGATCGTTTCATTATATATATTTATATATATATATATATATATATATATATATATATATATATATATATATATATATATATATTTATGTATGTATATATATACGGCCATTCATTCACTACCGGTGTAGGTACCTAAGGTTAGTTATATGCGCATCCGTATTGTAATAGGAAGACGCTTATTTGTAATGAGACAGCCAACGTTGTAAATGAGATGATCAAAATTATAATATAAAGACTCCTTATATATATATATATATATATATATATATATATATATATATATATATATATATATATATGAGATAGTTTTTAATACCCGCGCGGGTACATTGTCAAATACTACCCGTCAGGAAAATGCGGTGGCATGATTCGTAATTACTAAAATTCATTCTCTTTCTCGTGTGGTACCTCGGCGGCCCGCCTCGGCATCATCGGCCTCTACCGCACCCCCGCCTAGGAGAAGGAAGAAGCCCGTGGGAAGACCACCCGTTGCCAGCAACAGAGGAAAGAGGGATCTCCTCCAAGACCAGTGCCATTCCCGCACTGCCTCCCGTCAGTCATCCTTTGGTGGAGGCAATAGCCGGCTCCCGGCAGTCCTCTCCCCTTCGCCTTCCCTCAGCAGTGGCACCACCACACCCAGGTAGCACCAGTGTAGGAGGACCTTGTACTCCTCCTCGTCGTTCTCCTCACCGACACGGTCGTCGGTGATGACCCCGGCGTTTCCCTTTTTCCATCAATGGCGTAGGAGGCTCCCGTTGCTGCCATCCCTGAGGCTTCAGCGGCGGAGTTCGTGGCTCCTAAGGTGACCTTCACCTTCAAGCCACAGCTCTTCATCCCCGAGAACAAGGCCGAGGAGGTTGCCACCTTCTACAAGGCGGCTTTCGACGCCGAGGAGCTCAAGCGTGTCACCTACCCGAAGCACAAGGCTGACCAGTAGAGCCCCTTCCTCCTCTGTGTCGAGGTTAAGATCGTCGGGACTGTGGTCGTCATCTGTGACCAGATCGGAGATGAGAAGCTTGGATCCAATGTTGAATCTGGCATTGTTTACCACCTGGAGACTGAGGACATCCATGGAGCCATTTCAAAGGCGGTTGATGTTTGAGCCTAGGCCGAGGGTGAGGTCGGTGAGGATGAGGGCCCCTGTTGCGCCGGTCTTGAAAGCCTGTGTTGACTGAATGCCTTAGAAGCATGTGTTGTGTTCGACCAAATGCCTCACTGCGATCTTTCCTCTTAGCGCCTGATGATCGCAGCCTACACTTGAACTGAATGCACTCTAGCTATTTTAGGAAATGAGGAGTTGTTGGATCAAGTTCGACCACCTTGGAGCTCATAAAAAGTAACTAGTTAGTATAAAAAAGTAATTATGCAACACAAAAAGTGATTATATAGCATAAAAAGTAATTATGCGATACAAAAAGTAATTTGAGTATTCAAAATTAATAAATATATATGTCTTTGTCTGCGTGTTTGCTCTAACTTCTAAATGCACTTGCATTATTAAATGTAATCAGTTTGAATGACTTCTGAGAGCTTGTGACTAGTTTGTAAGCGTTGATTTCTCTATCTAACATATGTCACACTGGTTGGTATATTGTATTTACATAATTAAACTATGGATCTGAATCTTTTTTAGAAGTCGAAGAATGCCACATGAAAAAAGAAAAGAATCATATTATAAGTATGTAACAAATGCATATGTGTTGTATGTCTAAAATTTTAAATGCAACAAAGTACCTATCTGACACTCCAAGTAACACCATAACACAAAAGTAATTGTATGGTATGACAGTACCCATCCGGCATAGAAAGTAACACTAGGACACAAATAGTAACTATATGGTGTAAAAAGTAACTATCTGACACACAAAGTAACTCTAGGACACAAATAGTAACTATATGGTATAAAAAGTAACTATTCGACACTAAAAGTAACACAAAAGACACAAAAAGTAACTTTATGGTACAAAAAATAACTATCTGTCCAAAAAGTAACATCATGACGTAAAAAGTAACTATTTGCGATAAAAAGTAACATCATGACGCAGAAAGTAATTATCTAACACTGAAAATAAGAATCAATCAGTGTGTTAGTAAATTGAAAAAGTTCGAGACAAACAGACATAATTAATTACAGCCGATCTTGAATGCTTCGAATGCATTTATGGTTTGAATGCTTATGTTCTTGAATGCTTTAAATACCTTTATGCTTTGAATGTTGTAAGAGTAACTCTAAAACCACTACGAGTAACTGATACAATCATACGAGTAACGGATACAATCATGCGAGTAACTGAATTGAAAGTAATAGAATGCTTGAGTAACTTAAAAGTAATGCTTGAGTAACTGAAATTAATTCTTGAGTAACTTAGAGTAATGCTTGAGTAACTGAGAGTAATGGTTGAGTAACTGAAAAATCTCTGCGAGTAACTGTCACAACCCTGGAATAACTGAAAAAACACTGCGAGTAACTGTGACAATATTGTGAGTAACTGTGACAATAATGCGAGTAACTGTGACAATATTGTGAGTAACTGTGATAATAATGTGAGTAACTGAAAAAACCATGCGAGTAACTGTAATAGCAGTTAGAGTAACTGCGAAAACACTACGAGTAACTGAAAAAATACTATGAGTAACTGTCACAACCCTACGAGTAACTGAAAAAAGCATGCGAGTAACTGAAACAAGCCTGCGAGTAACTGAACAATGCAAGTAATGGTTGAGTAACGGAAAAAACACTGTGAGTAACTGTCACAAACCTGCGAGTAACTGAACAAACACTGCGACTAACTATCACAACCATGCGAGTAACTGAATAAACACTGCAAGTAACTGAAAAAACCATGCGAGTAACTAAAAAAACCCTATGAGTAACTATCACAACCCTGCGAGTAACTGAATAAACACTGCGAGTAACTATCACAACCCTGCGAGTAACTAAATAAACACTGTGAGTAACTAAAAAACCATGTGAGTAACTGAACTGGAAGTAACATAATGCTTGAGTAACTGAAAAGTAATGCTTGGGTAACTGAAATTAATTCTTGAGTAACTGAGAGTAATGGTTGAGTAATCTGAGAGTAATGGTTCAGTTACTCGCATTATTTTTTTAGTTATGCTTTGAATGATGTAAGAGTAACTCTAAAACCACTAGGAGTAACGGATACAACCATGCGAGTAACTGAACTAAAAGTAATAGAATGCTTGAGTAATTGAAAAGTAATGCTTGAGTAACTGAGATTAATTCTTGAGTAACTGAGAGTAATGCTTGAGTAACTGAGAGTAATGGTTGAGTAACTGAAAAAACCCTGCGAGTAACTATCACAACCCTGGAATAACTGAAAAAACACTGCGAGTAACTGAAAAAGGATTACGAGTAACTGAAAAAACACTGCGAGTAACTGTGACAATACTGTGAGTAACTATGAAAATAATGCGAGTAACTGAAAAAACCCTGTGAGTAACTGTAATAGCAGTTAGAGTAACTGCGAAAATACTACGAGTAACTGAAAAAACACTGCGAGTAACTGTCACAACCCTGCGAGTAAATGAACAAACACTGCGAGTAACTGAAAAAAGCATGCGAGTAACTGAAACAAGCATGTGAGTAACTGAAAAAAGCATGTGAGTAACTGTGAAACACTACGAGTAACTATGACAACAATGCGAGTAACTGAACGAGCACTACGAGTAACTCAAATAGCAGTTAGAGTAACTATGAAAACAATACGAGTAACTGAAAAAGCACTACGAGTAACTGTGACAACCCTACGAGTAACTGAACGAGCACTGCGAGTAACTCTAACAGCAATAAGAGTAACTGTGATAGTCTAGAAAAGAAACACTATGATTCAAACTCAGATACTCTTATACTTTGTAAGAGTAAATGTGACAACACTAAGAGTATCCATTGCACAAAAGACAAACACATATTCTTCAAAAATAACTATTTTACATATTCTTCAAAAATAACTATTTTACACTAAGAGTTCCATAATGTTTTGGTTGTAAAGAATTTGCACAAGGCCAAGCGAGAAAGTAACTATTTTACATAAATTGTAGCTAATCTTTCCCAAAAGTAACTATATAGCTGTCAGAGTAACTAAATCACATTATAAAGTAACTATTTTGTACAAATTGTAATTATTTTTGTCCATAAGTAATTTACACAATAATTGTAAATAGAACATATAAAGTAACTATAAGCTACAGAAAGTAATTATTTGACACTAAAAGTAGTACCATGATACAAAAAGTACCTATCTGACACTGAAAGTAACAACCATAACACAAAAATGAATGTATTCTATGAAAGCACCCATCTGACACCGAAAGTAGCACCAGGACAAAAAAGGTAATTGTATTGTATAAAAAATAACACAAAAACACAGAAAGTAACTTTACAGTACACAAAGTAACTATCTGTCACAAAAAATAACATCATGATGTAAAAAGTAAATTTATGGTACAAAGAGTAACTATCTGTCACAAAATATATTATGTTACACTTATACAGTTTGTAATCATTTGATTATCTTTTATGATCAAATATTACTTTCGTTTTAACGTGTTACTTTTCATGTCACATAATTACTTTTTGTATCAAATAGTTATTTTTGTATCAAATAGTTACTTTTTATAGCATTAAATTATTTTTATGCTAATACTTCTCTCATCCGTATCAATTTGATTAGTCCAATTCTTACCCAATTGTGGGTTTAGTGTGAGTGTAATTTTTTTAGTAAGTATTATGTGAGTTTGTAGTCATTTTGTTACTATTTTTTATCAAATATTATTTTTTATGTCAAATTGTTATCGTGTAATTACTTTTTTTTAGCTACCATGATCATAAAGTATCATCAGGTTATGTATCTTTAATTTCAATTCGTTATAAGTTGATTACAATTAAAGAGTGGCATAGTTCAAACGAGCATATTAAAGTACAGTCAAGCTGACACTTGCCAAGTGCCATGTAATTAAATGTCTTGACTATATATGCTTGGTTGGACGACGACCTCCATCCAAGGAGGAAGACGGTTTTCATGTCACATTATTACTTTTTGTATCAAATAGTTATTTTTTGTATCAAATAGTTACTTTTTATAGCATTAAATTACTTTTTGTGCTAATACTTCTCTCATCCGTATCAATTTGATTAGTCCAATTCTTACCCAATTGTGGGTTTAGTGTAAGTGTAATTTTTTAGTAAGTATTATGTGAGTTTGTAGTCATTTTGTTATTATTTTTTATCAAATATTATTTTTATGTCAAATTGTTATCGTGTAATTACTTTTTTTTAGCTACCATGATCATAAAGTATCATCAGGTTATGTATCTTTAATTTCAATTCGTTATAAGTTGATTACAATTAAAGAGTGGCATAGTTCAAACGAGCATATTAAAGTACAGTCGAGCTGACACTTGCCAAGTGCCATGTAATTAAATGTCTTGACTATATATGCTTGGTTGGACGACGACCTCCATCCAAGGAGGAAGACGGTTTTCATGTCACATAATTACTTTTTGTATCAAATAGTTATTTTTTGTATCAAATAGTTACTTTTTATAGCATTAAATTACTTTTTGTGCTAATACTTCTCTCATCCGTATCAATTTGATTAGTCCAATTCTTACCCAATTGTGGGTTTAGTGTAAGTGTAATTTTTTTAGTAAGTATTACGTGAGTTTGTAGTCATTTTGTTACTATTTTTTATCAAATATTATTTTTTATGTCAAATTGTTATCGTGTAATTACTTTTTTTTAGCTACCATGATCATAAAGTATCATCAGGTTATGTATCTTTAATTTCAATTCGTTATAAGTTGATTAGAATTAAAGAGTGGCATAGTTCAAACAAGCATATTAAAGTACAGTCGAGCTGACACTTGCCAAGTGCCATGTAATTAAATGTCTTGACTGTATATGCTTGGTTGGACGACGACCTCCATCCAAGGAGGAAGACGGTTTCCAAGGAAGCAAATATTGCTGTTCTAGCCTCACAAGCAATCACAAGTGGACACATACATGTAATTTAATGGATAAGGACAGGCTGCACCTCCCAATAATTGCAAAGCTCCTCCGGACCGTCGGTCCAACTGAAACCTAGCGACGGTTTCTTCTTGACGATGGACGGACAGAAAATGAATGAATGCACAAGCCGAATTGATCTGTATGGCGGTGTTGCCCCGGCCGGCAGCGTGGGCCCTCCAGACCCAGCCTTGGACGGTCCTTCCGACGACAACCTCCTTGCCTCATCCCCATCATCCCCTCTGCTAGCCACATCCTCCACCATCCTCACCACCTCAGGCATATCCGGCCTCGCATCGGGCACTAACGCAACACAACCCATCGCGACCTGCAACAGCTGCACCATCTCCTCCTCGTTGTTCTGCCTCGACCGTAGCAGCTCAACGTCAAACACCTCCGCAATCCATTCTTCCCTGACCACAGACTGCACCCACATGGGCAGATCAATCTCGCCGTCCTCCCCACCAATGGACGCATGGTTGGGCGATTTCCCTGTAAGAAGCTCGAGCAGAAGCAAGTCGTAGTTGTACACGTCGGATTTATAGGTTAGTCTTCGAGTCTCTACGGCCTCGGGAGTGTGGTACCCTGCAGCGCCCTGTGGGACGGCTGTGGAGATGGCGAAGAGCTGGGTAAGACCGTAGTCCGTGAGTGCGGCTGCTTCGGGGACCGAGCGGAGGAGGACGTTGGATGCCTTGAGGTACCGTTAGTTCTGCTCGTTGTGATATGCCGGTACCCATTCAAGAATTTGTGATCCGCGACAAGTAGCGGAGGATTTCAGTGACAGAGAGTATTTACAATCGATGTCACCGCGTCGGTCAACACGGGTACCGGGTAACCAAAGTTCACTACCCGCGCGGGAAACCAATTAATAACATATATATATATATATAGTCATTCATTCACTACCCGTGCGGGTACCTAAGCTTAGTTACATGTTGATCCGTTTTGTAATAGGAAGGCACTTATTTGTAATAAGACAATCAATGTTGTCAAGAGATGATCAAAATTATGATATAAAGACTCATTTTATAATACTACGTAAATTGTTGTTATAAATATCATTTTTACTATATTCAGAGGGAGAATAAAGACTTCACATTACATTTTAAAAATGAGTATTTGTATTACAATTTAGTTGTCTCGTTATAATTAGGTATCTTCCTATTACAAAATAGATCCACGGGTAACGAAAGTTAGTTACCCACGCGGGCAGTGAATATATATATATATATAGTCATTCATTCATTGCCCGCGCGGGTAGCCTGGATTTTGGCTACCCGGCAGCCCAAAAAGTAACTCTCCTGGTTAAGAAAGTAACTCTGCTGTAAAAAAAGTAACTATGGTATCAAAAAAGTAACTCTGTTGGCCAAAAAAGTAACTCTGTACAAAATATACATCAGATATATATAAGGACGGGTTTTCTTACTTTGGAGGGGCAAATGATATTATTTTTGGCTAAAATTTTTTGGAGAGCTTGACAAAATAGTCCTCTACAATTGCGAAAAAAAAGTTGAAAAAAAATCATTGGAAGGGTGGGCGGGTAGCTACCCGCGTGGGCAATAAAGATAGGCCATATATATATATATATATATATATATATATATATATATATATATATATATATATATTTATTTATTTATTTATTTATATGAGCTCATCTTTAATACCCGCGCTGGTAGCTACCCGCCCCCTATTTCGGTTACTTTTTTTGAGTTGGTTACTTTTGACATGTAGAGGGTTACTTGACCTTGCAAACTGCTAAGTTTCATGCATAGATAGTTACGTTTGTAACAGCAGATTTTAAATCACGATTACATATATATTTGATGTATATTTTGTATTGATTTACTCTTTTAGTCGTGTAGTTACTTTCTTATCACCATAGTTATTTTTTTGACAGCAGAGTTTCTTTTGTGGCCAGAAGAGTTACTTTTTTGACTGGCGGGTAGCGAAACTCCGGGCTACCCGCTCAGGTATTAAAAAATGGCATATATATACATATATATACTTATATATATATATATATATATATATATATATATATATATATATAGTCAGGCTAGAATACACTCGAGTGTACGGATCGCACGGATACACTCAAGTGTGTTTGCATATCAAGACTACTTTTTGCAAAATATAAACCGTTGATCTTCACCGTCATACTATAACTAGGCTACATACAAATTTTGAACCCATTTGGATGAGTGTAACTCACTCATCCAAGGGCAACAAAATCAACGCGCGAAACTAATTTGAAATGCATAATTTTTGCGGTCTTCATAACATGAGCTATACATATCCAAATGTGCTCAAATTTTGCGTATGAGTTGTTCACGAGTTGTTTAAGAAGATCAACGGATTAGATTTTCAAAAAAAATATTGCATCATGGAAAACTACTTGAGTGTATTCCGCTCCGGATACACTCGAGTGTATTCTAGCCTGACTCATATATATATATATATATATATATATATATGTATGTATGTATGTATGTATGTATGTATATGTATGTATATATATGCGTATATATATGTATATATATACGTGTATGTATGTATATATATATATATATATATATATATATATATATATATGTATATATATGTGTATGTATATATATATATGTATATATATATATATATATATATGTATATATGTGTGTATATATGTATATATATATGTATATATATACATATATATATTGTAATAACAATAATATCAAAGTGATAAATGCAAATATATTATATATTACTTTATTATGAAATAAATAATACAACCAAGGATAGTAAGAGAAGTATGACAAGCATCATGTCACATAAAAAAAAGTATATTATTCATATATAAATATTACTTCATTTCTAAATCATAATTTTACAAATATAAATAATAGTGTGTAGAAAAATACATAGTTCTTAAAATAAACAATGTCATACCAAAATATTAAACCATCATGCTCAAAAATAATACAATACTTAATATAAAAATGATAAACACAACATACAAAATTAATAATATTATACATGATCATACATATAAATAACAATGTAAATACAAATAATGAATGGAGCATGAAACTGAACAGTATACACTTTTGAAGAAAATGTGTATATTATTATCATTTTGCTCACATGGTGCTACTTCACTCTAAAATGTGTATAATTTTCTTTATTCTCTTAAACTAATATTCTTTTAGGTAATTGCTAATTTTTATTGTTGTGATCATATTAATTTTTCCTTAATAGTTAGCAAATTTCCATTACAAAAGATATAATTGAAATTAGTTATGATAGATCTTCTTTACTTCCCTCCTCTCTCTTTCTTTTTTATGAATTTTTATTTTCACCAAATGAGTATTTTTTTTGTTCATGTTGTCGGTAACTCTCCGGTTGGAAATTGAACCAGCACATGCGGCTAAAAACCAACCAGACTGATCAGTTTAGCCAACTAACGAGTTTTCTCCTCTCTCTTTTTATTGTCTTCAATTTTCCCATTTTTTCTCCATACTTCCCCTGCATTCGCAAATGGAAAGCGTCCTTTCCGAAGAACGGGCTGACAAACAGATGTTTCAATGAGTGTTGTTGACCTTACCCTTTGCAACCTTGCATATTGTGTGTGGAATCTTTCTCCGGTAAACATAGATTTGTCATGCTCAATCATTGGTGTACCAAGGCTCTCTTTTGATCAACTTAGTGAGCAGTGGCACCAGCAAGCTGATGCGTCTGCTTCTCCTGGTTCTTCTGACGGTCTGGCTCCCCAATTAACGCGGCGCAGCTGGCGATGGCTACACTGAGAAAACAGCGACTAATTGAACCATGATTACCATGAGACATCTTGTCCACAGCTGGCGGGCGGACACCACCCACGCCTACTGAACCACGAAGCACGAACCTGGTCTCGCTGAGGCAATTTGGGCATGATTATCAGGAGCCATTTGCAGGACTTGAGCTCCGTGGTCGGCCTGTTCATGGAGAAAGAATTAGCACTCTATTAACAGTCCTCAGCTTCCACTCTGTTTCAGGCAGTTTGTGAAGACCCGATTCCAAGTCATGCCATCACACCGGCAGAGCAGCTGGACGACATATTAAAGCAGTTTGATGCTAACTACAGTGTGGTTGTTGGTCTGAGAATGGTGCTACGACCATAAAGAGCAGTAGCAGAAGTGGGTGGAGTGGAGGTTGTTGGGATGGTAATTTCTACCAGGAAATCACATCAAAAACTTGCTTAGATATAAACATTTGATAGATTAAATAGACGAGTTCAATTTAATTGAACCAATAATAATAGTTGTGGTTTCAACTCAGCCTTGTAGATTCCCCTTTTTAAAATTCTTATTGAGATTGTTTTACACCCATCAAACTAGCCCTTAGATGGGCACGAAGAGACAACGAGATGTCAAATCAAAACCCGCAAAACTAAAAATTCAACGTGAATGTATAGCAATTAGGCAATCCAAAATGATATGGTCATGTGCAGCACTCTCACGCGCGGGTGTTACGCGCGGCCAGTTGGATGGATGGGTGGTTTTGTGGGGTGGGGGTGATGTGACGGGTTTTAATTAGATGGGTATGTACAGGTTGTGTAATTGATAAATAAATTTATTTTGCTTATAATTTTTGAACCGTGACGGATTTTTTGACTAAACAAATATCATTGGATTCGTTATAAAAGATGCATTCCAACAAGACCAATATTGATATATTTTTAACAAAAAATATAAAAATGATATGAATAGGTGATTCTGGATACCAATGAACCATTCTTTATGTGTCATTAGTCATTTATGGGCGCCAATAAGTTATGATTGAGCTTGAAGTACCCTTTTACCCTATTTAATGCGCACAACAATATTTGGGCGCCACTAAGTTATTCTTAGGTGTCAAACAGACCTATTTGGACAGTATTTTTATACTTTTGGGTGTCAATGAACTCTTTTGGGTGTCAATTAACCATTTTGGGTGTCAATAGCCATTTATAGGCGTCGTTATACTTCTGGGTGTCAATGAACCATTTTGTGGTTCTTAGGTGTCAAACAGACCTATTTGGGTGTTGTTATGTTGTTTTGGTTATCAATACCTTATTTGGACGTCCTTTTTATACTTCTGGGTGCCAATTAGCCATTTTGGACGTCAATTAGCCATTTATAAGTGTCGTTATACTTCTGGGTGTCAATGAACCATTTTATGCACCATTAAGTGATTCTTAGATGTCAAACAGACCTATTTAGGTGTCATTATGTTCTTATAGTTGTCAATACCTTATTTGGACATCATCTTTATACTTCTGAGTGTCTATGAACTATTTTGAACGTCAATTAACTATTTTTGAGTGTCAATAGCAATTTATGGGCGTCATAGTATCCAAAAATGACATCTTTGGGTGTCAATTAACCTATATATATCATTTTTGTATTTTTTCTCAAAAATATGTCAATATTAGTCTTGTTGGATTGCATTTTTTATAACAAATCCAATAATTTTTGTTTAATTAAAAAATAGATTAGGGTTCAAAAGTTAAAAGTGAAACAAATTTATTTGCCTGTTGCATAATCCTAAAAATCAGCAAATCGCAATCTGCCACGTGGAGGCGGTTTGGGAGCTGATTTGGGAGTGGTTTCAGCCAACGCGTGAGACACGTGAGTGTCACCAAAGTTTAACTCTTAGGCAATCTACCAGGGTGTCTCAGTTAGCTTGAAAACGTACAAATATATCAGCATTTGTACCTACTCCCGGTACAATGGAGTCTGGGCAGAGTTGTTCGAGGAAAGATGTACATAAAAAAGCTTATAGAGATCACGTTCGTGATATAACCTAGAGCATTACTGGGTCATTAAGGAACTATATACACTGAATTCTAGAAAAATGGCAATGGCAGTAGCAAGCAAGGTTATAGCATCATCATTACTCACTTGATAAATATTTGGTCTGTAGAAAACGCTACAGCCTGGTGCTGAGCATTACAAAATCTTCAGATTGCACAATCTATTTCATTGACAACAGACTCTGAGGGCTGGAACCCAACCATCATGCTAGCAGTTAATCTTGAAAAGCTAGAACATTAGCTTATATTAGCAATCGTAGACACTATATGGAGACGGTTATCCGCATAGAAAGGGAATACAATAGTGGCAGCAAAAGCTTAATCCAACAAGATTTGAAGCATCTTATTCTTAATGGTTGGGGAGACAATGTCAGTGAGGTTTGAGGAACAGCTGTGATTATAAACTTCGTGCTAAACTACAATTCTCAACCAATTCTAGAGTGAGAGCATCAAGACATGTACACCATCTGTCTACGTTGTTACATTGTGCGTTCAACATTAATATAGAAATGAAGGGAAAAATGAAAGACAGATGTTTGCCCCCAAACAACGTCATCTTGATGCTTTGAGGCAAGACTAACATTCAGAACTAGGAGGTTGCACAGTCCAGCATGTCCATGTCGTAGCAAGATCTACTGTGATTTCTTCTCCTTCTCAGCTACAGGCTTTTGGTATATCAAAATCTGACTTAGAATAGTGCCATTCAATACAATTCCCATTACAAAACCCATAATCACTTCACTTACGTCAAGGATGTGCAGTAGCAAAAACATTGTAATAAACATTAAGAGTGAAACAGAAAGATATAGATAAGGGATACATAAAGCACTGAATACAAAGAGCAAAACAAATACAACAGGCAAAAGGTACTCACGACAAAACACATTTGAAGTTCACTACTAGTAATCTTCCATAAGCTGGAGCTAATTGATGGCCCTTTTAACTTTATTCGAAGAGGTAATGATAAAGTTGTATAACGGTAGACATCAATGACAGCCTATCATCCTAAACAAACGTCATTGAATCGCTAGCATGAGAAACATTAATGGTATGAGGTTGTGTAGCTTAAATGCTGAAAACTATGTTGATCTGGGAATTAATGAAACCCATATGTTCTGCAATCATGTACTCATGCTCTTCTTTCAGAATTTACTTAGACAATCATGTTATAGAGTTTGAAGCATGAAATTGCTGTCAACCTTGCAGAAACTGTATACATATTTTAGAAAAAAGTACATGGGAGGTTGTTAGAACCGAACCAGTTCCATAGGTGACTAGTGGGTTTGGTTTGGCCAGAGACCCGGAAAACACACTGAATCGGCGATGAACCCCTCATCTGACCAGTTGAAGCAGACGATGGGTCCAGTGTACGTGATCGGTCCGAGCCAAATAATGGGGGCTATACTGACGACATGCTGCATCACAGCTCCAGCCGCCGCTAACTCACTGCCGCTGCTAACTCCGCTAACCCCAATGAATGCCTCGTTTGGCTCCAGAAGCAACCATAATGGTGTTGTATCTGACGCTGATTGCTACTAGTGCAGCTTCCAGTTTTCCCCTAGGCCCCATTTGGCTTATGTGATTCGAAATCAGGATAATCTGTGTTAAATGTGATTCTAGTTTCTAATAATTGGTGCTATACTGCACTTTCACTACTATCACTCACAAAACAACTCATATTTGGCAGTTTTTCAAACTGTCAGTGCCTGCTCTGTGTCAGCAATTTTAGCAAGGCATTGCCATGCAAAATGGCTGAGGGACTGCTCCCCTTCCGCCCAGTTGTTGCACCCCTGACTACCATTTTAACAAGTGAAATAGTTAGGATTTTATATTACACCATCCAGACATAACCCTACCTCCCTTACTTATCCTCCTTGTCCTCTTGTAAATGTCACAAGACTCACAACAGCCCTTCTAACTGTTGGGTTCCATTCTCGCTGTCATAGCAGCAGCCCTGTTTGTTGTGTTGCAATTGCCGGTGCATGCTGGTATCTTCTTGTTATGTGCCTCTGCCTCTACTCTTTAATGACCCTCTTCTTCTTTTACTCTGATTCTATGCTTAGTCTTTTTCTTTTCTGCTATAACTATGATTTCCTCAATTCTACTGCTTCTCCTGCACACTCCTAAATCTGTGGTTCACATTAATCCCCAGTACACTGATTTTATGTATTTGTGTTTTCTATAAATGGTATGCTTCCTTGTGCTAATGCTGCTAAAATAGGTAACAAGTTTTTATACATATTGTTTGTAATTTCATGCTGATGTTAGCGGTCAACGGGTGAACTGGTACAACCACCAGTTGAACTAGATACACACATGCATAGAGAGTCAGGCTAGAACACGCTCGAGTGTACGGATCGTACCGTACACTCAAGTAGTGTTTATGTATCAAGACCGATTTTTTTAATAAATCAAGACCGTTGCATTCATCAATACGACAGATATATACTACATATAAAAATTTGAACTCAAATGAATGTTTCCAAGTTAGTCAGAGAAACAAAGTGATGCACATAACTCTTTTAGACTGCATCATATATGTTGTATGTAGATGGATGACCTGCAACTGTCCAAATAAGCTCAAATTTTGCATACAGATTATCAACAAGATATCTAAAATGTTCAATGGTTTAGATACACAAAAGAATGGTTGCATGATGTAAAACGACTTGAGAGTCTATTGCATCATATAGTTGTATGCAAGGTTGAAAAATGCGTGAGGCGTAACGAGGCGTTTTTGTCTCAGTGAGGCGAGGCGTAAGTCTCGAGGCGTTTGAGGCGTAAGCCTCAAAATATGTATGAGGCGGTCATAAAAAATAAAATTATACATGCATTTACATATATATATATATATATATATATATATATATATATATATATTTATAGGTTGTGTATGGATGTGTTATAACAAAAATATGTATATACAAGCACAACAATATGAAATAGTAATTATTTCTGAAACTTGATAATGATAATAGAGACTAAGGACCCACCATAATACCAAATAAATCTGTAAAAAAATAACAAGATATCAATTCTTTATACTACTAGAATAAAAGATGTCAATAGATAAACTGAAGGAGATAGAATTTCAAATTAGTAGGAACGAGGAACCAAAATTAGTTAACAATGATATGAAATTCACCGACATAGTAGATAAGAAGGTAGCAAACAAAGAGAAATTTAACAATGAAGATCGAAAGATGATACTCAGAAAATGATGATTAAATGTTTATTAATGAAAAATAATAATCGACTACAAGAACTTTGATTTTTTTGAAGAAAGTGTTTTTAGTAAACTTAAAAGTAGACAATTTGGTGGTTAACATAAGACGTCATCATTTAGAATTGAGGCGTGCGCCTCAGCTAAGCCTCATAGCCTCAGTGCTTTGAGGCGGGCCTCAGACATTGTGAGGCGTAAGCCTCAGTCCAGGACAGTGAGGCGTAAGCCTCGAGGCGCATTTGGGATAGCCTCGCCAAGAGGCGTAAGCCTCAAGAGCCTCAAGGCGGGTTTTTTATTACTATGGTTGTATGTAGCTGGATGACCTATATATTGCAAGCGCTCTGAAAAAAATTAAGCTATGAGAACATGTGTGCTAGCCGGTTACTAGTGTCATGGCACGGGGATGTCGGACCAGCACAGATCTCACTTTGGGAGGAGGGAACTGCTCTGAGATTATAGTCCAACACCGTTTTTCTTGATTTTAAAAGGTATGTGGTTTCCTTCCGTCTGTATATTTCAATAACTTTGGATCAGTATTAGGTTCCTTCAGATTAAACCCACCAGACATTTGGTTTTGATATGCTCTGAAATCAAACTAAGTTCTTGGTATTTAATAGGCCACAATTGTTATTGTTTATATATTCTTTCAGTGGATAATATACGTACATTGACAAACTCTGATTTTTAATAATCCATCGGACAATCAATCCGTTTAAAATCAATCACATTGGTTTGTGTTTGGTTTTTCAATGTGGTTTCTGATATAAAAGTATGATCTGTTTCAAGAAAACCCAATCATAGATAATCCGTGATCTCATATTTTGTTGATGGTATCCATAAGCACGGATACACTCCTCAGGTCAATCCATATATGAATGGATCCAAAATTTGACGCCTTGTTCATTCACTATCATCCTTTCTTGAATATTCTCAGTCAAAAATGTGTGTTTGTGAGGCCAGGGTGTGTTAGTGTGGTAAATATTTAAATCCAAAATGGATACACATAAGTTGTGTACATAGATACACAATCCAAAATGGATACGCATAAGTTATGTAAATACATACACACTTCTTTCTGCCTAAATATACAATCATCTAGTACCCCTACAGAAGGTATGCAGCTGATCCTAAGTCAGTCTTATGCAGACTGCAAATGACATTGATGACACTTGATGGGGCCCGGGGGTCGTTCCTAGGAAACAACCAACTATAACTTGAAATTAAGTAAAATATAACCAACTACCTAAAAAGAAAGAAAAAAAAAAACAAAGGCCGGCCATTTATATCCAAACTCACTCAAAACCCTAATGATGGATAATTGTGCACAATTGATGGACAAAACTAGAAATTATCTCAAATTGGGAAATTTGTAGGCAATTCCTAACAAGAAAATAAATTATAATGAAATGCACAAGTACATATATTTAAATTCTTTTAGTGACTTCTAGCTTACATCAACTCCTAGCTGTGAAAGATGAGCTACTAGCGAGTAGGGTGTGTTCTCAACATTCCTATCCATGAAGGATAGAATATAAAGTAATGTCGAAGTGTTTCAATTGGCTAGGGATGCCATATGGAAAGACAAGCTTGAAGCTAGAAAGAGTAGGTAGGTACCACTAGAAAACCATCATGTTGGGTATGATGATCGTAGTGCCATGATTGTCCCACAATAATGTATCATGGACTCGCAGTGATAGGTAGCACATGGAGTAGATGGCAACCTTGAAGACGTCATGGGGCACGAGAAAGTAATCAAACACATTGCCATCATGCATGTATGGTCAATTCATTGCAGGTGACGCGGAGCCAGATGAGGCTTGGTATCCAGTGTTTAGATTTTGCACGGAGGCTGCCAAAATTGCCACCATCCATGACAGCTTTTGGGTCTAGGGCTCCCAAAGCAGCTTGAAGCAGAGTCCTTGCTTCTCAACTCACTGGCAGGGAGAATGTGACTCAACATACAGCATGTCGTCATTTTTACCACCAGTAGTAATCATTTACTCAACTAGGAAAGTACATTGCGTGCTACCTCAGACTCTTAAGTCTTAACAAACAAGGCACTAGAATGTCTTCAGTGTCATGGGTGCCTGAAATGATGATGTAGTCGATGCTTCTAAAACCAAAAGGCAGTTTCTAGGCAGAGCTGCACTTCCCTACAGCACATCGTCTTTGTTCATGTTCAGTATGGGTTGTCACATGTAGGTTAACTTCCATGCAGAAGCAGCAAGAATTTGTGTCATGCCCATAAATGATGCAGACCTTCACCTTCGCATAGTGGTTACAGTAGCCTCATTCTAGTTGACTTATTCCTCATAGATCCAGATCATAGAACTTGTGGGCATACTCCTCAAGTATAACTGTATAAGTAAACCCTGCTCAAATCTGAAAATTTGAGGTGAAAGTCACGTGTAATTCACCAAGACGAAGGATTCTATCCACCTTCGCATTGGTCTACGTGCAGATATGTCAAACCATGCAAAGTCACTTCCACCCGGAATAAGGCAGTTCCAGTGTTCCGCACAATTTAGCCTCTGTATACTGTATACATATGCCCTCTGGGAAGTTAATACCATTTCAAGAACGCCTCGCTGTCGTGGAGCCAATTTTAGGAGAATATTGAGTTTCTAGTGATGTGGATTCCCGGGACGTCAGCCTTTGACATATGGTCATGTTGTTGTTTAGATATCGTTTGTTAGCGGTGGTAAGGATGTTGGTTTTCGGGCCACTATTGATGTTGTTGAATTTGTCATCAGATCGCCTAGGAGGGCTTCAATATTCTCAAGCCATGCGCCGTGCATTGTTATTTTGTCATCAACTCCAGACATCTTGGCGTTCAATCCTCCTTCTGCATCATTATTGTGGACAACAGAACTGGCAGCCCTTATGCTCAAAGAATCTGGTTGCAGTAACTGAAAGTGATTCAAGAACTGAGGTAAGGACAAATAGAGTTACGCTATCTGCAGAATTCTTATCAAGCGGCAAAATCAAAGGCAGCGAGGAAAAATTGATTCATGTATGTAGGACATGGGATGACTGGAGCAGGGTCAGCCATCTAGGAAAAGGCCGACAGCAATGTACAACTGCAATGTCTGAATACGACCATTGAGCAAATTGAAGCAGGGGACTGAACTATTGTCCCATGGGAGGTTGCTATCGTCAAAAGGGTGCACGCATGCTAGATTGCAGGGAAAGGAAGAACAGTTTAGCGTCCTATGGGATTGCGATGAGGTTGCTACCTCATATGATGAAAGGGTGGTATTAGGGCCCTAGGAGGCAAAAGAAAAGTAGCTTGTCGGCCTGGTGCCAAGCAAGGAAGTAATAGAGGAAGAAAACCAAGACGGTCTAATGTCCAGAAGCTATAACTTTGGTGGTGCTTTAGGAGTGGATGAGGCAGACGGTTTATTAGGGAGGGGCACAGCCACTACAATTGATAGTGGTCACTGCTCACCTACCTCAATAAGTGCAATACGAACAGGAGCATGTGAGGGCTTCTCTAGTTACGATAGGTTAAGCAGCTAGTGATAGGGATGAGCATCAAGCCAACTTGCATCAAGTTTACCAAAACCCTAACCCAAACGCACCAAAATAAGTCGGCCCTAAGTCAAGACTCAGCATAAACCCTGAGAAGTTTCAAAACTGAAGGCCAAAAATGCAAACCTAGCTAGAAATGTGGATTAGGGTAGGACCCAGGTTCAGCCGATGGAATATAGAAAAAAGACCCAAATGAAAATACCATGATAGTCAGATACACAATGGAAATCATAAATGAAATACCAATGCACAACTAAGCTGAACTATAATACACGGCAAACAAGTAGTAACAACAACAATCAAAAAGATAAACATCAAGCAATTATCTTAAAACACAAAATGAAACGTGAAACAATACAATACGCTTACATATGTAGACGTGTAATAGAATTATAGAAACAATCTTTTAAATGCTTAATCTAGAGACAAGGCAATATATATATATATATATATATATAGATAGATAGATAGATTGGGCATACTATGCAGATACTTAAGACATTGGTATGTTGTAGAATCAACTTGTAGGTAAGTTCATTTATAGAGCTACATGTATACCATGCATCCCATTGACTCAAAGAGGTCACATCTAGTCCTTGGGTCGGGTTTGCTTCGACCCTTACCCAGTGTATGCAAGCAAGGAATGAAGTTTCAACGAAATCGGAGAAATTTAGTCAAAAAATTAATCTCGATGGCACTTCTGCCGAAACATGTGACTATGTCTATTTTCAAGGGATCTACAACTAAGATTGCATTTATAGAAATTTCGATGAAAATTTTGATGATTTCGAGGAATTTCGCCAATTTCGATGGATTTTGAGGTTTTTTACCCACAATTGGAAAATTTCTATGGAAATTTCAATAATTGCAATCCTTGGTGTTATTGTTGTCATTTAAGAGGAGAAAAGGGGGAATGGGGTGATTTCACCATTTAGTACTCATACCAAGTATATACTTATAGCAGTGTTTTAAAAAACGTTAAGCGGTAAGCGTGCGGACAACACCTTGTAACTGGTTAAGTAGTAAGCGGCCGATTTTTGAAAAAACGGATTTCAGTTTCCTATAAAATTTTATACAAAATTACACATATATGTATATAAATACTTATACTATTTGGAACTTTTATATATATCTAAAGATTCTAAACACTCTACCCAACAATACAAAACACCCAAATAGTTTATAAGATAGCAATAAGACAATAGTTATAACCATAATATAGTAAACAATAGACTTGACATGGATAAAACACCTTACATACATGATACAGAAGAAAAAAATTGCATCACATGTTTACATAGCTAAGCAGTAAACAATAGACTAATTATTGGATATCTTACTAACTTATTGCTATATGTGCATATCATGAATTAGTGATACATTACAGCAGTACATTTAACTAAAGTATGCATTCTAAAATTAGATAATAGTTACATATAATTTACTTGTATAAATTACACTTTACAGCAGTACCCTATTATCCCGACTTGCATACAAAGTATGCATTCTATATTAGAACTAGGGCTCATCATAGGATATTTACTGCATATAAGTTTAATATATTACAGTCAATAATACTTGGGACCATATTTTTACTTAATGTTACAGGTGTACAGCAAATTTTTTTTTTTAAAAAAGGACAAAAACGGCCAAAAAGCGGGAAAAAATGAGCAAAACAAAGGAAAATTTGGGCAAAAAGCGGGAAAAACGGGCGATTAATTGCAAAACAGTTAAACGACAATTTTGGCAAATTTTAAACGGCCTGGGTGTTGGGCTGATTAATCGGCCGCTCAAGGTTTTTCAATTCACTGACTTATAGTATATCATAATTGCATTGCATTTCCTAATATTCGCTATTCAATGTATTTAATACTAATGTGATACGTGTTGTATGTTGTTTTAAATTTTCTTTAGTGTGAGCGGACAACATGTATTTGGGCGGTGGTTTATCAGACAAGGGTGCTAAGAAGCCAACCACACCAAAAAATAATGAGTTTGCTCAGAAACATTGTACCTATTGTTCCTAGGACCAATCAAATGGTTGGTTGTTGAGTCAATATCAACATCAAACTATCAACCCAAGTAAAATATGTGGAGAATGCCCAACATATCCTATATGTGATATTATAGAACAAATAAGTACATGCATGCATGTAGCTCATGCTTGTAAAATTACATAACTTAATTCCTACATTTTGTCATCAAAATCCCCAAGAAAAATGACAATTTCCTTACCTCCTACATGAAGGACCCCCCCAACACCCAACCCCACATAAAATTTTGTTGCATAAAACAATACTTAGGTGTAGAGATCACACTTGCAAAATTTCAAGGTTTAATTCATTCATTTTGGCATCAAAACGGGCACACTTGCATTTATCGAAATTTGATATATTAGATTAGGAAAACCCGTCGTGTATATAGGATGGGGGGAGACGATCACAGACTTGACCAAACCCTATTAGGCCTTAAACACTCTCACCCATTTACATCAATCTACTAATAAACAATTTTAGACTCCCCCTCAAGTTGGAGCATGGGAGAATCACATGTCTAGTTAGCACCATAGTCACAAATTCGGTATTCGGGATACGTTCGGTTGAGCTGAAAGATTTGGGATTCAGGAATTATGCGGGAAATTCGGGTAAAAAGCGGTCAACATACGGTAAAAATACAGTCAACGATTTGGAAACAAGTCGGCAAAAGATTGGAGGATTCACACACACACACACACATATATTGCACATGTATATAGCACGCACACACACACACACACACACACACACACACACACACACACACACATATATATATATATATATATATATATATATTGTTTACATATATTGCAAAATATATAAGTACATATCTATACATCTGTTTCATACATATATAACACACATACATGCATACATATCTATATGTCTGTGTATTTACATATACACACACGCATATATACACTCAAATTAAGTTGGAGTATTAAATAGTATAAATGAGAAAGTACATGAAAAAAATATAAAACCAGAAGAAAACATCAAACGCAAGTAATTCGTGAATAATACGGGAATAAAACGTAATATATTGTGACTGTGCTCAAATTGGGAATTATTCGTCCGTTTGATACGTCTAGGGAAAAATTCGTGTTTTAAACACGACTTTTTCAAAAAGTCGAAGTATATTGTGACTATAGCACAATAGACATATTAGAGGCAAACCATAAACATGAATTGGAGACACAAAAATAAATAGACTTTGCACAAGCATGTGCACTCCCTCTTAAAATAATCCCCCCACCCCAATTTGACATTTAACACTCCCCCACGAAATAGATAATCTCCTATAAATTTTGACATTGTTGACACTTCCCCTGAAATAAATAATTGTCAGACTAGCAAGTGCATTTGGAAACAGACATCTGAAGCTTCAATCATGTTGGAGTGTGCATCTGGAGTAGTTAATAAAGAAAGACACATGCAGAAGTCATATTACTTGCCAACTCAATTTACATTGTCATAGAAGTAGTTTCCTGCAATAAGCACCACTACTACAATGACTTGCAGTAGTTGAGATTGGAGCATTGCTACAGGAAGATTGCAATACAATAGGTGATGGCGTGCTGGAAACACATACACTGGTATAGGAAAGATGCACTTCAGCGGATGGCTGATGGAGCATGGATAAACAAGAGGGTAATCTGGAGAACATGGCTGGATGAATGTTAGCAAACAGTGTGCTAGATATGCACACAAACAAATAAGCATAGCTAGGGATGCTTCCAATATACTAGATGCTCAATAAACAAAGCTAATTTTCAGAATTAAACATTGGGACGACATAGCTTCCTCTCTTCTCAACTCTCCACTTCATCTTCTTCTCTTATCACTTCATATCCTTCTTCCCTCGTCCCTCCTCTATATCTCGCGCTCACACCTATCACTAATAAATTGAAGAGAGTGGCTACGATGGAGAATTAAGGTAACAATCCAAATAAAAAGGGGGAAATGTATAGCATTTAGAGAGTAATGTTGCAGTAGAAGTTGGATTCAAACCCCCTACTTCGCAGATCCAACTCACTGCATTGAGTTTTCTTGTAGCCAGTTTTTTTTTACACATATATAGCTAGCAAGATATGTAATAGATGACTTTCTATAACTTTAATATATCTTTAATTAGAATTTGAACCGCCAGGTCTGTAGGTGGCTTGTTGCCAGCCTATCACCGAATAAAACAAGGAGCAGATAGATCAAACTAGTTGACACAGCAAAAAGCTGACTCGACCATCCAAGTGCAGGGTTAGATGCAGGTGGATTAGGCAACCGCAGAGATCCTGCAACCACGTCTATCTCGATCAAGGCAGTCAAAACCCTCGATCTTTATGAATATAGGAGGGGTCTAAATGTGGGCTTTTATTGCACAGTTGTCTCCCTATTGAAACGAAGGAAGGGGGTGATAGGGTGATCGTCTTGGGCTTTTCCTCGTGAAAACGTGGGTTGTGGACCAGTGGATTAGTTGTACAGCTCAGATGGGACCCGAAGAAGTATGGCGAAGAGGAAGGGACCTAGGACCAGGAAAAGCACAGGGAGTTGGAAACATTGCAAGAGTCAGAACCCTTGGTGAGGTTGATGACCAATAGCTCCATGTCCGCAATTGATGGGGGTATTGCCTCGGCTTCTCCTGGAATGGGTTTTTCTCAGTGCGTCAAGGCAAGAAGGGGCAGGGCTTGTGTGCAACAAACCGAGAGAGTAGAAGTAGCCGCTCACAGGCTGGACAACTTATATTTTTGTTGTCAGATATATTGCTCCGATACTGTGTAAAATACTGACAGGACAATTTGATGTATTACATAGACCAAACCCTCATATGTATAGGAAAAGGGGGCATTAGTTGCCGACTTGGCCAAACCCTAATGGAACTAAACACTAGCACTCCGTTACATAATTCTCTGAATTTTTTAAATTATTCACGTATAATTCGTGAATTTTTTATCAGACGTATGCTACGCCCGAATTTCGCATTAAACCTATATTTTTCCCGAATTTTATGAATTATTCGCGTTTTATTCGTCATTCATGTATTTTCACGTATTATTCCCAAATAATTCGAACTTTTGCTTAATTTTTTGGGAAAACAGTCAGTTAAGACTGCTTCCTGTTTCAATATTTTTAGTCTATTTCTCCTCAATTCATTGAATTTTGTCTTATACTTTATTTAATTTGACTTAAGCAGCTCAATGTGGGATTTAACTAATGTGATACTTGAACTGAATTGACACTTAAAGGCCGATGTTTATCAATTGCTCTAGTTTTTTTCTCAAGTAAACTCTACACCTATAATTTTACTAAATTGACTGTTGTGGTACCGTGGAGCTTTTCTGTACATGCATGAATCTTGATAGTTGTTGATTGCTCCTCTTTGTTTTGACCAAATCACCAAGTAAAATTTGCACCTATAACTTTTAATTTTTAAACATACATGATTCAAATATATAAATATACCCGAATTTTTCCCGAATGGTTGACCGTACTTTTACCGAATCTGTCATTTTTTATCCGAATTTCCCGCATAATTCCCGAATGTCGAATCTTTCAACCTCGCCGAATAATTGCCAAATGTCGAATTTGTGACTATGCTCTGGCACATATTACATTAGACCAACATACTAATGGACTATTTCAACCTCTAACACACTCCTTTCAAATTCTACATTCCCTATAATAACCATAGTCACAAATTCGGTATTCGGGATAACGTTCAGCTGAGTTAAAAATTCGGAATTCGGTAATTATGCGAGAAATTCGGTAAAAAGCGGTCAACATACGATGAAAATATGGTCAACGATTTGCGAAGAAGTCGAGAAAAAATCAGAGGATATATACATATATTGCATGCATCTTGTATGTATATATATGTTTTGCACATATATATGTACATATATATTGCATACATATCTCTATAGCTATTACATACATATACATATACTACATAACATACATACACACACATGTGTTGACACATATATATGCACTCAAACTAAGTCTTAATCAGTATAATACAGGAAAAGAACATATAAAACGGGAAAAAATATTAAACGTGAATAATTCGCTATTTCATACGTCTAGGGAAAAATTCGTGTTTTAAACGTGACTTTTTCAAAAAAAAATCGGAGTATATTGTGAGGCCCTGTTTGGTAGGGTGCGGTAGGGTGACATTTTGTGAGTTAGAAAGCTGATCAAATGAAAACATACTTTTTCAACTCTGTTAACGGTATTTGGTTGGATGCAGCTGTGATTCAGTACATTTAAGCACATCCATTTGGTTTCTAAGAAAAAGAACTGCACCCTGCATGTCGCCGGAGTTTGCATGCGCTAGCTGTAGAGCCCCCTACGAGAACAAACAGTATGAAATTGATATTGCCGAATGGCTGTTGCCTGTGGGGCCGGAAGGCCCGGAACCCTTCAAGCCTGTCACGTTTTATCGGCTGGGATACAGCAGCCCGAGCTTTTACCTTTTGCCCGTACGTAACTACACCCGACCACCTCCATATCCCGCACGGTACAAACTCACAGAATTTAGAGCCAACTATGCAGTTATGTGCAGTTGCAATTCATCCAATTACATCCTATCACATCCAACCAAACAAAATACAAAACTGAAAACTGAACAAATAGTTGTAAGGAACTTAAACTGCACCCTACCAAACAGGCCCTGACTATGATAACAACTTTAAAAAAATGAGATTCTTTCGATCTTAAGTAATTAAACCAAGTTGGTCATGAGATGAAGAAAGAGAATCTTGTAGGGAGGAAAATCACTATTACTTGACTAATGTTTGAGAAGACCTAAGAGTATTTATTAGTTTAAAGTTTCAAAAAAAAAGTAGGAATTCTACTGCCAAATCACCATGCATTATTCTTACAAAGTAGTAACAACTATCATTTCACTAAAGAGGGGGCCCATATGAAATCAAAGTGTCTGCGTCAGGTCATGGGATTGGTAATTTTGAAAGGAAGAACTTGGGGATAATATAATTGGCTGAGCAATGGAGGAGGAGCTGACATAAACAATATTCATGGGTTTGTTTCTCTTCTGTAGGTCTGTTTTAGATGCTTCCATGCAAGGTTTATCTTTCTTCTTTTTTTTTTTTGTGTGTGTGTATGTTGGGGGGTGGGGGGGGGGGGGGGGGGGGGCTTCATAAGCTGATATATTTATCTTTCTTCAACCTGCACATCTGACCGAATAAATGAAATGAACTTGTGGTTGTGGGTTCCTCACATACCCAGGTCTTAGCACTCAACTTATGTCCTGCTAAGATTAGATAATTTATAAATTTGACCAAGTTAGAAGCCCCTTAGGGTTTGGGTCCACCCTAGGACTCTCCACCCACACCCACACCAGGTCACAGCTATTATACTCCTCCCTTCACTGTCATCACCATACTCGTCTTCCTCTCCTTGTCCACCAGAGGAAGTCCTCCCTTGTTCTGCAAGCTGCAACAACAGCAGTACTCCCTCCATGTGTTCTGCCCCAAGGAGCAACTGCTAGGAGGGTCGCCTTCTACAGGAGTGACAACCAGAAAGGTGATTGTCCCCAACGGCCTGCAGCTGCTAGAGATGCCGGCCTCTGGAGCAACAGTGACAGAATGACCAGGCCCACATTTGATATAGTTTTTTAACTGTGTTAGACTTGTGGTTTGGTCCCAGATCCCACATTGCCAAACACTTAACTTGGATTCGTCATAGATGCATATTTATAGGCTGTGTAAGCCTCCATTAAAGGCATGCTTGATTGAAATCCATTTTGAATTGTTGATATTTGATTTGCTTTCCTTTTAAATAGTTTGATTAAATCAGCTTTTATTTATTTCATCTGGCAATGAGATATAGTAGCATAGTGGGGAGTAAAAATATACTGATAGCATTTACAAACTACAATATACTGTGAGCAGTTTTCCGGACTTTGACTGAGACTCAAATACCTACAACAATGGGAAAGAGTTACTTGTTTGTTTTTCATTATGGTCTATAATAATTTCTGCAAGAGTTATGTTCAGCCCATGAAGACAAGTTATACATGACTCTTTAAAAGGATAGTAATGCAGAAGTCCGACCATTTTGATATATTAAGCACCAATATCAATAAACAACATCATGTATGATGTTGAATGTCTCAGTTTCTCATGCATATTAGTTCTTGCCAACTATTATTGGTGGTATGAATAAGTCGTACAGATTATCAGGAATGCAGAGATGAATAAAGGATACTGCTTGTAGGAGCATTTTCTTGCATGCTGGTGAACACTCTTACTGCACATCAAAGAAATTACATATTGGATCAGAAAAGCCATATCAGTTATTATTTATAAATAAATAAAAATATGTAGCAAACATTACTACCTAGACCACCAACAAAGTTCATGAAACTGGTTAAAAAGCTGAGTTCTCCAGTGCTTTTGTTCTGCAAGTGTTAGTTTCTCTCATCAGTTCTAGAAAAAACAAAAAATGCATTTCAAAATATATAAATTGCAATGGTTAATAAATACTATCTGATGCAATAGATAACTGTCTCCCTCGTGACTGATAATTCTACTGGATAGGATGGGGAAGATTATATTACATTTCTCATAAACAAGCTCGATCAACAAATCTAAAACTGAGGCCCTCGTTAGGGAAAAAAAACTAGATTTGACAGAAGGTCAGGGTCATTCCGCCTTGAGATGGAAAAGTTGGAGTTGCTAAAGAGGGGGGGATACCCAACTTAGCCCATTGCTCTTTCCCACTACAAATGTATTTTACACTATCACATCTTTGATTAAGGTGCCTTCTTCCACAAACCAACAACCCTGATCATCAACATGAGGTCTACCATGAGAAAACGTTGATACAAGCTGGTTGTAAGGTAATAAGTTAAATTAGTTGATTGAATATTGTGTTATATGGGACTATGTTCATTGTCCCATGAGTGATTAACTACAATACTGCATATTTTCCCTCTCCTGTATACAGTGGTATTTACGAGTGAATAAATCAATGTGCTGTCTATCTTTGTTTTACGCATTGTTATTAGTTGCATAAAAAGGAATATACAGTGTTCCTGCTTGTGAACAGACAACCCTCTCCCAGGCTCAGGCCTTTGCATCAATATTGTTATTGCCTCTTGTACATGTTGCTACTACTGCAGCCCTATTAACACAATCATTAAGGATTTAGCCCCTTGTCATGACTACCTTTATTAGAGAGTCTAGTTAATTAAGGTATTTGAGTTTAAATTGATATGAGCCCAAGTGTGTCTTGACCTATTAGGGTTTAGTTTAAAGTTTGTATGCTTCCCTCTTCTCCTATATAAAGGAGGGAGATTCCTCTTATAAAATATATCGCTTTGCCTTCTTTTACCTTATCACATGGTATCAAAGTTTCGATCCTAATCCAAGCCAAGAGGAGAGAAAAGGAACTTCCATCTGGGGGCGGCTGTAGCCACTTCTTAGCTTGGCTGCCTGTCGGGCATTGCCATAGCTGCTCAAAACCCAGGAGGACGCCGCTCCCACCACCCTGTTGTCCCAGCCCCTCTTCCGCCCGTAGGCCTTGTGGTTCTACCCTTTTCCGCTTGTACGCATGCATATTATTCGACAGTTTTCTTACCATCCTTCCTCTCGCTTTCCTGGTCCTCGCCAATCTGCCGTACTACCAACATGGAGTCTTCATTGATGTAAACTACGGAATTTGCATCCTCGCACTAGTATTTTCATGTTTCACTCTTGCAAAGGGGAATGTGCCACTCTTCCAAATTAATTTGCAGATGCGATTGATACATCAATATAAAAGGACGACGGATGCATAGAGAAAAACATACTCTGATCTTATTTATGGATTTCTCATATGTAGCATGCTCGTGCTCTGTGTCCCCATAAGATGGTGTTCCTTCTTCTAGGACAGATCTAGAAGTTGAAAAGTGGCAAAATCTGGTCATTATCTGGTCCTTCACAACCTTCGGTGTCGGCTCGGTAACTAACAGTGCAACAACTGCATCATGACCTTTCACATCCCTTTTGGGGAAAAAGCATTCATGCCGATGAATAGGAAGAAAGTTTTTTTGTCCAATTTCATTTTTAAATTCTCTCCTCCGTTTAAATAGAACATGTTTTATTAGTTAGTCGGTTTCTCTGACTTCTGTTCTCCTTCCAGAGTTTTATTTCTTTTATTTTCGATCTCCTGCCCCATCCGAAGAATTTCCTTTTTCTTTTATGTTGCCATCCGTTCCCACCATCCAGTCAAACCGTTCTCCTTTTTTTCATCAAACACCTATCTAGTTACCCCCTCTCCAATTAACTCCAAATGTTTCTTAATTAACCCCTTCCTCTTCCGGCGTGGCCCCATGAGTTAGGCAATTTTTATCGATGAAAAGAGGGAAAGCAATAGAAGAAATAATTGTTGTTGCTTTTGTCAATGGTGTGCTAAACAAACAAAAAATTAAGGAAAAACTCGAAGGAGAGAACAGAGTGCCATGGTCCTCACATCAGTTGCACATTTATGGGACACCTATGTTGCTTCTTGTCTTGTTATTGTTTAAATGGTAGGTGGCCATTGTTGTGCCTCCAAACTCCCTAACAGTGTTACGGCCTATTTTCTACTGGAGTGTTATGTCCACCCCAACCACTCTTGATTCTTTTTGTGGTTGGTGTAAGGGGGAGAAATAGAGGAGAGATGAGAAGAGAGGAATTTTATTTTGCTTCTATCTATGAGGACCTTGATGCATTGTAAAGTGATTCCTGGCGAAGAATTCACGACCCAGCACAGGTTGGTGGTTTTGGATATTAACATGAAGATCAATAAAGACAAGCATGACAGAAACCAAGATAGCAGGATCAAGTGGTGGAATCTTAAAGGAGAAAAGAAATTGACTTTTTATGATAAACTCATCCAGGAGGGAACTTGGAACTTGGAGTCTGATGTCAACACTTGTGGCATAACATGAGCTCCTACATAACAAAAATTTCCAAAGAGGTTTTGGGGGAGTCCAAAGGTTGTGGGCCTCCACAGAAAGAGACTTGGTGGTGGAATGATGAAGTATGGAAGGCTATAAAACTAAAAAGGGAGATCTATAGGACCTTGCCCAAATCTCGAGATGATGCAACGTTCCAAAGATACAAGCAAGCAAAGAAAGAAGCTAAAAAGGTTGTTCAAGAGGCAAGGTCTAGATACTTTGATGATATTTATAAGAAGTTGGACACAAGAGAAGGGGAAAAAGAGATATATAAAATGGCTCGTATAAGAGAAAGGAAAGGAAGAGACTTGAGTCAAGTAAAATGCATCAAGAATGAAGATGGCAGAGTGTTGGTGAAGGACGATGATATCAAGAACTAGTGGAGAAATTACTTCCATAAGCTTTTCAGTGGAGATACTGCAAATAATGTTAGAGACTTGTGTGACATGAATACAAGAGATATCATTTACACACGACGAGTTTCACCATTTGAGGTCAAGAATGCTTTGAAAAGGATGAAAATGAGAAAGGCATGCGGACCAGACGGGAATCGTATTCTCATTGATGTATGAAGAGTATGGGAAATGAAGGAGTTATGTGGTTAACAAAGTTCTTTAAAAAGATCATGAAGACCAAGAAGATGTCGGATGAGTGGAGAATAGTACTATAGTGCCCATCTACAAGAACAAGAGTGATGTTCAGAGCTGCACAAACTACAGAGGTATCAAGTTTATTAGTCACACAATGAAGCTTAGGGAGAGGATTATTGAGCAGAGACTAAGATCTATAACGTAGATATCAAACAACTAATCTGGTTTCATGCCTGGAAGATCAACAGCATATGCTATTTTTCTGATAAGGAGACTTATGGAGAAGTATAGAGAAAGCAAAAGAGATCTTCACATGGAGTTTATTGATTTGGAAAAGGCTTATGATCGAGTACCCAAAGAAGTGTTGTGGATGGTTTTGAAGAGAAAGGGTGTGTCAATCCAATACATTGACTTTATCAAAGACATATATGATAGCTCTACTGCAAGTGTGAAGACTCCTGGAGGAGAGACACCAACTTTTCCTATCACACTTGGGGTCCACCAAGGATCCACACAACCCATATATGTTTGTTCTTGTTATGGATGAGTTGACAAAGAATGTTCAGGATGATATTCCTTGGTGTATGTTATTTGTTGATGATATTGTTTTGACTGACGAAACTAAAGATGGATTGAATGATAAATTTGAAAGTTGGAGAAAGGCATTGGAATCAAATGGATTGATGATTAGCAGGAGCAAAACTGAGTATACGCATTGCAATTTCAGCCAAATTATGCAGTGTGAATGATGGAGCCAAGTTGGACTGAGTAGATATACCAAAATGTGATAAATTTGGTTACTTGGGTTCTATTATTCAGATAGATGGGGATGTCCAAAATGACGTTTGTCACAGGATAACTGCAGGATGGTTGAAATGGAGGAGTGCAACTGGAGTATTATGTGATCGGAAGATCCCTCTCAGGTTAAAAAGTAAGTTTCATAGAACTATACGGCCAGCCATGCTCTATGGGAGTGAATGTTGGGCGGTGAAGAAACAAGGTCTCAACAAGATGAACGTGGTTGAAATGCGTATGCTGGGATGGATGTGTGGGAAGACAAGAAAAGATCGGTTGAGAAATGACTATATTAGGAATAAAGTGGGGGTGGCGAGCATTGAGGACAAGTCACGTAAGGGCCGACACAGATGGTACGGACATGTGCAACACAAACCGACTAATGTGCCTATACGAAACGATGCTATTGAGTCACGCACAATAAATAGAAAAAGAGGAAGGCCTAAATTAACATGGGATGAGCTTATAAAGAGAGATTTTCAATCTCTACATCTCAACCAGAATATGGCTCGTGACAGAGCTGAATGGAAACGAAGGATCCATGTAGCCGACCCCAACATAGTTGGGACTGAGGCTTAGATGATGATAATGATGCGCTTCTTGAAGAATTTGTGGACTTCTACTATTGATATTTCATCTAAAAAGTCTTTTGTTGATTATATGGTTCTTGGAGAACTTACTATCTGGAGCTTCTTGTGCACTGCTTGCTTTTATAAGCTGATAGTCTTCTATCTGGCTACGTCGACTCTACTTTCTACTTTTTGTATGTCCTTTATTTGGACGTTGACATTGTCCATGCTCTGCGCATGTTGACTCTTTACTTGTTTGTGCTTTCTTTGCACGTTGACAACTGCTACTGTCAACCAGCACACTCTGGACTTTTCTACTATGAACCACCACTCTCTGGACTGCAACGATAGCGACTATGATGAAGATTTTGGCGCCTTGCTGCTATTTACTACTACTCCAGATGCTACATCTTTTTTATCAAGAAGCTTCTACTACCTATTTGCGACCTGCACCGACAACTTGAAACATGCTTCAGACTCAGATTCATCATGCTTGCATATCTTCTTTAGATTATCTACTTGAGGGGGAAAATTTGAGTGATAAGTGTTTTATTGTAATATTGAGGCGGAGAAGTTCTTGTATGGGCTTGGCTTATCTTTGTTTCTGCTTCTTAGTTTCTTGGTTTATCTCTCTGTTTGCAAGTTGACTTGGGATTCTCCCGAGCTTCAACTTGAGGGGGAGTATTAGAGAGTCTAGTTAATTAAGTTATTTGAGTCTAATTGTATATGGGCGCAAGTGTGTCTTGGCCCATTAGGGTTTAGCCTTCTTTTACCTTATCACAACCTTCAACCATGGAGGTCTCACCCATCATTATCACCAGAGTTGGAGGTCCTAGACGCAGTTGTCTCCTATTGCTATCTGTTGAACACAACTCGCACTCGCCATCCACCCCACCCTGATACATTTGTCCTTGTTATGGGCTCTAGGCCCACTGTCAGCACTCCTCGCAGCTTCAAGGGGCCTCATTGTTGCTCCTAGATCCAAGTTCGCCTTCCCCTACTTGCCTCTTTTCATTGTTGTCCCTCATTTTGCAGCCATACCCTATGCTTCAATTTGTGGGCCCTAGTAGACACAATGTTGCTTTTTTGACATGCCCTAGCAGACACAATGTTGCTTTCTTGTCATGCCACAGACTCTAGGCAGCGAGTTGGCAGTCATGAGTCATCTATAAGGTTGTGACACACAGTAGGTCTACCATCATGCATCAGTGGTGTTGACATCTCACGGACACATTTATGCTTGATTTACTTGTCAATTGTCTCCGTAAGGGCTTCCCTGATCCTGACACAATGTTTTACAACAAGTTTAAAGGAAAAATAGCCCTTGTGTGCCTACCTATTGTTAGTCCATTGTTTTACATGATGTGGATCGCTCCAATTGTGCCCTAGTGTTACAGTTCTCCCCCCTTCCCTCTTTCAATTCGAGTTGAACCTTATTTGATCCATTGCCTCAATCTCTTTAGTACATTGCACACCCTTTCTCCCAATGTCCAAATAATAAGATTGCTACTCTCTTTCACTAAATCTGTAACACAAATGATTGTCTTGCACGGTCTACATATGCTCCAGGTTCAAGAAAAAGGTCTCAGAGGTGGATGAAAAGGATTTGGGGAAAATTCTCTTGGTTCTATAGTAGCATCACAGTGCATCGGGTCATTGTCGACTATAGAATAAGGTTGTGGTTACTCGTTTTCTTTTGCCACGGTGATACATAAGAGGAACGAGGAGAGCATGTCGCACCTACAAGTATCGCATCCATGGTTGGTCCTTCCTTTTGGTTCTTCTTTGTGGTGGGTAACTGAAGGGATATCTACCTATCGTCACAGCTTGAGGAAATTAATTCATGTCAGCTCCCATAGAGGGTTGTGGGCCCTACTCACCTCTCTACTAGGCCATTGGAGCCTTAAGGGAGTGAAGTACAGGGGCTGGTTGGTTACCATGTTGAAGGGGGAGCGGTGGCTCCCCTAATGTCGGTAATGCTAAAGTGGTATATGGCAGTACCCTGATGTCTGAATGGAAAGGAAAAGGAGAAAAAGGAAGAGTATATAGAAAAAGAGAAGAAAGAAGGAAGAATTCTCAAGTAGGGAGATCAAAACAAGGGGGAAATCCGAGGTGAACGAAGACGACGGAAAGTACAGGAGGCCAATGGCGTATTGTTAGAACTCTTTCTCTCTCTTTCAATCTATCTCTTGATTTTAGGGTGATCCAACTAGGGTTTGGATCGAAATATATTGTGGGGATGATTTAGTGTATCACTCTGTTAGGGGGTGACACAATCCTCAACTAGGGTTTAGGTATTAGGCTATGACACTAACTGACGAGAACCAAATTATAAAAGTCAAAGTCAAATTTCAATTTTGCCACAGATAAATACCTCAAGGTTTGTATTTTTAACAAATGGCTGCAAAGCCTAGTTGCGACATACATGACTGATTAACTAATGAATGGCATAAATAAGACGTAAAACTTTAGAAGCTAGAATAAGAGCATGAATTACAAATAAGTTCCTAGAATTAATAAGAAAACTAAAGTTAATCAAATACCCAACACAGAAAAACCCTTCTAATGGATCATAATTGGTCTCTCGCATGAGATTTTGTCCTACAATTTCCCCTTATTTTCAAAGGACGGGTTTACGTCAAGCCCAGTGGGTGGTCAGCGACACGACTCCATGTCGTCACATTGGAATCCTGGACGCATTATGCGGGAATTAGGGCTGAAACAACCAATCAAGGTGACGATTTGTGATTGTGGTGTGTCATCGCAATCAACATGCTTGGGCTTGCTGATTAGGAGGATGCTTCTGAATCTTATTGATGGTAATCAAGTGTTATTGCTTAACGAAAAGTCATTAAATACATGTGCTTATATAGGAGATGGGAAAGACCACCACTCCTAATTCCCTAATATGAGGCTTAATGAGGAAGTGGTATGGTGTACCACGTTTATCAGATAGGAGAGTAGAGAGAATGGCCCATTTTAACTTAATACTCTAACACTCCTCAAGCTGGAGAACACACATCTTCAAGCCCCAGTTTGGTACTCATGTAAGAAGATAAGGTAGGAGAGGGTAGAGGTTTAGCGAGGATGTCTGCAATTTGCTTCCTTGTTTTCACATGTGGAGTGACAATCTTCCTAGCTATAAAGAACGGATACGGATACGGGGATGGATACGTGTAAGGGTACGGTATGGGGATACGACAATTTTTGAAAACATAGGATACGGGTACGGCGTGGATACGTCAATTTTTTTAATATTTATTTAAAATTTTTAACAAAAGATACCAATTTATCTTAAGAAAATAGAATAAGGCAATCCCATTTCGTTCTCAAATCACAATATATCAGGGGGAGTCTATATTTGGGGAGTGACATGGTTTTGGGATTTCGAGGGATCACGTGAGTCGGGTGTTGCTCTCTTGATTGCTAAATGGGTTGGCGGTATCGAAGATGTATTGAGGTTGTGTCCTGCTAATAAAAAAATGGGATACGGATTACGAAGTATCCGGTACATATTAGAGTAACTAGGGAGTATTGGTATCAGATATGTATTCAGTACTGGTAGGATACCGATTTTAGAGTATCGATGCTTCATAGGGGGAGACAGAAGGCGGGGATGCAATGTTAATCTATAAAGGAGATGAAATATTGATTGTTTAGATAGAAATCCAGAATAAACCACATTGGTTTTAGTCACCAAAACAAGAGTCACGTTAACCAACAATACTAAACTAAGGCCTTTTAGAGAATGTGGAGGACATCAACACGCATAAAACTTGCACCTCAGGCAGGGAAAGCATCCATAAGTACCATGTAAGGGTGAGTGAATTGGTTTCGGTCCGATCTGTGCCTTGATCTCCTTCATAGTAAATCAAAGAGTTTCTTCCTCTACTGCAATAAAGAACAAGTAAAAATCCATGATTAGACAAGGAAATTCATTTTAAAAAACTGACATCAAGGGAACAACTGTGACAACTTTGCTGCTAGTTGCTACTTATCAAAGAGGGTTGAGACATGAACTAGTGTCAGGTGCTAATTGAGGTAGGCCATACCCAGATTTTTTTCTAATTTTTACCAGTTGGATATGGCATGGATACGGCTTAAGAGTACCCGATACGTATCTGGGAGTATCCACGAAGTATTGGTATCGGATACGTATCGGATACGGGTTCGACACTTGTTTTGGAGTATTTGTGCTTCATAGCTTCCTAGCCTTCACAAGATCATGAACAAAGTGGCAGTCAACCTCAATGTGATTTGTTCTTTCGTGGAAGACAGGGTTGTTGGCAATGTGGATGGCAGCATGATTGTTAGAATGTAGGTAGCTGGAGATTGGGATGGAATGCCAATTTCTTCAAGGACAAAATGTACCCATTGTATATCAAACAAGCATGCTCGAGATTCCGCTTCAATGTGGGAGCAAGCAACAATAGCTTGTTTCTTGCTTCTCTAGACAACTGGATGATCTTCTAAAAGAATGCAAAAGCCTGAGGTCGAGCATCGGCCAATGGCGTCTCCTGCCTAATCTACATCAGCATACCAGTGATAGTGATCTCTTTAGAATGGGTCGCTTATAAAAGAGTCCTTCTCATGGAGCATGCTTCAGAACATTGAGAATTTGATGTACACTGATCCAATGCTCTGTAAAGGCCCGTTCATGTGTTGACTAAAAACCCCTACTGCAAATGAAATATCAGGTCGAGTGATTTTTAAGTAGATCAGTTTGCACACAACTCAATGATATTACTTCAGTTCAGAATTAGCTCCCCTTCATTCTGAAGCTTTTCATGGTAATCCATGGGAGTTGAAACGATTTTCGCATTAGTCAATACCCATTTCAATTAGATGATCTAGGACATACTTTCTTTAAGAGAGGTTTATCCCCATCTTAGACCGAAGAACTTCAATGCCTAAGAAGTATTGAAGTGCCCTCAAATCATTTGTATGGAAATGACATTGGAGTGCCTTCTTTAGCTTAGTGATGCCTTGATTGTCGTTGTCGGTGATGACAATATCGTCGGCATAAACTGCAAGAATGACATGTTCGTCAATGCTTTTATAGTGAAATAGCGAGTGGTCATTTGTTGATCTCTTGAAGCCAAGATTCTCAAAAACCATGCTTTGTTAAACCAAGCTCGAGGAGATTGCTTGAGGTCGTAGACAGAGAGGGATGTAGTTGGCAAACTTTCTTTGAGAAATTCCCCTCAGCAACAAAGCAAGGAGGTTGTTGCATGTAGACCTCCACTGCGAGATCCTCGTGTAAGAAGGCATTCTTCATATCTAGTTGATATAGGCCAATCTAGATGAGCAGCAAGGGAGATGAGGATGGGGACTTAGGCTATTCGGGTGACAGGACAGAATGGGTCAAAGAAGTCGGTCCCAAATTTATGTGTATCCCTTTGCCACAAGTCGAGCTTTGAGACGTTATACAGAGCCACCGAAACGATGTTTGACAGAGAACACCCATCAGCAACTGATCACATTCCTATCAGGTGTTGGATCTACCAGATCGGCAGATCCCATGTGTGATTATCTATGAGAGCAGCTATTTCATCTTCCACAGCAACTTTCCAACCCCCGTATTGAAGAGCTTCCTCATAATGCTTAGAAATGATTGTGGGATCCAAGGTTGAAGCAAAGGATCAGGCAGAAGGAGAGAGTTTGGCAAGACAACATGTTTTACAAATCAGATGACGAGTGGAGCAAGAGCAAATACCTTTTAAGAGTGCAACCGATTCACAAGATTCCAGACTGGTTGATGATGGGGTAAGTTGGAGATCTAAGGCCTTCTGGTTGTTGATACACTAAAGGAAATGTCGAGATAGGTGAGGTGGATGCTCAATTCCATAGAGGTGGAAGCATTGTGTGTGATGGTAGAAGTGTTGGAATAGAATTGATCATTATCATGGAAAGTAACATCGATTAGAGTTAAACATCTGTCAGTGAGAAGGATGAAAACACTTGTATCCTTTTTGCACTTGAGAATACCTCAAAAAGACTGTTTTGAGTGCTCGAAGATCGAGTTTATTGGCACTGAGGTCAAAGTTGGGATATAAGGGTTGAACCCAAATACTCAGAGCAGAAGATGAAATGGTGTTTTACCATGGTAGACAATAAAATACAGAGTTTTGGCCTAAAGGACTGATGAGGGATGACGATTAATATAAAAACTTGCTGTCAAAACTACTTGACCATTATATTTTTAGTAAGTGGGTTTGAATTGTGGATCTGCAATTAGACATGTCAAACTGGGTCAAAATCCGCGAGCACCCACAAATCGACCAATTTAAGTTGGGTTTGGGTGATGAAATTTACAACCCGTTGAAAATCACCCAAACCCATACCCACTAGTTTATATAAGCGGGTTGCACGGGTGACTCGTGGTAGCCCAACTAATTGAAGTCAATATATTTATATACACATTATACACACGCCTATTACAAGATGTTGTCTATTTTGAACAAGTTAAATCTTTACCTTTAATTGCAGCAATTCTATTCTCTTTATTTTGTGTTTGTAATAGACAACAAGTACTTGTAATATTAGGAATGTCTAATTGTAGTCTTAGAAGACAAAATCATGTGTTACTTTTTGTGAAATTTTATGTATGAAAAACTCATTGATTTTTCATATTTTACATCAAAATACAACAGCTAGTTGCTATCTTTTTTCTTTTAATTTTGTATAAACATAAGCGGGCAACTAATCGATTGGTTTGACGTCGAACATACCCACTAGTTTATATAAGCGGGTTGCACGGGTGACTCACGGTAGCCCAACTAATTGAAGTCAATATATTTATATACACATTATACACACACCTATTACGAGATGTTGTCTATTTTGAACAAGTTAAATCTTTACCTTTAATTGCAGCAATTCTATTCTCTTTATTTTGTGTTTGTAATTGACAACAAGTACTTGTAATATTAGGAATGTCTAATTGTAGTCTTAGAAGACAAAATCATGTGTTACTTTTTGTGAAATTTTATGTATGAAAAACTCGTTGATTTTTCAAATTTTACATCAAAATACAACAGCTAGTTGCTATCTTTTTTCTTTTAATTTTGTATAAACATAAGCGGGCAACTAATCGATTGGTTTGACGTCGAACATAGTAGTTGGTTGATTTTTTGCACTATATTTGACATCAAAAACATAGATACGAGTTGTTTTAATTGTTATTTTTAGTGTTAAGGGAAGCAACTAGCAACTTACTGTTGATTGGACACATTTTATACGGGCACCCGCTGGGTCGGGTTTGGGTGTGCCTTTCTTTCCTCCTTTTAGAAGTATCTCTTTTTACCCGCACCCACTAGACCCGCACCCGCAACGACCCAACCCACTGACCTGTTTGACAGGTCTATTTGCAGGTGATGTCGAGGCAATGGTGGTTCTTACACTCTGTTACTCCATTTTATTGAAAAGTGTGAATGCAAGAAGTTGATGAATCATTCCGTCATCTTAACAGAAACGGGAGACAACATACTGGACATATTCTAATGCATTGTATGTTCGGAGTTGGAATTACACTGAAACCATGCGGTGAAAAGCACAAATGATCGGAAAGACTTGTAGCAGGTTTCAAGTAATTGAAGTCAATTCATGAGAGAATGATCATCAATAAAGGACAAAAAATATCTATAACCATTATAGCTTGTGGTGCGGAAGAGACCACAAACGTCACTATTAATAAAATCAAACCAATTCAAAGATGTTCCTGTAGTGCGAGAAGGAAAGGATAAACGGTGTGCTTGCTTAATTAGCAAGAATCACACACGAGAATACTAGAAAGAGATGGTTCCAAAATCTCCAACTTGTCGAGCGAGGGGTGGCCATATCAGTGATGGAGTTGAAGAGGTGACTTTGACAAGAGACCAAGCGGCTTGGTGTATTAGTCGAGAAGTAGTAGAGGTCACCAGGTAAGCCTTGCCCAATCATCCTTAAAGTCCAAAAATCCTACAAAGTGAAACCAATGTCACATAGTAACATAAAGAATCAACAAGTACGGTCATTGATATCAAGTTAAAAAGAAATTGGAGTACACAGTGAACTAACGTAAGTTGTAGTTTTGGTTTTATTGAAGCGGTACCACAATTTTAACATTTTGATAGAGTTTTGATGGACCCATCTGCCAGTGACATATTTGTGAGGGATATAGGTATCATAAGAGGAAAAAAAGGTGTTGCATATTGGTCACGTGTCGGATGACACCAGGATCCATTATCTGGTCAGAGTGGGCAGCAAGCATTGAGGTGCCAACATTACCTGGGTTGGAGGCAACAAAATTGGCAGATGAGGAAGCAATCTACGAAGTATAGGGGTCTATGGAAGAGATAGTTTGGGAGGCGGAACTAGTTGTTTTTGAACATCAGCTAAAAGAGAGATCACATGGGATGGTCCATCAGGTTTTGAAGTCTAAGAGAAATGAGTTGTGCCATGACCTCGTCGACGCCCATATATTGAGTATCAACTTTCCTCGAAATATCCTAATTCCAGCTGAATGTGCACTTTGTACAAGGTGTTCAACCACAACCCCTCCCACGAGGACCAACGACGACGACTACATGAGCCTTAGTGCGCCCAATGGTAATTGTTGGTGTGTCAGATTGTGAGAGGTGGTTGTAGGCGTCGTCTAGGATGGGATATTTGTCCGTGTTGAGGAAGATGCTCTGAACTGCAACTAACTTTGGGTGCAGGACATGAAGGAACCTGGCCGTATTGAGGTCTCATGTTCTTTTGTTTGGGTTTTCGCATAAACCAAGTGAAAACAAGTTATTCAAGTGAGATAGATATTGAACTGTTTCAAAATAGGCCTCCAGAGTTTACTATCCTTGATGTGTGGAGAACAACTTGTCCCACAAATTGTAAATGTGAAGGGCATTGGACTCTTGGGTGCAGAAATTCTTTGCCACATCCCAGATGTCTTTGACGTTGTGGTAGAGCGTATATTTTGAAGCAATAGCAGGCTATATACTATTCTACAACCAGTAGATGACGAGGTTGTTATCTTGACACCATATGTCAGTGTCCTCTACAGGTTTAGTGATAAACTTAAGTTTGTTGATGGGCTTAATAAACGTATATATGGCATTTATCCATAACAAGCAGTTGGAACTATTACTTTCTATCACAAAAATAATAGACAGACCATTATTGTAAACCATGATAGGAGGCTTGTCCTTCGTCAATGACAGGTCAATATCAGAAAGATGCATGATAATGACAAATTACAAGGTTACTGCAAGAAAGCACGGTAGTCAACAACAGTTGCTACCGAAATGTAACACGGTAGGTAAAGAGAAGCAATTTACTTCACTAGAATGAAAACAAAGTGGGAAAACAAAAAACATTACCAGAATGATGCAAGCTAGGTGGGGAGGGAGGGCGCTATCACGGGAAAGAAGCACTGTGTTAGGGAAAATAGTAGTCCCCTAATAAGACGCATGCATTAGGGGTCACATGGGGAGGAAGAACATGATAAGGAAGCCCTTACTACTTGCGGATTAGAGAGACGACCACCTTAGTCCTTGATCAAGAACCATGGGGGAAGCCAAGAAGCCACAGTAGCGGCTACAGCTCGTGCTCAATTTGCTCCATGCAGACAGTGGCGGCTAGAGCTTGTGCTCATGTTTACTCCTTGCAGGCGATTGGTAGCCCTTGTGTTATAAATACTACAGCCAGCATGGTCATTGAAGCAAAGATAGTGTTTTCATGCAGGAGGGCAGCAATGATCATGCGTTGTTGCTGCTTGACGGGTAGAGGTTGCTAATGCAACCTGCGGGAGGGTGACAGTCCTGTGTGGTTTGACCGCGAACAGCCCCTTGTTGTTGTTGCTGCTACGGCCTACGGGAGGGCGACGACAGCCCCACGCTGCTACTGCTTGACTAGCACGACGATTGTTGTAGCCTACTAGGGGTGAGCTTTCAATTAATTCTATCGGGTACGGTTAATTCAGTTCGGTTAAATGGTTAATTTGTCATTTTGAGATTTTAACCATTAACCTAACCGAATTGAGTCGGTTAAATTGTCCAATTGGTTAATTTGGTTAACCAAATAACACCCATGTAATAATATTATTTGAAATACTCAGAATTTTGAACAATTGTTATATTACAGTAATATTGTTGTAAATATAATTCTATATTGCTCGTGAAAGCTTCATTACTATATCTATGGGGAAGTTTTTTGAAATAAAAGTACAAATATAAACGCATATATAAATATGTAGGATATTTTTATGAATAATTCTGACTATTCGGTTAGTGCGGTTAACCAAACAAAAAATATCTTTAACCTTCAAATTAACCATTTAACCGATTAACCAAGATGAATTAACCAAATTAACCAAAAAATTAACCATTCAAAATTAACCGTTTGGTTAATCGGTTATTAACCAAGTTCTGCTCAACCCTATAGCCTACGAGAGAGTGGCGGTTGTTGCAACCTGCGGGAGGGCGTTGGAGGCCATGCATTGCTACTAGCTGACCAACGTCAACAACACCCTGGTGTCGGTGGTTGTGGCGCAAAAAGAAAAATAATATGCTTGTAATCAAGGAATGAGGTTTCCACGAAATCGTCAAAAATTTCGAGAAATTTTTGATTTCGCCAGCATCTGCTACAAAATCATGTGGTTGTAATGTTGTGTCAAAATTAGCGAAATCTTTCACCTGATTTTCGGAATTTTCCAAGGATACAGTAAAGTTTACTGATCTCCTACATGAAGGACTCCCCCACCTATCCCATATATGATTTCATTGCATAAAACGATGCATATAGGTGTAGAGTTCATGCCTATGAAATTTCATGAAATTCATTCATTTTGGCATTGAAACGGGCATTGTTGCATTTATCAAAAAATGTGTTTCCATGTTGTCGAAAAGGCATCGAAATCGGATATCACATTCCTTCGTTTTAATGCCCTTATACCATTTTGATATTGTTAAATAATGCATTTACATATTCTGTTTGCTATTTTCCTTTTCTATATGGACCTATGTGTAATTGTTCCACTTATATATTTTGGGTACACACATTGTGCAACCCTACGGTTTCTCATTTTACTTTTCTCATGGTACTAGAGCAGGCGTAACCTGGGCGCCGCCGCCTCTCTCTCTCTTTCTTCCCCTCCCTTCCTTCCCTTCTTCTCTCTCTACCCCCCCCCGACCAGTTGCCGCAGCAGCACAGCCGGTCGCCGCAGCAGCGCAACAGGGCGTCAGCGCCGGTGCCGCCCGGCTGGCGTGATCCAACGCAAGCCAATCGCTCACCTCACGGTTTTCTCCTAGCCGTCGTCTTCTCCAAGCCACCCACACTCCTGGGCACCTGTGTGAGCCTTTTCCAGCTCTGTCTACTGCCTTCCCGTATAGGCCTTTGAGCCACCGGGTCTCTTGTTGCGCCTAGGCATAGCCCGTATGTAACTGGTCCACCCAATTTTTCTCTTATGCCTGTTGCCACCTAGCTGAGGACCTAGGCGGTCATCTACTACTTGTACCTGCCTTCTATTGCTCGCCTTAGTGTTGGTTCTCTGCCTCCTGTGTCATGGCTTCCTCACATGACGATCATCGTCGTCAGGTTACTACTGTCAAGATGGATGGGCGCAACTACCAGCACTGGGTTTGTTCCATGGAGATTTATGCTAAATCTCAGAGGAAACATTCCCACCTGACGCGTGATCCACCTCCTGCTCCTTCTTCTACTCCCAACTCCCAAGGATATCAAGGCCTATGATGACTGGGTCGATTCGACTGTGATGACATGGATTCTCAACAGCAGCGAAACAAATCACTGTTACCTTACTACATCTACCTACCGCTAAGGAAATGTGGGATCAGTTGGCTAGCACTTACTCTCACAGCAAAAATCCCAAGAAGGTGTTCGACTTAAATAAGCAGCTGACTCGTCTACAGTTTTCAGGACCTGACCATGTTGATTACTTCTCTGCCTTCAAGGGACTCTGGGGTGAACTGGAGACCTACCACCCTCTGTCCACTGATTTAGCTACCATGCAACGTCAACGACAGGAGTTGCAGGTAGTCCAGTTTTTGTGTGGCCTTCCTGAGTCTTATGTTGGTGTTGTAGATCAGATCCTTGCCAGTGATCTACTGCCTACGTTGCAGAGTGCCTTTCAGCGCCTTCAACGACTGCCTGCCTCTTCTTCTGAGTTACCTGCTGAGACTGGAGATACTATTGCCCTCGCTGCTATGTCAAGTCATGGTTGTGGCCGCGGTTGTGGTCGCTTTCAGGAGAACCGCCCTCCTCCTAGAGCTGGGAGGGGGCGTGGTTCGTTTGTATGTGGTGCGTCCTCTAGCCCTCCCAATGCTTCTCGCCCTCCGTCTGATCAGCGGATCTGCAATTTCTGCGGTCAGTCTAACCACGTTGAAGAAAAGTGTTTGGAGAAATATGGCAAACATGCATGGGTCAATGTTGCTTCTGAAGCCAATACTACTTCTGAAATAGCTACCCAGCCTCAAGCTACTGAATCGTCCATCTCTACTACTGCTGATTTCATCCGTTCAGAGGTGGAACGCCTACTACTTGAGCGCACTGGATCGTCATCTACTGCTACTGTTGGGGCTCATGTTGCAACCTACTCTGGTTGTGATTCTGCTTTTCTAAGTGCACCCTCGTCTAGTACTGGTAATACAAAATGGGTGATTGATTCGGGTGCTTCGTCTCACATTTATGGAAATCGGTCTCTTTTCTCGAATTTATCTAAACCGGTTTCTAAATCGTCTGGTATGCTTGCTGATGGCTCAAAATCTGCTGTGTATGGGATTGGTGACATTGTTACTCAGTTTCTGTTGAAATCTGCTCTATATGTGCCTCGTTTTCCTCGAAACTTATTATCTGTTAGCAAAATTGTGCGTAGCCTGAACTGCAGTCTCACCTTTGCCCCTGGTACTTGTACTTTTCAGGTCCTTTGCACGAGGATGAAGATTGGTGGGGGGCATGAAGGACCTGATGGTCTCTTATCTGGATGACTTGAAAAAGATCGGCACTCTAGCTCTAGCTTCAGCACTATCATCTTCAGTTTCATCTTTGCAGTGCCATTACAGACTTGGACATTCGTCATCTGAGAAAATGAAGCATGTCATTTCTGGTGTAGGAACGCACAGTTTTCAGTGTGAGTTGTGTAAGTTAGGAAAACAGTCTAGAACTGTCTATCCTAAACGGTCTCAGATTAGTAGTAAAAATATTTTTGATCTTGTTCATGTTGATGTATGGGGTCCTTGTCATGTTCCAAGTTTATCTGGAAATAAATACTTTATTCTGTTTATTGATTATTTTTCTCGTGCCACATGGTTGTTTCTTCTGAAAGATCGGTCCCAAGTATTGCCTACAATAAAATCCTTCTTTGCTGAAATTAAAACCCAGTATTTTTATGAATGTTAAGATTCTGAGAACAAATAATGCTTTGGAATTTGTTCAGAAAGAAGTTGAGCTTTTTTGTAGTTCTGTCGGTACTATTCATCAAACATCATGTGCCTATACACCTCAATAAAATGGAGCTGCAGAGAGGAAAAATAGACATTTACTTGAGGTTACTAGAACCATCATGCTACACTCTAATGTTCCTAGACATTTTTGGCCAAAAGCCATCCTTACTGCCTGTTTTCTAATTAATCAATTGCCTTCTTCTGTGATTGGTAACAAGATTCCTGTACAGGTTCTACAACCAAATATGCCTCTTTTTTCTGTCCCTCTGAGGATATTTGGATCGATCTGCTTTGTGCGTTTACTTGGACCAAATTATGACAAATTATCTCCTAGAGCAGAAAAATTCATTTTCTTGGGTTATTCACGTACTCAAAAAGGGTATAGGTGTTATAATCCTACTACTAAAAAATGGTTCACGAGTAGTGACGTGGTCTTCTTTGAGGATACACCTTTTTATTCTGCTAAAGGGGATACCTTGAGTTCGGATATAATAACAGCACCATTACCAGTCATCAGTGATTGCATATCTGATACTTCACCTACTGAAACTGCTTCTCCTCCGCTTATTGTGTATCAATGCAGGAACCAGTCACCGACTGCTCAAGACCCCCCCATGCAACACCAATCTCCTCCTCTAGAAGGTCCTACACCTGCTGAGGTAACTTCTGACTTAGATTTGCCTATTGCTCTCAGAAAAGGCACTTGTTCTTGTACCTCTCATAATATTGCTAATCATGTCTCTACTGCACATCTGAGTATTCATGTCAGTAATTTTGTTGCTGCTCTATCTGCTATTGTTGTTCCTAAGAATATCCATCATGCTTTACAAAGTTCTGCCTGGACAAATGTCATGACAGAGGAGATGACTGCCCTTGCTGATAGAGGAACTTGGGAGTTGGTGGATCCACCTCCCAATTGCAAGCCTATTGGTTGCAGATGGTATATGCTGTGAAGTATCAACCTGATGGAACTGTGGAACATCTGAAGGCACGCCTGGTGGCCAAAGGGTACACTCAAACCTATGGTATTGATTATTTTGAGACGTTCTCTCATGTTGCAAGACTTAATTATGTCCGAGTACTTCTTTCTGTTGTTGTCAACTTAGATTGGCCTCTTATTCAACTAGATGTTAAAAATGCTTTTCTGTATGGTGATCTTCAAAAAGTAGTCTATATGGAGCAACCACATAGGTTTGTTGCTTAGGAGGAGTCACACAAGGTTTTCCGTCTAAAAAAATCTATTTATGGACTAAAGCTGTTACAACCTCAATTTTGCATATGTTTTCATAATTGAATTGTAAAGATTTTGTGAATATGGACTTAATTGAAAAGGTTGTATGCTTTGCTTCAAAAGATGGATTTCTTTGCAAATCTTCCTTTTGATAGGAATTTTGTGGTTCCTATTATTATATTAATCCAATAATGGATATAAAAGAGGAGAAAAGAAGAAAAGTCCAAATAATAGAAAAAGATACAAGATAATGGATATTAAGCAAAGTATTTATAAAAATACATAGAAATCTCTAGAAAGTGGCATTAATGGCCACAATTGAATTCGTTTACATATGATTTCTAATGAAAGAAATAGGAAAAGAAGAAAAAGGAAATAAAGGATAAAGAGAAATCCTTGAAAAGAAATCTTTTAATAAAGAAATAAATTAGAAAATGGATAAAAGATAAGGAAAAGGCAAAGGAATATTCCCAAGATGGAATTTCGAGCCATTAAGGTTCCTTGAGGTCCAAGGAATTCAAGATATTAATTTAATGGCAAAGGAAAGAGAAAATATGTGAGATATATATATAATTGAGTGATAACTTGCAACTAAAGAGAAGGACCCGATTTCTTTAGATAATAAACCAAAATTTGGCATGATGATAGATTAGGTCTTTATAGACTTTCCCTTAAAATTTGGGATCAAACGGGTAAGCGATTTGGGAGATACGATTTTTGAAAGTATTCCTAAAGTGTGGAGGAAATCATTAAATGTCACATTCATCCTATTAATCTGAAAATGGTGTTCCTGGCTCTTGGATGAGGGTCGTTGGATTTAGGATCCAACGGTAGTTGTTCTTCGCGCTCTTCTTTTAGAAAAGAACAGGGAAGTGAGTTTATAGGATCGGATTTCTCAATGACCTCTACACGAGAGTTTTTGGGAAGAGTCTCATTGAGATCATGAGAGGAAGACGCACCTAATGATTCCTAAAATCCTATCTTATTGACTGGGATTGGGAGTTTCCCCAAAATAGCCAGACTCCATGGGAACTGGCCTACAGCCCGCCTGTATATAAGGGGTAGAATTCCCCTTTGAGAACTCCCTCATGCTCGCGTGACCCCGTGAAATCCCCAGCACCTATCCCCTGCCTTTGATTTGCTACCCGTTCCCTGAATTCCCTCTGCTCTACCCCTGGTGCCGCTGCCAAAGCAGATCCTTCTCGTTCCAACCATCCAATGCACCTACGAAGGAATTGATCCTGCCAACATGTTCGGCCGGAGTTGCCGAAGGGAAACGTTGCGTTTCGTATACAATCAGGCGGCGACATCGCGAGGTCAACCCTGGAGTTGACCGGCATCGGCGCTTCTGTCTCGCGTTGTGCAACGCGAGGTTCGGTCGTGAGGTTGAAGAAGAATAGAGAGAAAAGACTCTCTTACCCCCGGCACGCGTGAAGGAGATCAAGGGCAAAAGGGTATAACTGCCGGATCAGGGACCCTGTACGCGCAGGGCTGAGGTGGCGAAGCCTTATTCGCAGAAGCCGGTCCGTGTGGCTCAGATAGATGACGTGGCGGCCAGTGATTGGCCAAAGGTAATTTACCTTGTGAAATTCGTAGTTAATCATTGGCAGCTCCGATGGAAACATGCAAAATATGAAAATTGATCAGGAGAACGCGTAGAATCCAATAAAAATACTTTTAAAGCCTGATTTTGTTCTTATTTGTAAAAGTATGCTAAGTTAATGAAAAGTGCTTTGTAATTATGTTAGAAACCCTAATTGAAATTAATGGTTAAGTTCATGATGCTTAATTAGTGAAATTAAGTAATAGTAACCTGTTGAAACGTTAAATTATGAACTTGAACCTGATCTAGATGACTTAGTGCATGGTTTAGGGTTTTACACCAATTATGAATGATAAAGCATTTAGAAATCTTAATTTAGGGTTCCATGTGCATAAATAAGCTTTAATGGGCCTTAAAACCCTAATGTTAGTAATTATGATTCTTAATGGCTTTAATTGTTTAAATTCGTGTATAAAGCTGAGATATAATGGTTCTAAGCTATTTTGAGTATAAAAGTTCCTAATTGTGGATAAATACCCTTAATTTGGTAATTAGGGTTTCCTAGTGGATTAATGTGATATTAGCGATAATTCGAGTTCATATGTAAAGTGAACTATAATGAAATATGAGTTGTCAATTTGAAAGAAACCGAATATGATAATTGGGTCTAATGATCTTGAAATAACTTAAAGGATAAAGATGGTAGCTTTAGTATAAAAGAGAAATAATAGACTTTAATTGGGCTTATGATGTTGAAATTAGGGTTTGTGAACTAAGAGAGCATTAAATGTGATAAAAGTATTATGGAGGCTAAAACCTTAATAAAACTCTAAAGTGGCCTAGAAAGCCTAAGATGGAATCCAAGTCTATCTTAAGAATGTTTTGGATAAACTATAATACTTGGATGTATTGCATTAATTTCAGGATATTGTTGATTGCTTGTTTGATTGTTCTTTATCATTATTGCTTGGACATCAAGTTGCTCTGGATCAGGTATGTGGTTACGTTTATGGTTAATCGCTTTAGTTTCACGGCGATTCTTGGATGTTTTATCGGTTGCCTGAAAATAACTGCTTGGATGACTTTTATTTCATGCAACTATAGAGTGACTATGAATATCACAATTATAATATAAGTGTGTATTCTCGCACCTACATGCCACCCTGATGGATGATGCCAAAAGGTCAAGCCCAGGAGGAAAGACCCATGGGCACCATGAGTGGTGACCCCAGACACCAAGCTCGGGATTGAGAAGGTGGTCTTTATTGCATGACTAATGGGCACCATGAGTCGTGACCCCAGGCACCAAGCTCGGGATTGAGAAGGTGGCCTTAAGTCATTGGCAAAAGAGAAACCCTAAGGAGGGTATGCCAGGGTTAGGGCAAAAGCGGTGGAGAGTGTCACATTGAAAGCGTAAATTGGCTTGTTAATTAACTTGATTGTGATATTTAGATTGTTAGCCATATGTGTGAAATTTTGATTGTCCCCACATACCGGCATATTCTTATATGCTGACCGACGTTTTGTTTGTCGGTGTTTTAGGTACAAAGTTGAAAAGGACAAACAGTAAAGTGACATATTGTGAAAGTAAGAATTAAAGTGCAAGGAGGATTAGTTAGAATAGACTCCAACTGGGGATAGAAGTAGATATCCAAGTTTTTGAAAAAGGTATGCAAAGTTTATTTTATACCAGATTTCAGTTTAGTTTGGTAGAATTTCATAATTATTACTGATTATTTGTCGAACCATTGATCATGTTAATTGGGATAACGGCTCTGACCTTTTGGTCTCCCTTAATTGGGGGTACCGGGAGGCGGGGTCGTTACATTTGGTATCAGAGCATTGGTTCCTCATTTAATCTTTAGTAATTATTAAATTTTACAAACTTTGTAGAACCCAAGGGAGTTATTAGAGGATTTTCCGAAAGACAAAGGTGTCTAGAAAAGGATCACGTCCGGGGTCTGGCAATATTTTCCTCCGCACCGCTAGTCGGAATACGAGGACTCCCGGATTGGTGTGACTCTCTAGCCAATGTCTCAGGATTTGACTCGAAATAAGATACCTTTAGGACTCTCTCATCTTGTTCATCCCTTCTCAACTCAAATGTTGTTAAGGATTTTAAGGATTAGGGTTTTTCTCTCTTTTCCTCACCCTCTTGAGGTATGGGTAAAGTTGATAAGGTTTAAGGAATCCTCCACCAAATTAATGAAAATCATGTAAATTAGATGTCATGGACATAAGTTTAATAGTTTAAGCATAAACGAAAGAATAGATACATGCTTAGGTCGTATGACATATGTTGTCATGCCCTCAGGACAGACCTGAGGCTAGACCTTATTGCCAGGAGGATGAGTAGAGGAAGTTAGTCTTGGAAGTAGCTGGCACATTCTCTGAGGATGATGCTAACCCTAACCCTAAGTGGTGGTTAGAGAGAGAGATGACACGATGAGTTAGATGTCATGATAGACCAGGTGTGTGGGTGCACATGCTTTCGGATGCCCATGACGATATGAGTCATGTGAGGTTGGATGACCTAGTACCTTTGACGACCCAACTCGGGAAAGGGTCGTGCATGTTAGAGTGAAGAATAGCTCCTTCAATGATGAGGTTAGTGAAGAACCTATAGAAACCCTATGGGCTTATGTGAGTAGGGCATAACATGCACCCAGAGTACGTCAGTAGTGCGGGCAGTAGGTTGAAACCCTGGCCAGGAGAGTATGTTGGATAGCTTATGAGATAAGCATAAAGAGCTATGGATAATCTTGAGCAAACATAAGTTTGAACATATGCTTCACCCATGTAGGGGTACGCTTGTGAGCTTGATCCTTCATGGAGAGAGGACCTCTAGTAGTAAGGTTGTTTGTAGGGTTAGCTCTAGAGAAAGAGAGAGCAGGACCCAAGCAAGAAGGTTGGAAGCTTAGACTCCGAGATATGAGCAACAGTGGGGAGTTGAGGATGATGCGACCTAAGTGGATGATAGCGGTTGCCTCATGCTTGATCCCTGGAGGCTGATGATATCTTGGTTGCCTTTAGAGGAACCAAACCCTAGAGAGAGGATGAGGCTTCTGGTACCTATGTGCCTATGGTATAGGTGTTTACCTTCTGAGATGGGAAAAAGAGTTCCTTAGACCCTGAAGAGGTTTAGTAACAAGTTGTGAGGCCTTACACTTAGTTGGTTGTCCTTGAGGAAGACTCCACTCTGAAGTGTTGTTCAAATAGAAGGATCATGGGAAGTGCATGTCATACCTTGTACATGCTTGGTTCGTGGTGAAAAGGTTGAGCATGCAGTTGGACATCCAAAAAGTGAACCTAGGGTTCTAAGACCTAAGAGGGGAAGTGGTGTGATGCTCATGATGAGATTTGAGTTTCTATATATTCGAGCATGGCACTCCTCATGTTGAGAGGAAAGGGAAACCCCTTAAGTCTAAGGTATGTTTGATGAACCCCTCACAGCTAAGTTGGTGACATGGAAAGGTATGATCTTAATCCAATGTTGAGGAATGAGAACAAGTATGACCTAGCATGGTTTAGTAGGTGGTCTGCTTGTGCCTTAGTAGCATGCTAGGGTTAAGCATGCTCAGGTGGATGTAAACCCTAGACATAAGGACGTTTGTGACCTTTGTTCCTATCAAGAGATAGTTTCCTCCCATCCTGGGAGAGGGACCCTTTTGTAGGGTGTATACCAGTTTTGTTGGTTTTGAGGTAACCTAAAGAGGTCTCATAGGATCTTGAGAAGCTAAGTGAAAAGTACATAGTATGAGAATGAACCTGTAGACCCATAGATAATCATCTCTAAGTGCATCTGGATGTGTTACCATGGAGGCAACCGGTATGGGGCCTGACCAAGGTAGGCAGGTCGCCATGACCCCTATGAAAGGATGAAAGTCAGCCCAGGAATGTAGAGAGAGATGATGAAGGCTTGGGTAAGGTTCTAAGTTGGACATGTACTATGTTAGAATCCTAAGTCTATCCTAGGGTCAGGTAGGGATAAGACCGATGGAAGTAGGAGTTGCCTAATTCCCTAGTACACATGACCATAGGGTCGGGAGGTAACAGCTATCATTGTCTGAGGGTCATGGGTTAGGAGATTGATCACCTTCATGAACTCATGGGACCCAAAGGGCAGATGAAGAGGGCACTCTCTGATGCATAAGGGAAGAGGGATGACCCCAAAAGTGTCGGCACCCTACAGACCTAGAGGAGATGACCAAGGATGGTGTGTGGACCCAAGTGGGTTCAAGACCAGTTTTTCATGGAAGTAACCTGGATATTGAGATGATCGTAATGTAGAGACATATGTTGCATGTTTCAACTTAGATTTAAAGGTGTACTGGCAAGGTGGGATGTACCATCTCTACTCTTGGAATGGGAAGAACTTTGTATTTGGACTGTAGCCAAATGCTTATTTCCTCTTGTTATGGGAGTGAGAGATAGGACAGTACGCATGCCATACACCAAGGATAAAGATGATGTGAGTTAGAATGTTCTTATGAGGTATGGGGACAGAGATGATAACGTGCCCTTGTGGAGTGTACGATGTGTGGATGTTGTACAAACACCAAGAGTACTAAGGTAGTCACCTTGTGATGATGTTTTTAACATGAGTTGTGATATACAAGGTTGAGTTCGATAACCAAGAAGATGAGCTCTGAGTTTCTTTGATGAAGATAGACTTAGAGTCCGAGATGAGATGATAAGTGGAATACAGGGAAGTGTATGTCTTCATTGTTACCTAGCACTTAAAGATGAAAGGTGGTAATGGATGCTCTTGTTGAGATGCAGCTGCCTAGTTTAGCTGGAGGCTAGAAGAGGTTGTTAGGTGATAAATGTATATTTATCCCTTTTATTTATATATATATATATATAGGATTATTTTGTTATTTATTCTCTTAGTTTCATAATTAATTGTGTTATTTTAGATTTTTCTCTTTAATTGGAGTTTTAATTCTATTTTCTTGGGTTTGGTAGGAAAATTACACAATTTGCAGCAGTCCTGAAATTCATATATACCCTCCACCAAAAGTGACATAACTCTTGCATTCGAACTCCAAATTGAATGTACAAGTATTCATTGGAAAGGAAATTTAATTTCCTAAAATAAAATCCTATTATTTGGACCGCTTTTGTGCTTTTCACGGGAGAGAAATATGTTTGAAATTGCTGCTGCTAGAATCTGCATTAAAGGGAGTTACATGGTCAAGATAATTAAAGACAACCAACTTTCGATTTGACCATATCCAGAAAATTCAAAATTTGATCTCCCTCTCTTTTTCCCCCTCTTTTGAGGGCAGCCTACCCCCTCCCCCTCCTATAAAAGGAGGGACTCTTCACTTGTAAAAGCATTCCATTCTTCATTCCAATTCATCTAATTTTGAGTTGTAGACCACATCTTGTATAATGTTGGATCTCATTTTAGTTTGCATTTCTTTTGGTCTTGTTATGTCTGAGTAAACCTCTCTGGGGCATGGGAGTAGCCCCTTAGCCCGGTTCTATTCAATATAATCAATTATATTCCTCCATCAAACAAATGTCTTCTCTCTGTTTATGCGTGGTTATTTGGATGATCTGATATATTCTTATGGAGTGATATGACCGTGGATCTCTGTAAGAACGAAACAATAGTCCCTTAATTGCGATTATCATCTTTTCGTCTTTTTAATCTTATTCTTGTTATAATCCTTGGTGACGCGACCACCTGAGCCTTGGGTTTGAACGCCAGTTTGAATTCACATACTTTTTGATATGACCGTGGATAATGGCATGTTGGACGGTTGGGCAATGATCCGTGAACGTCGGGACCAACGGGTTCACGGGAAGTCCAACCCTTGTGAGTTTGTCCGTAAGGACGTGTAACCACAAGGTCCTAATTTGATCCTTGGAGTTTAGAATTTGATTAGTTGAATAGGAACGTGGTTTTGGTGGTGATCTTCCGGACCCCAGATCTTTATTTCTTGATTAGTTAAATTTTATTTCAACACTTTTATTTTTGTTCTTAGTATTAACAACTCTCTCAAATCGGGATTTAATTCTTATACTTGTAATCGGATTTGGATTTCAACTTTTCTTTTCCGCCGTCCCTTGGATCGATACCTATCTATACTAAGTTGACTTGTTGTTCACAATAAGTTGACAACCGGGTTAGAAGGTTAAACTCTAGGACTGTTCCTAGTAATTGTTGCGTGTACAACGACGCGCATCATTAGGTTAACCCTAAGTTTGAAAAATGAGATATGTTTGGCTAACACTCAGATGTAACGAGATCTGTTGATCAGGTTAGTGGTTGTTTACTTAGCCAGCCTAGACCTTGATGCGATAAAAGGATGGTTGTAGAACCTCAGATGCACTTCTACGGAAAAGAAGGTGATGAAACCCCGACTAGAGTGTTCTAGGGTTTTGAGGAATCAACCTTAAGGAATCATGACATACAAGAGATCATGATTTTAAGTGCATCATACACCGTGGTACTACTAAGATAGGAAGTGGTAGTAGTACTTTGGATGCCTAAGATGAAGATGCATGTGGCTAGTCGTCATGCAAGCCAGGAGGTGAAGGATGAACACCAGTAACCCATAAGTTTGACATAGAGCATAAAGAGTCCCTGAGAGGGAATGGGAGTTCATCACTATGGATGTAGTGGTAAGTCTCCCCTGAACCGAGGAAGGTCAAGATGCTATGTGGGTTATGGTAGATCACCTTACCTAGATGACATGATCTTAGGGAGAGAGAGAGTATTGTCAAGGGACAGATCCAGTTGAACTACATATGAGAGAGAGATGGTTCAACTACACCATGATGCGAGTTCCAAGAGTCTTTAAGTATAACCTAAAAATTCACTTCCATAATGTGGAAGTAGATACATGAAGAACTCAATGTTAGTACAGCTTAGCACCCCTACCTGATGGTTAGTATGATCCAGACTAGAGGGTCTGATGAGAGCATGTGTGCTCATTCGGGGTGGTACATGGAGACAGTTCTTGTCCTATGTAAGATGTGATGATAACCACCATAGCCGGTATCGGGATGTGAAGGGGCTCTATAAGGGAGGTTGTGCCGGTCACCACTTCATTAAAGATGATGTTGGTGAAGGGACCTCGCGAAGGTCAGAAAAGACCACAGTGTGTGTAGATGATGTCACCTTGATCATGCGATGGCTGAGAAAGCCCAGGGACGACATGAATCCTGAGCTGATGCAAGGCAGACTGACATACAGTTCACTGTGGGAGAATATGTGATATGAAATCCGACCCTCTGAGCTATAGCTGAGAAAGCTGAGTCCCCGATACATGGGTCCGTTTGAGATGGATTGGTGGAGATGCTTGTGTATAGTCTTACCCCTCAGGATAATGTGATGTGTGATGAGTTCCATGTGTCCAATCTAGAGCACTATGTGAGGTACCCAAGCCATGTGTTGAGCCATGAACCCAGTTAGCTTTGAGAGAAGCTGAAATGTCCTGAGTCACCTATGAGGGTACAAGGTACCAAGGTGAGAAAGAACTCAGATGCAAGAATATGAGATGATGAAGGTTCTTGGGAGGCACCATGGAGAGGGTAAAACCACATGGGAGCCATAATGGACATGAGGAAATCTATCCTGTTTGGTTGAATGTTTGAGGGAATTTTGAGGGCAAAATTCCTATAAGAGGGGAAGGTTGTTACAAGCTCAAATTTGCATATGTTTTCATAATTGAATTGTACAGATTTTGTGAATATGGACTTAATTGAAAAGGTCGTATGCTTTGCTTCAAAAGATGGATTTCTTTGCAAATCTTCCTTTTGATAGGAATTTTGTGGTTCCTATTATTATATTAATCCAATAATGAATATAAAAGAGGAGAAAAGAATAAAAGTCCAAATAATAGAAAAAGATACAAGATAATGGATATTAAACAAAGTATTTATAAAAATACAAAGAAATCTCTAGAAAGTGGCATTAATGGCCACAATTGAATGAATTTCGTTTACATATGATTTCTAATGAAAGAAATAGGAAAAGAAGAAAAAGGAAATAAAGGATAAAGAGAAATCCTTGAAAAGAAATCTTTTAATAAAGGAATAAATAAGAAAAAGGATAAAAGATAAGGAAAAGGCTAAGGAATATTCCCAAGATGGAATTTCGAGCCACTAAGGTTCCTTGAGGTCCAAGGAATTCAAGATAATAATTTAATGGCAAAGGAAAGAGAAAATATGTGAGAGATATATATAATTGAGTGATAACTTGCAACTAAAGAGAAGGACCCGGTTTCTTTAGATAATAAACCCAAATTTGGCATGATGATAGATTAAGTCTTTATAGACTTTCCCTTAAAATTTGGGATCAAACGGGTAAGCGATTTGGGAGATACGATTTTTGAAAGTATTCCTAAAGTGTGGAGGAAATCATTAAATGTCACATTCATCCTATTAATCCGAAAATTGTGTTCTTGGCTCTTGGATGAAGGCCATTGGATTTAGGATCCAACGGTAGCTGTTCTTCGCGATCTTCTTTTGGAAAAGAACAGGGAAGCGAGTTTATAGGATCAGATTTCTCAATGACCTCTACACGAGAGTTTTTGGGAAGAGTCCCATTGAGATCAGGAGAGGAAGACGCACCCAATGATTCCTAAAATCCTATCTTATTGACTGGGATTGGGAGTTTCCCCAATGAAGCCGGACTCCATGGGAACTGGCCTACAGCTCGCCTGTATATAGGGGGTAGAATTCCCCTTTGAGAACTCCCTCATGCTCACGTGACCCCGTGAAATCCCCAGCACCTATCCCCTGCCTTTGATTTGCTACATGTTCCCTGAATTCCATCTGCTCTACCCCTGGTGCCGCTGCCAAAGTAGATCCTTCTCGTTCCAACCATCCAGTGCACCTACGAAGGAATTGATCCTGCCAACAGGTTCGGCCGGAGTTGGCGAAGGGAAACACTGCGTTTCGTAAACAATCGAGCGGCGACATCGCGAGGTCAACCCTGGAGTTGACCGGCATCGGCGCTTCTGTCTCGCACTGTGCAATGCGGGGTTCGGTCGTGAGGTTGAAGAAGAATAGAGAGAAAAGACTCTCTTACCCCCGACAGGCGTGAAGGAGATCAAGGGCAAAAGGGTATAACCGTCGGATCAGGGACCCTGTTCGCGTGGGGCGCGCGGGGCTAAGGTGGCGAAGCCTTATTCGTAGAAGCCGGTCCGCGTGGCTCAGATAGATGACATGGCGGCCAGTTATTGGCCAAAGGTAATTTACCTTATGAAATTCGTAGTTAATCATTGGTAGCTCCGATGGAAACATGCAAAATATGAAAATTGATGATGAGAACGCGTAGAATCCAATAAAAATACTTTTAAAGCCTGATTTTGTTCCTATTTGCAAAAGTATGCTAAGTTAATGAAAAGTGCTTTGTAATTATGTTAGAAACCCTAATTGAAATTAACGGTTAAGTTGATGATGCTTAATTAGTGAAATTAAGTAATAGTAACCTGTTGAAACGTTAAATGATGAACTTGAACCTGATCTAGATGACATAGTGCATGGTTTAGGGTTTTACACCAATTATGAATGATAAAGCATTTAGAAATCTTAATTTAGGGTTCCATGTGCATAAATAAGCTTTAATGGGCCTTGAAACCCTAATGTTAGTAATTATGATTCTTAATGGCTTTAATTGTTCAAATTCGTGTATAAAGATGAGATATAATGGTTCTAAGCTATTTTGAGTATAAAAGTTCCTAATTGTGGATAAATACCCTTAATTTGGTAATTAGGGTTTCCTAGTGGATTAGTGTGATATTAGCGATAAATAGAGTTCATATGTGAAGTGAACTATAATGAAATATGAGTTGTCAATTTGAAAGAAACGGAATATGATAATTGGGCCTAATGATCTTGAAATAACTTAAAAGGATAAAGATGGTAGCTTTAGTATAAAAGAGAAATAATAGACTTTAATTGGGCTTATGATGTTGAAATTAGGGTTTGTGAACTAAGAGAGCATTAAATGTGATAAAAGTATTATGGAGGCTAAAACCTTAATAAAACCCTAAAGTGGCCTAGAAAGCCTAAGATGGAATCCAAGTCTATCTTAAGAATGTTTTGGATAAACTATAACACTTGGATGTATTGCATTAATTTCAGGATATTGTTGATTGCTTGTTTGATTGTTCTTTATCATTATTGCTTGGACATAAAGTTGCTCTGGATCAGGTATGTGGTTACGCTTATGGTTAATCACTTTAGTTTCACGGCGATTCTCAGATGTTTTATCGGTTGCCTGAAAATAACTGCTTTAATGACTTTTATTTCATGCAACTATAGAGTGACTATGAATATCACAATTATAATATAAGTGTGTATTCACGCACCTACATGCCACCCTGATGGATGATGCCAAAAGGTCAAGCCCAGGAGGGAAGACCCATGGGCACCATGAGTGGTGACCCCAGACACCAAGCTCGGGATTGAGAAGGTGGTCTTTATTACATGACTAATGGGCACCATGAGTGGTGACCCCAGGCACCAAGCTCGGGATTGAGAAGGTGGTTTTAAGTCATTGGCAAAAGAGAAACCCTAAGGAGGGTATGCCAGGGTTAGGGCAAAAGTGGTGGAGAATGTCACATTGAAAGCGTAAATTGGCTTGTTAATTAACTTGATTGTGATATTTAGATTGTTAGCCATATGTGTGAAATTTTGGTTGTCCCCACATACCGGCATATTCTTATATGCTGACTAACGTTTTGTTTGTCGGAGTTTTAGGTACAAAGTTGAAAAGGACAAACAGTAAAGTGACATATTGTGAAAGTAAGAATTAAAGTGCAAGGAGGATTAGTTAGAATAGACTCCAACTGGGGATAGATGTAGATATCCAAGTTTTTGAAAAAGGTATGTAAAGTTTTATTTTATACCAGATTTCAATTTAGTTTGATAGAATTTTATAATTATTACTGATTATTTGTCAAACCATTGATCATGTTAATTGGGATAACGGCTCTGACCTTTTGGTCTCCCTTAATTGGGGGTTACCGGGAGGCGGAGTCGTTACACAAGCAGAGTCCTCGGGCATGGTTTGGCAAATTCAGCAAGATATTGGCTACCTTTGGATTTCTGAGATCACATGTTGATCACTCTATCTTTACTAAAAGACATCGTCTGGTATTGTGATTCTGATTGTTTATGTTGATGATATCATTCTGTCCGGCAGCGATGCTACTGAAATTCAGGCTACTAAAACACACTTGTACAAGCATTTTGCTACTAAAGACTTGGGAAAGCTGCGATATTTTCTGGGCATTGAGGTGTCCAGAACTGCTAGTGCTCTTGTCTTATCTCAGAGGAAGTATGTTCTTGATCTTTTACAGGAGACTGGGATGCTTGGAGCGCGTCCTGCTGATACTCCTCTGGATCCCAATGTGAATTGGGTTGATGAAGCATCTCCTATATTTCAAGACAATAAAAAATATAGGAGACTGGTTGGTAAGATGATTTATCTGACTGTTACTAGAGCTGATATCTCTAGTGTTGTTAGTCTTCTAAGCATGTATCTTGATAAGCCTAGACAGTGTCACTGGGATGCTCTTTGTAATATTCTGAGATATCTTAAGAAATCTCTTGGCAAAAGCCTCTGTTATAGAAAGAATGGGCATTGTTCTCTTGAAGGCTATTCTGACTCTGAATATGCTGGAAGTAAGATTGACAGGAAATCTACTTCAGGCTATTGTACTTATGTTGGAGGAAATCTTGTCACTTGGAGGAGCAAAAAACAAAATGTTGTTGCTAGATCCAGTGATGAAGCTGAATACAAGGCTATGGCCCACACTGCTTGTGAACTGCTATGGGTACAATCTCTCTTGAAAGACTTCGGTGTGGAATCTTCTACTACTATTCATGTGCATTGTGACATAAAAGCTGCCATCTTCATTGCTAATAATCTTGTGTATCATGAGCGCACAAAGCACATTGAAGTTTACTGTCATTTTATCAGAGAAACTATCTTGTCTGGTCAAATTTGCACTCCATTTAACCGCTCAGAGGATCAGGTTGCTGATATTTTTACAAAGCTGCTGGCAAAGAAGCATTTTAGCTCTCTTGTGGACAAGTTGGGCATGATTGATATCTATGCTCCAACTTGAGGGGGTGTTAAATAATGTCTTTATATATTATGTTTGCTATTTTCCTTTTCTATATGGACCTATGTGTAAATGTTCCACTTATATATATATATATATATATATATATATATATATATATTGGGTACACACATTGTGTAACCCTACGGTTTCTCATTTTGCTTTTCTCGGATATTAATCAAGTGTTATTGCTTGATGAAAAGTCATTACATCCATGTGCTTGTATAGGAAGGATATGGCAATGAGTAATGACCACAACTCTAAATTCCCTAATATGGGATTAAATGAGGAGTGGTACGGTGTACCACATACCAGATATGAGAGTAGAGAGAATAGCCCATTGGGCCCAGTTAGCTTAATACTAACACCATCCTTGTGCTGCAAGAGGTGCCTCCCCCTTACCCCTCGGGAGAACCCTAGAGGCTACCCTAGCCTCTTTGGGGTGTCACTTGGTCGTCAAGGGAGATTGGGGGTCCTTCCATGCCCTAGTGGATATAGTAGGGTAACCTCCAGATGCTCCCTAGTGTACCTACGATGGCTTGGGGACATCAATCCAACGACCACCTACGAGGGTGTCAGGCTTCCCTCTCCAAACCTCAAGCAGAGTGGAGTTCAATAAAGAGGAAAAGAGGCGTCCAGGTTATTCCCTTGTGGTTGCGATGGAGAAGGCTAGGATGTTACAACGTGGTTTTTTTCTATCTAGTTTCTTCATTGCCATATTCTTTTATGGCTTCCCCCTTGACTCTCTATTTTGGCATTTGCAACTTGGGTGCAGTGGCATCAAGACTCATTAGACCCTATATCAGCCCCGTGTAGGACCAACTACAATTGTGGACCTGGAGTAATATGTATTTTAATGTTTAGTTTTTTTGCGTATGTGATACCGGAAGGCACACCATGGTGCATAACAAAAACTTCAAAGCTAAGATGGTCAGGCTTGGCAGCCATTTGACTGTGCAAGACACAGAGATAGCAAAGGACAAGACAATAATTATTGTTCAGATCAAGAAGGTCGACTGGCTCATGTTGCAGTAAAGAAGATCATAGGCATGAAAATCAGCGTTCACCTCTAAGCCACCAACATGCAAAAACTACTTTGGTAGATGTTCTTGTTACTTGAATAGGTACTTGGTGAATCAAAATTGACAAAATGCACTTACAATAGAGAACAACTAAATTTAGAATAAGTTCAATTTGATAGCCATAATATAGATACAACCCATCCATTAGCAAAGAGAAAAGGATAAGAGATATACACACCTTAAAGTTTGCCCATATTTGAGGAACTCTGGCACAAAAAAATATTGCATGTTGAGAAGCCTGAGTCACATATGAAAGCAACTAAAAGATTAATAACCATGCACCAAACATATAGACGCGCACAAAAGAAAGGATATAAAGGAATGCTGTAAATTTCATATTAAGCTTGTGACCGAGTGTTCAAAAAAAAGTGAAGCTTAGATTATTCGATGCATGTAAAATAAAAGTGGTTAAATTACGATAATAAGACCTTAAATTGTTGGGGAAATGCTTCTTTTCATAAAAAGATAATAGGAGCAATTCAATTTCAAGCAACTTAAGGCAGGAACATACATCAAACTTCCGCAAGCAAAGGGAAAGTAGAATCAAAACTCACATATATAGCTTCAAACAGGACTGGATCAATCTGGCCAGCTAGCACAGTTGGAGCAATAGCGCAATACCTAAAAGAGGAGTCAGTTAAGGATAAAAAGAAACGTTCAACTAAAGCTGATCACATCCCATACTAGGCTGTAGGCCACATTGGCCCATTCTATTTGTGAAAACAGAAAAAATGGCAATGAAACAAGAAACCGAAGAGTAATGCAGGTTTAAGGATACAACAATGCAGTAGCCCACGTCTTGATGCCCAATGGCTGGGAGAAATAGTAGATAAGGCCGACAAGTATTATAGCTGCGGAAGATAACAAGTGGGTTAAAATCAATTTGATCAGTAATGCAGAGGTCGAAGACTCATGCACATTCTTAATCCAAATGACTTGACTCACCCTGGATGAGCAGGAAGACATATTCTCCGTAAGCAGAGAAAGGAAGCCCCTTGTGTACGCAATAAGAGAGGCCGATGGTGTACCCCACGACCTCGAGCTGAAAAGCGGTGACGCTCAACCCACGGACGCTGCTGTGCTTCAGTATCCTTAAAATCTAGGGCCACGGATAGACGGCAACAATACAAGCATAATTCAGGCCAGAAATTACAACAAAAACAAGGTAGTCTGAATTTGCCGGGATTAGGGCTCTTAGTTTCGCCGGGACTACGACTGAGTAGATCACCTGCGGCAGTTTGACGGTGGTGGATGCGAGGATGATGAGGTAGCCAAGGATCTTGGATATAAGGGGAAGGAGACACGCCATGGAAGGGAGATGGCCTTCGGAAAGGGGCTGCAGCACGCAGCCCAGGTTCATGCCTAGGATCTCCAGCTCCATTGTTTGCCGCCGGTGACTCGTCGGCTTCGGGAATTTCGGGGTTTAGCTAGCTTCTTACTTGCATAGGACGACTGCTCGTGCTTGCCGGCCTCTGCTTGGACGGCTTCGCGTATCACGAAACTTACAGACGCGGATAATAAAAAATAATTATCATTAAAATATCAGTATATCTTTGTCAACTCTATCTCCTGGTCTCCCCTCTGAGCCCTCTCTGACTATGTTTCGGCTGTTTGTCTTGCAATCAGAATTATTCAGAAACAGATCTGGATCGCGCACTCAGGCCCAACCATCATCTACTACAGCGTTCGGACTATCACCGTTGCTTGAAATCGAAATAACATCAACAAGGAAAAATCCAAACGGTGTCTTGGTTACAATGGACCCGTCACGGGGAACACGCATATATGAATTGACACACACATATATTCATTGTTTCCGTCGCCTAGGTTCGATCTTACGACTTCTCTGTCGAAGGTCGACACACATATATTGCAGTGATCAAGTGAAAACTTTAGAATGATAAGAGCGTGAGAGAGTCTCAGTCTGTTATCCTAATTCTATAAGAAATAATATTTAACAATATTAGAAAATGCAAACTAATATTAGACTTAGAGTCTAAGACATTATTTCTTTATTATTTTCTATCGTCATTTTTTAATCCTTGTAGATTAGTTGTATCTTCTTGTACTGTAGCTCATATACAAGGTAGACGCTGGTGGAAAACGATGTGTCGATGTGTGTTGTGACTTTGGGTGTGCCAACGTGAGTACCATTAGGGTCAATCCATTAGTCACTTAGTCCCTTAATGTCCTAGAGTACCATTAGGGTTTAGATTAGACCACCATTGAACCAATTATACCTTCAAACGATTGAGTATAAACAACCCTAAAAGTCTCCAAACGGTTTCAACCTTCAAGACCGTTTGGGGGTGTTGACCGTTTGGATAGTTTGACCTTCAAGACCGCATGGATCACCAAGACCGCATGGGTCACCAAGACCGCATGGGTGCATTGACCGTTTGGGAAAGTTGACCTCCAAACCGTTTGAAGCTATGCGACTTGAAACCGTTTGATCTTAAACGATCTTGAGATCGATTGGTCCAAACGACCTTGAGACCATTTGGCCCCAAACGGTCTTGAGACCGTTTGGCCCCAAACGGTCTTGAGACTGTTTGGCCTCAAATGGTCTTGAGACCGTTTGGATCCAAACAGTCTTGAGACCGTTTGGTCCAAATGGGATCAAACCGCATGAACCTCAAAAGTGACTCCAAGGTTATAATCGATTATGGTTATCTATGTTGAAGCCTTCAATTGGCCAAATCCTTGTTAACCACTTGTAAATTGAGTCAACTAGGATTAGCCTTATTCAATTGGACACCAAATTGACCCTCAATTGAAAGCCAATTAGAGTTGAATCCAACTCAATTAGGGTTTTCAATCGGATAATCATCAATGTTCAACAATGTGAATCAAATTGAGGTTGAACCCATCAATTGACCTCCAATTGGGCCCAAACTTGGCCCAAAAGGTCTTGAGATCGTTTGGACATCCTCCAAACGGTCTTGAGACAGTTTTTCCAAAGTTTTATCAAAATCTAAGTCGATTGGATAAGGGTTGAACTCTAAATAGGTCTAAAATCAGCATTTTTATCAATTCATCAACTTATTGTGATTGGACCCTCAAACCATCAAATTACCTTAACCCTAGACCTCCAAACGGTCTTGGGTTATCTCCAAACGGTCTTGAGACCGTTTGGATGAACCCCCAAACGGTCTTGAGACCGTTTGGGTCCTTCAACCCAAAGTTCACCAAAAACTATCCTTGAAAAATCAGCAAATCAACCCGATTAGGGTTTAGGGGGTTGAAGTGCCTTCAACTTGTGATTGGTTTGGAATTAGGTTATGATTCTTTGTAGGAATTAAATTCATCATGTTTAAAACAGACCCTTAAATGGTCTTCCCTTGGTCAACCCTATCAAACGCTCTTGAGACCATTTGATTCTAAATGGTCTTGCAAGACTGCATGAGATCAAACAGTTTGAGACCGTTTGATTTCAAACGGTTTGCAAACCGTTTAGACCAAAGGGGTCCAAGGTCATTTGATAAAGTTTCCTAGGAATTCACGTCCATCATCTTCAACCTCTGTTCAGGTCGGTTACTCCACGGATTGCTTGCAAAAGTGCAAGGGATAAAGGGGAAGAAGAAGAACTAAGCATAATTTGCAAGAACATAGATATGCATAATAAAGCAAGAAGTTTAGAGTTGTAAAACCCACCTCAAACGTTGTTCCTAGAGCTCCAAGCTTCCAAGCTTCAAGCCTTTAATGGAGTCTTGAGCTCCACAAGTCGTCCAAAGGTGATTCTCCAAGGAAAAGATGGGGATGGTCAGCTAGAACAAAGAACCTAAGTAAGTTAACCATAGAACCAACCTTATACAAGGAATTCATCCAAGAATCCAAGCTAGGAGATGGTTCCTTCTCACCTTAGAACTAGTTGGTCGTCTCCTTGAGTTCCAGAGCTCTGCCTTGGTCATTTGAGCAAGATGAGAAATGAAGAGGAGAAAGAGTGTGTTCACTTGGTTTGCAAAGGAACTAGGCTTATATAGTTTAGGTTGATTTTCACCATGAGGACCTCTAAATCATAGATTTCTCATCTAAGTCCCTCCTTCTCTCTAAGGCACGTCCAAACCATTATAACTTATGCAAAGCCCACCAAAACTCAAGATTCAAGGGTAAAGAAAACTAACATACAACTAAGGTACCTATATGAAGGGTCTCCTTACTCATTAGGTGAATTTTACCACAAAGATCATTCTTCTTATCTGATTATTCATTGAAGCGCCCCTTTCATCATTTCTACTCTAAATGACGTCAAGAGTCATAAAAGATATTCTAGAAGGTGTATTTTACAAGTTGCACCCCACATTTTGGGTAAATTGCACTTTACTCTAAAATTAGGGTTTTTAAGCACAAGGATCATTCCACAAGCTGCATCTTAATGCCCAAGCTTTAGAAATCCATCATACCTCATCCTATTCACTCATATGATGTCTCATCCTAAAAGGAACATCTTAACCTGTGTAATTTGCAAGTTAATCCCCTTAACTGGGTAATTTACACATAGGTCCCTACATTACCAAACAATACTACAACTTTGTTTAAAAAGGCCTAAATTGAAAGAATATGTTCTTGAGGAACTTAATTACATGCCAGGGAGTAATCGCAAGTATTTAATTACATATTTAAGCAAAACATCTAGGGTTAATTTATAACCCATGTCAGGGATGTTACAAATTATCCACCCTTACAAGGATTTCGTCCCCGAAATCGATAAAACATATTAGGAGAAAATAGCAGGGTATTTCCTTCTCATCTCATCCTCTAGTTCCCAAGTGGCTTCTTCGACACCACGGTGATTCCAGAGGACTTTCACAAGGCTTATATCTTTCTTCTTTAACTTTTTAATTTTGTTATCAAGGATTGACACTGGTTCCTACTCATAAGTTATATCTTCATTCAATTCTACTTCCATAGGTTGTAGAACTGACTCGGTGTCAGGGTGACATTTCCTCAGCATAGAAATGTGAAACACAGGATGTAACTTCTGCAACTTTGGAGGTAACTCTAGTCTATAGGCTACCTTTCTAACTCATTCAATGATTGGATAAGGCCCCATAAATCTAGGAGCTAACTTCCCTTTCCTTCCAAAACGAAGGACTCCTTTCCAAGGTGAGACCTTGAGGTACACTCTGTCTCCAACCTGGAACTCTAAGGGTCTACGGCGTCTATCAGCATAAGACTTCTGCCTATCCTGTGCAGTCTTAAGCTGCTGTTGTATAACCTTGATCTTCTCTGTAGTCTACTGCACAAGATCAGGACCTAACAACTGATGTTCACCAGTCTCATACCAACATAGGGGTGATCTACAACGTCTACCATACAAGGCTTCATAAGGTGCCATATCAATACTATGTTGATAGCTATTGTTATAGGCAAACTCTATCAAGCTTAGGTGTAGATCCCAACTTCTGGTAAACTAGAGAACACATGCTCTCAACAAGTCTTCCAAGGTCTGTATAGTCCTTTCTGACTGTCCATCAGTCTGTGGATGAAAGGTTGTACTAAAACTTAACTTGGTGCCTAAAGCTCTGTGTAACTGCTCCCAAAAATGACTTGTAAACTGGGGGCCTCTGTCAGAAACTATAGTGACAGGAACTCCGTGCAATCGCACTATCTCTTGAACATACAACTGTGATAACCTTTCATCAGAATAGGTTGTTTTGACAGGTAAGAAATGTGATGTCTTTGTCAACCTATCAACAATCACCGAAATGGAATCATGTCCTTTGCTTGTCCTGGGTAGGCCAACAACAAAGTCCATGGTCACATGGTCCCACTTCCACTGTGATACGGGTAAAGGTTGCATTATTCCTGCAGGCTTCTGGTGTTCAGCCTTAACTTGCTGACACACAGGACACCTCAGAACAAACTCAGCAACATCCTTCTTCATCCCAGGCCACCAATACATATCTTTTAAGTTTCGATACATCTTGGTGCTCCCTGGATGCATAGCATACATCGAAGAATGAGCTTCTTCCAGGACTAACTTCCTCAAGTTATCCACATCTGGTACTATCATCCTCCCATGATAGCATGCCACTTGATCATCTGAATCATGGAAACCATCTCACTTTTCATCACCATACTTAGATCTGATTTGCTGAACTGCATCATCAACTTCTTGTGCCTCCTTTATTTGCTCTCTTAGGGTAGGTTTAATATGCATCTCAGCTAACAAACTGGCTAACAATGACACCTTCAACTGCACATTATCTTGCCTTAAAGAGATAAGCATATCTCTTCTAGAGCATACTAAGGAACTTAGTTGTGCTCTATCCATGGTTGATGTTGTTGATTTCCTACTCAAGGCATCTGCAACCACATTGGCTTTCCCTGGATGGTAATCAATTGTACAATTGTAGTCCTTGATTAACTCCATCCAGCGATGTTGCCTCATGTTAAGTTCATGCTGAGAGAAGATATACTTAAGATTCTTGTGGTCTGTGAAAATATGGAATGTTTCTTCGTAGAGATAATGCATCCAGATCTTCAAGGCATGAACCACAACAGCCAACTGTAGATCGTGTGTTGGATAATTCTCCTCATGCTTCTTAAGATGTCGGGGAGCAAAATAAATCACTTTCTTATCCTGCATCAACACACATCCAAGTCCATTCTTGGAGGCATCATAGAAAACCACATATCCTTTACCTTGCTCAGGTAGCACAAGCACAGGTGCACTTGTCAACCTCTCCTTCAACAGCTGAAAGGACTGTTGACACTTATCACTCCAGGCAAAAGGAACATCTTTCCGGGTTAACTTGGTCAAGGGTAAGGCTATAGAACTGAAGTTCTTAATGAACCTTCGATAGTAGCCAGCTAACCCTAAGAAACTACGAATCTCCATTGGTGTCTTCGGTTGTTCCCACTATAGAACAGATTCTACCTTTTTAGGGTCAACACGAATACCCGAGGCAGATACCACATGACCAAGAAAAGATACTTCTGGAAACCAGAATTCACACTTGCTAAACTTAGCGTATAGCTTGTGTTCTCTTAGCAAGGTCAAAGCTTGGCGAAGATGTTGTTCATGTTGCTGAGCATCCTTACTATAGATCAAAATGTCATCTATGAAGACAAAAACACATTGATCAAGGAAAGGTCGGAAGATTCTATTCATGAGTTCCAGAAATGCAGCTGGTGCATTAGTTAGTCCAAACGACATAACTGTGAACTCATAGTGACCATATCTTGTCCTAAAGGCAGACTTGGATATATCACTGTCCTTAATACGGAGTTGATGATATCCAGACCTAAAGTCTATCTTTGAGAAGACTGTTGCACCACGCAACTGATCAAAAAGATCATCAATCCTCGACAGAGGGTACTTATTCTTTATTGTTACTTTATTGAGTTGTTTGTAATCAATGCACAACCGCATTGACCCATCTTTCTTTTTAACAAACAAAACTGGAGCACCCCAAGGTAAAGTACTTGGTCGGATGAAACCTTTCTCAAGTAACTCTTGAAGTTGTTTCTTGAGTTCTTCCATTTCGGCAGGCATCATCCTATAAGGTGTCTGGGCTATGGGTTGTGCATCTGGGACTAAATTGATTTCAAAATCAATTTCCCGAGGCAGTGGTATACCGGGAAGTTATTCAGGAAACACGTCCTCGAATTCCCTGACTATAGGAACTTCAGCAGGGTTGGGGCTCTCCTTGGTAGTATCTATCACATGAGCCAAGAATGCATAACATCCTTGCCTCATCAGCTTATCAACAACCATAGCTGACACAAGACAGGTGGGTAGAATCTTTCTTTCTCCTTGAAAGATCCATGTGTTGCTTTCATCAGCAAACACAGCCAACTTGGATTCACAATCCAAGACAACCCTATACCTTTCCAAGGTATCCATCCCAAGGATTATATCAAATCCTTGCATATCAAGTGGTATAAGATCCACTTGAATGCAATGATCAGAAAAGAAGAGGATGCAGGGAGAGCATACCTCTTGCAAAACAGCAGACCCACTCAACGGAGTCTCCAAAAACAAGCTATCTGCCCTATGACTGACTGTCATATTGCAGTTACGAATCACTCTTCGATTGACAAAGGAGTGTGTAGCACCCGGGTCAATCAGAACAGACACAACACAGGATTTAGACATATCAGAATATAAAAGTTCCATCTGACCTGCCACAACCCGTGTATTGACCACTGCATCTGGTGGGTTCATAGCATAGAACCTCGTTGTCGCCTGGGGTTGAGTTGGTACTGATGATCCAGCTTGAGACGCTTGTCCACGTCCTCTAGCTGCTCCTTGAGATTGCCTTCTCTGTGATCCCTGTTGACTTTGTCTCGGAGGCTGTGTCACACTGACAGGCCTTGACCGATAGTCCTTCATCAAGTGTCCCACCTTCCCACAGTTGTAGCAGCTTCTCTCCTATTGTTGTGGTCTCGGTGATCCAGTGACTCACATTGATGCCGAACTATGAGTCTCTTGAGGCGGTAGACCCCATCCTCTACCTCTGCTTGGAGACCACTGAGTCTGAGAACTCGATCTGGGTGGTGGAGGGGTAGGTGCAGAGAATCTAGGCTTCTTAAAGTCCCTAGATGAAGAACCCTGAATCTGTGGATATCTTTTCAGGGTTTGCCTCTTCTCAACCAAAGATCTCTCTACCCTTCAGACTGACTCAACGAAGGTAGCGAACCTCTCCCGGTTTTCTAAGGCAGACACAGGAGTAGTCAAGTCGGCATTCAAACCCTTCTCAAACCTTCCAATTCTTTTTTCTTCTGTGGCAGCCATGTGCGGACAGAACCGCAACAACTCCATCAACTTAACTTCATATTCGCTAATGTTCATCATGCCCTGCCTCAATCTCTCGAACTGAGAGATCTTCTCGTCTAGGAAGATTTTTGGAAAATATCTGTGGACAAATTCCCGACGAAAGTCCTCCCACGAGATCTCTACTCTAGGTCTCTTCTGCTCTTCCATGGTCCATCAGTGACCAACGCTTCCTTTGAGAAGATAGACAGCATGTCTGACCTTCTCAGCTTCAGGGATGTTAAGGATTCTAAAAGCTTTCTCCAACTCTGTTAACCACAGATCAGCATCTGCGGGATCAGCTGTCCCAAAGTATTCTGTAGCTCCGACACGACGAAGTCGCTCGAACGTCTTACTGATACCTTGTCCTTCAGGCTGGACAGGTGCCCTAGGTGCATGCATGGGCATCCTGTCGGTGATATGTGTCATGGCAGTCATAAACTGCCTGAACATAGCTTGCACAGCTGGGTTACCCATGTCAGCTGGGTCAAACTGAGGTGGCTCCCTGGGTGGCTCAGGTACGGGTTGCTCTATTTCTGGGTGCCTTGCACCTTCCCGAGGTGCAGCAATGCTACTTTCCGCCACATACTCCTCATGTGGCTCAGACATCCTTATATATCTTCTTCTCCTGAGGAGCATATGATTCTATTAGATAAGGAAGAAACACTAAGGATAGACTCGACATCCTAAGTCCTATGTCTCTGTAGACACAGCGAACCTAGAGCTCTGATACCACTTAATCTGTGGGCTCTGATCTCTAAAACCACGGTATAAATTCAGCGGAAGCATTCGATTAGTAGTGGAATATAAAAATCACTGGAAATTAAAACTTTTTGAAACAAGATCTTGAAATCATAAAACTTCTTTCATAGAAAGGAGATAAACTGTTTACATCTTTGTTAAGTTACTTCTTAAGTAATTATACACATCATGATACAAAATATCAAGAGTCAAAACCAAAATCTCAGACCACTAACTCCAAGGACCTGAGAGTACAGAGACGGCATAGGACTATCTAACTACAAAACTCAGCAGTCAGTATCTCGACCTGAGATTCACTGTTGCTCCTGGTGCTGTTGCTGTTGGTATTGGTCACCTGTAGGCTGGTTCCTCCGTCCTCGACGACCACCTAAAAAGTTGAAATCTACGGGGTGAGACAATTTTAAATAATTGTCCCAGCGAGAGTTATAACTCTCCACTAGAAGCTTTATATAGCAATCAAAGAACATCATAAGCAATAAAAGCTTTTTAAGACAGCAGATTGACATTAAGTAGAACAACAACATTTAGGAAAATATGAAGAACATATGTACTATGCAGTGTAACATCATTCAAGTATCTCATAGTTTAACCTAAACAGATATACTACGCGGTTGATTATGTTTTACAAACATCATTATGCCCTGCGGAGATGAGGTATACCGCTCATACTCCAACCGATCACTGTTAAGTCGCATCGGTATCATACCTAGGTCATCTAAAGAGCCAGATTCTTATGACCTCTTCTTCCTCAGTCAGAGTGAGGATAAACATGCAGGACATCTAGTGTCTCTGCTACTATAGCTCACCAGGGTAATCTGGTACTTCACTATTAGAGTCACAGTGGCATTCTGTACTCTCTTCGCCATCGAAAGATTTCTTGTTTATCTCTCATCGATGCGGTATGAAAGACTTCCTCGGGAGAATAGTGTTACATCACCCCGACATAAACATATAGTGAAGGGTTGATGGAATAAGATACATCTACATCAATTCCTATACTAGGATGTAAGGATTTACACATCCATATTCCCCCACATACTCAAAAGTATGTGATCCATGAATTCCCTTAGGAAAACCTGTTTCACCATCATATAACTTCTGACAATGATGGATCTATGATCAGGGCTCTACATGGTATGATTATACTTGATTAGTTAGGTACATTTCAGTATTCTTTTAACATCATACATGTTCTCAAACATTAATCATTATCATAGCATCTATGAAAGTAAAATACTAAATGTAACAGGTCTAACTCACATCAATTATCATTTCTTAATCATTTCATCACAAGTCATCTAATTAGCATGACCTTGATGATATTCATGGCTCTTACAACCTATCAATCTCATAAGATGCCACTCACTAGGAAACATGATATTTCACTATTCATAAAGCTAATAACATGCTTTCAATGAATATGGTATCATAATCCTCACCTGGATATGATCATCTTCGTATAAGAACCTGCATGGTTAATTCAACTGATAATAGTAAACAATTCATATCAAGAGTTGTACCTTCATACTCTTACAAGAGTTAGGTTCCCTGATTTTCATCAATTAGGGTTTACTATTCACATTATATGTTATCACCCTAGATTTAGGGTTTACTATTCACTTCATGGTGAATTGAACTGATAACATCATCATGTATGAGGAACATCACCATTGATGCCCTCAGATTAGATTAAGATTCATCAATTATCATAATTAGGGTTTCCATGATCTCACATAGGTGGATCATACCCTAATCATGCACAATCATACACAATCATACACATTGAGGGTACTTTACTTGAGTTTCAACCATAAATGGTACTTTATCTCTCTTCTTACTAATAGATGGTGATTACACCACTCTATATTAGGTTGGGTCAAGTCCTCATTGATTATCATAAGCCAAATCACCACTATCATGTCATTAGAGTTTGATTAAAACAAGGTATCCTTTAGTCTAACCCTTTAAGGGTATTTTGGTAAAGTACACCATTGATCACCATCATGGGTCAATCCATTAGTCACTTAGTCCCTTAATGTCTTAGAGTACCATTAGGGTTTAGATTAGACCACCATTGAACCAATTATACCTTCAAACGATTGAGTATAAACAGCCCTAAAAGTCTCCAAACGGTTTCAACCTTCAACCTCCAAACGATCTTAGGACCGTTTGGGGGTGTTGACTGTTTGGATAATTTGACCTTCAAGACCGCATGGATAACCAAGACCGCATGGGTCACCAAGACCGCATGGGTGCATTGACCGTTTGGGAAAGTTGACCTCCAAACCGTTTGAAGCTATGTGACTTGAAACCGTTTGATCTTAAACGATCTTGAGATCGATTGGTCCAAACGACCTTGAGACTGTTTGGCCTCAAACAGTCTTGAGACCGTTTGGTCCAAATGGGCTCAAACTGCATGGACCTCAAAAGTGACTCCAAGGTTATAATCGATTATGGTTATCTATGTTGAAGCCTTAAATTGGCCAAATCCTTGTTAACCACTTGTAAATTAAGTCAATTAGGATTAGCCTTAGTCAATTGGACACCAAATTGACCCTCAATTGAAAGCCAATTAGAGTTGAATCCAACTCAATTAGGGTTTTCAATCGGATAATCATCAATGTTCTACAATGTGAATCAAATTGAGGTTGAACCCATCAATTGACCTCCAATTGGGACCAAACTTGGCCCAAACAGTCTTGAGATCGTTTTGACATCCTCCAAGCGGTCTTGAGACCGTTTTCCCAAAGTTTTATAAAAATCTAAGTCGATTGGATAAGGGTTGAACTCTAAATAGGTCTAAAATCAGCATTTTTATCAATTAATCAACTTATTGAGATTGGACCCTCAAACCATCAAATTACCTTAACCCTAGACCTCCAAACGGTCTAGGGTTGTCTTCAAATGGTCTTGAGACCGTTTGGATGAACCCCCAAATGGTCTTGAGACCGTTTGGGTCCTTCAACCCAAAGTTCACCAAAAACTACCCTTGAAAAATCAGCAAATCAACACGATTAGGGTTTAGGGGGTTGAAGTGCCTTCAACTTGTGATTGGTTTGGAATTAGGTTATGATTCTTTGTAGGAATTAAATTCATCATGTTTACAACAGACCCTTTGTAACATCCCCGACCTGGGTTATGAGTTAACCCTAGGTGTTTTTCCTAAATATGTAATTAAATCTTTGTGATTAACTCTGAGCATGTAATTAAGTTCTCAGAAACATATATCTCAATATTTGCTCCTTTATATTTAAAGTAGTAGCATTGTTTTGATATACAGGGACCTATGTGCAATTTACCCAGTTAAAAGGGTTAGCTTGCAATTTGCACATGATGAGATGTTCCTCTGATGTTGAGACATCATGAGAAATCTTTTTAGCAAAGTTTGAGGGATTTCCCAAGCTAAGGCACCAAGGTGCAGCTGTGGAAGCAATCCCGGTGCTTGAAACCCTAGTTTGGGGTAAAATGCAATTTACCCAAATTAAGGGATACAAATTGTGAAATATGTCATCTAATGTATCTTTTTAAACTTTTTCCATCATTTAGAAAAGAAATGATGAGGAAGTCACCTCAATTGAATTATCAAGTTATGAGACATGCCTTGTGATTGAATAATCAGGGTATATGTGTAATATTTCTTTATGTATGTACCTCAGTATTAGCTTGCTCTCCTTTACCTTCTTTTCCTAAGACCTTAATAGAAGGTTTGTCCTTAGAATAAAGAGGAAGGAACGATCAAGTAAAGAAGGAGGGACCTAGTTGGAATTATGGACAACTTATGAACTAATGTTGAAAATCCTACCCCATGTATATAAGCTCTCCTTCCCTTAGTTGCAAGGGAACTCATCCTTCGTTCCCTTACTGTTTCATTTCACCAAAGACGACCAAGGACTTCCTTGGAGCTAAGGAGGACGACCAAGGGGTGCAAGGTAGGTTTAAACCCCTCTTCTTGCCTAATTCCATGGTTAAAACTCGAATTCAAGGTCATCTTCATGGCTAACTCTTGAAACCCTACCTTTCTAGCCGTCTCTTTTCATCCTTCCTTGGAGTTTTCACCTTGGCCAACCTGTAAGGACTCAAGGACGCCATTATAGCTTGGAGCTTGAAAGCTTGGAGCCCAAGAAGCAAGCTTTAGGCGGGTTTTATAACTCTAAACCTATGCTTTACGATGTGCATCTTTATATGCGTTTTAATAATAGCTCTTAGTATTTCCCTACTTTTCCCTGCTATTTTGCAAGCAAACCCATGGGATATTCGTACTTTTCTTGATCTAGGAGATGAAGGCGTGATTTCCAAGAAAAACCCACCGCTTTTCTTTTCCTTAAACGGTCCTAACAGTTTGCTCTCTCGGACTCAAGACCGCGAGGTGAGCAAACGGTCTCGAGACCGCGACAGGGCAAACGGTCTCAAGACCGTTTGGCCCCGTTGACCGAGCGTGGACCGTATAAGAAATCTGTTCCTAATTATATAGGATAATTACCCTCAAAATTTGGGAGGCTAACTCCAAAGGAATCGGGAGATATGACCTTTTTAAGTAACAACTTTATTTGAATTTATTCCTGATTCTCAAACGGTCTGAAATTGCCTTTTTGGGCAAACGGTCTCAAGATCGTGTAAGGTCATTGACTAAGCGTTGACCGTATAAGATTACTGTTCAAAATTATGTTAATTAACAACTCACCAAGTTTGATGGTCTAATTCCAAACTGGCTAAGAGTTGAAGGGTGAATACTAGGGCTAACCCTAGATAAAATCAGTACTGAAATTATGGTGACCTAATTAGGGTTTTTTTTACGGTTGATTGACCTAAACGGTCTCAAGACCGTTTAGGGGTCCCCCAAACGGTCTCAAGACCGCGAGGGCAATCAACCAAGACCGTTTGGAGGTCTGGGGTCAAGGATAGTTGACCAATTGAAGGTACAATTACACCAAATTACATTGCAATTAAATATTGACATGATCATCAACTCAATGGGTCAGACCTTGATGAATTTGCACTAGAATCCAAAATTGGATGGGCAAACGGTCTCAAGACCGTTTGGAACTCATCCAAACGGTCTCAAGACCGAGAGGACAATCACCCAAGACCGTTTGAAGGTCTAGGGTTAAGTATTTTGACCAATTGAGGACCCAATTGCAAATAAGTTATCAATTGATTAAAATACTGATTTAGTAACCCAATCATGGTTCAATCTCTATCAAATCACCTTAGATTTTAATGAAATCTTGGGAAAACGGTCTCAATACCATGTGGGGTCCACCCACATGACCTCAAGACCGTTTGGGCCAAGTTTGGGCCCAATTGGAGCTCAATTGAAAGGTTCAACCTTGTGTTGAGTCACATTGTTGAGTGTTGATGGGTGAACATTGATAGACCCTAATTGAATTGACTTCAACCCAAATTGGTCAACCATTATGGGTCAATTGAATGACCAAGTGATCAAGCATAATCTTAATTGACTCAATCCATAAGTGGTCAACATAGATTTGACCTTTTGAGGGCTTCAACATCGGTTGACATCATCGATTACTTTGATTGATTTTGATGATGGACCAAGCGGCTGAGACCATGTGAGCCTCGCGGTCTCAAGACCGTGAGAGGGCTCGCGGTCTCAAGACCGTGAGGGGTCTCACGGTCTCAAGACCGAGAGGAGGCTCGCGGTCTCAAGATCGCAAAGGGCCTCGCGGTCCTGAGGTCAAACTAGCTAAACGGTCAACGTCTCTTCGCGGTCTCAACTCCAAATTGATCTTCGCGGTCTCAACATCAAGTGAACCAATGATAGGGCTCGCGGTCTTGAACCACTTGAGGAGGCTCGCGGTCTTGAAGCCTAAGGGGGCTCGCGGTATTGGAGTTAGAAAGAGGCTCGCGGTCTTGGAAGGTCAAAGTGGGCAAACGGTCAACACTTTCAACCGATCTCAACTCAATTGATGATTAATGATTGAAATCAATCAATGTGATTCAAGGTTGACCTCATTCAATCATTTGATGATGTAAATGGTTCAATGTTGCCCAAATCAAACCCTAATAATAATATAGGATAGTAAGGGGTTAATTGACTAAGGTTTGGACCATAATGATGATCAATGGGGTGAATTACCAAAATACCCCTGAAGGGTCAATTAAGTTATACCTTGCTCAATTCAAACCCTAATTACATGAGAATGATGTTTTTAGTCATAATGACTCTATCCAACTTTATCTAATCTAATGTTACCATCAACCATTAGTATGATGAAAGAGAGAGTACTCTAGAGAGAGAAAGTACCCTAGAGAGAGAAAGTAACTCTAATCACATAATGGTGATGCTTTTGGCTATGTTAGCCTATGATGACTCAATCCAACCTGTTTTAGAGTGATGTTGACATCACCTAGCTTTATGATGAGAGAGAAAGTACTTCTAGAGAGAGAAAGTACTTCTAGAGAGAGAAAGTACCCTTTTTAAGTGGAAACTCAAGTAAAGCATCTCCAATGCACATAAGTGAGCATAATTAGGGTATGGTCCACCCGTGTGAGGTCATAGAAACCCTAATTATAATAAATGATGAACTCTTAACTAATCTAAGAGAATCAATGAAGATGTTACTCATACATGATGATGTTATGAGTTTAATTCACCTTGATGTGAATAGTAAACCCTAATTCAAGGGTGATGACATGTAATGTGAATAGTAAACCCTAATTCAAGGGTAATGGCATGCTTTTGAGCAATAAACTCTATTTGATTTAAATTAAAGATTTAACTCTTATGACAAGAGTAGGAAGTACATTCCTCATTGTTGCATTACCTTTATCAGATGTATTAACCATGCAGGTTCTGATATGAAGGTAATCATATCCAGGTATGGATGTTGATGTTATATTCATTAAAGGCATGTTGTTAGCCTTATGAATAAGTAAAGTAATCTGATGCCTTTCCAGTGGCATCCTATGCTGATAATGGGCTATGAGAGCCATGAATACCATCAAGGTCATGCCTTAGAGATGACTTGTGATGAGGATAATGAGAAATGATTATTGATATGAGTTAGGCCTGTTACATTTAGTATTCTTCTTTTATAGCTGTTATGCTATTGTTATTGTTTGCAGAACAATGTATGCTGTTAAAGAATACTGAATGTACCTAACTAATCAAGTGTAATGTAGAGCCCTGATCATAGATCCATCATTGTCAGAAATTAAATGATGGTGAAACAGGTTTTCCTCAGGGAACTCCTGGAGCACATACTTTTGAGTATGTGGGGTACATGGATGTGTAGAACCTTACATCCTAGTGTAGGAAAGTGATGTAGATGTGGAATCCATCCATCCTTCACTATAGTTCCATACCGTATCAGTGGTAGGTAAACATGAAACCTCCTGATGACGAAGAAAGCACAGATATCCGTATCAGTGGTAGGTAAATAGGAAACCTCCTGATGACGAAGAGAGTACAGAATGCCACTGTGACTCTAGAATAGCGAAGGACCAGTTTACCCTGGTGAGCTATAGTAGTAGAGACACGAGATGTCCTACAAGTGATCCTCTTACGGACTGAGGAAGGTGAAGGTCATGAGAATCCGGCTCTCTTAATGACCTATGTATGATACTGATGCGGCTTCTCAGCGATCAGTTGGAGTATGAGTGGTGAGCCTCATCTCCACAGGGCATAATGTTGTTTGTAAAACATAATCAACCATGTAGAATAACTTGTTAGAGATGACTCCAAGTTAGTTGGTTGATGTTACATTGCAATAATGTTGATATTCTCCATATCTCCTAAATTGTAGAGATCTTGTTATACCTGCAACTGTTATAGAATGCTTTGAAGGCTTTACTGTTTAAGATATTCTTTGATGTTATAATAAAGCTTCTGGTGAAGAGTTATAACTCTCGCTGGGACAATTATGTATAATTGTCTCACCCCGTAGGCTTCAACTTTTTAGGTGGACGTCGGAGACGAAGGAACCAGCCTACAGGTGATCAGTCTCAGCAGCAGCATCAGGGGCAGCAGTAATCTCAGGTGGAGATTGTCCTGCCATATGATGTAGTTTGAGTCAGTCCTATGTGTCCTCTGTACTCTCAGGTCTTGGAGTCTTTTGTATAAGTGATCTTGAGATTTTGTATCTTGATGTATATAATTACTCGAGAAGTAATTATCCTGAGATGTAAACAGTTTATCTCTCTTTATGAAAGGAATTTTTGTGGATACAATTTCTTATCTCGAAAAGTTTTAATTTCCCGTGATTTTTGTCTTCCGCTGATTACCGATTCGCTTCCGCTAAGTTTTAATCGTGTTTATGTTATGGTTTGGAGATCAGAGCCCACAAGTAGTGGTATCAGAGCTCCAGGTTCAGTCGAGTCTACAGAGGCATAGGACTTAGGATGTCGAGTCTACCTTTAGTACTCCTTCCTCATCTAATAGAATCTTCTGCTCCTCAGGAGAAGAAGATACATAAGAATGTCAGAACATCATGATGAGCACGTGGCAGAGAGTAGTGCTAGTGCGCCTCGAGGCGGTGCAAGAGTTCTAAGAATAGAACAACCTGCACCTGAGTCGCCAAGAGAGCCACCCCAGTTCGACCCAGCTGACATGAGTGATCCAGCTGTACAGACGATGTTCGGGCAGTTCATGACTGCCATGACACATATAACTGATAGGATGCCCATTGCTACACCTAGGGCACCTGTCCAGCCTGAAGTACAAGGTATTGGTAAGACATTCGAATGACTTCGTCGTGTCGGAGCTACCGAGTACTTCGGAACTGCCGACCCTGCAGATGCTGACTTATGGTTGACAGAGTTGGAGAAGGCTTTCAGGATTCTTATGATTCCGGAAGCAGAGAAGGTTAGACATGCTGTCTATCTTCTCAAAGGCAGTGCTGGTCACTGGTGGAACATGTAAGAGCAGAAGAGACCTGGAGTAGAGTTCTCATGGGAAGAGTTTCGTCGGGAATTTATCAATAGATATTTTCCAAAGACCTTCCTAGATGAGAAGATCTCTCAATTTGAGAAACTAAGGCAGGGTATGATGAACATTAGTGAGTATGAAGCTAAGTTCATGGAGTTATTGCGGTTCTGTCCGCACATGGCTGCTACGGATGAGGAAAGAATCAGAAGATTCGAGAAGGGTTTGAATTCTGATATGTCAACCCCTGTGTCTGCCTTAGAAAACAGAGAGAGATTCTCTACCTTCGTTGAGTCAGTCCGAAGGATAGAGAGATCTGTGGTTGAGAAAAGACAAACTCATAAAAGATATCCACAGTTCCAGGGTTCTTCATCTAGGGATTCTAAGAAACCGAGATTCTCTGCACCTAACCCTCCACCACCCAGATCGAGTTTTCAAACTCAATGGACACCAAGCAGAGGTAGAGGGCGGAGTCAACTGCTTCAAGGGACGCACAGTTCTACATCAGTGTCAGTTACTGGACCACCCAGACCACAGCAACAGGAGAAGAGTTGCTACAACTGTGGTAAGGTGGGACACTTGATGAAGGATTGCCGTTCTAGGCCTGTCGGTGTGACACAACAAACCCCGAGACAGAATCAACAGGGATCTCAGAATAGACAACATCAAGGAGCAGCTCGAGGACGTGGACAAGCGTCTCAAGCTGGACCATCAACACCACCTCAACACCAAGAGACTGCGAGATTCTATGCTATGAACCCACCTGAGGCAGTGGTCAATCCACGGGTAGTGGCAGGTCAGATGAAATTTTTATATTCCGATATGTCTATATCCCGTGATGTATCTGTTCTGATTGATCCGGGTGCTACGCACTCTTTCATCACTCGTGAAGTGATTCGTAACTGCAATGTGACTGTTAGCCATAGAGCAGATAGTTTGTTGTTAGAGACTCCATTGAGTGGGTCTGTCGTTTTGCAGGAGGTATGTTCTTCCTGCATCCTTTTCTTTTCTGACCATCGCATTCAAGTGGATCTTATACCACTTGATATGCAGGGATTTGATATAATCCTTGGGATGGATACCTTAGAAAGGTATAGAGTTGTCTTGGATTGTGAGTCCAAGTTGGCTGTGTTTGCTGATGAAAGCAACACATGGATCTTTCAAGGTGAAAGAAAGATTCTGTCCACCTGTCTTGTGTCAGCTATGGTTGCTGATAAGCTGTTGAGGCAAGGATGTTATGAATTCTTAGCCCATGTGGTAGATGTTACCAAGGAAAGTTCCAATCCTGCCGAAGTTCCTATAGTCAGGGAATTCGAGGATGTGTTTCCTGAAGAACTTCCTGGTATACCACCACCTCGGGAGATTGATTTTGAAATCAATCTGATTCCAGATACAAAACCCATAGCTCAAACTCCGTATAGGATGGCGCCTGCCGAGATGGCAGAACTCAAGAAACAGCTTCAAGAGTTACTTGAGAGAGGTTTTATCTGACCGAGTACTTCACCTTGGGGTGCTCCGGTCTTGTTTGTTAAAAAGAAAGATGGGTCAATGCGGTTATGCATCGACTATAGACAACTCAATAAAGTAACAATAAAGAATAAGTATCCTCTGCCGAGGATTGATGATCTCTTTGACCAGTTGCGTGGTGCAACAGTCTTTTCAAAGATAGACTTGAGGTCTGGATATCACCAACTCCGTATTAAGGATAGTGACATATCCAAGTCTGCCTTTAGGACAAGATATGGTCACTATGAGTTCACGGTTATGTCGTTTGGACTAACCAATGCACCAGCTGCATTTATGGAACTCATGAATAGAGTTTTTCGACCTTTCCTTGATCAGTGTGTTGTCGTCTTCATAGATGACATTCTGATTTATAGTAAGGATGCTCAGCAGCATGAGCAGCATCTTCGCCAAGCTTTGACCTTGCTAAGAGAACATAAGCTGTATGCTAAGTTCAGCAAATGTGAGTTCTGGCTGTCGGAGGTATCTTTTCTTGGACATGTGATATCCGCCTCGGGAATTCGTGTTGACCCTACAAAGGTAGAATCTGTTCTACAATGGGAACAACCAAAGACACCGACGGAGATTCGAAGTTTCTTGGGGTTAGCTGGCTATTATCGAAGGTTCATTAAGAACTTTAGTTCTATAGCTTTACCTTTGACCAAGTTAACCCAGAAAGATGTTCCTTTTTCTTGGAGTGATAAGTGTCAACAATCTTTCCAGTTGCTAAAGGAGAGGTTGACAAGTGCACCTGTGCTAGTGCTACCTGAACAAGGAAAAGGATATGTAGTTTTCTGTGATGCTTCCAAGAACGGACTAGGATGTGTGTTGATGCTGAATAAACAAGTAATTTCTTTTGCTTCCCGACAGCTTAAGAAACACGAGGAGAATTATCCAACACATGATTTGGAGTTAGCTGCTGTGGTTCATGCCTTGAAGATCTGGAGGCATTATCTCTACGGAGAAACATTCCAGATTTTCACAGACCATAAAAACCTTAAGTATATCTTCTCTCTGCATGAACTCAACATGAGGCAACATCGTTGGATGGAGTTAATCAAGGACTATGACTGTACAATTGATTACCACCCAGGCAAGGCCAATGTTGTTGCAGATGCCTTGAGTAGGAAATCAGCAACATCAACCATGAATAAAGCACAACTAAACTCTTTAGTATGCTCTAGAAGAGATATGCTTATCTCTTTAAGGCAAGACAATGTACAGTTGAAGGTGTCATTGTTAACCGGTTTGTTAGCTGAGATGCATATTAAACCTACTCTAAGGGAGCAGATTAAAGAGGCACAACTAGGTGATGATGCAGTTCAACATATAAGATCTGAGTATGGAAATGAGAAGCAAGATGGTTTTCATGACTCAAAAGATCAAGTAGCTTGTTATAATGGAAGAATGATAGTACCAGATGTGGACAACTTAAGAAAGTTAGTCCTGGAAGAAGCCCATTCTTCCATGTATGCTATGCATCCAGGAAGCACCAAGATGTATCGGAATTTGAAAGATCTGTATTGGTGGCCTGGGATGAAGAAGGATGTTGCAGAGTTTGTTCTGAGGTGCCCTGTGTGTCAGCAAGTTAAAGCTGAACACCAGAAGCCTGCAGGAACAATGCAACCTTTACCCATATCACAGTGGAAGTGGGACCATGTGACCATGGACTTTGTTGTTGGCCTACCCAGGACAAGCAAAAGACATGATTCCATTTGGGTAATTGTTGATAGGTTGACTAAGATAGCATATTTCTTACCTGTCAAAACAACCTATTCTGCTGAAAGGTTATCAGAGTTGTATGTTCAAGAGATAGTGCGTTTGCACGGAGTTCCTGTCACAATAGTTTCTGACAGAGGTCCTCAGTTTACAAGTCGTTTCTGGGAACAGTTACACAGAGCCTTAGGCACCAAGCTAAGGTTTAGTACGACCTTTCATCCGCAGACTAATGGACAGTCGGAAAGGACCATACAGACCCTAGAAGACTTGTTGAGAGCATGTGTCCTCCAGTTCACCGGAAGTTGGGATTTACACCTAAGCTTGATAGAGTTTGCCTATAACAATAGCTATCAACATAGTATTGATATGGCACCTTATGAAGCCTTATATGGTAGACGTTGTAGATCACCCTTGTGTTGGTTTGAGACTGGTGAGCATCAGTTGTTAGGTCCTGACCTGGTGCAGCAAACCACAGAAAAGATTAAAGTAATACAACATAAGATTAATACTGCTCAGGATAGGCAGAAATCTTATGCTGACAAACGTCGTAGACCCTTAGAGTTCCAGGTTGGAGACAAAGTGTATCTTAAGGTCTCACCTTGGAAAGGGGTCCTTCGTTTTGGAAGGAAAGGGAAGTTAGCTCCTAGATATATGGGGCCTTATCCAATCATTGAACGGATTGGAAAGGTAGCATATAAACTAGAGCTTCCCCCAGAATTACAGAGGTTAGATCCTGTGTTTCACATTTCTATGTTGAAGAAATGTCACCCAGACACCGAGTCAGTTCTACAACCTATGGAGGTAGAATTGAAAGATAACATATCCTATGAGGAGGGACCAATGTCAATCCTTGATAAACGAATTAAAAAGTTAAAGAAGAAAGATATAAGTCTTGTGAAAGTCCTCTGGAACCATCGTGGTATTGAAGAAGCCACTTGGGAGTTAGAGGATGAGATGAGAAGGAAGTATCCTGCCCTTTTCTCTTAGTATGTTTTATCGATTTCGGGGACGAAATCCTTGTAAGGGGTGGATAATTTGTAACATCCCCGACCTGGGTTATGAGTTAACCCTAGGTGTTTTGCCTAAATATGTAATTAAATCTTTGTGATTAACTCTGAGCATGTAATTAAGTTCTCAGAAACATATATCTCAATATTTGCTCCTTTATATTTAAAGTAGTAGCATTGTTTTGATATACATGGACCTATGTGCAATTTACCCAGTTAAAAGGGTTATCTTGCAATTTGCACATGATGAGATGTTCCTCTGATGTTGAGACATCATGAGAAATCTTTTTAGCAAAGTTTGAGGGATTTCCCAAGCTAAGGCACCAAGGTGCAGCTGTGGAAGCAATCCCGGTGCTTGAAACCCTAGTTTGGGGTAAAATACAATTTACCCAAATTAAGGGATACAAATTGTGAAATATGTCATCTAATGTATCTTTTTAAACTTTTTCCATCATTTAGAAAAGAAATGATGAGGAAGTCACCTCAATTGAATTATCAAGTTATGAGACATGCCTTGTGATTGAATAATCAGGGTATATGTGTAATATTTCTTTATGTATGTACCTCAGTATTAGCTTGCTCTCCTTTACCTTCTTTTCCTAAGACCTTAAGAGAAGGTTTGTCCTTAGAATAAAGAGGAAGGAACGATCAAGTAAAGAAGGAGGGACCTAGTTGGAATTATGGACAACTTATGAACTAATGTTGAAAATCCTACCCCATGTATATAAGCTCTCCTTCCCTTAGTTGCAAGGGAACTCATCCTTCGTTCCCTTACTGTTTCATTTCACCAAAAACGACCAAGGACTGCCTTGGAGATAAGGAGGACGACCAAGGGGTGCAAGGTAGGTTTAAACCCCTCTTCTTGCCTAATTCCATGGTTAAAACTCGAATTCAAGGTCATCTTCATGGCTAACTCTTGAAACCCTACCTTTCTAGCCGTCTCTTTTCATCCTTACTTGGAGTTTTCACCTTGGCAAACCTGTAAGGACTCAAGGAAGCCATTAGAGCTTGGAGCTTGAAAGCTTGGAGCCCAAGAAGCAAGCTTTAGGCGGGTTTTATAACTCTAAACCTATGCTTTACTATGTGCATCTTTATATGTGTTTTAATAATAGCTCTTAGTATTTCCCTACTTTTCCCTGCTATTTTGCAAGCAAACCCATGGGATATTCGTACTTTTCTTGAGCTAGGAGATGAAGGCGTGATTTCCAAGAAAAACCCACCGCTTTTCTTTTCCTTAAACGGTCCTAACAGTTTGCTCTCTCGGACTCAAGACCGCGAGGTGAGCAAACGGTCTCGAGACCGCGACAGGGCAAACGGTCTCAAGACCGTTTGGCCCCGTTGACCGAGCGTGGACCGTATAAGAAATATGTTCCTAATTATATAGTATAATTACCCTCAATATTTGGGAGGCTAACTCCAAAGGAATCGGGAGATATGACCTTTTTAAGTAACAACTTTATTTGAATTTATTCCTGATTCTCAAACGGTCTGAAATTGCCTTTTTGGGCAAACGGTCTCAAGACCGTGTAAGGTCGTTGACTAAGCGTTGATCGTATGAGATTACTGTTCAAAATTATGTTAATTAACAACTCACCAAGTTTGATGGTCTAATTCCAAACGGGCTAAGAGTTGAAGGGTGAATACTAGGGCTAACCCTAGATAAAATCAGTACTGAAAATATGGTGACCTAATTAGGGTTTTTTTTAGGGTTGATTGACCTAAACGGTCTCAAGACCATTTAGGGGTCCCCCAAACGGTCTCAAGACCGCGAGGTCAATCAAACAAGACCGTTTGGAGGTCTGGGGTCAAGGATAGTTGACCAATTGAAGGTACAATTACACCAAATTACATTGCAATTAAATATTGACATGATCATCAACTCAATGGGTCAGACCTTGATGAATTTGCACTAGAATCCAAAATTGGATGGGCAAACGGTCTCAAGACCGTTTGGAACTCATCCAAACGGTCTCAAGACCGAGAGGACAATCACCCAAGACCGTTTGAAGGTCTAGGGTTAAGTATTTTGACCAATTGAGGACCCAATTGCAAATAAGTTATCAATTGATTAAAATACTGATTTAGTAACCCAATCATGGTTCAATCTCTATCAAATCACCTTAGATTTTAATGAAATCTTGGGCAAACGGTCTCAAGACCATGTGGGGTCCACCCACATGACCTCAAGACCGTTTGGGCCAAGTTTGGGCCCAATTGGAGCTCAATTGAAAGGTTCAACCTTGTGTTGAGTCACATTGTTGAGTGTTGATGGGTGAACATTGATAGGCCCTAATTGAATTGACTTCAACCCAAATTGGTCAACCATTATGGGTCAATTGAATGACCAAGTGATCAAGCATAATCTTAATTGACTCAATCCATAAGTGGTCAACATAGATTTGACCTTTTGAGGGCTTCAACATCGGTTGACATCATCGATTACTTTGATTGATTTTGATGATGGACCAAGCGGTTGAGACCATGTGAGCCTCGCGGTCTCAAGACCGTGAGAGGGCTCGCGGTCTCAAGACCGTGAGGGGGCTCACAGTCTCAAGACCTAGAGGAGGCTCGCGGTCTCAATATCGCGAAGGGCCTCGCGGTCCTGAGGTCAAACTAGCTAAACGGTCAACGTCTCTTCGCGGTCTCAACTCCAAATTGATCTTCGCGGTCTCAACATCAAGTGAACCAATGATAGGGCTCGCGGTCTTGAACCACTTGAGGAGGCTCGCGGTCTTGAAGCCTAAGGGGGCTCGCGGTCTTGGAGTTAGAAAGAGGCTCGTGGTCTTGGAAGGTCAAAGTGGGCAAACGGTCAACACTTTCAACCGATCTCAACTCAATTGATGATTAATGATTGAAATCAATCAATGTGATTCAAGGTTGACCTCATTCAATCATTTGATGATGTAAATGGTTCAATGTTGCCCAAATCAAACCCTAATAATAATATAGGATAGTAAGGGGTTAATTGACTAAGGTTTGGACCATAATGATGATCAATGGGGTGAATTACCAAAATACCCCTGAAGGGTCAATTAAGTTATACCTTGCTCAATTCAAACCCTAATTACATGAGAATGATGTTTTTAGTCATAATGACTCTATCCAACTTTATATAATCTAATGTTACCATCAACCATTAGTATGATGAAAGAGAGAGTACTCTAGAGAGAGAAAGTACCCTAGAGAGAGAAAGTAACTCTAATCACATAATGGTGATGCTTTTGGCTATGTTAGCCTATGATGACTCAATCCAACCTGTTTTAGAGTGATGTTGACATCACCTAGCTTTATGATGAGAGAGAAAGTACTTCTAGAGAGAGAAAGTACTTCTAGAGAGAGAAAGTACCCTTTTTAAGTGGAAACTCAAGTAAAGCATCTCCAATGCACATAAGTGAGCATAATTAGGGTATGGTCCACCTGTGTGAGGTCATAGAAACCCTAATTATAATAAATGATGAACTCTTAACTAATCTAAGAGCATCAATGAAGATGTTACTCATACATGATGATGTTATGAGTTTAATTCACCTTGATGTGAATAGTAAACCCTAATTCAAGGGTGATGACATGTAATGTGAATAGTAAACCCTAATTCAAGGGTAATGGCATGCTTTTGAGCAATAAACTCTATTTGATTTAAATTAAAGATTTAACTCTTATGACAAGAGTAGGAAGTACATTCCTCATTGTTGCATTACCTTTATCATATGTATTAACCATGCAGGTTCTGATATGAAGGTAATCATATCCAGGTATGGATGTTGATGTTATATTCATTAAAGGCATGTTGTTAGCCTTATGAATAAGTAAAGTAATCTGATGCCTTGCCAGTGGCATCCTATGCTGATAATGGGCTATGAGAGCCATGAATACCATCAAGGTCATGCCTTAGAGATGACTTGTGATGAGGATAATGAGAAATGATGATTGATATGAGTTAGGCCTGTTACATTTAGTATTCTTCTTTTATAGCTGTTATGCTATTGTTATTGTTTGCAGAACAATGTATGCTGTTAAAGAATACTGAATGTACCTAACTAATCAAGTATAATGTAGAGCCCTGATCATAGATCCATCATTGTCAGAAATTAAATGATGGTGAAACAGATTTTCCTCAGGGAACTCCTGGAGCACATACTTTTGAGTATGTGGGGTACATGGATGTGTAGAACCTTACATCCTAGTGTAGGAAAGTGATGTAGATGTGGAATCCATCCATCCTTCACTATAGTTCCATACCGTATCAGTGGTAGGTAAACATGAAACCTCCTGATGATGAAGAAAGCACAGATATCCGTATCAGTGGTAGGTAAATATGAAACCTCCTGATGACGAAGAGAGTACAGAACGCCACTGTGACTCTAGAATAGCGAAGGACCAGTTTACCCTGGTGAGCTATAGTAGTAGAGACACGAGATGTCCTATAAGTGATCCTCTTACTGACTGAGGAAGGTGAAGGTCATGAGAATCCGGCTCTCTTAATGACCTATGTATGATACTGATGCGGCTTCTCAGCGATCAGTTGGAGTATGAGTGGTAAGCCTCATCTCCACAGGGCATAATGTTGTTTGTAAAACATAATCAACCATGTAGAATAACTTTTTAGATATGACTCCAAGTTAGTTGGTTGATGTTACATTGCAATAATGTTGATATTCTCCATATCTCCTAAATTGTAGAGATCTTGTTATACCTGCAACTGTTATAGAATGCTTTGAAGGCTTTACTGTTTAAGATATTCTTTGATGTTATAATAAAGCTTCTGGCGAAGAGTTATAACTCTCGCTGGGATAATTATGTATAATTGTCTCACCCCGTAGGCTTCAACTTTTTAGGTGGACGTCGGAGACGAAGGAACCAGCCTACAGGTGATCAGTCTCAGCAGCAGCATCAGGGGCAGCAGTAATCTCAGGTGGAGATTGTCCTGCCATATGATGTAGTTTGAGTCAGTCCTATGTGTCCTCTGTACTCTCAGGTCTTGGAGTCTTTTGTATAAGTGATCTTGAGATTTTGTATCTTGATGTATATAATTACTCGAGAAGTAATTATCCTGAGATGTAAACAGTTTATCTCTCTTTATGAAAGGAATTTTTGTGGATACAAGTTCTTATCTCGAAAAGTTTTAATTTCCCGTGATTTTTGTCTTCCGCTGATTACCGATTCGCTTTCGCTAAGTTTTAATCGTGTTTATGTTATGGTTTGGAGATCAGAGCCCACACCCTTAAACGATCTTCCCTTGGTCAACCCTATCAAACGGTCTTGAGACCGTTTGATTCTAAACGATCTTGCAAGACCGCATGAGATCAAACGGTTTGAGACCGTTTGATTTCAAACGGTTTGCAAACCGTTTAGACCAAAGGGGTCCAAGGTCGTTTGATAAAGTTGCCTAGGAATTCACTCCCATCATCTTCAACCTCTGTTCAGGTCTGTTACTCCACGAATTTCTTGCAAAAGTGCAAGGGAGAAAGGGGAAGAAGAAGAACTAAGCATAATTTGCAAGAACATAGATATGCATAATAAAGCAAGAAGTTTAGAGTGGTCAACCTCAAACGTTGTTCCTAGAGCTCCAAGCTTCCAAGATTCAAGCCTTTAATGACGTCTTGAGCTCCACAAGTCGGCCAAAGGTGATTCTCCAAGGAAAAGATGGGGATGGCCGGCTAGAACAAAGAACCCAAGTAAGTTAACCATAGAACCAACCTTATACAAGGAATTCATCCAAGAATCCGAGCTAGGAGATGGTTCCTTCTCACCTTAGAACTAGTTGGTCGTCTCCTTGAGTTCCAGAGCTATGCCTTGGTCATTTGAGCAAGATGAGAAATGAAGAGGAGAAAGAGTGCATTCACTTGGTTTGCAAAGGAACTAGGCTTATATAGTTTAGGTTGATTTTCACCATAAGGACCTCTAAATCATAGATTTCTCATCTAAGTCCCTCCTCTCTAAGGTACTTCCAAACCATTATAACTTATGCAAAGCTCACCAAAACTCAAGATTCAAGGGTAAAGAAAACTAACATACAACTAAGGTACCTATATGAAGGGTCTCCTTACTCATTAGGTGAATTTTACCACAAAGATCATTCTTCTTATCTGATTATTCATTGAAGCGCCCCTTTCATCATTTCTACTCTAAATGACGTCAAGAGTCATAAAAGATATTCTAGAAGGTGTATTTTACAAGTTGCACCCCACATTTTGGGTAAATTGCACTTTACTCCAAAATTAGGGGTTTTAAGCACAATGATCATTCCACAAGCTGCATCTTGATGCCCAAGCTTGGGAAATCCATCATACCTCATCATATTCACTCATATGATTTCTCATCCTCAAAGGAACATCTTAACCTGTGTAATTTGCAAGTTAATCCCCTTAACTGGGTAATTTACACATAGGTCCCTGCATTATAAAACAATACTACAACTTTGTTTAAAAAGGCCAAAATTGAAAGTATGTGTTCCTGAGGAAGTTAATTACATGTCATGGAGTAATCACAAGTATTTAATTACATATTTAAGCAAAACATCTAGGGTTAATTTATAACCTAGGTCAGGGATGTTACAATAATGGTTGCCTCATGATCGACCCCTGGAAGTTGATGATATCTTGGTTGCCTTTAGAGGGACCAAACCCTAGAGATAGAAGATGAAGATCCTGGTACCTATGTGTCTACGGTATAGGTGTTTACCTTCTGAGGTAGGAAGAAGATGTTCTGTATACCCTGAAGTGGATTTGTAACAGGTTATGAGGCCTTGTACTTTATGGTTTGTCCTTGAGGAGGATCCAACTCTAAGTGTTGCTCGAGTTGAAGGATGACAGGAAGTGCACGTTATGCCTTATGCAAGCTTGATTCATGGTTAAGAGATAGAACATGCAGTTGGACACCTAAAGGTGAACCTAGGGTTCCTGACCTAAGAGGGGAAGTGGTATACCTAATGCTCATGATGAGAATTAAGTTGCCATAGTTTCGAGCATGGTACGCCTCATGTATAAAGGAAAAGGGAAGCCCCTTAAGTTTAAGGTATGTTTGATGAACCCCTCACGACTAGGTTGATGATAAAGGAAAGTATGATCTTGATCCAGCATCGAGGAAAGAGGATAAGTATGACCTAGCATGGTGCAATAGGTGATCTGCTTATGCCTTAATAGCTTGCTAGGGTTAAGTAGGCTCATGTGGATGTAAACCTTGGACCTAAGAGATTTTGTGACCTTGTTGTCAAGAGATAGTTTTCCTCCCATCCTGGGAGAGGGACCCCTATGGTAGGGTGTATATCAGTTTTGTTGGTTTAAGGTAACCTGAAGAGGTCTCACAGGATCTTGAGAAGCTAAGTGAAAAGTACATGGTATGAGAATGAACATGTAGACCCATAGATATCCATCTCTAATTGCATATGAATGTGTTACCATGGAGGTAACTGGTATGGGGCTTGACCAAGGTAGACAGGTTGCCATGACCCATATGAAAGGGGGATAGCCAGCCCATGAATGCAGAAAGAGAGATGATGAAGACTTGGGTAAGGTTCTAAGCGAACATGTACTATAATGGAGAATCCTAAGTCTATCCTAGGGTCAGGTATGGATAAGACTGATGAAAGTAGGAATTGCCTAATTCCCCAGTTGCACATGACCATAGGGTCGGAAGGTAACACCTATCATTGTCTGAGGGCCATGGGTTAGGAGATTGATCACCTTCATGAACTCATGGGACCCAAAGGGCAGATGAGTAGGGCACTCTCTTGATGCACGAGGGAAGAGGGATGACCCCAAAAGATCTGGTACCCTATAGACCTAGAGGAGATGACCAAGGATATAAACCTCAGTAGGTTCAAGACTAGTTTGATATCATGATGTCTGTTGCGTAGAGACATATGTGGCATGTTGCAACTTAGATGTAAAGGCGTATTGGCAAGGTGGGATGTACCATCTCTACTCTTGGAACAGGAAGAACTTTGTATTTGGACTGCAGCCAAATGCTTATTTCCTCTTGTTATGGGGGGTGAGAGATAGGACATTACGCATGCCATACACCAAGGATAAGAGATGATGTAGGTTGGAATGTTGCCACGAGAAATGGGGATAGAGAAGATAACCTACCTTGGTAAAGTGTATGACACATGGATGGTTTGCAAACACTAAGAGGAAAGAGGTAGTCACCTTACGAGGATGTTTTTATCATGAGCTATGTAGAACTTACAAGTTATACAAGGTGGAGTTTTGATCACCATGATGATGAAATCAGAAAGTGTTCTCAATGAATTTAGACTTAGAGTTTGAGATGAGATGATAAGTGGAATACATGGAAGTGTATGTCTTCATTGTTACCTAATACCTAAGTATGTGAAGTGGTAATGGATGCTCTGGTTGAGATACATCTGACTTGTTTGACTAGACGCTAGAAGAGGTTGTTTGGCTAACCCTAAGTTTGGAAAGGAGAGGTGTTTGGATAACACTCAGATGTAAGAAGATACGTTGAAAAGTTAAGGGTTGTTTGGTTATCCAGTCTAGTCCTTGATGCAATGAAAGGATGGTGGTAGAACCTCAGATGCACTTCTTTGGAAAAGAAGGTGATGAAACCCTGACTAGAGTGGTTTAGGGTTTCGGAGGAATCAATCTTGAAGAATCATGATATTGGAAATCATGAATTAAGATCACCATACACCGTGGAAAATGGCAATAGCACTTTGGATGCTTAAGATGAAGTTGCATGTGGGTTATGGCCATGCAAGCCAGGAGGTAAAGGACGAATGCCAGTAACTCAGTGTATTGATATAGAGGACAAAAGAGTCCCTGAGAGGAAATGGGAGTTCATCACTATGGATGTTGAGATAGGTCTCCCCTAGACCAAGGAAGGTCGAGATGCAATATGGGTTATGGTAGATCGCCTTGCCTAGGTGACATAAGAAAGAAAGAGTACTGTCAAGGGACAGATCGAGTTGAACTACATATGAGAGAGATGGTTCAACTACACCATGATGCGAGTTCAAAAGTTCATGAGTATGACTTAAAGGTTCACTTCCATAAGGTGAAAGTAGGTACATGAAGACTCGATGATAGTACAGTTTATCACCCCTAACTAATGGTTAGTATAATCCAGACTAAAGGGGTCTAACGAGAGCATATGTGCTTGTTCAAGGTGATATCTAGAGACAATTCTTGTCCTATAAAAGATGTGACAATGACCACCATATCCAGTATTAGGTTTTATAAGAAGCTCTTTAAGGGAGGTTGTGTCGGTCACCACTTCAGTAAGGTGATGTTGGTGAAAGGACCACATGATGGTTAGAAAAGGACCACGGTGCATGTAGATGAAGTCACTTTGATTGTGTAATGGCTGAAAGGAGCCTAGAGATGACGAGAGTCATGAGCAGATGCAAAGTAGACTGACATGCAGTTCACTGTGGGAGAATATGTGACATGAAAATCCGACCCCTCTAAGTTATAACTAAGAGAGCTGAGTCCCCGATACATGGGTCCATTTGAGATGGATTGGTGGAGAAGGTTATGGTTGACTTTACCCCTCAGGATAAAGTAATGTGTGATGAGTTCCAGGTGTCCGATTTAGAGCACTATGTGAGGTACCCTGACCATGTGCCGAGCAATGAACCTAGTGAGCCCCAAGGGAGGCTGAAATGGCCTGAGTCCACCTGTGCAGTTTATAGATGCCAGGATGAAAGAACTCAGAGAAAAGAATATGTGATGATAAAGGTTCTTTGAAAATGACATGAGTACGGAAAAGCCACATAGGGGCCAATGATGGACATGGGAAAAAAAATCTTATTCTGAATTGTTTGTTTGTTTGTTTGTTTGATTGATAGAATTTTGAGAACAAAATTCCTATAAGAAGGGAAGGATGTTACAACCCCAATTTTTGGGTTCAATTGGTGAGAAATGCAATTTCTCATATTAAGGATATTTGAACAAATAATGAGCTAATTTGTTTTGAATAAATGGATTATGTTTACAATAGCCTTGATGATTGTGTTGTGGGCTTTATCGGCTATTGGGCTCAAATAACAAGAAAATTCAATTAGTAAATGAATAATTGAATATTTGAGAAAAGAAAACTGTGGAAACCTCTAGAAGGCAAATCCAAAGAGGATTTTGTGCCTTTTGGGTTCCTTGGGTACCAAGGAGTCCAAGGTTTCAAAAAGAAAGCAATAAGAAAAGAAAAGATTAATTAAGTATTTCTTTATTAAGAAATAAATTGAAAATAATGTTAAAAGGTTGAAAATAAGTGGAAAAAGGTATAATTGATTGATCCTTTGTGGAATTTCGTGTTCCAAGGATTTCTAATGATAAAAGGAATACCAATGAGGAAAATAAAAGAAAAATAAAGAGAAATCCTCAAAAGAAAATATTTTAATAATAAATAAATAAGATAATGTGAAATAATACATTTAGATGCATCTAGAAGGATAATAATTATCCTTAAGAAGGAATTTCAAAACATTAGAGTTCCTTGGGATACAAGGAGTCCCAAAGGAGAAAAGGGAAGAGAAAAGGCAAATAATAAACAAACAAGGGAATGCAGTGATACATAATTAATTTTTATGAGGAAATCTTTTAGTGGTGCCTCTCGTAGCCTTTTGAGATAAAAGCAAGAATTTAAAGAAAAAGAATATTTTCTCTTAAGATGGGACTTTACGGGGAGTCTTGCCACTTTTGGATTACTTGAGTCCCAAGATGAGATAAGAAAGGAAAGGAAGCGTTAAGGGATAATGTATAGGTGTTTATATATGTAGACACTAGAAGATCCACCGAGAAGTAAACCTTTCCTCTCTCTCGTGAGTCTCCCTCGACGCAGATTGACAACCGTTTCGACCCATGTGCGCCTCTCATCCCATCCAGGGTGGGAAGTGCACCAGCGAGCAGGAGGTGCATGCGTTAGTCAAGGACCTGATCAACAACGACGACAAGGGATAGCTCACATCCTGGCGAAAGAAGAGGCCGTAGAGGAGGCACAATGTATGTGCGTTGCTCCTACAAAAACCTAGGAGGGTTCGTCCATCACTACCTTGTTCTCGCCCTCATGCAAACGCTGCATGTAGGTTGCAGCATGACCGAAAGTTGCAGGTCTCGACATGATGGGAAACAGTTACCTGGGCCGCCAAGAGGAGGTGCCCTGGGTACGGAGGAGAACGAAGAAGGTAGGGCGGCCATCTCCGGCCACCCTCGGGCCCTGGAGGAGAGGGGATTAACCCCCACAAATCAACCTGGCCGGCGGCAGGGTAGGGCTGCGGAGGTTGAAGATGAATAGATCCAGTTTGACGAAAATGCCCCTCCTGGGCGTGAGGAAGCAGTCTGTGGTCTGGGGGTAAAAGCGACATTCAATTCTAATTTTAAGTCGACTCGCAAGGTACATACACGGGAGTTCTTTGCCTATGTGGCACCTCCCTATTGGTTGCTTTAAATTTTATTTGCTAAAATCGTAACTAATGCTAGGAAACTCAGATTGAGATGAATCTTATATGAAAAATTATCCTCAGAACGAGAGGAATCCAATAAAAATATCATTAGAAGCTAATTCCTCTTTCTATTCGAAAAGTAGTGTAAACTATCATCTTTATTGAATTAAAGATTAAGAAGCCCTATGTTGATATAATTAATGTGTTTAATAGGGTTTAATGGATCTTTAGGGTTGATGTTAACCTGTTAAATGTAAGAAGGTACATTATGTTAAAAAAGGAAGAACTTTGCACATGATTAGTCTAATTTAGAGTTTATATGTTTGAAATTGGAAAAGTACATAAAGTTATCGTCTTTAGTGTTTTAATTAAGAGAAAACCCTTAGATTTGATGGTAAATGGTCTTAATGACTTTATTTGGATAATTCAAGTTGATATTAACCTGTTGTTAATAAAAGTGAGAATAGGATCTAAAAAGATGATCTTTTTATATAATTGGTTTAATTTAGGGTTTCGTGCATGATTATGCACTAATGAGCTTGAAAACCCTAATTTAGATGAATATGTCTTTTAATTGTTTTATTGGTGCAAATCCATGAATAAATAGGGATGCGATGATCCTAAGTCAATAAAAGACTATTAAAATGAATAGTTGAGCAATTAAGGTTCATAAAAATGGAAAAGGATATTTTAGGGTTTGTTAACCTAAAAGGGATAAAGTTTGAGAAATTGATCTAAGAAACCCTAATGAATACTAATGAAACCTTAATGTGGATTAGAAACCCTAGAAAGTGAATCCAAGTCAATAAAGTAGATTCTTGATAAAGTGTGTAATAAATAAAGTACATATTTATTTCAGGAACTATGTGATGATTGAATTACTTGCTTGGATCTGTTGATTGACTTGATTGTATACACATGAAGTATATGTTGAATAATCTGCATGACTCACCAAATCAGGTATGCGGTTATGATTATGAATAATCGCTCTAGTTTCACGGCGATTCCCGAAGTTTTAATCGGTTGCTTGAAAATAACTGTTGGATGTTTATTTAATTCATGCAACTATAAAGTGACTATGATTATCACTATAAATGTGCGTATATAACTGACTAGATCCGGGTCCACCTCTATTGTAATGAAAAGGCTAAGAAAAAAAGGGGTAATCCTAGAGCAAGGTCTAGGTTACCGAGAGTTAGAAACTGGGCTACCTACGTGTAGTGCCATGAGACTCATTAGCCTACCAAGAGTTAAGGAGTGGGCTACTTACGAGTAGTGACATGTGACTCAACCCTAGAAATTGGTTCACTTATAGGTGGATCATGAGGGGTTTAATGGGGACAACATAGAGGATAGGGTACTCTTGGATCGCAGAGTTATATCTAAAATGTAATCTTGGTTGTTAAATGATTAATTGAATGATTACATTGTTAACGTATTTACATGATCATTGTTTCCACCACATACCAGCTTCGGCTGACCGACGTTTTGTTTGTCGGCATTTTAGGTACAAGCCAAAAGGACAAACAGTAAATCGTCATATTGTGAAATACATGAAGTAATATACTAGGAGGGTTAGTTAGAGTAAAATCCAGAAGTGGATAGAAGTTTAGAGATCCAAGTTTTCAAAAAGGTATGCAAAATTTTATTTTTCTTACAACTTTCAGTATAGTATGTTAAAATTTGATAATTATTCTTGGTTAATTGCCGAACCTTTGATCCGGAAGTCATGGGTGCGGCTTCGACCTCTCGGTCTCCCTTAATTGGGGGTTATCGGGAGGTGGGGTCGTAACAGATTGGATATCACATTGGAATGCGAAAGCATAAAGAACATTTTGAGTATGTGATGCGTACTCCAAGTGGTGATAATGTGTAATAAGACATTTTATGAATGCTTAATAATCTAATATATTTGAAGACTATTGATTGTATATGTGATCGTACATCTATTTGGTTCAAAATAATGAAGCCTAGATATTATCTCACAAGTTCTTAGGGTACAATCCAAAACTCTTCTACAATCAAAACCACACAAATGATCTGGGTGGTGGTTGAAACTACTCCTTTTAGTCAGTTGTTATGTTATGGCGGATTGATAAATGTCCATTCATCATGTTTCTAATTGCATATCATGCTTAGTTCAGCTTTTCTTGATGCATATTTCTTGTGTTTTCACATTCCTTTAGGTTTTTCAGAATTTCAACATTTTTTTGGTTTTAATATGTTTTTATGTTTTATTTGTAGGATTTATACAAAGAAGAGAAGAATGAAAATAAGCCCCCCACCAAACATCAAAAAGTTGACCAAAAAAATTGAATCCTCAATCCCTAACTCCAACAATTGGAGTGAGGGTCATGGATATCATTGCACCATGCTAAATTATCTACAAAAATCTCATTTAAGTGGATCACATTTCCGGTTGACCTTCTGACATTGCCAATCAACCGCCTTACATATTTGGTCAATCATCTCATTCCAACCAAGAATATTAATAATCAATAGGACTTTTTAGTCAGTCAACTAACCCATCTGGTCGACCAAATGGAGCTCTCACATGAAATAATTGAGAGTTCAATTGACTGTCTCATTCACTTAATAGATTAACTGGGACCTCTAACAGAATCATGCTTTAGTAGTTGGGTGATTGGCTCCCTCAATTGACTGAATAGAAAGCATAGTAGATCAATGAGATAGTTCCATGTTTCACATTAGAACTTGTAACTGAGTGACTTAAATGTCATTGATAGTGTCATTTAATTATCTAATAGAATGGATATATTACTGACATATCCAGTAGATTGATTGGGCCTTGAGATGATTGATTAGCAGAGCATCCTAAAATTCCAAGGAACGACTCATAACCATTGGATGATTTTGTACTGACTTGAGATTTTGGGCAATCTTATAGACGATCCAGAGAGATGTCAACAAAAGGGTTTCACAACCTATATCCTCCCGTCACAACCCTGAACATCATTAGGGAGACAAATGTTGATGGGTCAACATAGAGGCATGCACCACCAAAGACCTGACTGGATATTGCAACAGTCGTACATGTGGTGGTGATGCACACCATAGAGTTTCTCCTCCATGCCACTACTTTCTCCATGAGTCTATCCTCACACTTTTATATTATATCATATATATGAGTAGATAAGAAATTTTTTGCGATGAGAAGCATCACTGTCCACATTTGTTATTGTCATTGTATGAATTAGTTTTCTTATGAATGGATCACTTGTTGCTTGCAAACCCATTTGATCAGTAGGTTTTCATATTAATTCTCTTTTCATGTATAGAACCTTGAAATCTAGAGTATACAATGTTGTTTCCTTTTATGTTGACCTACTAATGAGAACTTTAGAAGGGCGGTCTTCAAGGTGATAGGTAGTTGATCCCTAGGTAACTAACAACCAACATGGTGATATATATCATTACATAATCCTTATTCTAAGAGGATTGCATTTCATGCAACCTCAATATTACTCATTCAAATTCATGATAATACAGTGAAGAAGAGTGAATGTAGGTAGTAGTGGTGAAAGCCCTTCCCCTGGTTCTTTTATCAATGTCGATCTTATTTTTAATTTTTGCTTGAAATCGTAGTTTCTTAGTCTATTTCATTTTATCAATGTACTCTTATTAAAGATATTTTCTTAATTAGATTAAAATATAGTTTGTTCTTAAATTTGTCATCATTTGGGTGTGATTCTAAACTATATTGAGATAAGACCCATCCATTTGTGGGAAATTTGGTATGCGCCCACTTTAGGTAAATCTATGAGCTCTCTTTCCTAGTGAATTTAAGGGTATGTATAAAGACGACATCAAATCTTTTTATAATTTTTTCGTAGTTTGATGAAAGGAAAAGAGGATAAGTCATAAACCCTCCATGAAATGCACAAGAAATGATCCAAACTCACTCATCAACTCTAAAAATTGGAATGAAGATCACTAAAATATGTCAGCTTAATGATACAACTACATTTTTCACATCCAAACTCAAGTTGAGATATTCAAAAGCATGTAGTTACGTTGTTCAATGATCTATAACACACACACAAATATATATATATATATATACATATATATATATTTCACCATAGCCATTTGGTCAACAGGTCCATGACTCAATCGACTAAAGGAGTGCCATAAATTAGCAATATCTCACAGTGTTGGATGATGTCAAATCGATGTAAAACCATGGGCATGTTATAATTAAACCAAATGAACATCCAAAGGGGGCATGCTATTCTATACAAACACATATAAAATCCTAGACATCATTGGGGAGAGATGGAGATGCACATCAAGGCTCGACGTGGAGATGCACTCTACTAGAGATGTGACCAGAGACTAGAGAAACCATTCAGAGTGTGACACCCCGCTATCACACAGACAACAAAATGTCACACAAAAACGTGCGGAAACACCATAAACCACATATTACCGAAAACACAGGTTAATTAAAACCGTTTGTGGAAAGCAGATGAAAGAGAACTATTACATCCAGATCCTGCAAGGAAACATGTTATATAAACATTTACAAGCCTTGATATATGTTCACAGCTTATCGGAACCAGCTGTACTGTCAGTACCAGAGTTCATCACCTGTTTATACATACATAACGAGCCACGTAAGGCCAGTAGCAGGATATACAAAATTACAATAGCTAGTCATCGTGAAATGTTGTCAAACATCTCTGAGGACCTCAGAGTACATGGATGACTCTAGGACTCTACTACAAAACCACCAAAATAGCAGCATGTCCATCTCTTGCCTTCTACCGCTCTTCTTGCTGCTTGGCCACAACCTCTCGACCACCACTACGTCTAGCACGATCGCCTAAAAAGGTTGTAAACCAGCGGGGTGAGACACACAGTCTCAGCGAGAAACATAACTCCCCATTAAAACTATAAAACCTCAGAAGGTTTAAAGCAGATAAAGCAGATAGCTGGTAAAGACATATAATAAGAGCAACATACTAAGCAAGACAATTATTATCATCAATCTTACCAAGATATCCAGGAGGCATATAACCAAGTATTTCTTTATGGAACATGATTGACAAGATAAGCTTTATAAGAACTTATCACAAAATATAAGGATCGTACACATTTCTGCAAGGTATAACTAGATCAGCTATATAAGCAAGGCCTCAAACAATGTTCCGTGTTTTGCTCTAAGCAGTATATACTATTCGGCTGGATTACATTTTATTATGCCCTGAGGAAGTGAGCTGTCCCTGCTCAAATCCAACCTTTGGTTGCGAAGCCCAAAACCGGTGCCATACAAGGTCAATGGGAGAGCCAGACTCCATGAACTCACCTGTAAAGAGGCGAGATCACCTCCTTACTAAAATTTAAAGGAAGTACAAAACATCCATCTTTTTAGAAAGACAAAAGATATTGAGGGATGCATGTATAATATTCCAAGTAAATAAGCATGCACCAGATTCATTACAAAATTTCAATAGCAGTGGAAATAAAAGAACTAAGCCTATTACATGGCTTTCATTGTTCATTACATGATTGTTCTCAAAAGATAAAGATAAGAGAAAAGGATCCAGCTATAGCAACCTAGACATCCTTTCAGATAGCTTGAGATCTATTCCTGAGAAGAATTCCTTCAAACTTGTCCTTCTCTTTGCTCAGCACCAACACCTGGGTGGTTGGGAAAGCACCCAGCAAAAGGGGAAAGAAAACAAGGTATGTGTCATAAAACTAATCTAGGATATCAAGATAAGTACAACAAAAAAAACAGGCTAGGATTCATCATATAATGAAGATAACAAGAGTATGAGGCTATATTCAAAAGAAACTTGCCATTAATAATTATATCAAAAAGGATTTGCATGTAAGATAATTATCTCTACCTAACTAAGTAGGGTTGAGGAACCTACCGGACCTCTAACCTTAGGTGAGGGGAGAATAAGACATTCCCAATCACCTACAATATTATGGGGAGGATAAGACATTCCCCAGGGCGATTATTTACATGCCCTATGTGGGTGGTTGTACATAAGTACCACTACTTCAAATTAAACAGAACATAATTCCACATGCTAGAAAAGTAGTCATGGCAATAGTAGTCATAATATTCAATAAGCATGGTAGTGGGGTATAAGACCCAAACAAGAAGAAATTATAATCTAATTTGAGGCATGAACAACATTAGGATTCAAGCATAGAATATTTAGGGTTCATTTAAGCCTCATTAGGAAAATATAGGGTTGGGTTGCAATTATCCCAACATAGGGTGTAAGGAATGCACATACCTCTCTTACTGATATCAATTACTAACTTTCACCACTTTAATTGAGTTCAAGTTCCACTTTGCCTATTTTTAATGTATTAACATGTATTAGAGTACATAGTGCACATTAATGTATAGAAACCCTAATTTTAGACCTTTTTATAAAAATTCGGATTTAGACTCTTAAAACATCACCAATAAACTTATTAGGTTTTCCTGATCAAGAAAACATATATTTATGTTAATTTTGGAGTTATGATGATTAAGATGTAATTTTTATGGATTTTATGCATTAAATTCGTTTTACAAAAATCACCCTTCGTCAAACCATGAAATCCGACCTTGAAAATATTTTTATTAGATATAGATTAATTTTCCAATTCCAAAATATATTTATTTGTTAAATTTGGATAAGCGATTTAGAAGATATGAATTTTGCAATACTGACCAATAGGAAATTGCTGCATCATCAAACCGATCGAGATAATTAAAGAGAGAGAGGGAGAGGGAGAAAACATCATTCGACCAAGATCAGATTTGAAGTTGCATAGGTAACCAAACTATAACTTTTAGAGAAGGTAAAACAGCAAGAAATCAAAACCTTAGAAGAGCATGGTAAAAAGAGATGGAAATCGTCGATTTTCAACATAAAAGCATGAGTTTTAAGCATGTACTAAGCAATATATGAGAAGGGTGTTAACCAAACTTGCCTCTAGAAAGGTAATAAGGTTCAAACAGAAAGGATTCCGAGATTAGAAGGTCTGGTTTCTCCAAGCCAAGCTCCTTTCTTGAGCAAAGATCACCTTCTCCACTTTAGAGGTGCAAACCCTAGCAAAAGAGCAAGGAGATGATATGTTTTAGGGTTTTAGGTGGAGTTTTACCATATATGGTCATGCTTCTGACCTAGAAGAAGGTGTAAGGAAGACTAAAAGTAGAAAAATAGGAAAGGAATGGAGGAAACTTACTAGTTTTGGTCGAATTTACCAAGGAGGAGCTTTAGAAACCCTAATAGGGTAATTTGGAAGCCCTAGGAGCCTTCTTCACCAAGGTAGGCTCCCTCTATTGCCTTGGGGCAGAAACTTCGTGGCCAAATACAGAAGTAACTATTATCTAAGCTAGAGGAAAGAAAAGGAGAGAAAGAGTTTTTGAATTATGAGTTGGGAGGGGGTATACATGGCTATATATAGAAAGAGGTGAAGCATGAGGAGTCTTAAGGGACTTTCCATGTGTCTTTAGCCTAGGGATTGATGGCCATGCAAGAGGATACCTCATAGAGGCTTCATTCATATACAAAGTTGGTTCTAAGAGCCCATAGATTATTCTCGGCCATCCCCACCATTTTGCAAGAAAGAAATAACCTCGTTGGTTGATAGCTTTTAAGGATAAGCATCTTTATAAAGAGGGTAATCCCTATAATGCCCTTGGAAAGAAATACCATCAAACCAAGGTGAAACTAGGTTCTCCAATGGTTTCAAATCTCATTAATGGCAAGGGAATATCAAAGGATTAAAATTCAGTTCATAATTTCCAAAGAAAACCTCCCAACTGGGTAAATTGCATAAAAGTCCAGAATGTATCTAAAATTGCATAACTTGCACAAACAACATCCAAATCAAACCAAAATTGAAACTTAGCCTCATTTTATGTTTTCAAATCATATCAAAAAGTTAGATTAAGGTTTATAGCACTTAATTATGGTAATTAAGATTTTACTGAGGTATTTGTGCATAAACCCTTATATTGGTACAATTAGTGAATAAATTTTCAATAAACCACTATAAATTCCACTAATTAAACATAAATGACATAAAGAATAGAAATGAGAGGGAAACATAGGAAAAAGGTTTACATGGAGATTACATCTAAGATTCATTATGTTACAACACTCCACCCCTTTAAAAGGATTTCATCCTCGAAATCTCAAGTAAAAAGAGAAGGGTGAGTACGTAACATTTCATCTCTCAACTCCCAAGTGGTTTCTTCCAGACCATGATATTTCCACAAAACTTTTACCAACTCAATCTCTTTGTTCTTCAACTGCTTTACTCGAGAGTCAATAATCTTCACATGTAGCTCTTCATAGGTCAGATTCTCATGTATCTCCAAAGGCTCAATAGTAAGCACATGAGAAGAGTCCTTCACATACTTCTTCAGCATAGAGACATGGAACACATTATGAATCTTATCATAGGAAGGAGGTAAGGCTAAGCAGTATGCACAGTCTCCAACCTTATCTAAGATTTCAAATGGTCCAACATAGCGGGGACTCAACTTGCCTTTAACTTTAGATCTAGCAATATAACAGATAGGCTTGATATTTAGAAATGCATAGTCACCCACTAGGAAGTTAACATCGGACCTCTTCTTATCAACATACATCTTCTGTCGGTCTTGAGCAGCTTTCATGCGTTTCTTTATCAACTGCACCTTTTCTATCATCATTTGCATGTCATCGGTCTTCACTAGAGAACGTTCACCGACATCATCCCAATGCAAAGGTGAACGACATGGTCTACCATAGAGAGCTTCAAAAGGTGGCATGCCAATACTAGCTTGGTAGCTATTATTGTAAGCAAACTCAGCTAATGGCAGATATCGATCCCATGCACCACCCCAATCCATCACACAAGCACAAAGCAAGTCCTCCAGAATCTAAACTGTTCTCTCAGATTGACCATCAGTCTGCGGGTGTTAAGCAGTACTGAAACACAAGTCAGTACCCATCTCCTCTTGAATCTGACCCCATAAATGAGAAGTAAACTTTGGATCACGATCAGAAACTATTACCTCAGGTACTCCATGCAGGCGTACGATCCACTCAACGTACAAGTGAGCCATATATGCAACTTTGTAATTGGTTTTGAAAGGCAAGAAATGAGCATATTTTGTAAGCCGGTCAATAACCACCCAAACAACATCATAACCTTTCTTGGACTTGGGGAAACCAGTAACAAAGTCCATTGTGATTTTCTTCCACTTCCATTCTGGAATTTTAAGAGGGTGAAGAAGACCACCAGGTCGTTGATGTTTGATCTTGACTTGCTGACATGTCAAGCACTTCGCGACGAATAGAGCTATATCATTCTTCATGTTCTTCCACCAGAAGCTTCGTTGTAAGTCCTTATACATCTTTGTTGTACCAGGATGAATAGTGTACTTGGACCCATGAGCTTCACTCAGAACCTTCTATCTCAGATCACCAACATTAGGAATCCACAACCTTTGTTTGAAGCGGACAACACCATCCACTCCAACAGAGAAGTCAGATTGCGGTTTCTTAGTTAAAGCTTTCATCTCCTCAAGCTAAAAACTCTCCAACTATGCAACCACAACTTCTGAGATCCAGGTTGGTGTAATGGTCAAGCTGGCCATATGAACACACAACTTGTCTTCATCTACTGATTCAACAGGCTAAGGTCTCCATCTAGCCACATGTTTAAGGTTTTCCCATACTGAACATCTCAAAGCAGAACAAACAACATCCTTCTTGCGACTTAAAGCATCAGCTACGACATTCGCTTTACCAGGATGATAGGTAATGGTGAAGTCGTAATCTTTAAGATATTCCATCCACCTACGTTGCCGCAAGTTCATATCCTTCTGAGTCAACAAATATCTCAGACTCTTGTGACCAGAAAAGACTTCAAACTTTTCATCATAGAGATAGTGTCACCAGATCTTCAAAGCATGAACTATGGCAGCAAGCTCCAAATCATGTGTAGGCCAATTAGCTTCATTAGGTTTCAACTGTCGGGAAGCATAGGCGATCACCTTTCCGTCTTGCATCAAAACACACCCTAAGCCTTGTCTGGATGCATCGGTGTAGATGACATAGGGTATGCCCTCAGCAGGCAAAGCAAGCACGGGAGCAGAAGTCAGGCTCTTCTTCAGCTTCTGAAAATTGTTCTCACATTCTGGTGTCCAAGAGAACTTGACCTCCTTTCGCGTCAACTTGGTTAAAGGCAAGGCCAACTCAGAGAAGTTCTTGATAAACTTTCGATAGTAACCTGCTAAGCCAAGGAAACTAACTGAGGGATTCTTTGGAGCTTTCCACTTGGTCACAACTTCTACCTTTGCAGGATCAACAACTATATGTCTAGTAGAAATCATATGACCCAGAAACATCACTTCCTTTATCCAGAACTCACACTTTGAGAATTTTGCATAGAGTTGATTTTCTCGTAGTGTGTTGAGTACAATCCGCAGATGCTCGCGATGTTGTTCTAACATCTCAGAATAAACCAAAACGTCATCAATAAACACCACCACGAACTTGTCAAGGTATGGGCAGAACACTCGGTTCATCAAGTCCATGAAGGCAGCAGGGGCATTTGTCAAGCCGAAAGGCATGACCATGAATTCGTAATGCCCATAGCGAGTTCTGAACGCCGTCTTCGGTACATCATTATCCTTCACGCACATATGGTAGTAGCCACTTCGTAGATCCATCTTGGAGAACACAGTGGTTGACATTAGCTGGTCAAACAAGTCATCGATGCGAGGCAAAGGATAACGATTCTTTACCGTCACTTGATTAAGCATGCGGTAGTCCATACACATCCGCATCAAACCATCCTTCTTCTTTACAAATAGGACAGGGGCTCCCCAGGGTGAAACACTGGGGCGGATGAAGCCCATGTTGAGAAGCTCTTCTAGTTGCTTCTTCAGTTCGGCATGCTCGGCAGGGGCCAAGTGGTAAGGCGGCTTCGATATTGGTGAAGTTCTGGGTACAAGCTCGATGGAGAACTCCACCTCCCGAGTTGGTGGCAAACTAGGTAACTCCTTGGGAAAGACGTCCGGGAAGTCCTTCACCACATCTATGTGGTCGAGAGAAGGAGGTGTAGCCTCGAGGACTATAGAGGCTAAGAAAGCTCTACACCCTTGCGAGACTAGCTTTTCAGATTTGATGGCGGAAATAACAAATTGCCGATCTTCTCTCTTCCTACCCTTGACACACAATCTTCCCTCAATAGGATGTGACAAACTAACCTTTGATTCTTCACAAAACAAAATAGCTTTGTACCTCTTCAACCAATCCATTCCCAGGATGACATCAAAGGCGGTCATGTCGAGCAAGATGAAATCTGAGGGAAACATTATACCAGATATACAGAGGTCCATGGTTGGAGTTTGGAGATATGAAGAGCAGATCTTACCACTAGGGGTTTTTACATCTAATATATGATCCATATACTCAGATTCTATTTCTAACATGGAAGCAAGCTGACATGATATGAAGGTATTGGATGAGCCAGAATCAAATAGTGCCTTTATAGGATGCATATTAAGATGCAAGGTACCTTCAATAACTTCATTATCTTCACCTACTTCCTCATCATTGAGAGCAAACACTCTCCCATTCCTCCTCTCCGCTGGAGGTTTCTGGTTGTTGTTGTTGTTATTATTCCGTAAAGGTGGATTCTGCCTTGGCTGTTGTGGCTGCTGGGCATTATTCTGTCCTTACTGGAAATGGGGACAGAGTTGTCAGATATGCCCAACTTGAACACACTCATGGCATGTCAGAGGAGGTCGGTTGTCTCTACGAGTAGGTGCATTGTTGGCAGGACATCTCCCTGGAGGATGGTGACGAGGGCACCTATTGCACCGATCACGTCCGCGATTCTCATTCTGGGTAGGGTTCTTCCTCTTGTTATTTCTATATCCATTATTGTGTCCATAGGATTGGAATCCTGGGTAGGACTCGATGGCCAGGGCCTTATCCACCATCTGCTGGAAGGTGAGTGGAAGTTGTGGAACAAGACTTCGACCCACTTGGTAGTTTAGGCCCTCCAAGAACAATGTTGCCCTTCTCTCAACTCCAAGGTCGGTGGCATAGCGTTCCAGAAGTAGGAACCGTTGGATGTAGTCAGCCACACTCATGCTTCCCTGCCTGAGGCTGTAGAACTTGACTTCCTTCTTCCTCAAGAAGGCAGGACAGATGTACTTCTCCCTGAAGAGCTTCAGGAACTAGTCCCACTCCATGGTAGAGGTGTCTTGAGTGCGGGCGACACCATTCCACCAACACGTTCCGGTCCGTCCAGCACATACATCGCGAACCAAACTTTCTGGTGAGGAGGGCATGCCATACCCTCGAAGGTCAGATCCAAAGCCAACACCCAGTCATCAGCTTTATCCACCATGTTGTATTCACTTTCACCTTTGAAGTAGGGTGGCTGCATCTTTATGAAGTCAGTGAGGGTGAACTCCCTTGGCTTGTTGGCATTGGCAACCACTGTGTGGAGTTACCCCATCAAGGTGGAGAGCACCTGGTGCAGCATTGTCAGCTCTTGCTCCAGTGTGAAGGAGGCGGTGCTTGGAGTAGTAGGGTTGACCACATTATGGCCGGTAGGAGACACATGAGTGTTTTCCACATTGGAGTCATTAGGGTTTGACTCCTTTCCCTTGATCCTACTGTCGAACAAGTCACCTATCCTGAAAGGTAGGGTTAATATGTTAAGTTCCCATGAGTATTTGAATCATAGATGAAAAAGAATAGAAGCACATACGAGAAAAGAATATCTAGAACGCTATTGCTTAAAAGCATACTATTTTGGGCAATTCGTATCAGCTCAGGCCAGGCCAGTATCATATGGGAACGGGAGTCCTCGTAAACCAAGCTAGTGGTGCGGAGGAAAATATTGTCAGCCCCCGAAACCCTGATCCATTCTAGACACCTTTGCTTCAACTTCATGTCCTAATAGTTGCCTAAAGGCTCTGATACCATGTTGTAAAGAGGCGAGATCACCTCCTTACTAAAATTTAAAGGAAGTACAAAACATCCATCTTTTTAGAAAGACAAAAGATATTGAGGGATGCATGTATAATATTCTAAGTAAATAAACATACACCAGATTCATTACAAAATGTCAATAGCAGCGGAAATAAAAGAACTAAGCCTATTACATGGCTTTCATTGTTCATTACATGATTGTTCTCAAAAGATAAAGATAAGAGAAAAGGATCTAGCTATAGCAACCTAGACATCCTTTCAGATAGCTTGAGATCTACTCCTAAGATGAATTCCTTCAAACTTGTCCTTCTCCTTGATCAGCACCAGCACCTGGGTGGTTGGGAAAGCACCCAGCAAAAGGGGAAAGAAAATAAGGTATGTGTCACAAAACTAATCTAGGATATCAAGATAAGTACAACAAAAAAAACAGGCTAGGGTTCATCATATAATGAAGATAACAAGAGTATGAGGCTATATTCAAAAGAAACTTGCCATTAATAATTATATCAAAAAGGATTTGCATGTAAGATAATTATCTCTACCTAACTAAGTAGGGTTGAGGCACCTACCAGACCTCTAACCTTAGGTGAGGGGAGAATAAGACATTCCCAGTCACCTACAATATTATGGGGAGGATAAGACATTCCCCAGGGCGATTATTTACATGCCCTATGTGGGTGGTTGTACATAAGTACCACTACTTCAAATTAAACAGAACATAATTCCACATGCTAGAAAAGTAGTCATGGCAAGAGTAGTCATAATATTCAATAAGCATGACAGTGGGGTATAATACCCAAACAAGAAGAAATTATAATCTAATTTGAGGCATGAACAACATTAGGATTCAAGCATAGAATATTTAGGGTTCATTTAAGCCTCATTAGGGAAATATAGGGTTGGGTTGCAATTATCCCAACATAGGGTGTAAGGAATGCACATACCTCTCTTACTGATATCAATTACTAACTTTCACCACTTTAATTGAGTCCAAGTTCCACTTTGCCTATTTTTAATGTATTAACATGTATTAGAGTACATACTGCACATTAATGTATAGAGACCCTAATTTTAGACCTTTTTAGAAAAAATCGGATTTAGACTCTTAAAACATCACCAATAAACTTATTAGGTTTTCCTGATCAAGGAAACATATATTTATGTTAATTATGGAGTTATGATGATTAAGATGTAATTTTTATGGATTTTATGCATTAAATTCGTTTTACAAAAATCACCCTTCGTCAAACCATAAAATCAGACCTTGAAAATATTTTTATTAGATAGATATTAATTTTCCAATTCCAAAACATATTTATTTGTCAAATTTGGATAAGCGATTTAGAAGATATGAATTTTACAATACTGACCAATAGGAAATTGCCGCATCATCAAACCGATCGAGATAATTAAAAAGAGAGGGAGAGGGAGAAAACATCATTCGACCAAGATCAGATTTGAAGTTGCATAGGTAACCAAACTAGAACTTCTAGAGAAGGTAAAACAACAAGAAATCAAAACCTTAGAAGAGCATGGTAAAAAGAGATGGAAATCGTCGATTTTCAACATAAAAGCATGAGTTTTAAGCATGTACTAAGCAATATATGAGAAGGGTGTTAACCAAAATTGCCTCTAAGAAGGTAATAAGGTTCAAACAAAAAGGATTCCGAGATTAGAAGGTCTGGTTGCTCCAAGCCAAGCTCCTTTCTTGAGCAAAGATCACCTTCTCCACTTTAGAGGTGCAAACCCTAGCAAAAGAGCAAGGAGATGATATGTTTTAGGGTTTTAGGTGGAGTTTTACCATGTATGGTCATGGTTCCGACCTAGAAGAAGGTGTAAGGAAGACTAACAGTATGAAAATAGGAAAGGAATGGAGGAAACTTACTAGTTTTGGTCGAATTTACCAAGGAGGAGCTTTAGAAACCCTAATAGGGTAATTTGGAAGCCCTAGGAGCCTTCTTCACCAAGGTAGGCTCCCTCTATTGCCTTGGGGCAGCAGCTTCGTGGCCAAATACAGAAGAAACTATTATCTATGCTATAGGAAAGAAAAGGAGAGCAAGAGTTTTCAAATTATGAGTTGGGAAGGGGTATACATGGCTATATATAGAAAGAGGTGAAGCATGAGGAGTCTTAAGGGACTTTCCATGTGTCTTTAACCTAGGGATTGATGCCCATGCAAGAGGATAGCTCATAGAAGCTTCATGCATATCCAAAGTCAGTTCTAAGAGCCCATATATTATTCTAGGCCATCCCCACCATTTTTCAAGAAAGAAATAACCTCACTGGTTGATAGCTTTTAAGGATAAGCATCTTTATAAAGAGGGTAATCCCTATAATGCCCTTGGAAAGAAATACCATCAAACCAAGGTGAAACTAGGTTCTCCAATGGTTAAAAATATCTTTAATGGTAAGGGAATATATAAGGATTAAAATTCAGTTGATAATTTGCAAAGAAAACCTCCCAACTGGGTAAATTGCATAAAAGTCCAGAATGTACCTAAAATTGCATAACTTGCACAAACAACATCCAAATCAAACCAAATTTGAAACTTCGCCTCATTTTATGTTTTCAAATCATATCAAAACGTTAGATTAAGGTTTATAGCACTTAATTAAGGTAATTAAGATTCTACTGAGGTATTTGTGCATAAACACTTATATTGGTACAATTAGTGAATAAATTTTCACTAAACCACTATAAATTCCACTAATTAAACATAAATGACATAAAGGATAGAAATGAGAGGGAAACATGGGAAAAAGGTTTACATGGAGATTACATCTAAGATTCATTATGTTACATCACCTCCTCGTGGTCAGTGCACGAAAACCAAAGTAGGACCGCAATCTCATGCTTATATGGCCTCAGCCTTAGGGTCAGCTCCGCAAGCTACCCATATCTCTAGCTCACCTTGAAACAGGTGCTAGCATTCTTTTGAGCCACATGCCTGATCACCGTGCCCTTGAGCTATGAACGCATTCATGCTCTAACTCATTGACTCATGGGACTGTTCACCATGCTCTTTACCATACGGAGTCTACAACCGCAATTGTACTCTAATCCTCCTATTTTCGGCTAGGAGAAAACCCCGCATATTCAACAATATGCGCTCCAGGTAATCCCGCAGGATAAACCTGTTTCACCATCACTAAATTATGACGATGATGGATCTATGGTCAGGGCAAACTACATGATATGTTCCACTGTAATTAATTAGTATATTTTCAGTGAGTTGTTGAGGTAACCAAGTTATACAACATCGAGTTACATTATCACTGTCACTATCATGGGATCTCAATCCCTCCTCACAGATTGCTACTGCCTCTCAAGGCATTAGCATCCTGGGATAGCAATCCCTTGTCTCATCATCAGAGGATAACACATCAACTAGGCACTCAACCTTTATCAGGTCCTCAGACCTATCTCATGATATTGGTGATGCATGTTATCTCATCAACAAGGATTATTATTATTTAGTGTTATTCAAAGCACATATACCTCATAGCTCTTACCTAGCTATGGATCCATTTAATATACCTGCATGGTTAGCATACATATCAAGAGAGATAACTTAAATTATTGAACATAGATCTTTATGATTATCATGCTATCATGTTTGGAACAACATTCATGATTATATGAAGCATAAGATGTATCAATCATATTATTGTTATCAAACCATGAGCATACACTATGCCCTATTCTTGAGAACATAACCATGTATCTTATCATCTTATGTAGCAACATCTTAGATTCCCAAAATACCCCGATTCACAACCTACCATCATATCCCATTACTAACATAGATGCAGGTTCAAGGTGATTAATCCATTTATTAGGATTTTCGGGTTAAACATAACCTTCACCAAAGAATCCAACTTCCCTCACTATAAGTGTGGTGGGTAGCGCCACCCTCATCAAAAGAAAAGCAGGCAAGATCTTATCCCTCATTATAGCCTATCGGCTAGGGTTTTCAAACCCTAAAGCACTTATGTCACCATATCGACCATCAACACTTCACCCTATCGTGCACTAGAGAGAAACCATCACTGAGTTGTGTCGTGCAGCTTGAACTAGAGGTGTGTATCGTGTACAAGCAGTTAGAGCATCATAACTTATCCTATCGACCAAGAACCCTATAGTACACTAGGGTTAGGGTTTCTATCGGCCAACCCTCTCAACAAGGATCATATCGACCAGGAGCATGGCGCCCAAGACGCCCTATCGCCCAACCATCAAACCATGTCATCCAAGGGACCCTCATGTCATCCAAGGCACTCTATCGCCCAAAGCATCATGTCATCCATGGGCAAGGTGGCCACTAAGGCATCATATCGGCTAACTCAACTCAGGGTGTGTCGTGCAAACACAAACCCCAAGCCCGACACAAGGTTTACCCATCTTACTCATATCGTTCAAGGAAGAGGCTAGGGTGTCACCCACTTATAACAAACAATACTAAGGCACCACAAGAAGGCCTATCATCCAACTAGGTCAAGCACCTTATATCGGCCACCACTAAGGCACCTACTAGGGTTTCACCATGCAAACACCATATCGGGAAACTCAAGACCAAACCATGTCGCCCAAAACAAAGATAACTTATACGCCACCATGTCGACCAAGGGGACATCCAAAGCAAGGAAAACATCTCGGCCAAAGCATATTGTCCAAGGATACTAACAAGGTGAAAGGAGGGTCATATCGAGTACAAAGCCAACAAGGCTTCACTGAACATACCGGCCAAGATAAAACCCACAAAAGGGTGTATCATGCAAGGGCACAAGAACCTCACCAAGATGGTCATCTTCAACCTCAAACTCTTTAGCAACAAATCCTAATTGATCAAGATAGTTGGCTCACCTCTCAACAACCAAGTGAGAGGGGTTTTGCACAACCTCCATCACAAACCGGGCAACATGATGGATCATCTCCAACTTAGATCATCACTCATCCAAAGGCTCACATCTCAAATCCATGGTGAGAGGAGGGTGTTTCCCAAGCAACTAGAGCATAGACTCACCTCTCAATGACTAAGGAAGAGAGGGGTTTTGCCTACACCACTAGAGCTCAAACTCACTTCTCAAAACCAAGAAGAGAAAGGGGTATTGCCCCAAAGGAAACCCTAATCTATGGGTTCGACCAACTAGGTCTAAAGGTACACAAGAAACAACAACATTATCAACCACATGATCACTATATCCACAATATTAAAGGTACCTGCTAGAGCAAGAAACATATCTAACAACATGAATGGCCGATTCATATATGAACATGCAACATAAAAGAAGGTAGTATAGTTAGGGTTAGAAGGTATGTAACCCGCCTTAAGCAAGCTCCAAGCTCCTAGCACCAAGCAACACCTTCGGCCACCATAAGAGGAAGAAGAAGAAGACTCCAAAGAGAAGGATCGACCACCAAGCTTAGCTCCTCCAAGGGTATCGACCACCAAGGTTGCAAAGGAGAGGTGTCATTCACCAAGGAAGAGGGGAAACTAAGGAACTAAAGGGATCCTTAGCAAGAGAAAGGAGATACATATATAGAAGAGGGTGGAGGATAAAACAAGGCAATGTGTCGCCCACCTAGGGACACTTGTCCATGGGCAATGCCACCTTCTCATCCCACTTCATGCACATGTCCAAGGCAATTCCCACATGCAAGCATCATGCACCAAGTGTCCACTGGAGTGGTGACACAAATGAAGCTAAGAGTCAAAGATGGTCCATGGCCGACACACTCACTCCCTTTCCCGATATAGCCCCATGGCTGACACAACCATGGCCGACACAAGGCTCCCAAACACACCCTTGCCCGATACAATGTCCATCAAGGCAAGGTAAGGCCCAAACAAGGCAAAACAAGGCCCAACAAGGCTCAACCAAGCCCAAGGCAACTCAAGCAATGATCCCAACCCTTCCTCTCAACTCTAGAGGAAGAAAGGAGAGAGGAAAACGCCTCTCAAGGTGACAAACTTGCTCATCAACCCAAGACTTGGGTTATTGCAAGTGGCACCTCCAACTCTCAGCAAAGCACGAATAAACCCTAATCACCACTTGAGGTGATTAGAAAGCAACTAAACACCAGGGTTAGGCAAAGCAAACAGGATAAGCCCAAAATGGAGGTCAGGGTCCTTACAAGCCATAAACCTCTACAAAGGGATTTTGTCCCCGAAATCCGAAGAGAAAAGTGAGGGATACTTCCTCCTCATCTCTTCCTCAAGCTCCCACGTGGCTTCCTCAACACCACAATGATGCCAAAGAACTTTCACAAGAACTAGGTCTTTCCTTTTTAACTTCTTTACTCTTCTGTCAAGGATCGTCACTAGACCTTCCTCGTAGGTCACATCTTCATCGACCTCAACCTCAACTGGCTGTATCACTGTCCCTGTGTCTAGATGACTTTTCTTCAGCATGCTGACATGGAACACTGAATGTAACCTGTGCAACTCTGGTGGCAGCTCTAGCTTATAAGCTACCTTGGCAACACATGCTATTACCGGGTATGGCCCCATATACTTGGGTGCCAGTTTGCCTTTTTGGCCAAACCTTAGCATGCCTTTCTAAGGTGAGACCTTGAGATACACTTTGTCTCCCACCTGGAACTCTAAATTTCATCGATGATTATCTGCGTACGATTTCTGTCTGTCCTGTGCCGCTTTCAACTTTTGTAGTATCACTCTGATCTTCTCTGTTGTCTACTGCACTAACTCAGGACCCAAAAGCTGATACTCACTAGACTCATACCAACATAGAGGAGATCTGCACTTCCTTCCATATAGAGCCTCATAAGGAGCCATGCCGATGCTCCGATGGTAACTGTTATTATAGGTGAACTCTATCAGACTGAGATGCACATCCCAACTGCCTAGGAACTGCAAAACACAAGCTCAGAGAAGATCCTCCAAAGTCTAAATAGTCCTTTCAGACTACCCATCTGTCTGCGGGTGGAAAGCAGTACTGAACCTCAACTGCGATCCCAACGCTTTGTGCAACCGTTCCCAAAAACGACTCATGAACTGGGGTCCTCTATCAGAGACTATCGTTGCTGGTACACCATGCAAACACACTATCTTGTCTACATACACCTAAGCAAGCTTCTCTGCTGTATACGTTGTTTTTACCGGTATGAAGTGCATAGACTTTGTCAATCTATCCACTATCACCCAAATGGAATCAAAATTCCTAGTTGTCCTTGGCAGACCAACTACGAAATCCATAATTATATGATCCCATTTCCAGTGCGGTATCGGCATGGGTTGCAACGTACATGCCGAATTCTGATGCTCAGCCTTAACTTGCTGGCATACCGCACACCTAGCCACAAACTCGGCTACATCCTTCTTCAAGCCAGGCCACCAATACAGATCCTTCAGATTATGATACATCTCGGTGACTCATGGATGCATATCATACATCGATGTGTGTGCTTCCTCGAGCACTAGATTTCTCAGATCATCAACATCGGGGACCACCATCTTATTATGATAACAAACTAGTCCATCTTTGGACTCATGGAACCCATCACACTTTTCACTGCCAAACTCTGGTTTTATCAACTGAACTGAAGCATATGCCTGCTATGCATCTTTGATATGCTGTCTCAACGTAGGCTTTACTTGAATCTGTGCCAACAGTCCTGCCAACAAGGAAACTTCTAACTGTACATTCATCTGCCGTAAAGAAACAAACATATCCTTCCTATGGCATACTAAGGAACTCAATTGTGCCTTCTTCATAGGAAGAGAAGAAGACTTCTTGCTAAGCACATCAGCTACCACATTTGCCTTTCAAGGATGATACTCAATGGTGCAATCATAATCATTGATTAGCTCCATCCAACGACGTTGTCGCATGTTCAGCTCACTCTATGAAAAGAAGTACTTCAAGTTTTTATGATCTGTAAAGATCTGACACACTTCCCCATAAAGATAGTGTCTCCAGATATTTAATGCATGCACCACCACTACCAACTCTAAATCATGTGTCGGGTAATTCTCCTCATGCTTCTTAAGCTGTCACGAAGCAAAAGAAACCACATGATCTTCCTGCATCAACACACATCCTAAGCCTTTCTTGGAAGCATTGCAGAAAACAACATAGCCTTTCCCAGGCTCTGGCAGCACCAACACTGGAGCACTAGTCAACTTCTCCTTCAAACTTTGGAAAGCTTGCTGACAATGATCATCCCAAACAAAGGGTACATCCTTCCTGGTCAATTTTGTCAACGACAATGCGATCACACTGAAGTCCTTTATAAACATTTGATAATATCCGGCTAAACCCGTAAAACTACGAACTTCTGTCAGCGTCTTTGGTTGCTCCCAATCTGCAACTGACTCCACCTTCTTAGGGTCCACTCTGACTCCTTCTGCAGATATCACATGACCCAAGAAAGTCACTTCTTTCAATTAGACTCACACTTACTAAATTTGGCATACAACTGATGTTGGCGAAGAAGAGTCAATGCTTGTCGAAGATGTTGTTCATGCTCTTGACTGTTCCGACTGTAGATCAAGATGTCATCTATAAAAACTACAACAAACTGATCTAGAAACGGATGGAACACCTTGTTCATTAGATCCATGAAAGTAGCAGGCGCATTGGTTAGCCCAAACGGCATAACCACAAACTCGAAGTGACCATACCTCGTCCTAAAAGCTGACTTCGGTATGTCCTCATCCTTAATCCTCAACTGATGATATCCAGACCGTAGATCGATCTTTGAGAACACTATAGTGCCATGCAACTGATCAAACATATCGTCTATCCTCGGTAACAAGTACTTGTTCTTGATCGTAACTTTGTTCAGCTACTGGTAATCTATGCACAAACACATCGATCCATCCTTCTTCTTTACGAACAGGACCGGAGCACCCCATGGCGATGTGCTCGCTCTGATGAAACCTTTATCCAACAACTCCTGTAACCGCTTCTTCAGTTCTACCATCACGGTTGGAGCCATCTTGTACGACGTCTGAGTAGCTGGCTGTGTTCCTGGCACCAAATTGATCTCAAAGTCAATCTCTCGAGGTGGGGAACACCGGGAAACTCCTCGGGAAACACATCCGCAAACTCTCGGACAACATGCACCTCCTCAAGGCTAGGACCTTTTGCCTTGGTATCCACAAAATGAGCTAGGAACACCTTACATCCTTGCCGTAGCAACTTCTCTTCCACCATCATTGACACTAAACACGTCAGAAGAATCTTCCTATCACCTTGGAAGATCCATCTTTCACCATCGTCATCAAACACTGGTTGCTTGGAACCACAGTCCATCACAACCTTATACTTCTCTAAGGTATCCATCCCAAGGATCACATCGAATCCATACATCTCAAGTGGTATAAGATCCACTTGTATACTGTGTCATGAAAAAGATAGAACACAAGATGGACACACCTCTCGAAGCATCAAGGAACCATCAAGAGGGGTTTCTAACAACATGCTATCTTTCTTACAACTAACATGTAAAAGACAGCTATCAAGCGTACTATGTGCGATAAAAGAGTGCGTAGCACCCGGGTCAAACAAAATAGATTAAAAGCAAGAAGAAGACAAATCAGAATGAAATAACTCCATCTGACCTGCCACCACTCGCGGGTTGACTATCGCCTCTGGCTGACTCATGGCATAGAATCGAGCCATTGCTTGCTATCCACGTCCTCTGCTTCCTTGAGCAGACGATCCCACTTGCGACGCTTGACCGTGTCCTCACCCTCTCCTATCACTGGGCTGCTGTCTATCTGACCCTTGCTGATTCTTCCTCAACTGTTGTGTTACTTCAACATCTCCCTTTGGGCAAAATGACCTCAAGTGCCCAGTCTGTCCACAGTGGTAACATGATCTGCCTTCTATCTGCTGCCTCGATGGCCCTGTCACTGTTACCGAAGCTGTACTATGAGCTTTGGATGGCGAAAATCCATGCCCTCTTCCCTTACTCAGATACCACTGAGATGGTACATGAGAACTCTGCATCGCGGAAGGTGTCGAATACCTTGTCTTCTTGAAGCCATCAGACCTCTGTCTCTGGAACTGAGCATGCCTTTTCCTGGTCATGGACTCCCTTTTCTCCCTAATAGATCGTTCAATCCTGCGGATGGACTCCACGAACGTGGCAAGCCGCTCCTGATTTTCCAAAGTAGCAGCAGATGTCGATAGCTCAACACTCAAACCTTTCTCAAACTGCCTGATTCTCTCATCATCTGTTGCCGCCATGTGAGGACAAAACCTCAACAGGTCCATAAACTTGGCTTCATACTCGGTGATGCTCATCGATCCTTGGCGCAAACGCTCAAACTGGTTGATCTTCTCATCCAGATATGTCTTTGGGAAGTATCTGCTGACGAACTCTCGCCAGAAAACCTCCCAAACGATCACCTCACCGGGTCGCTTCTCCTCCTCGATGGCCCACCAGTGGCCAGCACTACCTTTCAGAAGGTAGACAACGTGCTTGACTTTGTATGCTTCGGGGATGTCGAGGATCTGGAAGGCCTTCTCGAGACCTGTCAACCACAGATCTACATCCTCTGGATCAGCCGTTCCCGCGTAATCCGAAGCTCTGACTCGGCGAAGCTGCTCGAAGGTCTTCCCAATGCCTGATGATTCACCATAGGGAGCATGTGCTCTTTGCGGAGGCACTGACACTATTTCCACCATGTGATTAATCGTAGCCATCAACTGCCCCATAAGGTGATGATAGGCAGGGTTTTCGAGAATGGCTGGGTCAAGTTGGGGGATCTCAGGCACCCGATCTTCATGTGTCTGCACTCTAGCTCCTTCAACTGATGCAGCCTCACTGCTCTCGACAGCATGTTCTTCATGGTTTCCAGACATCTTTAAGCTTTATCTTCCACTGAGGGCAGAAGGTGATTGTAAGAAAATATGGAAAGCTCACAAGAACAGACACAACCCTAGTCCTAGATCCCTGTAGACTCAGCGAACCTAGACCTATGATACCAAACCAACTGTGAGACCCCGCTATGACACAGACAACGAAATGCCACACGAAAACGTGCGGAAACACCATAAACCACATATTACCGAAAACACAAGTTAATTAAAATCATTTGCGGAAAACAGATGTAAGAGAACTATTACATCCGGATCCTGCAAGGAAACATGTTATATAAACATTTACAAGCCTTGATATATGTCCATAGCTTATCGGAACCAGCTGTACTGTCAACACCAAAGTTCATCACCTGTTTATACATACATAACGAGCCACGTAAGTCCAGCAACAGGATATACAAAATTACAACAGCTAGTCATCGTGAAACATCGTCAAACACCTTCGAGGACCTGAGAGTACATGGATGACTCTAAGACTCTACTACAAAACCACAAAAATAGCAACATGTCCATCTCTTGCCTTCTACTGCTCTTCTTGCTACTCAGCCGCAACCTCTCGACCACCACTACGTCTAGCACAATCACCTAAAAAGGTTGTAAACCAGTAAGGTGAGACACACAGTCCCAAAGAGAAACATAACTCCCCGCCGAAACTATAAAACCTTAGAAGGTTTAAAGCAGATAAAGCAGATAGCTGGTAAATACATATAATAAGAGCAACATACTGAGCAAGACTATTATTATCATCAATCTTACCAAGATATCCAGGAGGCATATAACCAAGTATTTCTTTATGGAACATGATTGACAAGATAAGCTTTATAAGAACATATCACAAAATATAAGGATCATACACATAACTGCAAGGTATAACTAGATCAGCTATATAAGCAAGGCCTCAAACAATGTTCCGTGTTTTACTCTAAGTAGTGTATACTATTTGGTTGGATTACATTTTATTATGCCCTGAGGAAGTGAGCTATCCCTGCTCAAATCCAACCTTTGGCTGCGAAGCCCAAAACCGGTGCCATACAAGGTCAATGGCAGAGCCGGACTCCATGACCTCACTGTTGGATCAATGGGCTCAAGAAGGGGGGGTTGAATAGAGCTTCACAAACTTCACAAAAGTGATTAGACCACCAAATTATATTAAGTGCAGAACTTAAATCAAAACAGCAATTTGATGTCCTAAACTAGCATACAAAGCAAGGATAAGAGACAAGGAATAGCATGCACTTGGACAGGTGGTTTAGAGTGGTTCCATGTCCTAAACTTAGGAGCAATGTCAGTCCGCTACCTAGAGTTGGTTAGGCTCTAGGATTTGTAACTTGGTTCTCTTATATATATCACACAATAAGATTACAAGCTACAACTACCAACCATCCAAGGACTTATATATCAAGCCAAGATCTTCTACCTCACCAAGGACTTACCCACCAAGCAAGTAGTCTTCCGCCTTCTTCAAAGGACTTACCCACTCTTGCTCTAGTCTTCGGCCTTGCAGGATTTACCTATCTTGCTTGAGCTTTGCCTTGCACCTCTCCTTCACTTGGAGAGCTTTAGCACCTTCCTTTTTCACTCGGAGGCCTGGAGCAGCTAGCCTTCTTCTCCTTCACTCGGGGAAGAACAACAACCTTCTTCTCTTTCACTCGGAGAAGAAACTTCAATCAATCTTCATAGAGAATGGAGATGGGAGAAGTGGAAAGGAGAGCTTTACAAGATTACAAATGATAGCTCTCATACATGGGATCCTAACTCACTCATACTCACGAATTTGCTTTGAAGGTAGAGAGAGAAAGGGGCTCAAAGGATTAGAAACCACTCAACTAAGGCTAGGACCAAGCATATGTGAATGAGCAACCTTGGAATGAAGTCCAAGAGGTCCTATTTATAGTTGAGGGTGTCCCTTTGAGGTTGGGAGAGTTAAGGGGCACAAACTAGCCGTTTTACAACTTGCAACGGATCTATTTTGAGTCCCACCTACTCCTCCAACGGTTGGAATTGCTTTTTCTGCATTCCAGTACAGTCTGATCGGCCGAGTTTCAATAAAGGCAACTCGGCCGAACCACTAAACGACAAGTCTGAAAGATAGACTGTCGGCCGAGTTCCCTTGGAGAAACTCGACCGATCGGTCGACTTTCAACTTGGACCGATCAGTGGATCGGCCGAGTTTCCCACCATAGGAACTCGACCGACCAGGGATCGGCTGAGTTGGTAACTCGGCCGATTGCCCAGAAAATTCCAGAATATATGGATTGGCCGAGTTTGGAATTCGGCCGACCAAATCCCTGTTATGGGTATTTTGGAATTTTCGTAAAACTGTACAAATGATGGATTTTTGAGTCCCAATCAATTTATCCATCTTAGTTACAATACAAAACATGAGTATAAGTGATTACATTAATTGTTCTAAGCCTCTAAGGGCTATAATACAAAACGGTCAAAAGTCACATGTTTTGCATGTGCTGGATGAGTAGCTTTGGAGTTGAATGTGATTCTTTTCTTGTACCTAATGTCTGAAACAATCTCAAATAGATTTGTTAGATACATATGAATGGAATGGTTAAGTCATTATCAAAATATGGGCAATGTGCGACACCTAGGTCAACATTCTCCCCCTTTTTGACAATGACAAACCATTCCTCAACATATTGAAAAGAATGTGAAAGTTATACCTTTTCTTAGGGAATTGCAAGGGGATGCAAATATGATCAATTTGTAGTGCTCCCCCTCAATTCATGCTTACTCATTCCTGCATGGTTAGTTAAAAAACAAGCAACCACAACACATATGTATATTATATGATTCTAAGCAAGTCTAGATGCATTTCAGTTAATAGACAAGAAAAGAACCATACAAGCAATAAAAACAATATGATTTCGCTTTTTCTCCCCCTTTGTCATCTCAAAAAGGCAGGGGGGTAGAAGAGCATAAAAGCAAGGTCTTCTCCAAAAAAAACACTCAATCAAATCACTCCACAGAAAGACAGAGGAACACCAAGATAAACCATGAAAGCAAAGCATGTCATTAATCAAAATATGGAAAACACTACAAGATAAACCATACGAAGCGTTTCCATAAACCATAAAACAAAACTACACGGATATCATAGAGTAGAAATAGTACAACTCAGATGATGTGCCTAATGTATATAGTACAATCATAGTCCAAAGAGATATAACATGGTCATCTGAGACTAAAACTAGACACATCAACCCCTAAGCTAAACTACTCTATGTCTACATCATCAACAACAGCATCCATGTCCTCGTCTGGCCGATAGTCCTCATCGCCATCATCAGAAGGAGGAGCAGCAGCCGGTGTAGCCTCGGCATCATGATCAGCATCGTCGTCATCATCCTCGTCTTCAGCATCCGTCGTAGTAGCCTCATCAGCATCAGTCTCAGCATCCTCCTGGTCAGGCATATCCTCGTCTGGAGGACCAGAAGCACGCCCGGGCCACCTCGCACTTTGCTCGGACCAAGACATGCCTAGAGCATGTAACTCATAGGCAACGTCAATGGGGGGAGCAGAAGAAGTGTACTGGGCCAGAAGCTCAGACAGACGACCACCTGGGAGCGCCAGAACCGGGGAAGGGCATCCACCTGCAGAGGGTTCAGCGGAAGCAGAAAAGGGTGGAGCAGGGTAAAACTAGCTATATGCGTAAGAGGCGTAGTCACCACCGGGGTAGGGCTCGTAGGTGGGGTAAGGATGAGGGCAGGATAAAGACATGGAGGACATGATGTGGCACAGATCCTGATGATGGTGTTGCTGGACCTGCATGTTGTAAGCCTGCTGGTGCATGAGATACCCCATGAGGGCCTCATTTGAAATGTGGAAATCAGCAAAGGCAGGCTGCGGAGGAGGCTGGAAGGAAGGCTCAGGTGGAGGAGGGGAAGCTGTGGAGGGTGGAGGTGCAGCTGAGGAAGGTGGAGGTGGAGGTGGAGGTGGAGTTGAGGAAGATGATGCACCAGGGGTAGGCACACTCTTTTGGAGAGTGGTCTCACTGATATAAACTCCTTTGCGATCAGGGCGGTAGAGAAAATCGGCAAAGAGAGATTTTCCAGTGGCATGCTGGAAAAGACCACAAATAAGGGCAGGATATGGAAGATGTGTGCCCTTTGTGTTCTTTCCCGAGTCAAAACAGGTCATATGATGAAGGATGTAACGGGCCCATTTGACTCCTTGATTGTTCAGCAGAAGATACATCATCATCGCCGTATTCTCGGCAATGTCCGTTTGATTCTTCTTTGGGTGGACATTACAGTTGAGGATAAACGCCAAGACGCGGCGAGGGGCAGAAAGGGCGGAGGAAGGCAAAGTACCCCTTTTTCTATAAGGAAAGTTGGGTTGCTTGAGAAATTTGTGGATGTCGGTCAAGTCAACCTCAATTGTCTTATAAACATCATCGGGGTAAAGAAGATCAAGATAGAGAGGGTAGTCGGTGATCTAAGATGCCGTGCCAACATTTCCATTGAGATAGAGATTGAACGAACGCTCAGTAATATGGAAAGGTTGTCCGACGATCATGGACGTCAACACAATAGAGGTGTCCGCGGATGGGACCAAAGAGTCATAGTTCCATCGCAAATTTGCGTAGAACTCACAGACGGCTTTGGAACTATATTTCAAATTATAAAAACGGGCATCCTCTATGCAAAACGCCTCAAGGTGATGGGTGCGAAAGATTTGACAAGCTTCAAGGAGGTCGGTGTGAAAACTGTTGGGTTGATGAAGAGCTCGAAAAGGGAAGGGAGAGTGAGGAAGGAGCTCTTTGAAACGAGAAACAGCAGCATTGTCAATAAATGAGAGATTATCGAACACCATATACCTTGGAGCAAGGGGAGTCGCCATGGCAGGAGCAGGAACGGCTCGTTTCCGGCGTTGGGACCTCATGGAGAGGAGAAAGAAGAAATAGAGCCGAGCCGCGTGGAGAGAGAGAGCAGAAGACGCCCCTAGAACAGTAAGAACGAAAGCACAAGGTCGATCGGAGGTGAAAACGGCTGGAAAGAGGGAAGAGAGGACCAGGGTTAGGAAGGGTCGGAGTTTACGGCTAGGGTTCGGTCGACTTTGCTCTAGTTGAGAGGGAGAAAGTCGGCCGATTCCTATATATATAAAACCAGTCTGCCGCCGATCGGTCGAGTTTGGGAAATGGAAACTCGGCCGATCGAGCGCACAGGTGCCCTGTATCCCGACCGTTCGTCCGAGTTGGAAACTCGGCCGACCAAAACCCTGATGTGGAAAAACCGAAATTCTAGCCCTAGCCTCAAATGACCGAATGCAATTTTTCTTTTTGGTCTATATTGTATATTAAGCATATTTAGGCACATTCCCATCATCATAGGGTACTATTTGTCGATTAAAACCCGATTTGCGAGAAAATCCCGAAAAAGAGATAGAAACTAGAGAAAAATTAGCAAAAACAAGCATTTTGAGCAATTAAAGCATTTATAAGCAAGAGCAACACATATAAGATGTAACCAACTAATTAGAGAGCAATTCAATATCATCAAGAGAAATTATGAGCAATTTTGATCTAATAAAATTAAATTGTTCTCTAGCAAGCAGTTTAGTGAAAATGTCGGCCAACTGATTTTCCGTATCTACATGTGTGATATAAATATCCTTTTTGACAATGTGGTCACGGAGAAAATGATGGCGAACTTCTATGTGTTTAGCTCTACTATGCAATATTGGATTATAAGAAAGATTGATTGCACTAGTATTATCACAGTAAATAGGAGAAGCATCAAAATGAATGTTAAAGTCTTGGAGCATTTTCTTCATCCATAGGACCTGGGCACAACAACTTCCGGCTGCAATGTACTCAGCTTCGGTAGTTGATAATGCCACTGTGCTCTGTTTCTTGGAGAACCAAGACACCAAGCATGGTCCCAAGAGGAAGCAAGTGCCACTTGTGCACTTTCTATCAATCAAGCAACCTGCGTAGTCAGCATCACTATATGCCACAAGAGTAAAGTCCCTTGACTTAGGGTACCATAGTCCAAAATTTGGAGTTTTGGCTAAGTACCTCAAAATCCTCTTAACAGCAATAAGATGTGATTTCCTAGGGCTTGATTGAAAGCGAGCACACAAGCCAACACTAAAAATTATATCAGGTCTAGAGGCAGTTAAATAAAGTAAACTTCCGATCATACCTCTATAGAGCTTCTCATCTACCTTCTCACCTTCTTCATCCTTGTCAAGTTTGGCAGTGTTTGACATGGGTGTATCCATCGACTTCATGTTCTCCATCCCAAAGCGTTTGAGTAGTTCAGTTGTGTATTTGCCTTGGTTGATGAAGTTTCCTTCCTTTGTTTGTTTGATTTGAAAGCCGAGGAAGAAGGTCAGCTCACCCATCATGCTCATCTCAAATTCACTATGCATAAGAGAGCTAAACTCTTTGCAAAGATCAAGGTCAGTTCCGCCAAATATAATATCATCAACATATATTTGAATTATGAGAAAATGGGTAGAAGTGTATTTTAGAAATAGAGTACAATCAACTTTGCCCATGATATACCCGTTATCTAACAAAAAATTCTTTAGTTTCTCATACCAAGCTCGAGGTGCTTGTTTGAGTCCGTAGAGAGCTTTTTGCAAGAAATATACATGATTGGGTAACTTATCATTTTCAAAGCCTGGAGGTTGAGCAACATATACTTCCTCCTCGATTGTACCATTTAAAAACGCACTTTTAACATCCATTTGATAAAGCAAGAAATTTTTATAACTAGCAAAGGCAAGTAGCATACGAATAGATTCTAATCTAGCAACAGGAGCATAGGTTTCATCAAAATCAATACCTTCTTGTTGATTGTAACCTTGTGCTACTAACCTTGCTTTGTTCCTTACCACTTTTCCTTGCTCATCAAGCTTGTTGCGGTAGACCCATTTGGTGCCAATGATCTTTCTATCATTTGGTCTTGGCACTAAGGTCCACACACGGTTCTTCTCGAACTGCTCAAGCTCTTCTTGCATGGCAAGGATCCACTCATCATCACCAAGGGCCTCTTTGACGTTCTTTGGCTCCAGTTGAGAGATGAAGGCACTATCTGCTTGTTCTTTGTTGTGAGAAGCTTGTGTCCTCACTCTTTCAAACGGGTTGCCAATGATAAACTCCTTGGGGTGATTCTTTGCAAAGCGGGGAGTGGGATCCATCCTTTCTTCTTCTTTTTCTTCTTCTTCAACCTGCTTACCTTTGTCTTTGATGTTGAGCTCTTTTAAGATAGGAATGATTTCATCTGCAACATCCTCATCACCAATATGCTTTCCAATGACAGGGTTAGTTTCAATAAATTTAACATTTATAGATTCTTCTATTTTAGATAGTTCAATGTTAAACACTCTAAAAGCCCTGCTAGTAGTGCTATAGCCTAGGAAGAAAGCCTTGTAAGATTTCGGATCAAACTTGTCGAGAGAATCCTTGGTGTTTAAAACAAAACAAGGACATCCAAAAACATGAAAGAAATCAATAGATGGCTTCCTACCACGCCATAGTTCATAGGGGGTTTTCTTAAAAATCCGATGTGTGAAAACTCGGTTTTGCACAAAACATGAGGTGCTAACGACTTCAGCCCAAAACTTCTTAGGAGTGTCATACTCAAGAAGCATGGTCCTAGCCATCTCTTGTAGCGATCTATTCTTCCTCTCAACAACTCCATTTTGTTGGGGTGTGCGAGGAGAAGAGAAATTGTGCGAATAACCTGATTTTTCACAAAAACGCTCAAAAAGATCATTTTCAAACTCTCCCCCATGATCACTACGGATGGAAACAACATGGCAAGAAGCTTCGTTTTCAACTCGTTTACAAAAGCTCGAGAAAACATCAAGTGTATCGCTTTTAGAAACGAGAAAGAAAGTCCAAGTATATCTAGAAAAATCATCGACAATCACAAGACAATACTTGGAGCCGCGAAGCGTTTGTGTTCTCATAGGTTCGAAAAGATCAATATGAAGAAGCTCTAGAACTCTCTTGGTACTCATGACTCCTTTGGATTTGAAGGAGGATTTGGTTTGTTTCCCTTGTGTACAAGGTTGACATTCCTCATCCTTTTCAAAATCCAATTTAGGAAGTCCTCGAACCAAGTCTTTTTTGTTCAGTTTCTTCATTTGATGCAAGTTCACATGACCCAAACGACGATGCCAAAGCGAAAGATTGTTTTTATCCACAACTAAGCATCTATTTAGTATGGGCTTTAGAGCATCTAGAACAATTACATATAGATTACCATTTCTAGTTCCCTTATATATAACAGTGTAAGACAGGGAATCTAGAAGCAAGCATTCTAAGGAAGTAAAAAGCACAAGATAAACATTATCACATAATTGGCTAACACTAATTAAGTTGTGATGTAGGCCATCAACTAGCAAAACATTCTTAATGCAAAATTCATTTCCTACATCACCCTCACCTATAACCTTACCCTTTTTGTTGTCCCCAAAGGTTACCGATCCTCCTTTCTTCTTCACAAATTTGTTGAAATGGCTGATTTCTCCAGTCATGTGCTTAGAGCAGCCACTATCAACAATCCATTTCTTTGTGACCTCAATTACTTCTTCACTAGTAGATGCCATGAGTGCAAGGTGACATTCTCCATCCTCGGAGCTTGAGGAACTTGAAGTAGAAGACTCCTCCCATGCCGCATGAGCTGCATCTTTGGATCGTCTCTTCTTCTTGTCCTTCTTCTTGTACTTGGCTTCTCTTTTGTATTTGTCATCCTTCTTGTGGCTGCTCTTATGATAGCCCTTCTTGGCTTTTGGGCAGTCATTCTTGTAGTGGCCCTTTTGACCACACTCGTAGCACCTAGGAGTGGAGGAGGATGGTTTGCCCTTGAAGTGTCTTCCTTTTGAATAGCTGGCTTCATGATCATTTGCACCTTCATCTTCGCTTGAGGAAGGGCATGTAGACTTCATGGCAAGTTGTTGTTGCCGCATCATTTCTTCAACTTGAGCTTTGAAGGCTGTGTCCTTCATCTTCTTGGACTCCTTCTCTTCTCTTTTCTCCTCTTCCTCTTTCTTGTCGAGCCTTGGTTCATGTGCTTGGAGGTTACCAACCAGCTCCTCGGTTGACAACTCGCTCAGCTTGTAGACTTCTTCAATTGAAGTGACCTTTGGCTCCCATCTCTTTGGAAGAGATCTCAAGATCTTTGCATTGATGGTACCTCTATCCATGACACTCCCAAGGGCTGCAAGGCTGTTCAAGATGACATTCAACCTTGTGTACATGTCCGCAACTCTTTCATTCTTCCCCATCTTGAAGTTCTCAAGTAGGCCGCCGAGCATATAGACCTTGGCCTCCTTGACTTGCTCCGTCCCTTCATAGGTGACACACAACTTATGCCAAATCTCATGCGCCGTGTCCCAAGAAGAGATGCGGTTGAACTCCGATGGTGAAAGGGCGGCGTAGATGATGCTCACGGCTTTAGCATTGAGTTGAGCATGCTTCATCTCATCTTCCGTCCACGTGGTGATGTTCCCCTTTGGCTCTTCATACTTGAGATGGACTATCTTCCACATCTCGTAGCTCATGCCTTGGATGTAGAATTGCATCCTTCTCTTCCAATATAGGAAGTTTGTGCCGTCGAAGACCGGGGGTCTCATGGAGAAGCTTCCTTCAAGATTGAGTGACCCAAGAGCTGAATCGCCCATCTTCTCCTACTTGTTGAAGTAGCTTGGAGAAGACCTGCTCTGATACCACTTGTTGGATCAATGGGCTCTAGAAGGGGGGGTTGAATAGAGCTTCACAAACTTCACAAAAGTGATTAGACCACCAAATTATATTAAGTGCAGAACTTAAATCAAAACAGCAATTTGATGTCCTAAACTAGCATACAAAGCAAGGATAAGAGACAAGGAATAGCATGCACTTGGACAGGTGGTTTAGAGTGGTTCCATGCCCTAAACTTAGGAGCAATGCCAGTCCACTACCTAGAGTTGGTTAGGCTCTAGGATTTGTAACTTGGTTCTCTTATATATATCACACAATAAGATTACAAGCTACAACTACCAACCATCCAAGGACTTATATATCAAGCCAAGATCTTCTACCTCACCAAGGACTTACCCACCAAGCAAGTAGTCTTCCGCCTTCTTCAAAGGACTTACCCACTCTTGCTCTAGTCTTCGGCCTTGCAGGATTTACCTATCTTGCTTGAGCTTTGCCTTGCACCTCTCCTTCACTTGGAGAGCTTTAGCACCTTCCTCCTTCACTCGGAGGCCTGGAGCAGCTAGCCTTCTTCTTCTTCACTCGGGGAAGAACAACAACCTTCTTCTCTTTCACTCAGAGAAGAAACTTCAATCAATCTTCATAGAGAATGGAGATGGGAGAAGTGGAAAGGAGAGCTTTACAAGATTACAAATGATAGCTCTCATACATGGGATCCTAACTCACTCATACTCACGAATTTGCTTTGAAGGTAGAGAGAGAAAGGGGCTCAAAGGATTAGAAACCACTCAACTAAGGCTAGGACCAAGCATATGTGAATGAGCAACCTTGGAATGAAGTCCAAGAGGTCCTATTTATAGTTGAGGGTGTCCCTTTGAGGTTGGGAGAGTTAAGGGGCACAAACTAGCCGTCTTACAACTTGCAACGGATCTATTGTGAGTCCCACCTACTCCTCCAACGGTTGGAATTGCTTTTTCTCCATTCCAGTACAGTCTGATCGGCCGAGTTTCAATAAAGGCAACTCGGCCGAACCACTAAACGACAAGTCTGAAAGATAGACTGTCGGCCGAGTTCCCTTGGAGAAACTCGGCCGATCGGTCGACTTTCAACTTGGACCGATCAGTGGATCGGCCGAGTTTCCCACCATAGGAACTCGACCGACCAGGGATCGGCTGAGTTGGTAACTCGGCCGATTGCCCAGAAAATTCCAGAATATATGGATCGGCCGAGTTTGGAATTCGGCCGACCAAATCCCTGTTATGGGTATTTTGGAATTTTCGTAAAACTGTACAAATGATGGATTTTTGAGTCCCAATCAATTTATCCATCTTAGTTACAATACAAAACATGAGTATAAGTGATTACATTAATTGTTCTAAGCATCTAAGGGCTATATTACAAAACGGTCAAAAGTCACATGTTTTGCATGTGCTGGATGAGTAGCTTTGGAGTTGAATGTGATTCTTTTCTTGTACCTAATGTCTGAAACAATCTCAAATAGATTTGTTAGATACATATGAATGGAATGGTTAAGTCATTATCAAAATATGGGCAATGTGCGACACCTAGGTCAACACTCGCCTCCTCATGGTCAGTGCACAAAAACCAAAGCATGACCGTAGTGTCATGCTTATATGGCCTCAACCTTAGGGTCAGCTCCGCAAGCTACACATATTTCTAGCTCACCTTGACACAGGTGCTAGCATCCTTTTGAGCCACGAGCCTGATCACCGTGCTCTTGAGCCATGAACGCATTCATGCTCTAACTCATTGAGTCATGGGTCTGTTCACCATGCTCTTTACCATACAGAGTCTAGAACCACAGTTGTACTCTAATCCTACTATTTTCGGCTAGGAGAAAACCCCGCATATTCAACAATATGCGCTCCAGGTAATCCCGCAGGATAAACCTATTTCACCATCACCAAATTCTGACGATGATGGATCTATGGCCAAGGCAAACTACATGATATGTTCCACTATAATTAATTAATATATTTTAAGTGAGTTGTTGAGGTAACCAAGTTATACAACATCGAGTTACATTATCACTGTCACTATCATGGGATCTCTATCCCTCCTCACAGATTGCTAATGTCTTTTACGACATCATCATCCTGGGACAGCAATCCATTATCTCATCATCAGAGGATAACACCTCAACTAGGCACTCAACCTTTATCAGGTGCTCAGACCTATCTCATCTACTGGTGATGCATGTTATCTCATCAAAAAGGTTATTATCATTTAGTGTTATTCAAAGCACATATACCTCATAGCTCTTACCTGGCTATGTATCCATTTAATATACCTGCATGGTTAGCATACATATCAAGAGAGATAACTTAAATTACTGAATATAGATCTTTATGATTATCATGCTATCATGTTTGGAACAACATCCATGATTATATGAAGCATAAGATGTATGAATCATATTATTGTAATCAAACCATGAGCATACACTATGCCCTATTTTTGAGAACATAACCATGTATCTTATCATCTTATGTAGCAGCATATTAGATTTCCAAAATACCCCAATTCACAACCCACCATCATATCCCATTACTAACATAGATGCGAGTTCAAGGTGATTAATCCATTTATTAGGATTTCCGGGTTGAACATAACCTTCTCCAAAGATTCCAATTTCCCTCACTATAAGTGTGGCGGGTAGCACCACCCTCATCAAAATAAAAGTGAGCAAGATCTTATCCCTCATTATAGCCTATCGGCTAGGGTTTTCAAACCCTAAAGCACTTATGTCACCATATCGGCCATCAACACTTCACCCTATCATGCACTAGAGAGCAACCAACATTGAGTTGTGTCATGCATCTTGAACTAGAGGTGTGTATCGTGCACAAGCAGCTAGAGCATCATAACTTATCCTATTGACCAAGAACCCTATCGTACACTAGGGTTAGGGTTTCTATTGGCCAACCCTCTCAACAAGGATCATATCGACTAGGAGCATGGCACCCAAGACACCCTATCACCCAACCATCAAACCATGTCATCCAAGGGACCCTCATGTCAACAAAGGCACTCTATCGCCCAAAGCATCATGTCGTCCATGGGAAAGGTGGCCACTAAGACATCATATTGGCTAACTCAACTTAGGGTGTGTCATCCAAACACAAACCCCAAGCCCGACACAAGGTTTACCCATCTTACTCATATCGTTCAAGGAAGAGGCTAGGGTGTTGCCCACTTATAACAAACAATACTAAGGCACCACAAGAAGGCCTATCATCCAACTAGGTCAAGCACCTTATATCAGACCTACTAGGGGTTCACCATGCAAACACTATATCAGGAAACTCAAGACCAAACCATGTCACCCAAAATAGAGATAACTTATTCGCCACCATGTCGACCAAGGGGACATCCAAAGCAAGGAAAACATCTCGGCTAAAGCATATTGTCCAAGGATACTAACAAGGTGAAAGGGGGTCATATAGGGAACAAAGCCAACAGGGCTTCACTGAACATATCAGCCAAGATAAAACCCACAAAAGGGTGTATCATGCAAGGGCACAAGAAACTCCCCAAGATGGTCATCTTCAACCTCAAAATCTTTAGCAACAAACCCTAATTGATCAAGATAGTTGGCTCACCTCTCAACAACCAAGTGAGAGGGGTTTTGCACAACCTCCATCACAAATCGGGCAACATGATGGATCATCTCCAACTTCGATCATCACTCATCCAAAGGCTCACATCTCAAATCCATGGTGAGAGGAGGGTGTTGCCCAAGCAACTAGAGCATAGTCTCACCTCTCAATGACTAACAAAGAGAGGGGTTTTGCCTACACCACTAGAGCTCAAACTCACTTCTCAAAACCAAGGAGAGAAAGGGGTATTTCCCCAAAAGAAACCCTAATCTATGGGTAAAGGTACACAAGAAACAACAACATCATCAACCACATGATCACTATATCCACAAGATTAAAGGTATCTGCTAGAGCAAGAAACATATCTAACAACATGCATGGCCGATCATGATCATATATGAACATGCAACATAAAAGAAGGTAGTATAGTTAGGGTTAGAAGTTATGTAATCCGCCTTAAGCAAGCTCCACGCTCCTAGCACCAAGCAACACCTTTGACCACCATAAGAGGAAGAAGAAGAAGACTCCAAAGAGAAGGATCGACCACCAAGCTTAGCTCCTCCAAGGGTATCAACCACCAAGGTTGCAAAGGAGAGGTTTCGTTCACCAAGGAAGAGGGGGAACTAAGGAACTAAAGGGATCCTTAGCAAGAGAAAGGAGATACATAATAGAAGAGGGTGGAGGATAAAACAAGGCAATGTGTCGCCCACCTAGGGACACTTGTCCATGGGCAATGCCACCTTCTCATTCTACTTCATGCACATGTCCAAGGCAATTGCCACATGCAAGCATCATGCACCAAGTGTCCACTGGAGTGGTGACACAAACGAAGCTAAGAGTCAAAGATGGTCCATGGCCGACACACTCACTCCCTTGCCCGATATAGCCCCATGGTCGACACAACCATGGCCGACACAAGGCTCCCAAACACACCCTTGCTTGATACAATGTCCATCAAGGCAAGGCAAGGCCCAAACAAGGCAAAACAAGGCCCAACAAGGCTCAACCAAAGCCCAAGGAAACTCAAGCAACGAGCCCAACCCTTCCTCTCAACTCTAGAGGAAGCAAGGAGAGAGGAAAACGCCTCTCAAGGTGACAAACTTGCTCATCAACCCAAGACTTGGGTTATTGCAAGGGGCACCTCCAACTCTCAACAAAGCACAAACAAACCCTAATCACCACTTGAGGTGATTAGCAAGCAACTAAACACCAGGGTTAGGCAAAGCAAATAGGATAAGCCCAAAACGGAGGTCAGGGTCCTTACAGAGAGAGTGCTTTACACACCACAATGTATCTTTTCCTGACTGCTATATTATCATTAGCATCCTATATTATCTCTTTATTTGTATATTGAATGTGAGTAGGGATTAGATTCATTTGTTGGTATGTGGGAAGTATCCCCAACGCTAATGTGTGTTGTTTCTCATCGCATCTTCAAATTCAATTGATCACATTGCATATTTTCTGGATTTGAATTTATCTTCTTCATTCAATTGCGTTAATTTTGTTTTGATTTGTTCTAAAGTTAATCTTTTGGTGTATGTGATGCTCCTTAGGTGTTGATTCTACATGTAGCTTGACCCTTAGATTGACAAGAATTATTATGAATAAATGGACTTTCTCACTCCTCTAATTATGCAATCTTCACTCATAAGAGTTCAATTTCTTTCAATATCATCTCTCTTGTGATTGGAGTCACGTGATGCTCAACTGATAAATTGGGATAAATTGAATGTCACATTGAGCTCAATTACATAAAGTTGAGTGTATAATTACACTTTGAATATGTAATTACAATTTGAAGACCCCTCCACATCATCAGATGTAGTCTTTTTCTCTATAAAGAATATAAAAAATTTAAAACAAATTTGAAAATTTCACTAAATTGAAATTACAGTTTGAAAATTATATTTTATGAATATAATCAAGAAAATCAAAATTTATCAATCCTTTTTTCTTAGTTTTTCCAAGTAATGGCCCCTCTTGGGCTTGGCTCAACGAATCACAATCCTTGGATTTGATCCCATGGATAAAAGCTCGATCCTATTGTTTCAAAGTTGTTGCCTAGCTCTAGCCCCCTTAGGGGTATGGTAGAAAGCATGGCCGACCAAGTCAAGCCATGTCGCACCCATGTTGGCTTTTACCCATCAAAATAGACCCCAATTTCTCTTCCTTTCTTATTCCTTTTTCATTTCCCACCTTTGTCATTTATTTTCATGCACAACAACAATTGTTCCTCCATTTCCTTATCCTCTTCGACATCCAAAGTTGTCGCAGGTTTCCCTTTTAGGTGTCGCTCCTCCTCATCCCTTATGACAAATCACAAACATGTGATATGTTCACATGGACGCTACCACATTGGTCGGATGTCCTTATGCCCCTGTGGGCCCATCTTACTCCTTATCACTTGGCGTCAGTGATCTCTAGTTGCAGCACTACCACATATATGCTCGAGCTAGTGTCTTGGAGAAGACAAAGGTTAGACTTCAGATCAAGGACGTTTTGACGTGAACGATCATGATCCACACGGCCCACTTGCTCTCCCACCCATCTCTATCTTGTTGTGGTATGGCTCAAGGGGTCAACTTCCTCTCACATGTGACCTATAAATGACGACCCAATCTATTTTGTCATTATGTATATTTCTCAATTCACCACATATATTCCAAGAAAATGTCAATATATTGCAAAAGAAGCTAGTAAATCGATGCTTGGTCAAATAATTATTTCCAATTTACGACTTTGATTAGAAAAACGAGACATTTCCAGTAAAATTGGTCTCATGCCCTTTTTATGTTTGAATATCTACTAATATATTCAAAATGACAATTTCTTATTTTTCTTATAGTGATAGTGCATGCTAAACTATGATCCAATATGTTTTAGATCATTACGTTATCATAATATAAGTAAGTATTGACATCTACTAGACCAATATCCAACCTTGACCTCACTTTAAGCCTAATAGTGATTTAATACCATGAATGTGACATAGTTGGAACTTTTAATGATGAATTTCCAACATTCTAAAAATTTTGACTTTATGATGACCCCATGGTATTTTGAAACTCTAGATCAATAACATTTAATAGATGTTGAATTGAGATTCAAATCCAATCACCTGATTTCACCTATATATGGTCCTTTGACTAACATGAAATGTGACATTATGTGGACTTTGATGCTAGATTCTTAATTATATCCAGATAATGATCCAATCATGACTCTATGATATTTATGACTCCGAATTAGTTTGTTTAATGACATGTAACATGAAATCTCACGTTGATCACTCTTTTACTCTAGTAATGACTGTTTTCTTGAAATGACTTAAATGGATGTTATGAAATTATGTCATTCAATCACATCAAACCTCATGCTTTCACTAATAGGACCATGAAATCTAATCTTGAAAATCCTTGGTTTATTTTTGATGTTTCAAACTAAGTCAGGCATGATTTATGATGTAATATTGGAATTTGATGATCACATTAGATGCACTAGTTGAGATGTTGATATTAATCTTAAATAAAATGATACATCAACTAAGTGAAATATTCAGCCCTTACTGAAAATAATTTAGTTGACTAGATCATGATGATGTTCAAAACCATTCTTGCATATATGTCACGATCTTTGATGGACTCTTTTCAACAATATAATCACATTCTTTGCTCTAGTTTATTCATTTCAATGTATGGTTTATCCTATTAGGTAGACTAGTGGTATTGTTAATGTGTCTAAAATGCTTGGATATATGTACTTGTTTGAGCTGCATGTTCCATATGATAGTATGTTTTGTCTTGATTATTCTACATTGATGAGCTTGAAAACATAGATGTACTTGTCCATTATAGAACCTTGTGCACTTACATGTATTCTCAGGATAAAGGACAAGGTTGGGTGTACCTAGTTGATTTATGAAGTAAGGGTAGAGCATGTCAAGAAAAGGTTAGCACTTGGTGTTGGGATTGAGGTCCCTCATATTGAAATAGAGTTAATGTAAGGAGTGGGACCCGAAAGGGGATCAATACTCCCTACTAAATCAAATAAAAAGAAACATCCCATATGGCAAACACACTAATTTTTTTTGTAGAGGGGGTGATAACCAACTTATTCAAAATGTATGTATCAAGATACCAAAAGTGGCAGCGAAATATGAAATGTCTAACTATACAATGTTTGATATTTTCACTATCCTTCACCAAGCAGGGTGATACATATGAAAACTAAACTAAACATAGTATCAATAGAGGGTCCATCTAACCACCTCAAAATTGTCTCCCAAAAAGGTTCAACTACTTCTAATGATGTCCTGGTCTAACTTAGTTAACTTTTCCTTGCCCTACACCTAGGGTTGGAAGCGTACCCCAGGAAAAGAATAAAAATTAGAAGATATCAGCTAAAGGCTGGTATGAGCATATGAAATTGGGGATTGATCAATATAAAGAAATAAAGGACATCAAATAAACAAGGATTCCCTTAGAAAAGGAAAGGACCGCCCAACTAGGTATCAAAAGAATATGAATTTGAAAAGATGATAAACAATAAGAATACTTGCCATTAAACAAACATACAAATTGTGATGTACAAGCACATATAAAAGTTGGGCATAAAACACATCACAATAATATCAATCTACATGCATGTGAGATAAACATAGTACTAGAACAATATAAATAACAATGTCAGCCAAGGCTCACAACCTAAACCTGATAGAGAATGATGTATTGCCAAACTCCCAATATATATAAAAGTGAGAACACAACCTAGGTATGCAGCACACAATCTCCATCCCAAAAACATAACATGGGCACACAACCCAAAATGAAAGTACTTACACTACTCTAGGGCTACAGAAACACAGAGCATGCATGATGTAGAGGCAAGTATAAAGTTCAGTCTTTTATAGAATTAATAAAGTTGCCATCACAAAAATGGACAATATAATCATACACCACAAAAGTGGGTAAAATTAGGGTTCCATCTCACTGTAAGGAACAACTTGATTCAAATATCTCACTTAGGGTTTCATCAAGAAGAAAAGTATAATTTAAGAGTACAACATAGATCATGATTTCAAGGCCATTAAAATCAAACCCAAATAGGTCATCAAGTCAATAAAGAGAAATTTCAAAATAAGACACCTCAAAGAGGCCCAAGAGAGAGATAAAGAAAATAATTGCTCAAATATGACTCACGAGGGTTGCATCATACAATAAGAGAGTGAAATTAGAAGTTTCTCAATATGATTTGGAGATGCAACGTACCTCAAGAAATTTGTCAACTAGTCAAAGGAAAAACCCTAGTTCCAAGTCAGGTTTCTTGTCCACCTAACATAGATATATATATATATATATAAAGTATTAATTAGTACATGTGTTTATAAACCCTAGATTACTATTATGATTCCTCTTGAATTTATGTTATAAAATATCTTTATTTAGATAGAGGATTATTTTTGAATCCAACTAGTATTTTTGTATAAATTTTTGCATAAGAAGAGATTAAGTTATGAATTTTGGAAATTTTGTCCAATCAGAAAACTCAATTAAATCCATGTAAGAAAAAACTAAATCCGATCAGCAAGATTGGGCCCGCGAGTTGGCCCAATCATCAGATGCCATCTCATCCTATCAATGACCAGTGAGGCGCTCAACTGAGAACACAAAATGCAGGGAAAAAGACAAAAATGTCCACGTCAGAAAAAAGCAAAATAGAAGGGAAATGAGGGCTATAATTGAGAAAGCATAGTTGTGATTGGCCGCTTCCATGGTCACAAGCAGAAACCAAGTAGTTTGTGGTAGAATTGGGGAGACTGTGATGGAGCATGAATTCGACGGACAGACGACGTCATGAACTGGTCCTCGATCTAGCGATGGCAACAGAGGATGACTAAGACCAAATTTACGTGAGAGAAAGATTGCAAAGTGTCTAAAGATCGTCGGGGTAGGGTTATATATAGGCATGGTTCTATATTACGATTCATGGGATAGGAGCTTTGAGAAAGCAGAGCATGAGATTTATGCATTCCTCAAATTCTCATCTATTGGATACGAGTAGGGTATGGTTGTGTGTGGAAATTGATAAGTAGACTGATGGGTCAAAAAATCTCAGGCAAAGATCGACCAAGGCGAGAGAAAAACACAATTTTCTGAGTCGTGTTCATAAGCATAACCTCCCAATTTGGCTTGAGGTAGAGGATAAGTTATACACCATTCAGTCACGATCCAAGGGTAAGAAAAATACACACATATGCATATGTTTAGCTGATCATGTGATATGTGACAAAATTAAATGTGATAGTCCTTATCCAATTAGGAAATCAAATAAAGTGAGATTAATTAATTATGTATTCCAATCAAATTGAGGCTTCAAACGAGGTCCAATTAATATGAAATTTGACATGTAGCCTAATTAAGACACGTCAATTCTAATTACGACATTAGTTTTTACTTTTGAGGACTTTTAGTATTTAATTTAGTAAATTTAGATAATCTCATATGTTCTCTTTTCTTAATGAAATTGAAGCATCTAGAAATAACTAAATAGTGTGAAACGTGGCCTACAAGCAAACTAAAACATGTGGAATATGATTTTACAATTAATTTTCCTTTAGTGGTTTTTTAATATATTATTTAATATTTTGGGCTTTAATATACATTCTCTCTCCTAAATTCACTAGAATATACAAGATTGTCCAATTATAATGAAAATTCACTCAGAGACCAATTTTCATATGTAGAATTTGAATTTGGGACTTGTTTCCACTTTTGATGTAATTTAATATTTTATTTAAAAATTTTGGCTCTTATTATTATTTTCTTTTCCAAATAGAATTAAGATAGTTATTAATATGTAAATAATGTGAAACTTGGCTCCTAAGGCAATCGGGACAAAAGGAACACAATTTTTGTATTAGATTTAGTTGTTGTAGCTTTCTTTAATGCATTATAACATCATTATGGTTTATGCCATTTATTTATATATCACTATAAACCCCCTTTTCATTAATAATCTTGAAATAGAGTCCCATCAAAATTCACATTGTTACTAAGAGAGTCATCTTTCATTATCAGACATGAAAACCCTTATATATCTTATCTATCCCATTGAATCCATTAAATCTATATTTATTTGGATAGTGCAACATTATTCACAATTATTGACACTTAAATATGCATAGTTCTTCTAATACCTATTTTAAACATATTATTTCTCTTAAGAATACCTTAGTCAATATTATCACATGTGACATATTCTATGTATTCTTTTACTGGTCCTTTGGTTAACATGAGAGTATTATGTCTTATTTGTTTACAAGTCTATTTGGGTTTTAGTTAGGTATTTAATGTTATCCTTGTTTGGTTAAATCTAAGAAACCAATATCACTAGATTTCTAATCATAGAAATAGGGTAGGGTTCTAGGTTCTGTCTCATTATAGTTGACTCTTGACTTCTAGTCTTGTAGTTTCTCATGTAGAAACATGTGTTATTCTTAGATTTGGCTTGAAACCTCACAGACCCTTTTCTTTGGGAAGCTGGACAAGTCTTGATGGTGTTGTTGGTCTAGTGGAAATCTACTCAAAATATGGTCATATGTTAAAAAAATTATTTAATATTATTCTTTCTTTTTTGTTATTGTATCAAGCTTTATCTAAGCAATATGTTACTTAAACTTGTGACTTCATGTCTTTTATAGCGTATTTATCATATTTGTGTTGATGCATACCAATTTTATGATTTTAGGTATCAAGTATTCATGATCCTTGCTTGTGTTTCTCTAACACCATCTTGGAAGGAGTGGGACTCAATATGGGCTCCAGTTTGAGGAATGAAATCCATCTAATCAAAACACACGAACAAGCATGCTAGAATGGGTGGAATTTTTCACTTCTCAAAGTAATGGTATACAAGAATAGCAACAGAATACAAAAGGTCCAACTACTAAAATGCTTGATTATATCATAAACCTTCACCATGTAGGGTGATACATAAGAAAACTAATCTATAGCATAGGACCAACATAGGTTTATCTAACCACCTCGAATGTATCTCCTAAGAAGGATCAACTACACTCATATGAGTTCTGGTAAACCTTGGTAGTCTCCTCCTTGCTTTCTACCTAAGGGGTTGGAAGCATACCCCACAAAAAAGACAAAATGGAAATTATCAACATATACAGTAAGTATGAGCATATTAATAGGGATTTGAGCAACATTAGGAAAAAGGACCACAAATATAACAAGGCTTCCTATCTAAGAGAAAAAGTACCATCCAATTGGATATCATAAGAGTATGGATTTCAATAAGATGATAAATAAAAGTCCTTCTTGGCATTAATCCAAACTAAGGTATGCCACAAAAGCACACATAAGAAGTTTAGGGCACGTAACCCATCAACAACAACAATCAACATACATGCAAGTGTCATAAATATAGCACTAGTGAAATACAAATAAACAATTGTGTCTAGGTCACATAACCCATAACCTGATAGAGTAAGGCACATAATCAAACTCCCCAATATATAAAGTGGGCACAAAACCCAGGGATGGGCACATAACCTCCATCCTAAAACATAAAGGTGCATAAGAATAGAATACTTGTACAATCCTAAGGCTACTGGATCACAAAGCACACATAAATGTAGAAGTAAGAGTAGTTACAATCACAAAAATAGAATAAATGAGACTTTCATCGCATAAATGAATTATATAGAACATCCACTATAATAGTGGACAAAATTAGGGTTCCATCTCACAATATGGAACAATTTAGTTCAACAACACAATTAGGGTTTCATCACGAGGCTAAGTACAATTTTAGAGTCCAATATTAAATATAGACATTTCAAGAACATCAATAACTCAAATTTATCAAGACAGACCCAAATAGGTCATCAAGTCAAAAAAAGAAAATTCATTAACAAAATACCTCAAAAAGGATCAAGAGAGGGATAAATAGGATCAATTGCTCAATATGGGATTTAGGACATGCAACATACCTCGAGATTTGTGTCAGCTTATCAAAGTCCAAAATTTAGATCCAAGTCAGGCTTCTTATCACCTATTATTACATTCAATTATCAATGTCGTTGATGAATTTGTGTATATTGTAGACCCTAAATTGTAGACTCTTATTATTGTTATATTTAGGTTATGAATTAGCTCTAATTAGGTCTAATTTTTTTTATTCTGACGAGTACTTTTATGTAATTTTCTTTTATAACTGAAGAGCAAGTTATGTATTTTAGAAATATAGATCAATTAGAAAATTGAATTAAGCAATGTGTGTCACATCATCTACATAAAAGACATGTCCTAGTTGGTCCTAGCCTACATCCAATTGGGTGCACAATGCAACATGAAAAAGAGGGAAAAAATATGTTTGTACCCATGACAATGCTAAGTTAAACACAACCTAAACCAAGGGCCTAAATAGGAATTCATGACAATGATTCACACTTTGTTTTTTATCCCCGCCAGCATGTATCATAGTCATAACACATAGCCAAAGAAAGAGGGTGGTAATCTAGGCTACCTACCATCATGTTTAGAGTTTGGAGGATAATGACATTGCAGTGCCCATTCCCGTCGATCTCAAAGATCCATACGAGTCACCCTGAGATGGTCATAAGCCCAGAAGTGGGTCTCCTCTATGGCTGGCCATAAAGCAAGGTTCAAAACAAGATATGAGTCATGGATAATATCAAAAATACATCAAACACAACTTTGTAGGAGCATGACAAAGACAAACGAATGAACCCAAAGTTGAATGGATCAAAATACCCCTCAAGACAACCACGACAGTCATCACATAACAAAAGATATGAAGTTAGATTTAGGAGAACATGGTATACTAAATTCCACTTGATTCTAGAAAGTAGTGACAAAATAGGAGAAACAAAAGTTTATCGTGAAAGAAATTGGGTCGAGGTGCCCATAGAAGAATACAAGGAAAGAAAAGATAGGCAATGCACTTCCTCATCGTGGGGGAAACATGATGGAAATTGGATCCAACTTTTAGTGGAGAAGGGCCTTTTGAGGGTTTGGGGTGGTTCTAAGATAGTCATATAGGTATTGTAACTAATGTGGATGGGTATGCAAACTTAGGTGGCAAGGGGTGTTGATGCCACTTTTAGGCATTTCCAAGTTAGGGAAGGAAAGGTGATGAATTAGGGATAGGAAAGATTGGGAGAGAGAGACAAATCCAATAGAAGGAAAATTGTGGAAAATATATGAGAGATGAAGGAGAGAGATAAGAAGAGGGACAATTTCAAGAGTATTGTATCTGCATGAGACTCGTCTCCTACCCAAAGTAGGAGACAACCACTAGGCTGCCTGATCACAATCCAACAACTGAGAAAAGTGGCCACATCCACTTAAAGTTGGAAAGGGATAAAGCATAGCATGACATATGAAAATTCCATGTGATAGAAGACAAACACAAACATTATGAAATGAAGTCCATTAGCACAAATATTAATAATTTTTTAATCATTTTAGGATTTTTTCTTTCCTAATTCAATTGGGTGAGATACCAAGTACCAAAAAAAGCTGTAAATTCACACCTAGGATAACTACAACATGAACAATTTGATTTTGATATTAGTCTCCACTTTTGAGTCAATCAAACAATTTATTTTATATTTTAAAGTTAATCTAATATTTTATTTCCTAAATGAAGGCATCAAGGATAGTTCATTTAGTCTCAAACATGGCACCAAAGCTAATTGGGACCCAAAGATCACAATCCTTCCATTATATTTGGGTTTTGAGATTTGCTTTTATATGTTTGGATGCAATTAGAGTTTTAGGATCATCACCATTATATTATTATAACATTACACATTACCAACAATGTTTATTATTCTGAGTTCCATTATCTTCATATTGTTACCAAAAGAGTTTCTTTGTATTATTATGTGCAAGTTTTCATATTTTACTTATTTAACCTATTAAGTCCATTAATTCAACATTTATTTAGATAATGGTACATTATCCATATTCATGGACATGAAAACTCACATTGTCATTCCTTTTTCATGTGCTAAGCACATCATACCTCTTATTAAACATATCTTAGCCATTATGTGAATATTAGCTAGAAAAGGAAGCATCTTTGACATTTTCTATTATCTTACTTACATGTTAGCACATATACACATAATTATGTTAATATATGATGTTGATTATAGAACCTTATGCCACTTAATATGTTATATTTGTTTTCAAGCATAAATATGTTACGAGTTACCATTGAGTTATTCATGTTATGTACATTAAGATATAACTCCATCCTTATTTATCAAATCTAAGGAACCAAGCTTGCTAACCTCCTAGTCATGGAATAGGATATGATTCTAGGTTTCAATATGTTACAACACTCGACCCCTTAAAAGTTGTTTGTCCTCAAAATATAATCATACATACCCCTTAACCAATTACTCTCCACCCCTTAAAAGGTTTATCCTAATATTCTAAACTAAATAACTCTTAAATATATTATGGTTACTAATACATCCTTCTGCCATGAATACATTGGGTGCTTATGTTTTTCATAGGTCAAACTCCCAATTAAAAGGTTGTACCACTTAGGGTTGAGTTTAGATCCTTATGATTCTAATCTAGCAACCCTAGGTATCATATTTGAAATCTAAAGATACACCTAGTATAACTTCCCACATAGAGGGGTAAGGAGGTTACGCCCACTAAACTTTTTGTATATGCCATTTCTTCCTAAGGTAAACATCCTAAGGGAGATGATATTGAGTATTTTTAAATTAATTGACCACTAATGGCACTAATACCATTTGTAATGTCTGGACTCAATACCCAAGGTTGTAGTAGAGTTTTAAGAATGATGATTGACCCAACAGACCGCCACTGACCTTAACTGGGCACTTTTTCCTCACTCACACGCAAGCTACGATCAACTTCTCGACTGGCCACCCACCCTATTACTACTCTAGATTGAGCATGCTGAACCACAATATGCTTAGTGATGGGCTCCCTAAAAGGGCGTTGCATCTTGGGGATATGGATAGTTCAATCATTTCTTTTGAGATCATTTTATCTGAGACCTGAAATCATGGGATGCTACATGAGATCTGTTGTTTATATCTCTATTGCACATTATCGTTCAATACAAATGAAATCTTCATATGATATGAAATAAAAAAGGAACTATGATCCTAGTATTCAATTACTAAGTTAGTTTCTTTTCTTCACATACCCATGCTCTTAGACCTTTTAGTTTATGTTTTTGTTTTATTCATGCATATGTTATGCGAATGTGCTCCATTTTAGGAAAGGATGTTCCAGTCCTTTCTCCATTGACTTTTTATCCATTTTGAGTTGGGATTTGAGTAATAAATAATTCTACAATTAGATGGTATCAGATCCAATTTCATATCTCTATGTATGATTAAAACACAATTACTCATATGAACCATGGTAAAACCTTAGTCCATAATGGTGGAACTGAGGTATCTAGGAATGGTCATTGCATGTGGGTTGATACACCTCCTATTTGCCTAGTTTTGGTGGTTGACTTCTCCTCTGTATGCCTACCCAACCGAATTGAATCCAAGTCTAGATGAATGATTTTTTCCTACAAAGCTTAGAGAGTCTTCTAGAATCTCATCTCTTCCTTAATAACTTCCCTAAGACACTTAATTAGATGATCACTAGTTATTTTTTCATCTCTTCATGTGACCTCTCTTGTGACAATCAATCACATGACCTCTCAATTATTGGTATCTTATGTATGGGAATCGAAATAAATTTAAATGAGTTGGTAAAAGGTGACAAAAGATAATGATTATGCCATGATATGAACTTAATTTGAAACCCCATCATGATTAATGAAAGTATTGTTGAATTTAAGTATGATGCTTGTTACCTCATAAGTTGATGACATAAGTGGAAATCATTCTTGATACCTCATAAGTTGGGAGGTACCTATTGATTAAACCTATTTTACCATATACTTTAATCAAACTCAAACGTGACGAATCATATCTTTCCCTACTGATGTGTATCATGCTCATGCTTTGAAATAACTATGTCAATTGGACACCTAAATCATGATGGGAAAAACTTGTTACAAGTGGAGATCCCTATTGATTATTATGCCTCTTTGTGAAACTCAATTTTGAATAAAATGTCAAATATGAGATCTCAATCATACCTTATGATGCTATATTCTTTTGGAATAGCCTAAATTTTGACTTTTCTACTCCCAAGTATACCCCCTTACTGATATTTAGTGAAGGGAAGGCAACAATATTATGACATTAAATATGCAAATTTTGGACCATGGTTTCTTTATGGTTAAAATTGATCGTTGATCTCTTGACTTTGTGAAATACAAATTGATAATTGTCTCCCTCCCTATTTTTTCCATTCTCAATGTTTCATGATAATGAGAGAAAATGTGCTATATTAAGGTAGTAGTTTTTTTATGAATCCCCTAACCTATGCTGCATCCATACTATGACCTTATCTTGTTGATTATTTAGACATTAATAAATATAACCCCTTCTCATACAATGGCGATCTCTTGACCTAAGTCTCTAATAGGTGGGATCTCTTGATGATATTTGATAACACCTGAATTCAGGCATTTATGCTAATGTTTATTTATGGTTTTGTGTTATTATAACCTTAATATGCCAAAAATAACCCTAGATTCTTATCTTTTAGTAATGTATATCTTTTTATAGATAAAGTTGTTCAACTAGCCAATTTTGGGACTTATAGGCACCAAACCTGAAAAGACATATATTCTCTAAGATTTCTCTCGAACACATGATTTTTGCAACATCTAGGCTTCCACCCATCTTGACCGCGACACCTGACACGATTGAGATGCTTGATACGGCCGTGTCGAGGACAAGGGTCATCTACATGTGTCTCAACCAAGGCACCTACCTCGACTGCGACACCTGCTTCGACCGCAACGTCTGCTGTGACCGCTACGTTTACCTCGACTGCGGTACCCACCACGACCGTGAATGAATCTCGCCTGTCGCGACCGAGACACTCGACATGACAGTGATGAGGAAAAGGGTCAGTTGCATCTGTCTCACTCGTGATGTCTGCCTTGACCGCAACATCTGCAGTGATTGTGACACCAACCTCGACTGCGACACCTGTGCGATTGCAACCGAATCTCACCTGTTGTGACCGGTACGCTCAGCACGACCGTGCTGAGGAAAATTGTTAGTTGTACTTGTCTCGCCCGTGACACCTACCTCGACCATGACTTCTACCTCGAACATGACGTCTGCCTCGACCATGATGTCTTCCTCGACTATGACATCTACCTCAAACACGACATTTGTTCGATCGCAACCCCACCACAATCGTACCAAGACACCTGTCACGGCTAGGACATGTGCCACAACCACTCATTACATACATTCTACCTTCACCTATAAATACCCACCCTCGCTACCTGGAGGGGGTTTCTGAGATTTTGGAGGCCCCATTCTGAGTTTCTAAATTTTAGGAGGCTCCATGTTCTGGTTCTAACCCATTTTGTTTCCTAGAGCCATGTGAGAGAGTTCTAAGGTTCAAAAAGGCTGAAGTGCCCATCCTACGTCCGTTCCTCCAATTTGCTACCATCTACCACCATTTTCCACCACCATTCACCCATACCCTATCATTCCCAACCATCTTCCACCTCCATACACTCACCAAATTGTTGTTTGGGGCGAAATCAAAGAGAAAGGAGGCCAAGGAGTCCAGAAGATCAAGGAGGATGACCCAAAGATGAGATCCGGCCTATACAGAGGATAAGGAGTGAGAGCCACCTCTCCTCTATGGGCTAAATCTCTTCTTCTCCTTTCTTCTATTGTTCTCCTTTGTTCCTTATAAGTGATGTCATTTCATCTTTATTTGGTGCCAACTATGCTTGTCCATGGCTAATTGAGCTCCTTCTTGGCTATGTAGCCCGTTTTGGGCATGTTTATGTACTTTTACCTTAAACAAATAGTTTATTCCATAACTAGTACATTTTCTATTCTATCTTCACTTTCTGGTTATGATTGCTAGTTTGGTTGATCTCTTTCTTGCTTGAACTTCTATTTCTACCTGTAACAAGATATTCATTGTCGAAATAGGTAAGAGAAGGTAGCTTGGATTGAAACTAAAAGGAGGACGATTCAAGGTGATCTGTGCAAAAGTGTAGACCTGGGCACAGTCGGGCCCAACCCGACACAGTTAGGCCTAATACCAGGTTCTGCCTGGATCACACATGTTTCTAGCATCTTAGAATATTCTAGACCTGAGAGGGTATCTATAATATTCTAGGGTGTTGATTTGTCATCCTCGAGAGAGGTTTCATATCATTGATGGGTTTTAATCACGCTTCACAAGAGCGACTGGGATGACCCCACAAGAACAGATACCATAGTACGTACCATGTTTGGATGTAGGTTGCTTGCTGGGGTATTTGAGGGTTGTCTACGCCCAAGAACGGGTGCATAGACTGCCCAACTTGTGGTTACATAGCCAAGAACTCCATCTCTCTAATTAGTAGAATCCTACAGACTCTGTTCTGTTTTCTTTACTTTATTTTGTTTTACTTTATGACAATCTGCTAGACTAGTTCTAGCTCCATGCTTTTATCGACTATCAGATTGGCTTATCTAACTTAAGAACGAGATCTTAAGCATCCTAAATGTCCCGACGTTCATGTGTTCGACCCTATATATCTACGTCAACCCCGTAATAAAGTTGCAGGGGTCCTTAAAGGTTTCAAGTTATAAATTTAAAGTTTGATCCTTCTGAGTTCACCTCCTTTGACCCCTGGTTACCTAACAAGAAGAGGTTGTTGGATCTGTGTGATAACCGGAAATGGTTCAGATTTGGTGGAGGGGATAATTGCAAGGTGAGTTCGTGTTTGAAAGATGACAGATGGTGGTACCCTGACATCAGAGGAGAGGGGAAGTCTTGGATATCCTGACCAAAGTTCCTATTATGGATGGTGGTGTGAAGGACAAAATTGTTTATAAAAATAGGGAGGTTTTTAGATGCAGAGATGGTTGGGAGTTGGTGAGGAAGTCTAAGCCTCGTGTTACTTGGTCAAAATGGGTCTGGGATTACAGAGTACCCATGAATTGGGCCTGTTTTCTGTGGAAGATGTTCCTCAATCGGCTACCTAGCAATGAGTACTTGTGGAGGATTGGTTATCAGTTCGCTTCTAGGTGTCCTTTGTGCTTGAGGAATGAGGACACATTGATTCATATGTTGTTTGATTGTTCTATGAGTGCTAAGCTGTGGGAGCTGTTCAAGGGGGTTCATGGTGAGGGTCCTGGAAAGATGGATGATCTTATCAAGTTTAGGGGGGATAGTAAGTTTCTGTTAATTGCTATTCTTTACCACCTATGGATGGAGAGGAATGGTCGGATTTTTGATGGGTTTTGTTCTTCAGTTGATGCAATTTGGAGCAAAGCATGTAGGGATGTAGCCTCCCTTGGTTAGTTGGTGGTTTGTCTGAGGGGTGGTCATTTTTTTTGGTGCTTCTTGGTCTTTGGTGTGTGGGGCTATTCATATGGTGTTGACCAGATTTACAGTAGTTCTTTTTTGTAATCCTTTTTTCTTTATGCTTTTGTAGCCTTTGGACACCTTGTCCATAGCCTTTGCTGTATAGTTTTAATAGAAAGAGCAACACGCCGGGTTCATAAAAAAAAAGAGTTCACCTCCTTTCAGATGCGTGATTCGGGCCGCATCAACTTTTGGTGCCGCCGTTGTCGGGGATGTGATTTTCCATGTTTACACGTCCAAAGATTTTGTTCTATCATCCTTAAGCCTGTAGATATATGCATAGTTATTCTTTTGTTTTACACATACTTTTTCATATATACTGAACATCTTTTCCTTTTTGTTATATCTTTTTCAGCCATGGATCTTGCTTCAGCAAGACAAGTTCACTTGCCAACCTGTCCTCCCAATTTTTTTTGCAGTTTTGACTACTGGCAAATAATTAAAAGTCATTCTCTACAACTCATTTAGCTATATTCACCCGCACCATCATCATACGTAGATGCTCAAACAACAGAGATTGTCGGTCAGCCCACAACTTCCTTTCTATCATGGGATCAAGAATAGATTAGAGCAGTAGAGCTAGCCGGAGAAAGTGTCAACGCACTCACCTCCTCCTTAGCTCCTCATCTCTAAGAAAATGTCGATCTACTCTACTAGCTACTAGAAAAGTAGGACCATCAGCTCCAAGTAGCCACTGAGATCGCAGATCACAGTAGAAGTATACTTCAAACTACTGAACAAGGATTTGTCTAAGTGCATCAGTCTGATACAATGGGTTTTCAACAGAAGTGTATGGCAGAATTGATGGATCTTAAAAGCATTTTCTCAAGTACAACAACTTTATGATAATGATGTTGAACATGACATGAGGCTTTAAGAGCTCATCGATTTGGTTACCATTCAATTGCAAACGCCATCATACAACCATGAAGATTACAATCATCAAAACCATTCCATTGGGCCTGAATTGGAACATTCCTCACTATCCTATTCAGACCACCAACTGGATTCATCAGGATTTTGCTGTGAAGAGCAACCCACCTGGGGAAGCCCTTTATTTTATCTAGATGATTCAGCTGATCAACTGATGGAATATACAATTCATACACATGAGGTTTTATGATGATGATGATGATGATTACTTCTTATCTCCTCAGGGTGACCAAACGACCTCACAATGTGAGGGAGAGTGTGAACATCCTGAAGCAACCATTATCCCCGACCAAGGTGATAACTCTCACATTGAGACTTGTCATTTAGCATCCACCAGTACACCTAATATGGTTTGGAATAACTTGTTTGAGGAGGATGACGACGACTATTCATCTCAGTGGAGTGAGTATACTAATGATGACAAACTGGTGCTGTAACATCCTCAATTTCATAGCTAATATAAGCTTATAATGTGGGGTTTTCTAATAAGTGTATGCCAAGGGACCTAATGAACCTAACCATCGCTAGGTAGGTAATTAAGTTCACAAAATGTTTAATATAAGTCATCTGGTCAACTAATACTCACATAATGGCTTAAATGTATATGATTGTAGTCAGATGTAGATAAATATAACTGAAGAGCAATATAAATTTGTAATATAATGGCTTAAAACGCCAAGGATTTTGAGCGTGATGTGTTGTAGATCTAGTATTAGGGTTTGGCGAGAGACTATGAGAAAAACATAAGAGAATTGAGGGAGAGGGGGAGATTTAAAAGAAATGGAGGATGAGGTGGGTGGTGATGGAGGCCAGTTGCCAATCTTCCATGCATGTACCCATCGACATTGAGACCAAGCTTCTAGTGCCCCAGAGAACAAGGCAAAGTTAACAAGATGTCTTCTAGAGAGTTGCAGCGTCGAGGCAGAAGAAGGGTAGCTGAACCACCTGGTGTGCCGCTACTCTATTTTTGGGTGGAGACAGGGATGCGATACTCCCACCCACCCGTTCAGGTGAGGGTGCAGTTGGTTAGTGCCCAAGTCTCAACTTCATGCACACACCTACATGAAGGGGGGAGGCTAGGCGTCAACGTGGACCAATCAAGGTTGTTGGACTAGTCAAGGACGACCGGAGAGGAGGCCAAGACGACGCTGTTCTCACAAAGAAATAGGGGATTAACTCCTGTGTTGTGCCTGTGAGAGGAGAGGACGGGGATCCCGATCCCCCTTGTTGGGCTGCCAACGCAAGGCCCAATTAGCCTGATACTAGAGGAAAACAAGGTAACATAGCTGATTAGATTTTATTTTGGTTATAAACTTTAAGGATTCATAGATATTGATTTGATTGTTGGTATATGGTGTATAAGGGCTCGTTGGAAACCTTGAGATACAAAGAACATCTTGAAGGAGATTACAAACTCTGGAAATACATGGATAAGGTAATTTTATTTAAGAAAAGTTAGAGAGGTGGATTAAGTGCATATATGATGGTGCTTTGTTAAAATAATGTTATAGGTGTGGACCTCATCATTGAACTTCAAGCAAGTGTTACACCACAATCTTAATAGGTATGATCAAATGACCACTCATGATTTAGAGGTTTTGTTGATCCTATATGATGCATTGGGTATACATGCATGAATGTCATAACATTGTGTAAGATATAATTTAAAGATGAAGATGCGAATAGACGAATAGTTGAGATTTACAAGAAGTGTCTTTAAAAGGATTCAGACTCGACTAGAGGAATTCAAGATGAAGATTTTATCCTCGCTGACACAGGTAAGTGGTCCATGCCCATGAGTTCTCGTATTTGAACCTCAGTATGTTCATATGTCTCTTAGACAACAAGACTTTCATGATTCATGTGATTCAATGTGCTTTGACGTTAATGTTAAGATGTGGAAATAGGATTATTCTCATACTTTTATCTTTATGTAAGTTCATATACTCAAAATCTCAAATAGAGATATCTTTCTCTCTATGGTTGTGACTCATGGACCAGGTCCATGGGAAAAATTAAGGAATCAAGTTCTTATAAGATTTATTGGTGATGGTTTAAAGATTGTGAGATAAGATATGAAAGTAATATAATCATATTTAGTTAATGTTTTGGGATAAATTTATATTGAAATTTAAAGTATAATTATGCTATTAGGATTTCTCATATTTATAAATATAACATTGTATTTAGATTTCAATTATAACTATGAGATTAAGATGTCTTATATATGTAGAGAATCTAAGAGCTAATAAGTTAATCAGATTTCTTATAATGAATAATATCTATAAGTTAAGTATAATGTGAAAAATACAAGTTTTGAACATATTAATATATGGTCCAATTTTTAGAATAGATGTACTATTGGGATTAGAATGTGTTGTTAATTGACTTGTGATGTTAATATGAATTATGATGCATTAAGTTATGATTAAGTTTCAAGATAAGATTATATAAGATTGCTATTTTAAGGTTTAAGTTGTAAGGTGTAGGCTCATATGTAAATATTTAGATTCAGGATAAGATTAGATTTAATAAGATCTTATAAAGGTTAAATCGTCTTGTCAGAATTCATGTTTTTAGATATTTATACTTAAACTACTTTCATAAAGTTGACTTAAGGTACTTTGTATGCTTAGTCTTTCTATATGTAATTCAGATCCTTTTTTCTAAACCTCTAGACTCAGTTGTCATAATTGTTATCAATGAGGTCATTCTAATACATCAGAGTTTCAATTAATATGTATCTAGATAACAAGAACATCAGATTTAGATTCAGACTTAGACTACGCAGTGCCTGAGTAGTCAGATATTGAATAAAGATACATGTTAAGGGTTATAGACCCAAACTCTATTATATTGTAATTTGAGATACATATTCAAATTCAGTAATAGATTCAGTTCAAAATTTAAGAGCAGAGATTCAGATTCAAAATTCAGTACATGTTCAGTACTCAGTTTTAGATAAGTTCAAATTCAAAGTTTATCTAGACTTAAGATAATTAATTCAAAACATTCACATAATACATTATATAATAAGTACTCACCAGAGAGTCCCAGGACGATTCAGAGGGCGCACTGCGCCAGACACTGCGGGTGTCACAGAGGGCATTTATGCCAACAGAGGGTGCGTTGCACCATAGAGGACACTTTGGTGTCAACAGAGGGCACATTGTGCCAACAGAGGGTGCATTGCACCATAGAGGACACTTCAGTGTCAACAGAGGGCACATTGTGCAAATAGAGGGTGCGTTGCACCATAGAGGACACTTCAATGTTAATAGAGGGCACGTTGTGCCAACAGAGGGTGCGCTGCACCATAGAGGACACTTCGATGTCAATAGATGAGGACTTATTGTATAATGGTGGCTACAGTTAGATATCAATAGTAAGTAAAAGATACTTCAGATAAGAGCATACACATAATCTCATCCATAAGTATGATGAGAGGGAATTAGATAAGATAAGTATGACCCCTGCACAGTGGTGCAGGTATTGAGATCCATGTACCAGGTTACATGTCTCTAGAGAAAGATAAGGTAGAAAGATAAGAATTCAGATTAAGTAATAAAGAGAGAATATGTTACTGATTTTATTCAGAGTTTGATGTTAGTTTCATGTTTATAATATCTAATTTTAGTTGTATAGCAATGTATATTTCAGAATACTCATGCCACTTACTCTAATGACTATTTTTCCCAATGCATGGCTGGGGACGCGATGTCCGCAGGTTTTGGAGCAATTGAAGAACAAAAGGACAAGCAAAGGACTAGGAGATTTCAAGCTTGCCTAGTGGGGTGCCATCTACCGCGACGATCTAGAGTTTAGATATCTTTTATTATGTATAGTCTTGTTATCATGGTGGATTAGATGACTTGTTTTTCTTTGTCAAACTATGTATGAATAAGTTTACCATTTATGCAAAGTGTTTCATTTGCTTTAATTGCAATGATCATCATGTTTGTGACACTTCTAGATGAAAAAAATATAGCTTCCGCTCATGTGTTATAAAAATATGGGTGTTACAGGTGCATCATGAGATGACATTCACCACCGTCTACTTACAAGGCTTGGTGGACATTGAAGGAGTAGGATGGACAATCCATCACAACATGGCCATTGAGCATGAAGATACCCCAAACCCCACAGAAGGCGACAAGCTTGGGGTGGTGGAACCACAAATAGATTCTTCTGGGGGTACTTCTTATTCAGAAGATGATTGGATGACTCAGACTGTACATGAAAATTTATCCAAACATCCAACCTCAAGTTCAGAGGAGGAGAGAGAAGAGAGGATTCCTCTAGAAAGCTTTCAGCCTCTCCCCTCCATCTCATCCTGTGTCAATATCTTAGGACCTTCCTATTCATATTTATATCTTGGAAGGTACCTTGAAGATGATTTGTCGAAGAATTCATCTCCGTCCAGTTCAAGTCAATTCTAGCACAAGGATAAATTCACCGAGTCATCAAATTCTATTCCTCTACTTTAGACTCAGAAGGGCCCAGATCTCCCCCGCCTCCTATTGTCAAGCATGGAGGACCCAATCGGTAAGACACATGTGACACTGGTCCCAAAACTTAGGATTTGGGATCCCAGTGTCGGTATTGTGGGGCATCCACTCACTTTCTCTTACCCCTTTCTTTTCTCTTTTTGTTAAAATAAATTTTGTTTTTCATGTTATTGCTTAGATAGTTTCTTTCCTCAAACTGTTTAAATATATCCTAGCATACAAGCATCATACAAGGACATCAATAAAATTATTTCTCATACATCCATGCATTCCTTTCCTACTATACTAATTTTAAGGCTTGCTCGAGGACGATCAAAGTTTTAATCATGGGGTGGTAAGGCTAGTCGCCCTTCTATCTCTTCATTCTTCATGCATGCATGTTTGCTCCCTGCATTTAGTATAAATTTTTAAAATTTTGTAGAACTTTGCTTTGTAATTTGTAGCTTTTGCTATTAAGGCTATGAAATGTGAATCTTATAACTAAATGCTTATCTTTTTGCCTAAATGCACAATTTTCATCTTAAACTATTTAATCTTTTGCTTGATTTGCTCATTGACTCTTTCCTTAAGTTTGTTAAATATTTTCTAAGGTTATGCACCTTTTTCATAGCTTAAAACATTATTCCTTTGATCAATGTTGTGAATGACAAACCTAGGATTTTGGAACCGTTGGAAAGAGCTAAAGTTTGGTTAAGACTCAACTCCAAGCTGCATTATTCACGAACTTGCCTCTATTTTAAGGATCTCTTGAATCATAATTACTACTTTTCACACATGTATCAAGTAGATAATGATGAGTTTTGAGCTATAATCAAGTTGAAGTGTTTTTACTTGATGGTCTACACACCCTCTCACCTTTGATTGAGTCAAAAAGATAAAAAAAATAAAAAATTTGCAAAAGAGGCTTGGCCGCCCACAAAATCCCAAAAATGTCAAAATAGTTCCACCCAAACCTACAAAATAGAATGCAGAGAATAAAAGCTTGAGTGTGACTAAATGAGCATTGTTTTCTCTTTTAGGATAGTTGAGGATGGCGCCCAACCAGTGTATGACTGTGCTCATGAACGCGGGTATGTCGTGCCTGGTAGTGCCACCCTAAGGTTCATTAGAGAGTCACTAAGAACCCCTAGGAGACCTATGAGATCATCCCAGTAGCAGGGTTGGTTCGAGCACAGTACGAGGAGTTCGTCTCACTACTCTGGGCCAACTAGCTCATACTACATGGATTGTTGCTTGTTACATGGACCAACCTGACACAGATCAGGATCCTCAGAAGTCATTAGAATCTTCTTCTTTTTGTTGCTTCTTAGGACCTGAATAAGTGGGAGGCGCATTGTTCCTTATTGGTCTACATGAATACATGATGATGGCTCACTGCACATCACCCGTGTGATCACCTATGTGACAATGCTTTTATGTTGTATAATTATGATTCAAACCCTCATGAGTATTGACAAGGTGTAGTGAGTTTGCTTAATATTGCATGGATGCTCTTTGATCATACTTTAGCAGGATTGTGCTCGATTAATGGGGGTTTGCTCTAAAATGACATGGGTCAAGAGAATTGATGTTTTAAATTATTTTTCTTAGCCTTAACATTTATCGCCAAGATAAATTTGGATGTTATCTTTTTGTTCTTTGAGCATAGTCTTGCTTGAGGACAAACAAAGGTTTAACCTTGGGGTGGCTGATAACACTCAAATTCAGACATTTATGCTAAGTGTTTATTTATGGTTTGTATCATTATAGCCTTAATATGCCCAAAATAACCCTAGATTCTTATCTTTTAGTAATTTATATCTTTTCATAGATAAAGTTTCCCAACTAGACAATTTTAGAACTTACAACCACCAAACCTAAAAAGACATTTATGCTCTAAGATTTTCCCCCAACACCTGTTTTTGTAGCAGTCAGGCTTCCATCCATCGCGACCGCGGCACCTGACGCAATCGAGATGCTCGACACGGACATGCCAAGGATAAGGGTCATCTGTACATGTCTTGACCGAGGCACCTGCCTCGACTGTGACACCTGCCTCGACTGTGACACCTGCCTCGACTGTGACATCTGTCACGACTGCTACGCCTGCCTCGACCGTGGCACCTGCCACGACTGTGAACGAATCTCATCTGTCGTGACTGAGATACTCGGCACGGCTGTGCCGAGGAAAAGGGTCAACTGCACCTATCTCACCCACGACCTCTGCCTTGACCACGACTTCACCAATACCCTACCATTCCCAACCATCTTCCACCTCCATACACCCACCAAGCTGATGTTTAGGGCGGAATCAAAGTGAAAGGAGGCCAAGGAGTCCAGAAGACTAAGGAAGACGACCCAAAGATGAGATCTGACCTATATAGAGGCTAAGGAGCGAGAGCCACCTCTCCTCTATAGGTTAAATCTCTTCTTCTCCTTTCTTCTATTGTTCTCCTTTGTTCTTATACAAACGATGTTCTTCCATCTTTGTTTGATGCCAACTATTCTTGTCCATGGCTAGTTGAGTTCCTTCATGGCTATGTAGCTCGTTTTAAGCATGTTTATGTATGTTTACCTGAAGCAAGTAGTTTTATTCCAGATGTAGTACATTTTCTGTTATGTCTTCTCTTTCTGGTTATGATTGCTAGTTTGGCTGATCTCTTTCTTGTTTGAACTTCTATTTTTGCCTATATCGAGAGATTTGTTGTAGAAATAGGTAAGAGAAGGTAGTTGGGATTGAAATCTGAAAGGAGGACGGTTCAAGGTGATCTATGCGGAACCGTAGACCTGGGCACGACCTGGCCCAGCCGGCACGGTCGAACCCACTACCAGGTTCTGCCTAGATCACACATGTTTCTAGCATCTCAGAATATTCTAGATTTGAGAGAGTATCTAGAATATTCTAGGGTGTTGATTTTTCATCTTCAAGAGAGGTTTTATATCATTGATAGGTTTCAGTCACGCTTCACGAGAGCGAGTGAGATGACCCCACAGTAATAGATATAACAATATGTACCATGTTTGGATGTAGGTTTCTTGTTGGGGTGTTTGAGGGTTGTCTACGCCTGAGAACAGGTGCACAGACTACCCAACTTGTGGTTACATAGTCAGGAACTTTGTCTCTCTAATTAGTAGAATCTTAAGAACTCTAATTTGTTTTCTTTACTTTGTTTTGTTTTACTTCGTGACAATATGCTAGACTAGTTCTAGCTCCATACTTTTATTGACTATCAAATTGGCTTATATGACTTAAGAGAGAGATCTTAAGTGTCCTAAACGTCCTCACATCCATGTGTTTGACCCCATATATCTACTTTGACCCCGTAATAAAGTTGCGGGGGTACTTGAAGGTTTTGGGTTATAAATTTTAAGTTCGATCCTTTTGAGTCCACCTCCTTTTGGATGTGCAATTTGGGCCACATCAATATTGCAACTCAAACCCAAATAAATTTAATGATAGTCTTGAATCACGATGATGTGGTATATATCTTATCACAACTTCAGACAAAGACATTTGTCTAGATCATTCATCAACATTGAATACCATGATAATAAAATTGACATTGATATCTCGAAATGTTTCTTTATTGTTGCCTATGGGTGAATGATCACACCTATGGTCTAGGTAGGAGCATGTAACATGCCAAAATTTCACTTATATAATTTAGAGTTTCAGTGGAGTTTTATGATAAAAGTTAAACAACAGACTTAAAGGATACAACCATAATTTATTAAACTTCCTATACATTATGAAAATGGTATATCTTGTTTCTTTATGCATTAAGTAACTCACCATTATAAATATATGACAGGAAATGAGACGTAACTCTTTCTCTCCCTTATTTAATGCCTATATATATAATGATCGGGTATTTGAGTGGATTGTCACTCTCAATAATGAAATGGAACTCAACTTACTCACTAAGAATAAGATAATTCACTTTATCTCACATTTTAATACATATATACCAAGATAATGACTTAGATGAAATCGATAGATAGAAGTTATTCAAAGCCTAAATCTAGGTGGATAAATAGATTCGAGACTCTTTGTTTAAACTATGGTTCAAATTCGAAGTCATTAGGACTTTGTTTGACCCTTCTAATGAATTTAGGAAAATTATATATAGTTTTTAATAAAAATATAAAAGATTTAATAATGTACCCTAAAATCTCCCGCTTTGATTAACTTGCCACACATTTTGTTTTTCTTCATTTGATCGAATGACTCTTGTTCTATCTTGTCCATCACAGACTCATCCAACAATTCTCGCTTATCTCCTCCACTTGAGTCTAGTCCATCTTGGAGTCTAATAGCACTATGGGATCTCCTTGTTTCTCGATCTCTCCCTAATTAGTCTCTGCTCAAGATAACACCTCCACATTCTTTGTCTCACTATCTCAAACCTTCCCATCCCTAACAAGTAGGATTTTGGAGCCCTATAATTCATGGACTCCTAGAACCATCGTTATCCTCCCTTGTTTTGGACTCGGAGATCAGCCCTAGTTTTTCATTCCCTCCATATATATAAGAACCATTTGGAAAATAATGAGAGATAATATAGAAAATAGGATCCATCATCTTCCCCCTCATCTATCTCATACTTAGAAACCCACCCCATCTTCATGCTTCGTTCACCCCAAGATCTCCATGATGGTCATGTCATCCGCGAGCCCTATGGATCCTTGGGAGACCACTGATGAGGCATCCTGAAGCTTTTCAATCTTCAGTTCTTTTGAAACCAAGGTAAACTATGATCCCCTAGTTTTCCCCGTTTCCATCAGATATTTGATCCCAAGGAGATCTTTGGGCACTTGACATTGTTTCAATTTCTTTTGCTACTTCCAGTATCAATGGAATCCGTCAAGGCCACTTCAATTGTTTTGATCTAGATGGGTAGGCATGGATCCTATCCCCACCATAGAGGGAGATGGTTTGGAATCCTAGACCAGAAAAAACCCCTGCTAGGGCTCATTGTCTTTAGGGTGAGGTATGAAACTCACCTCTATTTTTTGTTTGCAAGTAGAATGAAAGAATTAAGATTTGGGTTGAAGGATTCACATAATGTTCTTTGTGGTTTTGAGAAATATGAATCACACTTGATGATTTCTATTTTTTCCCTTGGAAATATAATAGCCCAATGTTTGTTGCTAGGGTTTTTCTAGATTTTTGTGCTTCTAGTTTGTTGGGCGAGCAGACCCTTGTGGGCGGCCCTGATTGGGCCAACTAGGCAAGGGCCCGTGCCTACTAGATAATATGTTTACACACATGAATTTTCTCTGAACTCTGATTTTTCAGTTCTTTAGAATCCATATTAAATCAACCAATAATCATAAATTCTCTCATAAATACTCATTGGAAAAAAAATCCGAATTTCAAAGTTTTGGAGTTTTGTTTTGCTTTTAGACAAACCCTAATTTGTCGAGAAGTCAATATTCAAGTTTAAGGGTGATGAATAAAATTCAATTTGATATGAAACATGTTGTGATCATGGTAATTAGGATTCAAATCACCCAAGGAAGTGATTAGGGTTCCATAAACCTAAGAAGAGCAACTAAGTTTTCTTTAAGAAAGATAAGTGCTCCATGCCCATGAGTCTTCAATATTTATTTATTTCAGTCCATTTACATGTTCCTTATTGCTAACTAAAATTTCTAAGATTATGTGACCCAATGCTCTAATAGTTTAAGTTAAGATATGTAAGTACTTATATATGCTCAATATATCAAGTAGAGATATGTTATTGATATTTCTTAGAATGATTAAGATCTAAGAATTAAGTACATGATAAGACTATAAGAGTAGAATGCATTAAGTTATGATTAAGACAAGATAAGATTTTATAACATTCATGTTTTAAGATTTAATATTTATGCTCATGTTAAGACCACAAGATTGGGATGCATTAAGATTCATGTTAAGATCAGGTTTAATAAGATGAAATGAGATTATGGAGTTAAACCAAGGTCCCTAGTATAGGACAACTCAAGAGACATGACCCAATCCCTTTTACAAGTCATGTGGCCCAAGCACACTAGTGCATGCCAATATAAGAAAGACACGATCCAAGCCCTTTGTGCAAGTCATGAGGCACTAAAGTGTAGGCCAATTTAGATACATAATCCATGCCATGTTTACATGTTATGTGACCCAAGTACCTTTGTGCATGTCATGGAGACCCATATACCAGAGTATAGGTCTCCAGAGAAATATAGGTAAAAAGACAAGAATTACATAAAAAAAGAGATACTTATGTTTTAGATTTACTGTAGAACTTCACATTAAGTACAATGTATTTCATGTTTAAGAATATTTTGTGGTTTCTTTTACTCCAATATTGCATATGTTAAGATAATCATGCCATTTACTCTAGCGATCGTTTTTCCAATGCATGATTGGGGATGAAATGTCCACATGTGAAGAGCAAAAGCAGATAGATCCCAAAGACTCTGAGCATAAGGATAGAGCAAGATAATATTTGGTGGGGTGACAAATATAAGATGATCCTTAGGTTTATAGATTTAGGCATACTTTTTCCACATTTAGAACTTCACAGTAGAGACTTTGTCTCAAAATGTTGAATGAGTTTTCCATGTGATGGCATTTATGTTTCCTTTTCTAAGAACAATGATGAAAATGTTATCTTTTAAAGTTTGTGTGGTTGATTATATTATTATTATGAAAGACATTTTTATGTAATGCCCCCTTAAGTGCACAAATTATGGATAACTCTATGTTTCTTTCGCTATGTGCATGTGTGTGCTTAGGGAAGACATTACATAACATATATCCTAGCTTCAACATTTTCTACATATGATTTTTGATGTCCAAATCTTGACTTTTAATATTTTACAGAATTTAGACTTGTGGTTATTGATCTTGATATTGATTCAGCTCCTACGATCACCCTATTTGAATCTTGATATCACTTTCAATATATGATCAATGGCTTTCATGTTCCCAACTCTTGAAAACTTGAACTGATGATTATGTTGACCTCTTGATTATGAATTAGGGATAATATCCCATGTGGACTAAGGTGGGAGTATCCATTGATTTTAAATGAAAACAATGGTGTTGAAATATTATGCTACCTTGAATTGTTGATACATGGATCTTAATCATGTATATATAACCCCATCTAGGGTCAAGTAGAAGCTAGAACACTAAATGTTGAGATTAAAAGTCATGACTTTACTTCTGAATCAAAGAGCTATATTATCTTGACTTACATGGTGATCTCTCTATTTTGTGATCTATGGATGATCTATGTGAGTATGCTTAAATATTGATGCTTGGTTTCTAGATATTGGAACAATGTTGATGACTAAAGTAATGATTATGCTAGATGTTGAATACTATGTTGGATATGATATCAATATGAAGTTCCAGACTCATTTGAGGATTTGTTTTAGTTTTAGGGACAAACTTTCTACTGAGGTGTGGAGGATGTGACAAACTAGACTTTCCCTCTCCTCCAATGATGCATATCTTCACTACTAAAATGTTCAATTGCTTTTGACATACACTCTCTACATCAATTGGAATATTTAAAAAACTGATGCTCCATTGATAAGTTGTGATTGACTGAATGTTCATTAGTACATTTTTGACCTCTAGTGTAACTTTCTTGACATCATTTTCTACAAAAAACTGACAATTAGACTTACAAAGTCAGTCGGCATAACCCAAACGTCACTACTAGTCAAGTGTTGCCGATTAAGACAAACATGAGTACCGCTTTTACAAAATTGTCAATTTCTTTGAGAAAAATCGACGTCTAAGATAGCCTGGAAAATTCCAAAATTTTAGTGAATTTTTTTTATATATGCCTATTCAACCGTAGGTCAAGTACACCATGAAAAGTTTTTCCTCTAAAAATCATGTGTCGATAGTTTTTTTCTCTTAAAGAACTGATAACAAAGGGCTTCCGCCATGTACTCGGTGAAAAACATTTCCCCCCAAATTGGATTATGACCTTGGTTTCTTAGTTGGCAACAAACGTCTACAGTCTTAGAGAGGTTGGTATTTTTTATTAGGTATAAGTACATATGTGTTCAATTTTGTTTTTCCGTAACTAATGAAAAAGGTTGGCGTATGACGTCAATTTTTCACTGGAAATCGATCACTAAAGTCTTAGCGAGGTTGACATTTTCCTACTATGGATCAGTATATGTGGCATTGGTGTTCAGGTGTGTAACCGACAATATAGGTTAGTAAATGGTGTCAGGTTTTTTATACAAGCGTTGACTAGAGTCTTAGTGAGGTTGACATTTTTTTAAGGATCAGTACATGTGATGTCATTTATTTGATGAGAAATTGATGATATATTTTGACCTATAACGTCGATTCTTTAAGGCAATTGATGAAAAAAGGCTTAGGCATAGATTCTTTGCAACAAGTGATGCCTAAGTTCCACTTAACAACACCTGCAAAAAAAACTTTTCCCTATTCTTTATTTCACAACATGATTCCCCCCCCGCTCTGGTAATTTCTTCTACCACTCCTATGCCATTCTTCTTCTTCTTGTTGTCATTGTTGTTGATGCTATTGTCGTTGATGTTGCTACCGTTCCTGCTACTACTGCTATCACTTCTCTCTACTGTTGCTGCTACTGCTGTTGTTGTGCCACCATTGCTTCTTATTGTTGTTGTCGCTATGCTATTGTCAGTTCTTGCTACTGCTGATGTGCTATTGTCGCTTCTGATGGATCCTAGATGGGTGATTAGATGCTCTAGAGGGGGGGGTGAATAGAGCTGAAAGCACTTAAACAAAATTCATTAAACCTTCAAATTATATGACAAGATAAGGTTGCTAAATAGGTAATTTGAGTGCAACTAAATCATGCATAGCAAGGATAAGAGAGATTGAACATGCACCAAATTAGACAAGCTATTTAGAGTGGTTCCACACTTCAAACTAGAAGTGTGTCAGTCCACTTGCCTAGAGAGGTCAACCTCTAGGACTTCAACCAATTGCACTCTTATATTCAATTATAAGACTTACAATACATGACCCACAAAGGACTTACCTATCCAATACAAAGAGTCTTCAACCTTACCAAGGACTTACCCACTTTGCAAGAGTCTTCGGCCTTCTCCAAGGACTTACCCACTCTTGCACAAGTCTTCGGCCTTGAAGGAATTACCCACTCTTCTTGGATCTTCCGCCTTTGACTTCACCTTCACTCAGAGAAGCTTTCCACCAAGGACTTACCCACTTGAGCTTGAGTCTTCTGCCTTCTCCAAGGGCTTACCCACTCTAGCTCCAAGTCTTCAGCCTTGATCTTCACCAAGGGACTCCTTCCCTTGTTCTTCTTCACCTCTCTTGGACAAGAGAGAGAACCTTCATCTTCAATATAGGAAATGAGAGATGGGGAGGTGGTGGAAGTGAGAGCCTCACAAGATATACAAATAATACTAGCTCTCTTACAAATCTCCTACTCACTCTAATGGATGTAGCAAGTGATTAAGCTTAGAGAGAGAGAGGAGGCTGTAGGAAGCACTCAACTATAGAATAGGAACCTCACAAAGAGTTTGCAATGAATGCTCAACCTTGGAATGAAGCCCAAGGGGTCCTATTTATAGCTGGGGATGCCTCTTAGCCTTTGGGAACACTTGAGAACGAAAACTAGCCGTTTTGTGGCTTGCAACGGATCTATTTTCACTTGTTGCAACTCCACAACGGCTAGTAGCACTTTTCTGCATTCCAGTACAGTCTGATCGGCCGAGTTTCAATAAAGGCAACTCGGCCGAACCACTAAACGACAAGTCTGAAAGATAGACTGTCGGCCGAGTTCCCTTGGAGAAACTCGGCCGATCGGTCGACTTTCAACTTGGACCGATCAGTGGATCGGCCGAGTTTCCCACCATAGAAACTCGACCGAACAGGGATCGGCTGAGTTGGCAACTCGGCCGATTGCCCAAAAAATTCCAGAATATATGGATCGGCCGAGTTTGGAATTCGGCCGACAAAATCCCTGTTATGGGTATTTTGGAATTTTCGTAAAACTGTACAAATGATGCATTTTTGTGTCCCAATAATTTTTCTAAGCTTAATTACAAGTCATACAATCATTACAAGTGATTACAAAGCAATTCTAAGGTCATTTACATAGAGATCCCAAATTGCACACTTGTAGCTGTTTTGACTTGTCTTTTCTCCAAGTTGATATGCGCAAGTTAGGGCATTTGGAGTGTGTCTAAACCTAATCTGAAATCACTCAATGTAGAAGCATTAGACACCAATATGTAGAATGGTTAGTCATCATCAAAACAAGGGTTTAGTCAATTTAGACGTGAGTCAACATTGACCTAATTGACCTTGAGTCAACATTCTCCCCCTTTTTGAAGATGACAAACCATTCCATAAATGTATTGAAAGCTTGTACGTAAAATCATACCTTCGGAGAAACCTAGGGGTTTCAATAGGATTGAGCTCATATGCTCCCCCTCAATTGATGCGCATGGAGTTCTCATACTCCCCCTCAATTGATGCTATTTCTCCTGCATGGTTAACTTTCATAACATTTATAGAAACTATGTCTTCTACTCATATATGTTCTACACATATATGTCTTCTCCCATTTACCTTCTCCCCTTTACATGGACACGCTTCTTTGCTTCATGTAAGACATGCCTTCTCCCTGTTGTCAAAAGAAGACATATCTTTCTCCCCCTTTGTCATTTCAAAAAGGTGGGGGTGTGAAGAAACTAAGAAACACCACTTGTTAAGAGAAAGAAGATAACAAAAGTTATATAAGGAGAGTAGAAGAGCACAGATAGGGGCTTGTCCAAGCATAGAAAGAAAAGCAAGTTAAAGCATATACTTGAACAATCCAAAATGCAAGATGAAGTGCTGCAGAAAAACAATAAATCACAATTTTGACCCTCAAGATGATGGAATTTGACCAAAAACCATCGGAGCTCATGGAAAAGCAATGAGTCTTTCTCAGAAGGGTGTTTCTGCATAAAAAGCACTATACTTGCAGCAAAAACTGAAACTGGAGCAAAATCTGCATAAAATCCAAAAATACTCCAATTTCTATATATAATGTAGCTCTATGTGCCCTGCATCACAATGTTATGCAAGTAACTCAAGATAGTAGATATGCAATTCAAGGAACAATCTTGAGCAGGTATGAGATAAGATACAAGCATAACATATAGATGATCAAAGATGGCAATTATTGACAGGGTTAGAACTACATGTATATGAACTACTAGTAGATGATATCATAAGTTAGGACTACTAGTAGGATCTAGATCATAGCAAGATATGCCAAAAGATACACAAGATAGAGCAAGCTATGATTAGATGAAGAGATATATCCAAACAAGGAGATATGCAAGTTTAGAAACATGAAAGGATATAACTCACTAGATATGCATCCTTACCATAAGATGATTATCCCTATGAACCTCAAGGTTGTATCAACACAAGATATACACCTATATAGATGTAGCAAGTTAGAGTACAACGGAAGCAATTTAAGACACAACCAAGAGATCCAAAGAGTTCATCATCAAAACCTGCAAAACAACTCAAAACAAGTAACTGCACGATATAGATATACCAATTTAGAGCAATTAGAGAGATAGAGTTGTAAGCAAGATAGGCATTTAGAACATGGCAATATGCATATATAAAGGTACCAAATGAGAGTGCCAAAGAATAAGGCTATTGGTTGAGAAAATCTAGTTGAGAGGGAAATTCTCACTCAATAAGCCAAATGTATATTCTGTGCACAGTGTTATCGGTCGAGTTCTGTGCATTGGCAACTCGACCGATGACAACTGCTGGCAACACCCATTGGTGCCTATCGGTCGAGTTTCAATAGGGCAAACTCGACCGACAGAGCAGCTGTCAAAAGACATATATATATCATAAAAACACATTTAAAGGGCATGCTAAATATACAAACCATATCCAAACATGTCTAAGCAAGTTAGTAATGCACTATAGAAGCATTAGAAACAGTTTTTGAGCAAGAGTGTGAAGAGAATCACAAAATACCACTTTTGACTCAAAAACCATATGTATAGTGCACACTAACTTGACAAAAACAAGTTAGGAATGGATATACGCAATGAAACCTTTACCTTTGTGCTTACCATTGCTTTTTCCACTTGTTGTCACCCTCTACACATCTCACCTTTCTTCTTTCATGTGGATTGAGAAGTCCATTTGCAATTCAAAGCTCAAGTCAATCCATTTGCATGTACCTACAAGAAGAAAGATGAAATGGTCCCCAATCATGTTTTTGGGTCCAGAGGGGTTAGTTTAGCAACCCAAGTCCTATTGCTCTTGGGTGCTTTCCTAAAAGGACAACACTTAGAATAATGACCAAAATCATTGCAATGATTACAAGTGCCCGTAGCCTTGGAACTAGAGGATTCTCCATGGAATATTGGAGGTCCTTTATCTTTGTTGTTCCCTTGACTACTATCATATCCTAAACCATGTCTACCAATTTGTTTAGTAGAATTGAGTAGGATGTCATTAAGACTCTTCTTGCCAACTAAGAATCTTTGCAAAGATGATCTCAAACTATCATTATCATGCTTAAGAGAAGCAATAGTAGAAGACAATTGATTAATGTTATCTCTAGCATGTAGAAGATCATTTTCTAAGCAAAGAGTTTTAGTTAAATAAGAATCTCTATCAATATGAAGAGCAGCAACATCATTCTCTTTATTAGTATAACTAGAACAAGATTCATTTCCATTGATTTTAGCAAGCAAGGAGGAATTTTCTATTTCTAATTCATGCAAAACAAAATCTTTGTTTTTGTTTTCAGATTTAAGAACATCAATGTCATGCATGAGAGAATCAACAATTAAAGTATGTTCTTCATTAGAATTAGGCATGAGAGGTTGAGCTTCTAGAAATTTAATCTTATCAAGTAAACTAGCATTTTCAAGTTTAAGAGAGTCTACTTGGCTAAGACAATCATTTTTATCAATAAGCAAGCAAGAATTAGCATATTCAAGATCATCTAGTTCTATATGCAAATTATCAACAATTTTAGCAAGCTTTTTCTTTTTCTTTTTAGAAGACTTATAAGAGGCACAAATATCATGAATAATAGCAATTAAAGATTCTTTATCTAAAGAGTCTAGATTTACCTCACTTGAGTCTTCACTTGTAGTAGCTATAAGAGCATAATGGCATTCTCCTTTATCAATAGAGCTTGAGCTGCCACTTGACTCTTCACTTGATTCTTCACTTGAGCTTGAGTTGGAGGAGCCGCTTGAGCTTGAGTGCCATTTCTCCTTCTTCTTGTGAGAATGGGTCTTTTTACCTTGTGGGCAATCTTCCTTGTAGTGACCCTTCTTTCCACATGTGAAGCACCGGGTGGAGGAGGACTTGCCTTTGTAGAGCTTACCCTTGGAGTGCATGGCATCTTCCTTAGCTAGAGAGGATGGAGAGACTTGTTCCATGATAGCTTCAATTTGAGCCTTCATTTCAGCCTTCTTCATTCTCTTTAGCTCTTTCTTCTCTTGTCTTTCAACTTGCTCCCTCTTGTCAAGTGTGGCTTCATGTGCTTGTAGATTTCCAATGAGCTCTTCAATGGGGATGTCCTTAAGTGACCTTGCTTCTTCAATGGAAGTCACCTTTGATTCCCACCTCTTGGGAAGAGTTCTAAGGATCTTTGAGTTGATCTCTCCACTAGACATAGGATGACCTAGAATAGCAAGACCATTCACAATGGTGTTGATCCTTGAGTACATGTTGGCTATACTCTCCTCCTTTCCCATCTTGAAGTTTTCAAGCAGCCCTTTGAGCATGTAGACTTTGCTTTCCTTCACTTGATCTGTCCCTTCATAAGTGATGCAAAGCTTTCTCCATATCTCATAGGCCGTCTCACAAGAGGAAATCCGGTTGAACTCGGTGGGGGTCATGGAGGCATAAAGGATGTGCATGGCTCTAGCATTCAAGGTAGCTTTCATCAAGGTGGCTTCATCCCATTCTTCAATGGTTGTCTTTGGTAGAATGTATGGGCTGTTCACCATTTGCCACATCTCGAGACTTGATCCTTGGATGAAGAATTGAAGTCTTCTTCTCCAATAGAGGAAGTTGCTCCCATTGAAGATTGGAAGGCTGGTCGAGAGTCTCCCTCCTAGGTAGTCACCCATCTTCTCCTACTTGTTGAAGTATGCTTGGAGAAGACCCGCTCTGATACCACTTGATGGATCCTAGATGGGTGATTAGATGCTCTAGAGGGGGGGGTGAATAGAGCTGAAAGCACTTAAACAAAATTCATTAAACCTTCAAATTATATGACAAGATAAGGTTGCTAAATAGGTAATTTGAGTGCAACTAAATCATGCATAGCAAGGATAAGAGAGATTGAACATGCACCAAATTAGACAAGCTATTTAGAGTGGTTCCACACTTCAAACTAGAAGTGTGTCAGTCCACTTGCCTAGAGAGGTCAACCTCTAGGACTTCAACCAATTGCACTCTTATATTCAATTATAAGACTTACAATACATGACCCACAAAGGACTTACCTATCCAATACAAAGAGTCTTCAACCTTACCAAGGACTTACCCACTTTGCAAGAGTCTTCGGCCTTCTCCAAGGACTTACCCACTCTTGCACAAGTCTTCGGCCTTGAAGGAATTACCCACTCTTCTTGGATCTTCCGCCTTTGACTTCACCTTCACTCGGAGAAGCTTTCCACCAAGGACTTACCCACTTGAGCTTGAGTCTTCTGCCTTCTCCAAGGGCTTACCCACTCTAGCTCCAAGTCTTCGGCCTTGATCTTCACCAAGGGACTCCTTCCCTTGTTCTTCTTCACCTCTCTTGGACAAGAGAGAGAACCTTCATCTTCAATATAGGAAATGAGAGATGGGGAGGTGGTGGAAGTGAGAGCCTCACAAGATATACAAATAATACTAGCTCTCTTACAAATCTCCTACTCACTCTAATGGATGTAGCAAGTGATTAAGCTTAGAGAGAGAGAGGAGGCTGTAGGAAGCACTCAACTATAGAATAGGAACCTCACAAAGAGTTTGCAATGATTGCTCAACCTTGGAATGAAGCCCAAGGGGTCCTATTTATAGCTGGGGATGCCTCTTAGCCTTTGGGAACACTTGAGAACGAAAACTAGCCGTTTTGTGGCTTGCAACGGATCTATTTTCACTTGTTGCAACTCCACAACGGCTAGTAGCACTTTTCTGCATTCCAGTACAGTCTGATCGGCCGAGTTTCAATAAAGGCAACTCGGCCGAACCACTAAACGACAAGTCTGAAAGATAGACTGTCGGCCGAGTTCCCTTGGAGAAACTCGGCCGATCGGTCGACTTTCAACTTGGACCGATCAGTGGATCGGCCGAGTTTCCCACCATAGAAACTCGACCGAACAGGGATCGGCTGAGTTGGTAACTCGGCCGATTGCCCAGAAAATTCCAGAATATATGGATCGGCCGAGTTTGGAATTCGGCCGACAAAATCCCTGTTATGGGTATTTTGGAATTTTCGTAAAACTGTACAAATGATGCATTTTTGTGTCCCAATAATTTTTCTAAGCTTAATTACAAGTCATACAATCATTACAAGTGATTACAAAGCAATTCTAAGGTCATTTACATAGAGATCCCAAATTGCACACTTGTAGCTGTTTTGACTTGTCTTTTCTCCAAGTTGATATGCGCAAGTTAGGGCATTTGGAGTGTGTCTAAACCTAATCTGAAATCACTCAATGTAGAAGCATTAGACACCAATATGTAGAATGGTTAGTCATCATCAAAACAAGGGTTTAGTCAATTTAGACGTGAGTCAACATTGACCTAATTGACCTTGAGTCAACATTCTCCCCCTTTTTGAAGATGACAAACCATTCCATAAATGTATTGAAAGCTTGTACGTAAAATCATACCTTCGGAGAAACCTAGGGGTTTCAATAGGATTGAGCTCATATGCTCCCCCTCAATTGATGCGCATGGAGTTCTCATACTCCCCCTCAATTGATGCTATTTCTCCTGCATGGTTAACTTTCATAACATTTATAGAAACTATGTCTTCTACTCATATATGTTCTACACATATATGTCTTCTCCCATTTACCTTCTCCCCTTTACATGGACACGCTTCTTTGCTTCATGTAAGACATGCCTTCTCCCTGTTGTCAAAAGAAGACATATCTTTCTCCCCCTTTGTCATTTCAAAAAGGTGGGGGTGTGAAGAAACTAAGAAACACCACTTGTTAAGAGAAAGAAGATAACAAAAGTTATATAAGGAGAGTAGAAGAGCACAGATAGGGGCTTGTCCAAACATAGAAAGAAAAGCAAGTTAAAGCATATACTTGAACAATCCAAAATGCAAGATGAAGTGCTGCAGAAAAACAATAAATCACAATTTTGACCCTCAAGATGATGGAATTTGACCAAAAACCATCGGAGCTCATGGCAAAGCAATGAGTCTTTCTCAGAAGGGTGTTTCTGCATAAAAAGCACTATACTTGCAGCAAAAACTGAAACTGGAGCAAAATCTGCATAAAATCCAAAAATACTCCAATTTCTACATATAATGTAGCTCTATGTGCCCTGCATCACAATGTTATGCAAGTAACTCAAGATAGTAGATATGCAATTCAAGGAACAATCTTGAGCAGGTATGAGATAAGATACAAGCATAACATATAGATGATCAAAGATGGCAATTATTGACAGGGTTAGAACTACATGTATATGAACTACTAGTAGATGATATCATAAGTTAGGACTACTAGTAGGATCTAGATCATAGCAAGATATGCCAAAAGATACACAAGATAGAGCAAGCTATGATTAGATGAAGAGATATATCCAAACAAGGAGATATGCAAGTTTAGAAACATGAAAGGATATAACTCACTAGATATGCATCCTTACCATAAGATGATTATCCCTATGAACCTCAAGGTTGTATCAACACAAGATATACACCTATATAGATGTAGCAAGTTAGAGTACAACGGAAGCAATTTAAGACACAACCAAGAGATCCAAAGAGTTCATCATCAAAACCTGCAAAACAACTCAAAACAAGTAACTGCACGATATAGATATACCAATTTAGAGCAATTAGAGAGATAGAGTTGTAAGCAAGATAGGCATTTAGAACATGGCAATATGCATATATAAAGGTACCAAATGAGAGTGCCAAAGAATAAGGCTATTGGTTGAGAAAATCTAGTTGAGAGGGAAATTCTCACTCAATAAGCCAAATGTATATTCTGTGCACAGTGTTATCGGTCGAGTTCTGTGCATTGGCAACTCGACCGATGACAACTGCTGGCAACACCCATTGGTGCCTATCGGTCGAGTTTCAATAGGGCAAACTCGACCGACAGAGCAGCTGTCAAAAGACATATATATATCATAAAAACACATTTAAAGGGCATGCTAAATATACAAACCATATCCAAACATGTCTAAGCAAGTTAGTAATGCACTATAGAAGCATTAGAAACAGTTTTTGAGCAAGAGTGTGAAGAGAATCACAAAATACCACTTTTGACTCAAAAACCATATGTATAGTGCACACTAACTTGACAAAAACAAGTTAGGAATGGATATACGCAATGAAACCTTTACCTTTGTGCTTACCATTGCTTTTTCCACTTGTTGTCACCCTCTACACATCTCACCTTTCTTCTTTCATGTGGATTGAGAAGTCCATTTGCAATTCAAAGCTCAAGTCAATCCATTTGCATGTACCTACAAGAAGAAAGATGAAATGGTCCCCAATCATGTTTTTGGGTCCGGAGGGGTTAGTTTAGCAACCCAAGTCCTATTGCTCTTGGGTGCTTTCCTAAAAGGACAACACTTAGAATAATGACCAAAATCATTGCAATGATTACAAGTGCCCGTAGCCTTGGAACTAGAGGATTATCCATGGAATATTGGAGGTCCTTTATCTTTGTTGTTCCCTTGACTACTATCATATCCTAAACCATGTCTACCAATTTGTTTAGTAGAATTGAGTAGGATGTCATTAAGACTCTTCTTGCCAACTAAGAATCTTTGCAAAGATGATCTCAAACTATCATTATCATGCTTAAGAGAAGCAATAGTAGAAGACAATTGATTAATGTTATCTCTAGCATGTAGAAGATCATTTTCTAAGCAAAGAGTTTTAGTTAAATAAGAATCTCTATCAATATGAAGAGCAGCAACATCATTCTCTTTATTAGTATAACTAGAACAAGATTCATTTCCATTGATTTTAGCAAGCAAGGAGGCATTTTCTATTTCTAATTCATGCAAAACAAAATCTTTGTTTTTGTTTTCAGATTTAAGAACATCAATGTCATGCATGAGAGAATCAACAATTAAAGTATGTTCTTCATTAGAATTAGGCATGAGAGGTTGAGCTTCTAGAAATTTAATCTTATCAAGTAAACTAGCATTTTCAAGTTTAAGAGAGTCTACTTGGCTAAGACAATCATTTTTATCAATAAGCAAGCAAGAATTAGCATATTCAAGATCATCTAGTTCTATATGCAAATTATCAACAATTTTAGCAAGCTTTTTCTTTTTCTTTTTAGAAGACTTATAAGAGGCACAAATATCATGAATAATAGCAATTAAAGATTCTTTATCTAAAGAGTCTAGATTTACCTCACTTGAGTCTTCACTTGTAGTAGCTATAAGAGCATAATGGCATTCTCCTTTATCAATAGAGCTTGAGCTGCCACTTGACTCTTCACTTGATTCTTCACTTGAGCTTGAGTTGGAGGAGCCGCTTGAGCTTGAGTGCCATTTCTCCTTCTTCTTGTGAGAATGGGTCTTTTTACCTTGTGGGCAATCTTCCTTGTAGTGACCCTTCTTTCCACATGTGAAGCACCGGGTGGAGGAGGACTTGCCTTTGTAGAGCTTACCCTTGGAGTGCATGGCATCTTCCTTAGCTAGAGAGGATGGAGAGACTTGTTCCATGATAGCTTCAATTTGAGCCTTCATTTCAGCCTTCTTCATTCTCTTTAGCTCTTTCTTCTCTTGTCTTTCAACTTGCTCCCTCTTGTCAAGTGTGGCTTCATGTGCTTGTAGATTTCCAATGAGCTCTTCAATGGGGATGTCCTTAAGTGACCTTGCTTCTTCAATGGAAGTCACCTTTGATTCCCACCTCTTGGGAAGAGTTCTAAGGATCTTTGAGTTGATCTCTCCACTAGACATAGGATGACCTAGAATAGCAAGACCATTCACAATGGTGTTGATCCTTGAGTACATGTTGGCTATACTCTCCTCCTTTCCCATCTTGAAGTTTTCAAGCAGCCCTTTGAGCATGTAGACTTTGCTTTCCTTCACTTGATCTGTCCCTTCATAAGTGATGCAAAGCTTTCTCCATATCTCATAGGCCGTCTCACAAGAGGAAATCCGGTTGAACTCGGTGGGGGTCATGGAGGCATAAAGGATGTGCATGGCTCTAGCATTCAAGGTAGCTTTCATCAAGGTGGCTTCATCCCATTCTTCAATGGTTGTCTTTGGTAGAATGTATGGGCTGTTCACCATTTGCCACATCTCGAGACTTGATCCTTGGATGAAGAATTGAAGTCTTCTTCTCCAATAGAGGAAGTTGCTCCCATTGAAGATTGGAAGGCTGGTCGAGAGTCTCCCTCCTAGGTAGTCACCCATCTTCTCCTACTTGTTGAAGTATGCTTGGAGAAGACCCGCTCTGATACCACTTGATGGATCCTAGATGGGTGATTAGATGCTCTAGAGGGGGGGGTGAATAGAGCTGAAAGCACTTAAACAAAATTCATTAAACCTTCAAATTATATGACAAGATAAGGTTGCTAAATAGGTAATTTGAGTGCAACTAAATCATGCATAGCAAGGATAAGAGAGATTGAACATGCACCAAATTAGACAAGCTATTTAGAGTGGTTCCACACTTCAAACTAGAAGTGTGTCAGTCCACTTGCCTAGAGAGGTCAACCTCTAGGACTTCAACCAATTGCACTCTTATATTCAATTATAAGACTTACAATACATGACCCACAAAGGACTTACCTATCCAATACAAAGAGTCTTCAACCTTACCAAGGACTTACCCACTTTGCAAGAGTCTTCGGCCTTCTCCAAGGACTTACCCACTCTTGCACAAGTCTTCGGCCTTGAAGGAATTACCCACTCTTCTTGGATCTTCCGCCTTTGACTTCACCTTCACTCGGAGAAGCTTTCCACCAAGGACTTACCCACTTGAGCTTGAGTCTTCTGCCTTCTCCAAGGGCTTACCCACTCTAGCTCCAAGTCTTCGGCCTTGATCTTCACCAAGGGACTCCTTCCCTTGTTCTTCTTCACCTCTCTTGGACAAGAGAGAGAACCTTCATCTTCAATATAGGAAATGAGAGATGGGGAGGTGGTGGAAGTGAGAGCCTCACAAGATATACAAATAATACTAGCTCTCTTACAAATCTCCTACTCACTCTAATGGATGTAGCAAGTGATTAAGCTTAGAGAGAGAGAGGAGGCTGTAGGAAGCACTCAACTATAGAATAGGAACCTCACAAAGAGTTTGCAATGAATGCTCAACCTTGGAATGAAGCCCAAGGGGTCCTATTTATAGCTGGGGATGCCTCTTAGCCTTTGGGAACACTTGAGAACGAAAACTAGCCGTTTTGTGGCTTGCAACGGATCTATTTTCACTTGTTGCAACTCCACAACGGCTAGTAGCACTTTTCTGCATTCCAGTACAGTCTGATCGGCCGAGTTTCAATAAAGGCAACTCGGCCGAACCACTAAACGACAAGTCTGAAAGATAGACTGTCGGCCGAGTTCCCTTGGAGAAACTCGGCCGATCGTTCGACTTTCAACTTGGACCGATCAGTGGATCGGCCGAGTTTCCCACCATAGAAACTCGACCGAACAGGGATCGGCTGAGTTGGTAACTCGGCCGATTGCCCAGAAAATTCCAGAATATATGGATCGGCCGAGTTTGGAATTCGGCCGACAAAATCCCTGTTATGGGTATTTTGGAATTTTCGTAAAACTGTACAAATGATGCATTTTTGTGTCCCAATAATTTTTCTAAGCTTAATTACAAGTCATACAATCATTACAAGTGATTACAAAGCAATTCTAAGGTCATTTACATAGAGATCCCAAATTGCACACTTGTAGCTGTTTTGACTTGTCTTTTCTCCAAGTTGATATGCGCACGTTAGGGCATTTGGAGTGTGTCTAAACCTAATCTGAAATCACTCAATGTAGAAGCATTAGACACCAATATGTAGAATGGTTAGTCATCATCAAAACAAGGGTTTAGTCAATTTAGACGTGAGTCAACATTGACCTAATTGACCTTGAGTCAACAGCTTCTCACTGCTGCTGCTGTGCCAATCGACAACACTCCTCGCTCTCCTCTACTATTGCTGCCGCTTCTCCCCTATGCTATTCCACTATCCGCATGTGTGTGCCACCACGGTCACTACTTCAGTGAGGTGAACCTCTCCCCCTTCTCATTAAATGTGTTGATTAATTTCATTACATATATTGTTTAATGTTAGTGTTTTCATTATGCATTTGAATGAATATGCAAAGAAAGAAACCTTTTGAGTGTTGATGGTATTTTTTGTGCTTCTTGTTTAAATCATGAAATGGATTCATTATATTTGGATGTCTAATTGTCTATTTATTTTCATTTAATAATTTGACTTTATTTAGATTTTTTAGATCTCTTTCTATATATTTACATATGCATATATATGTATAAAACATTAACCTTAATATAGGAAGGTTTGTGGCTCTTATCCACTCATATGTAGTCTAGATATCATGTCTTGATGAACCTTAACCTTCCTCATGAATAATTGACATAAATATTGTAATAATCATATGAAGAGGATGGAACATCAACATTACATGAAACATGGACCAAACTTCCTTCAAAATACATTTATTACTTTAAGCCTATCTTAATGTATATTTTTTGCACCTATGATATGAATGATGACACTAAGATCATAGGTATATAAATGACAACATTATCTATTGGCCTAGAAATCCATCCAAGACTTACTCATTAGGAGTAAATCTTAGATAGTCCTCACTTTGAACCGTTCTTGAATAGTGAATCTCACTTAAGATGTAAGTGTATAATGTGTATCCAGTTTTCAAGACTTTTTGTCAGCACTTCCTCATTTGTTCTCTAGGTACATATGTAGGTGGGTATTTTCACATCTACATCATTGTACTTGGAGAACTGAGGGGAAATGTTGTCAATTTTTTTTGGAAAAATGAATACACATGATACACTTACTAGTGAGATAAGGTGTTCAAGAATGGGATAGATTAGTACACATTCATTACTAAACCCTAAAACCTAATTTGTAAACCCGAATCCTCAAATTGACAAACCCTAAACCCTAAACGATAAGCCATAAACCTTAAAACCTAAACAATAAACCCTAATCTCTAGACCCTAATCTTTAGATCCTAATCTTCAAATACCCGATTCAATACTCATTTTCTCTGTGATAACAAAATGGATTGATTATGGATGTCCAATTCAAATCTTTACACTATGGAGTTTATTATTGATCTTGACCAGTTTGTAAGATTTGTAAAGGAACATAGGAAATAACACGGAGATAGGTTCTATTGTCCATATAGGAATTGCATTAACAACTTGAAAGTTGACACTACTGATGAAATCAAAAGTCATGTCATGTGCAACATGATTGTACATGTCTATATAGAATGGTATTGGCATGTATATATTCCTACAATGAGATTAGTAGACGTCGATAGCAGTATTTTCATGGAAGAAGAAATTGACGATGATGATGCATATGTAAACAAACTGATTCTAATAGACATGGTTGATGGAATGCTAGATAGTGTGGGGTAAATTGTACGAATCCATGTACATGACGCTAAGAGACTGTTATACATAGATTGTATACTATGAATTCTAACAATAAATGCAGCGATAAAAGCTTCATGTCTCTGTTGTATTTGTTGAAAGAAATTATTCCAGAAGGCAATGGAATTCCAATCTCAACATACGAATTAAAGAAATGGTGCGCCCAATGGGAATGGTGGCTAAGAAGATACATGCATGCCCAAATGATTGTGCGTTATTTCAAAAGGTATATATTAATATAAAAGATTGTCTAAAATGTGGGGTGTTAAAGTACAAAATGACAAATTTGGGTAAGCCTAAAATTAGCTCTCCTACCAAGGTGATGTGGTATCTACCTATAATACCATGATTTCAATGCTTGTTTTCTAATACCATGGATGAGCAAAATTTATATTGACATGCAAAGGCAAAGAAAAATAATGATGAGATCCTAAGACATGCGTTTGATTCCCCACATTGGAAGAAAATTGATTAATTCTCCCTTGAGTTTGGTGTAGAAGTCAAGAATGTAAGACTTGGGCTTTGTACTCATGGGATGAACCCATATGTCACATTAAGAAGGCAACATAACACTTGTCTTATTATGAATATATACAATCTTCCTACCTATTTGTGTATGAAAAATAAGTAAGTCATGTTATACTTGTTGGTATTGGGTCTCAAACAACATAACAATGATATTGATGTTTTTCTTGAACCTCTGATTGATGACTTAAAGAAGCTACAGGGAGAAGTGTAATGACCTATGATGCTTCATGTAGAGAGACATTTGTTTGCATGATTTTTTTTGTACAATTATTGATTTTTCAAAATTTGGGAATTTGTGTGGATACATCGTAGAATGATCCAAAGCATGCCATATATGTAAGGAGAACAATGATTCAATATAAATGAAACATGGCGGCAAGATTGTATATCTTGGTCACTGAAGGTTTCTTCTAAAATGCATCACGTGTTGTGCAAGGAATTCCATGGATCAAATGAGTAATAAAGTGCCCCTAAACCTATACCAAGGGAGGTTGTTTATGAAAGAGTAAAAGACATTGTCAGTGCATTTGGTAAGAGATCACAATGTATTATTCTCACATAGATTGATAAATCTTTATCCAAGAAGAGGTCAATATTCTGGGATCTTCCTTATTGGATTTCTTTGGCAGTTAAGCATTATACTGATGTCAGACATGTAGAGAAAAATATTTGTGATAGCATCACTGGTACTCTATTGAATTTACCAGGTATGACTAAAGATGGAATCAAATATTAGAATGGACCTACATGAAATGGGTATAAGGAAAGAATTGACAAGGAAAGTTAGAGTGTTTGAAAAAACATATTTACCTCATGCTTGTTAAACATCATCTAAATAGGAAAATAGAACTTTTTATGAGTGCTTTCTTGGTGTTAAGGTACCACTAGGATACTCCTATAATATCTATAGATTTGTATGAATGAAGGATCTGAAGCTGATAGGTCTTAAACCTCATGATTGTCACATGATACGATAGCACACATTGCCCATGTCTATTCAATATAAACTGCTGAAGCATGTAAGGTTTGAAATCATGATGCTTTGTTTCTTCTTCAAGACTCTATACAGAAAAGTTATTGATCCTAAGAATCTTGATAAGCTGCAGAGAGAAGTGGTTGTTACCCTGTGCCAGCTTGGGATGTATTTTTCTCCTTCATTCTTTGATATTATGGTATATCTTGTTGTCCATTTGACTAGGGAAGTCAAAATGTTGGGTCCAATTTTTTGGCATTGGATGTATCCTTTTGAACAATACATGAGTATTTTTAAAGGTGATGTTGAAAATCGTTATCATCATGAAGGGAGTATTATCGATGGTTATGTATCTAAGGAGGTTATAGACTTTTACTGAGTCTCAAAATTGTAATGACACTCCTACCAACAAAAATAATAGTAATCCCTATTCCGACAAAGGGACTTTAGGAGAACGAGTGAAAGTAATTAGCCATGAGGTGTGAGAACAAGCACACTTGTACATTTTACATAATATAGACAAAGTGGACATTTATATCACAGTAAATACCAATTTTTCAAGAAAAAACATCCTCGAGCTAGTGCAATGTGGCTTGATAGAGAACATAATAGGACATTTATTAGGTGGTTTGGTAGATAAAGTATTTTGTCAACTATCTCAAATACCAAATAATGTTGCTTAAAATATCAAATTCCTCACCTTTAAACAAAAAATGAACATTAGGTCTTTTGAAGGGTTTCACATAAATATATTTTCATATTACACACAACGTAAAGATGATAAGAGTGTCATCTAAAACAATTGGTTCACCCTTCAAGTGTCTTCATTGTATTTTTCTAGTGTGAAGGATAAGAGTCCATGTGAAGCTAAAATGTCATATTACTGTGTCATTGGAGACATATGGGAGTTTGACTACACATATTTTATAGTTCTCATATTTAGGTGTAATTGGGTTGATAACACCAAAGGAGTTGTAGTAGATTAATTAAGTTTCACATGAGTGAATTTTGAAAAGACTGGAAAGAAGGGTGAACCATTCATAATGGCATCATAGCCGGAGAATGTATTTTACATTGATGATCCTACAAATGAAAAATGATATGTCATTCTTCATGGGAAAAGGCAGTTCATCGTAGATCTTATAGATGAAGAAGAGTACTATGAAAAGTATGATGACTCCACTCCGTTCTCAGTTGGGTTGCCAACATCAAATGTTGAAGCTAACACTGACTTGTATGTTTGTGGAGATCACATAGAAGGAATATTAATTGATCAAAGATCCTACCAATACTAGAGACATGTATTTTATTTTATAAATGTTAGATGTGTATTTTACATTCTTTATTTTTTTAGTAACCCAGGAGACTCGTAAGTCTTGCGCCGAGCCAAACCTGGGGAGCTCAACCCCATCCTGTAAGGAGCGTAGCCCATTAAGTCGTGCAGAGGCCGGCTGTGCTATAGGAGAAACAATACCGAACATCACTACCAGGAGGATTCGAACCTGAGACCCTTCATGAGGGGCCCCGTGCTGCGACCACCTGAGCTACTACTCGTCGGCATTTTATATTCTTTATTATAATTATATATGTTTCATACGTGACGTACATTTTACATTCTTTATCACTTATATTTCATTATTTGACTATTTTTTAAATGACATATGATCATGCAAATGAGCACTATGAAGATGTGTACCATGAGGATGAGCACCATGATAATGTAATATGTATTATTTTATTACATAGATGTGCATTTTACATTCTCTATCACATTATTATATAGATGTGCATTTTATATTCTCTATCACTTATATGTGTTTCTTAACAACTTTAGGATGAGCATCTAGAGGATGTGGACCCTGAGGGTCTTGCTGGCTTTGTAGAGGAACACCATGACCGTGCATGTAGAAGAGGCATCACCTTGATGAACAAGTTAGTAGCGCAAAGGGGTAAAGGACCAAAGTTTTCTGTTGACTTTGATGTTGCATGAAATCCTATTGGGAAGAATCACAATACTTTCATGCTAAATCTAGGGCTTCTTACTCGCAACAAAGTAGATATAATAATAGAATCTTGGCATGAAGTTGATCCTTCCAAGAAATACCACATTTGGAAGGAGTTATGTGTGAGATATTTTGCTTTTTAAAGATACTCACAATTCCATTTTTATAAATATGCCATTACGTATATGAAATCATGCATAACATCTTTGAGCTTGATGGAAAAAATACACCGTAAAGTGGTGATGCAACATTGTGGGAGGCTATTAAGGAATTATAGGACAAGTTTAACAAGAGAATACATAATGAAAAAGAAGAATAGGTTCACCACTGAGCCATGGCCCAAAGGTGTGGGACATGTTTGTTTCTTCAAGACAAACAGACAAATTCAAGGTATTAAGCCTCCTTTATTTGTACATATCATGATTTCAAAGTATTCCCATGATAGAGCTAAATGGAAAAGAAGGATCCATGTAATCGACCCCAATATAGTTGGGATTGAGTCTTAGTTGATGATGATATGGTTTGTATTAACCAGCCTTTACAAGATGCTAAAAAAAGAAAGGCTTGCAAAGAATGTACACAACCACAATTTGGGTCTAGGTGGCTACAACATGCAAAGGCAAAATAGTCTGGAAGCGTCTTCTTCTGAGAAACCTACTTCTGGGTGTGTTGAGTCTTATACTACTCCTGAACCTTTACCTTGCCTTTACGAGTAGATAGCTGTGAGGACAACCGATTTGGAGAAATACCCAACTACACAATCGTTGAGGTGGCTGCAAAAATGGTAAAATTCAACTATGCAAAATATGTGTTCATTTTTTACCATGATTGTTATGTTTTAATGACAATTACTATCGATGATGATTAATGTGATCTCTACAAGAAATGAAAAGAAGACAAGTTCATCCCTGACAACTAAAAGGATGAATTGCAGTTTCTTTTAGTACTCCACATCATCCTGGTCGTGTTAGGGCTGCTGGGACTGATGTTGATATAAGGTCCTTTTTTGGGTCATTAGAGAAGTGCAAATCTATGAAGAACGGAGTCTGGTCACAAGAGCAGGTGTAAGACTTGACTGCAAGGAGAATAGAGGATGTAATGAGACAATATCACACTTCTCATTCTCTACCTCTTCAGACAATACCTATTCCACCCCACTCTTCATATGAGGTGGACCCTCCTATGGCATAGGTGGTTGGAAGTAATTCCACAGACCATCCAGCTAGCATGCTTGGTCTAAGTATTTTTGTGATAGTAGTTTTTCAGATGATTTTATAATATGTTTGTGTTTAGGTGTATATAACACTACATACAAATTTGTAGGGTTTAGGTCGTTCCCTTTACTAGAAGAATATGCCATTACACTAGGTGAGGCTTACCCACCCCTTCTAGGTGACATGATTTGTCATCATCCAATGTCCATTCATGTGGTTCATGTGTCTATCAAGTTTGTCTACCCCATTTGGAAACAAACACCATTGCCACATGCCCACCCGACCAAGACATGATAGGTGATGCAGAAGGCGGCGTGGTTGTGTGGCCCAAAGTAGGATTTGTCTACACCGATGTATTCTAAATTTTCATTGTGTTTTTATATGTGATTCTTTTCTACTTGTGTATAGAATTTGTAATTGATAAGGGAATATATATATATATATATATATATATATATATATATGCATGTCATAGCACGTAAGAAACCCCCCTACAGTTCATATTCCACTTCCTTATCTAGATATTCAATTACCTACTTGAATTACAAAGGATCTATTTGAGTCGCTAGTACCTAGGTGCAGAGGGGTGAAAATACGGCTAAGCGACTTAGAAGAAGAGTTGACTATGATGGTTCATATTAAGGATGACACTACAAGTCAAGCCCACGATACTAGTGTATTCGTGCAAGATGTTGTGGAGCACTTTACTTATGCTTGGTTGAATACAACTGTGATAGAACTTTGGATATGGTGGGATCTTATGGCTAAATATCTTGTTATATATGTGTGTGAAAATACATGTTGATCTATTTTCTTATATATAAATGCATACATATACGTTATGCAACCACTATATAGGGTGTGTGGAGAGTTCACACTTGCCAATGTGGCATTTTTAGTTCCATCATTGATTATCCATGTAGATAAAGAGCTTTGTTAGTTATTACTTCTCCACCACATTTAAATATTTTGGTAATAAAGAGCGTGATTATAACTCCTTGCTATGTTGGGTAAGTTTTGGGCATTTTGTTTATAATTTTTGACTTGTAAATTATATTTCATTGTGGATTTTAAGTTTTCTTTAGTCTGTTTTCTTTTTACTCTATAATAATCATTGCATGTTGTTGGGAATTATCCCCGAGACGCTAAATGTGTATTATCTAAATCCTACGGGTTAGGAAGTAGACATTGGGGGGAAACACAATGAAGAAGGCATTATTTACATGAGTAAATTTTTATATCCCAACATATATTATTCTCTTCATTATTAATTACATTACTATTACTAATCCAATTGAGTGCCTTACTTTAACTTATAGGGCTGTAAAAAAATAAAAAAGGCTAGATGAAAGGTAGATAAGAAAAATAAATCATTAACTTGGAAGAATGTTTCCGTAGTTTTCTGACTACAATGCATATATATGCCAACGATGCTTACTTTTTTATTACATTTCACATAGATGTAAATTTATAGTGCCCTATATAAGACAATGTTTGGGCATACATATACTACATGATGCAGAGACAAGAAACACTAGACATCCATTGTATACAAAACATAATCTATCTTAATCATCATAAGTAACTAGTCTCATTTGATAATATGCAAAAATCAAATCAAACTCTTGAATTATGTCATTCTCTTTGAAATTTTTTGACACAATAGTACCCTATACAAACGAAGAGATAGATGAGATACAAGAAGAGTGGGCACATACCTTTGTTGAGGAATTCAACTTTGAATATGATTTAGATAATATATGAGTTTTCCAAATCTTGATGTCATTCATTTTTATATACACATGGTGGTTATGACTTTTGGAACTTTACATTTTATGTGAGTGGATGTTGGTTCATATATGCATGATGTGTGTATATATGCACGTGTGTGAATGAATGTGAAGATGAATGAATACAGTGAGAATTGCATTTGTACATGTCATTAGAATGGAATTGAAGAATGATGACCTTGTATATCTATTTTCTAAATTGTGTATGTGTGCATGAGAATGGAATTAAGCGTTGAAGAGAATGGAGTTGAATAATGGAAATGTGGTTGGATCAATTGTGTATATGTGTTTGTTATTTCAGGTTTCGCAGGTGTTTTGGCCTGTTGTTAAGCTGAACATTGGATGGAACCTGCAGTTCTAATGAACTGCAATGCCTGAACAACCGGACAATAGGTTTACAAACACAATATTAAAAAAATACTTGTGGTGTTGGTTGTTATAAAAAATGACATTGTAGATCTGTTGTGTCACTTTTTAATAAAAAGTGATGACACATATACCCTTATTAGTTAAATTTTTACCTGCCAAATAAGTACAACATCATTTTTGGAGAGAGAACTAACACACAAATATCATGTGGCGTTGGTTGTTTTACCAAAACTAATGATAGTGCTATACAACCTACAACACGGTCATTCATCCTGGTACGTCAATGCTTCTAATACGATCATGTTGCTCTTTGGCATTGGTTTTTTGTGAAAACTGAGACTATTAACCTAATGTGTCGGCTGTTTGTTTATAAATCGACACCATATGGTGACTATGGAGTTAGTTTCTTTCCCTAAACCAATGACACATGGTGATTTCACAACACTATCGCTATGAGTCGACAACTGAGTTGTTGGTTTCTATTTCATAGCAACCGACACTCTTGCTATGATGTCGGTTTGAATGTTCCCATATAACTGACACAGAAGGTCCTTAGCTATAGTGTCACATACTTAGCTGTTGGTAAAAAATCGACGTTATAGGGCTACTTTAACTGATGTTAAAGATGATATATGTACTAGTGCTTTGAGTACAATATCATAAAGTTGAGTGTATTATTAAACTTTTAAATATGCAATTCAATAATCAAGACCCTCAACCTCATAATCTTGGATCCAATCTTATTCTATAAGAAGAAGAGAAAATTTGTTAAAAATAACCATAGAAATTTAAGGCAAAAATTAGATTCATGGTTTCAAATTTATGCTTTTCAGAAGATTTATTTAGAAGACCAAACTTTATTATCCTTTTTTTCTTAGTTTTTATAGGTCAATGATCCTCTTAGAGTTGTCTTGACCAATCAGAACCCTTGAATCTGGTCTAACAAATCTAAGATTGATCCTATGGTTCTAAGGTTATCACCTACCTATGCTCCCCCTAGGGGCATGGTGGCAAGCATGGCCGACCAAGCAAAGCCATGTAGCACCCATGATGGCCTTTCCCCACCAAATTAGAACATGCTTTATGTTCCTTTCTTCTTCTTCTTCTTCATTTTCCGCTTATCTTTTTCATTTCTATTTATAGAAACAACTACTTCTCCGCCTCATTGTCCTCCTTAAGAAGCCAACACTATCATTGGTTACCATTTTGGGAATCACTCCTCCTCATCCCTCTGACAAATCAAAGACCTACGATGAGTCTGTGTGGATGCTTCCACCTCAACTAACTGTCTTTTATGCCCCCTTGGGCTCCTCTTCTTTTTGCCACTTGGTTTCGGAAAGCTTTAGATGCAACAATGCCATGGCTACACTTGATCCAGTGTCTTGATGAATACCAAGCTCAACCCTCAGATCTAGGACACTTCGACATGAACGTAGAGATCTATGTGGCTGACTTGCTCTCCCACCCATCTCTCTCTCTCTCAGTAGGCCAACTCAAGGGCAAGACTTCCTATCATGTGTGGGCAAAAGATGATGGCCCCATCTATGTTTCCATTATCAGTATATCTCCTCTCTTTATATATATTCCAAGAAAATGTCAGCATCTTGCAAAAATGCTACTAAATTAACCCCTTGGCCAAATAATGACTTCTAATATACCATTTTGATATAAAAAACAATAGCTTCCCATCTAAATTGGTTATATGACCTTTTTATTCTTAGATATCTACTGATATGCTAAAAATAACAACCTTTAATCTCTCATTCATAAGTGAAATTTAATGCCCATCTATGATTCAATATGCTTCAAAACCATTATGTTGGACTAAGATCAATAAATATTGACATCTCGTAGACCAAGATCCAACTATGACCCCACTATTATTCCTCATGATGATTTAATACCATAAATGTGACATATTTGGACCTTTAAAGGATAAATTGCAATGATATGCAAAATGTGACAGTAATGATTAACTATTTGGACTACATATCTTAACTTATCAAGTTAAATTTGAAGGGTGAAAGAGATGTTCCCTTTTGATGTTATGATTTTATAAGGGCACTTGGGTTGCTTCACCTACCAAGAACGCTCACCGGAAATTCAAACACACATACGAATTGTATACATGTATCTTTTAAAAATATTCATCATTTATATATATTCCCTCCTCTATCGAGCTCAGGGTAGAAATTATAAGTGTGTCTCTCTCTTGAGATAACAAACATACAACCATATGGTCTGTAGATATAGTGATCCAACACTCTCATGTATTCACACTATTCCTCACTCTAGATATCACCAAACATCTCTTTCTCAAGGCCATAAGGGAGAAAACATTGCAATACGGTATCAAAGCATACATGCAGCATAATATTAATGTGAACAAGGAGATAAACATGCCAATGGTATATACATTTCAATATTAAGAGAAATTACATGGTTGGGGGGCCAGTGGCTACTCCCAACCCAAGTTAATATAATCAACTACTCAAGTTAATGGTGGATAGTACTTATGATGGTCATTGACCAAACATGGTATGTAATGAAATGAACAAAGTGAAGGAAGGAATATAATAACAACAATAATGTGTCTAATTTAATCTTAGGTTGTTGATATGATCTTACTCCTCAATGCTTGATGACTATAGAGATGGAGTGGTATAGTGGTTGTAGACAAACCACGATAGTTTTCCTTCCTTTGGTTGGTCGACAGAGGTGGAAGTTTACGCCATGGTTAATGGTGAGGGAGTATTACTCCACAACCTTCCTTATCTTGAAGGTTGGTAGTAGAGGACGATCGACAAAGGTCAATAAAGTTGGAAAATGATGAGGACTCTCAACCTACTTGATGGTTAGTGAGCAGCTGGGTATCACTTTGTGATGGAAGATGAGACTATGCCTCCTCATGGAGATCAAGGGTCCCTATTTATAGGGAATGGTAGGGTGCTCGAGGTGCCTATGAGTACTCTAGGGAGTACATTTCCCCATGAAATGGAATGTGTGCCCCATTGTACATGTTGTACCACTTTTGGAAGTAGTAGCAGTTCTTTCATCATATTTTAAAGGCCATAATCCTCATTGATCAATGAGGTAGTTCCCTATCAATCGATGAGAAAGTGCCCCATTAATGAATGGTTCTATCAATGGATGAATCAGTGGCTTCACCAGTTAATAGATGAGTCATCATATGGATAGTCATAAGTTGGTGACCGTTGCTGATATCATTGGTTGATGACACCATTAGCTGACCTCTCATCAATCTTCATCATCAGTTGTGGTCTCATCCGTTGATGAATCCATGGCTTTATTAGTTGATGAATTTGTGGCTTCATCGATATTGATGATTTTTAGGTCGATGAGGGTTATGGACTAATGAAACCATCTGTTATGAGATGGATGATGAAATTCATAACCAATGGAAAAGTCGCTTGGTTCAAAATTTGGGACTTCCCTATAAAATGTGAAGTATTTATTTTAATGGGAGGTTAATTAGAAAGATAGAAAAATATAAATTTGTCATACTAAAGCCTAAAATATTAGAGGAAAAATACAATAAAAGGGACACATAACATACATATAATTAGATGTTATCAACCCCAAACTTAGATTCTAGAATGTACCCAAGCTAATGATCAGTCAAAATGTAAATAAATGAGTTAGGACGTGTTAACAAGAAGCTCCAAATTTTTACAGTCATGTTAATATGTCACCCTTATACCAAGATGGATGCATGCTTTACTCGATGTCTATGATACTCTTTGATAACATGACTATCACTTGAACATGGAGAGTATTGTTCTCCCTCTACTACTGTTCCTATCCAGAGTAGTTACTCCCATTCATGATGTTAATTCCAAGTCATTCTTCCTAGTTGTGGTGCACATTCTTCAAAAATGTAGCTTTCACTCCCATCTTTTCTTTTTTATTTTTGAATATAATATATGTATATTGGTAGGCTAGAGACTGAGGTATAACCATACTCTTCTTGTTCACTCAAGTAGAGGCCTATTTAATGGGTGTGTGGTCCCTATAGTCCAAGCAGTTGGCTTTTGCATAGTGATTTCACATACTACATACCACTTCCTGGCACACATTTATTGTGCTTGTAAACCATAAGTGTATGTGTCAAAGTAATATCAGAACTTTGAGTTTTACATGTCAAACCAAGGAACCGGGAGGCCATAAACTACTACCAACCAAGACCAAATTAGCTAGATTAATGGAGCAGATTGAGTTGATTTATTGAAAAATCAAATATTAAGATTAGTAAAGTGAATAAGAAAATTGTTATTAAATTAGAGAGATGGATTCTTTGATAGATTCAATTTCACAATGATGCAAACTATATTTGTTCAATCCAAAAGTTAGAAAAAAGATCATTTTTTTAAGGAATTAGGGATATGTAGTTTGCACTGCTCACTTTTATAGTGTAATATTGTAGTACCCACCCCCACAAAAAATATAAGTATGCGATAAATCTTAGTTCTAAGATTGCAAAGAATAATAAAAAGGGACAATCTTAGAGTAACCATCACATTTTATTCCTAAAATAAGGGAAAAGAAGATTAACATTTATATCAATGACAAAACATAAAAAACCAGTTTTTTGACTCTATCTGAGAGTGGATAAAGAAAAAGCATGAAATGATAGTCATAAACTAGATTCAAAGATGTTGTTATGAGTGATTAAGGTTTATCACCCCATCTCGTCAGATAATTGATATCAAACCATTTATTAATGTTATCTAGTCAAGATGATTTTTGGTTTGGTTAAAAGGAATCAAAATGGTAGAAACGTGATGAAAAGTTTTTTATTATGTTTTTGGTTCTTTGGGGCTATATATGGTCACAATTTTCTAATCATTTTTGTAAAGATATTAATCTTTTAGGTGTGGGGTCCTACTCGCCTCAAGTTCTCCCACAACAGAGATCCATCCCATGCCGTTGGACAAATGCATAGCAGAAAGAGAGGAGACAATATGAAAATAATCTGTTTAAGAGCAAGATTCAATCAATATAAGTAGTTGGATCAAGCAATATGACTAGATCACATAAATCAAAGCAACTCATATAGATAGGTATATACACACTTATGATCATTTTGAAGTAGTTATGAGTAGATAAGATATATAAGATTATTGTTATTCAGTCAAATGACACTTCGGAAACTGTTGTGTTTGAGGAAGGATACTCTAAGACCGAGAAAAAAAGTAAAGAGAAGGGTAGTTGATCCCTTAGCTTCAAGAAAATCAAGAAGGGACCTGGAATGCAGTGGATATGAGAGTCTATTTATAGGGAAGAGGGTTCCTAATGGAAGAGTGAGGAATTGTGGCAGACTGTGGCTTTGCGTCATTTAGGATAGGCCCACAAATTGCATTGATGTACCGTGTGTCACATTACAGATGGCTGAGATCCTTGAGAATCCCCAGGAAGGATAAAACCTGACTTTTCTTTATTTCTATTCTTTGGACATTTTAGGAACATTGTGGAGAAATTTGGATAAAATCAGTGGAAAGTGCATATATGAAAAAAATCAATAAAATAATGAAGTAAGACGATGGTATCTTAATTTAGGATTATCCTTCATTATAATATAAAGAGATAAGGATTTTTGTGAGGATAAAGGCAGTTGAATTTCCATTGGGAAAAATATTATTTTATTAAGGATTAATTCAATTGAGAAATTTATAAAAAGACTTGTAAAAAGTAGAATAGGAGGGTACGTAAATTCAAAGAAGAACACTTTTTGTATAGTAATCCTAGAATTGGGTAAATGGGTGAAAATAAATGGTTTAAATAGGTGGATAATGTGCAAAAAAGTGGGAAATATGGACTCCATGATTAGCTAAGAATAAACAATACCATTAATTTCTTTTGAGTGAGAAAAATGTGTTGTTAACAATTTGCCCCTTTTAAGGAACGGTTTGAGATAAGGATGGGAATTGTAGGCTTGAGCCAAGTCTGACACCCATCTTGGCCTCAAAGTCCAGGTGAGACTCAATCAAAATTATGGTAAACCTCGTGGAGGGTGGAAAGTGTAGGTGTTCTCTTTTCCATCTAAGAATAGATTAATGAAACAATTATTAATAAAGAAAATAAATTTGGGCATAAATGGTTTATCTAGAATAAAGATAGCCTCCAACCTAGACACATAACTATATTTTACTAATCATTCATTAAAATAGAGTGCTAATGAGTCATTTAAAGTTTATCAATCATGAACATTGCTCCAAATCTTACCCAGTCCATGTTTGATTCTCTAACTAACTCATGCCTTAGCGAGAAAAGGTAGAAGTCAAAGCAGGTATGATAGAGATTTTTCATAGGTCATTAACAAGTCAGTGATCACAAATAGTAATAAAAAGTTCTTAGTTGTATAGGATAATGAGAAATTACTGTCCCTCTCACTCTCTATACGAATAGATCTCTAAGTGATTTGGGTCGATCATGAGACCCGGTGAGTGGGACATTCTAGGGTCATTCTCACAACCCTAAAGAGGTAAAATGTGATGAATTTTCCTATCTAAGATAGGGCACTCCGGATAGACTAAATTGGACATTAGATTAGTTTCCAACTATGATTTGACATCCACAACCAGTGACTATACTAGTCAGTCATCTGTTCTTTAGAGCATTGGCCAACCATTTTAAGAGTTACATATTTCTTGTTAGGACCTTCAAAAGCATTATCTTATGTTCTCTATTTCTACAAAAGTGCTCAAGATAGATAAAAATGGGAACTAGACAAGTTTCCACATATGAGGTGGCCTCCATGACCAGTGATCATACATTTCAATCATCTTTTCCGTAGAGCATATATTGTTTTGAGTGCAAGATGGTTCAACATGATAAGAGTGGGGGTCCTGTTGTATGTAGGGATTTTATGCATGAAAGAAAATATGATGGAATTTGATATGTGAAGAAATATAGTTTAAGGTCATAATTTAGGACCCAAAGAAGATCGGAAAACAAGAGAGGTTCTAGTTTAAGGTCTTATTCCAAGACCCTAAAAATAGGAAAATAAAGTTGTCTAGTTTAAGGTCATGAAATAGGACCTTGAAGGATTGGAAACTAGGAGATGCTCTAGTTTAAGGTCTTAGTCCAAGACCCAAAAAATATGTGAAATTGAATACACGATAATGCCCCAGTTTCAAGTCATGTTTCAAGACCCAAAACAGATGTGAAAATGAATGTAGAGTAACTGTCCAATTTTAGGACATGATCCTAGATTATATAAAGATACATGAAACTAAAGGCAAAGAGATGGTTTAGTTTTTGGTTATGATCCAGGTCCATAAAATAAAATAAAAAGAAGACAAGGTAATTTCTTGACAATTCAAGATCAAAATTCAAGACAACCAAGGAATATTGTCTTACTTAGAAGTAGTGAGATTTCCAACCTTTTAAGGTAAGAGTTACGATCTTCATAATTTTACATTTGTTTGGTATTCTTTTTATATTTTTTAGTTTTCTAAGATTTTTTATGATTTATAAAAGATTTTGGAAGTAGTGCTGAAAATCTAGGGACCTCTTGACAATGCAAAATTGTTTAAAGAGGAAAATTAGGGGCAGGGTGAGCATCCTCCTAATTTCCTCCATTTTCAACCAATAATGATGATCCAGAGGGTTTGACTGTGTGAACTATGACAACGATAGCGGCTAAAGGAGAGAGAAAGTGTGACACATCATGATGTTTTGCTACAAATCCAAGTTTTCTGCATAATCTTTGCACCAGTGCAGTTCCAACACCATCAGAGATTCAAAGAAGAAATTTTCACTACATCTTATAGAGGTTTTCAACTCCGTTCATCTTTGGGGAGGTATACCTTTCATCCTTTAGATATAATTTTAAAATTTTCTACTTTGTTAGAAAAATTCAAATTTTGGGTTTCTTGATCTTTTTTGCAGTCTAGAGGTTGAAGATGACTGAGTGCACATTTTAGCTTGTGATTCATCTATTTTTGCAGTTTTTGTGTCTGTGAGCATCTGTCATCTGATTACACGAATTCAAAGTGTTGTTGGGATTTTTAATTTGTAGATTGCGTCTCACTACTAGGGTGAATGGAGGGACCCAAATGTTCCTTAGGATAATCTTTCTATGGATGATCATGATGACGGTGATGATGCAAGGATTGAGGTTGTAACAACAAAATCTAAGTTAATAACTTAACCCTACCTTCTTGTAGACCACTCTTTGGTCATGTTAGTATTTAAGTACCTTTTCTTCTGATTTGGAATATATTAGGATTAGTAGGAGATAAATTATAGATTGTTTTAATAATACCTTCAACATAGAGAGTTTAAAGATAAAACCACCAGAATACATTCAATAGTAGGGTTTGATGTACTCTAGAACTCTCATAGGATTAGCGGATGGAAGAAACTGAGGAAGCATGCAATATTGTAATGTAATTGAATAATTAAGCTAGATAAATGCCTTAAATGAATAATTATAAGTAACAAAAATGTAGTACCAACATTTTTGAATGGTAGAAAATATGTTAAACTTGGACTCCTCACATCCTAATTAGTCTACCTTATAAATTTGATCTCATTTGTGATTTTTAATCATCTATTTAATTGATAAAAACTCGACAACACTTACATTAATTTCTTTGAATGAAGCATTTCCCTAAGTCTACCCATTAATAAGGTAAATCACATTCTCTCCTATTTGATGTGCCTTTGTGTTCTCTTGTCCGCAAGACGTAGACAAATGACTAAAATACCAACTATTTCCTTCCTATCTTCACCTCTTCTTCTCTATTCCCCCTCAGCTACTATTCTTGATGACCCCTATTTATCCTCCTAGCGCTTTCCCTCTCTACATACTCTAGACCTAGTTGCTCCTTTTCTTCTTCCTTGCATCTACAATCCACCGCTCATAGACAAAGGAACAATAATGTCATAGGCCAGTGAATCACCTCTCTCCCCATCCTCTTATTTCCTCCTTCTCATTGCCACTTCTAGACTTCTAGTCATCATCTCTATCTCTGTTTCCCCCTCTAGTGAACTCTTCCCTATCAATCTTTGTGTCCCTTCTATTGCCCAACAACCTAACTTAAAGGAAACCACCAGTAGCAATTTCTAGGGTTGGTAGAGGTCATGATGACAACTAGATGTCATCTTGCCCTCCACCAAATGATCCTACACCACCACAATACACCGCAAACAATTCCCTTTCCCCTTTGAGGCTCGGGTGTTTATGCGGAGATGTTGCCAACCATTATGGGTCGACACTAAGACAAGAGTTTTTAGGTGGGTTGTTGTGATACTCAAACCCTAAAAATGACCTGGTTGGATTCAAAAGAAACCCCCAATTTTTTCACGGGCCGCCACCACTAGAACCTAGCCATGCTCCCTATTCTATGGCTTTCTGACCACCAATTGGCAAGGAGGAGCCGTCGCCAACTCTCGTAGTTGCATGTGTGAGTTTGTGACTCAACCATGGCTATCACCAACTTGATCCTCTCCAAACACAGTAGTGATGCAACCACCTCCAACGCAGCCCACCACACTTCTCCTTCCATGCATCAACACTTCATCACCTTCCTCTAAGTTCTACCATGGAGCAATCTATAACCCAAATACTATCAATGTCGCTGACCCTCTCAACCTCTATAGTGGAATGAATGACCCCTGGACGAAGTTCCTTTAATCCAGGAGGAGACATGCCATTATAGCAGGTGCTCTCATGCTTTGGTTATGGGAACATGTCTTGACAAAACTCTTCTCTAGTTCCGTCGTACCCTCTATATCATTTTATCCTTTCCTGTTGTGATCATGACCTACATCCTCAAGTACCTCAATTAAATATGAATTGATTTAATACTAAGATATATATGCATGACTCTAGACATGCAGTATAGAAAATACAATGTATGGCTAGAAATTAAAGGAAAATCAAGGGAAGTCCCAATTAATTTAATATATAGTCTTAGACAAAATTCTTACAATATCGACCTCAATTGACAAAGTATTATTATTTATTTATACAACAAAGGTTAGGAGAATAATGAATAGAAATAAAGATGTTAAGAAATGAAATTGGGAAGAACGAAATCATGAACTAATATGATTCATGTACTATTAATTTTGATCCATAAATATATGTAAGCGAGCCCTACTAGACTTGTATTATTAATAAATCCAAATATTTAATGGGAATTAACTGACACATTGAGGATAATTGATGATGAAAATGGATTAAAGGATAGTATTGATATGGATTGTCCCATTTTTAAGTAAATGGTACAATAACAATGCATACAGAAGAATGATTTTACTAGTATATATATGAATGGACTTAGTGGGATTAGATATATTTTACTAGTATATATATGAATGGACTTAGTGGGAATAAATATACAAAATTATATTGCACTCTATTCAAAAATGAAACCCTAGTAGTGGTTATTATTGATAACTCCTACCAACTAATGAGTTAATAGATCCCAATAGACACAAATTTACTAGAAAACAGATTTAGAGAGAAAGATCCCACTTTAGAATATATTATGGTTGACTAATGTGTATGTAAAATGCTTTTAGGTTGAGAAGGACAAATTGGAAATCCCCCTCAAAATAGTGTTAGTCCCAAAGACCAGGTATGTGTAGTATCTATATTAATTTAGGAATTTCCAAGGCAAGACAAATTGTAACCCCTCCTACCATGTAAACTAATCTTGTTGATGTGATTGATGGACATGTGTCTTGCCTTCATGTTTTGAATGTGGTATTAGACTATTTTAACTACCGTATATGCTTATGCATAACCATAATTTTTTCAAAGAACATATTTTTCCATATGTGGTGCATTATTTCACCCTTAATAAATATAGGGTCATGCTATTTTGTTCATCCCAATTTTATGCCAATGATCCTTGGTGTCTTGTCCCTACATTAGTTATCTCTATTATACTTTACCTACATGCAATTATTTTATTTTACTAAATTAGTTAATGACAAGACACTTTATGATGTTATGTTATTCTTTAATGCCTAATTATTTTACTTAATTTTCTTTGAACCTACCTACTTTTTAATAGCCCTCTCTTAATTAAGAACCCTCTTTATCATACTATTTTAATCTAAAATGCCTAATTATTTTATTTTGCACATACTCAATGTTTATAGACACATATCCTTTATTTACCTTATTTTTGTGTTGTTCCCGAACTATTAATACATGTGCTTTAGAAGACAATGACTCACATAGATCATTTAAGGAGTCTGGAGTAGAATATATTGGAATGACCAAGTTGGCCTTAATACCGGTCCTAGTGATAAATTTGATGTACCTTTCTCTTTTGTAATGGCACCCTTGTGTTGTGGCCTTCATTTGTTTAATTCTCACTAGGAATGGAATTTCTGATCCTTTTTTGCTCCAGGCAGTTGTCATGTCAGTACAGACTGGGCTCAGGGAGATCTTCTCCCAAATGAGAAGTTTAAGGCACATGTAGGCATGTTGTAGATGAATGATTGACACCAAGTGCATCAAGCGAGGTAAGGTATAACTTAGAAAATTTGCTCCTTGTTTTTTACCTTCATTTACTAACTTTAAATTGGGATTTGATCAAGGTTTGTCAATGGTGATGATTCTTGAATTCATCTTTTGCTTTACCTTTTAGGGACTATGGATCTCAAATGTTAATCTGAGGACCTATTGGAATGAACTGAGGATGTTATGTTCTAAATTGGTTGTCTGAAGTTAGAATTATTGGTGGAAACTGGTTTCGTGAGTGTTTGTCGATGTGGGATTCTATATAGGAATTATATCATCGCATTAATCAAGAATTTTTACTAGGAGATAAATACCTTGTTTTTTTGCTTTTGGTGACTTAGACATCACCCCTAGATGGTTCACTAGGATCACTTGGTTAGGTTTTAGCGGGACCCTTATTCTTGGTTTGCCATAGGAAACTCTGGCAATGATCATGCCTTGCTTAGATGTTGAGAGTGGAACCAAATGAGATGGCATGGCTTTGAGGTATGAAGTCAGAACACTTGGATTCATAAGACCTTCTTCTAGAAGATCCTTTGTTCACAACCTTACAAGCCATGGTATTTCTTTTTGTGCTGATCACTAGTTGCTTTTTCAATAAAAATGTTAGGGATAGAGGAGAAATTGGTTGTTTCTCCTAAAACTTGGAGAATGTTCCTTCCTTTGACTTAGTGAAAGTGTATATACCCATCGGTTGGTGTGATTGAGGAGGTGCCTTTTTAGCAATATCTACCTGAAGGGAACTATCAAGGCAACCAATAGATGTGGTGGCTTCATGGACCTTATTGAGGTATATATCTATTCTTTAATTTCTAATTAGCTTGAGATGTTTATTGTGACTTATTTTGCTAAATTTTGGCTTGTAGCTTTGGAATTGTGAGCACTTCTGGCTCAATAAACATGTCACCTTAGGTGCCCCTTAGGGCCAAATATACACATCTCCATCTACTTATTGTCATTGAACTAGATATAGTAGTAGAGTGTCCTATGCGAGGTGGAAAGGAAATCTAGAGTGGATGACTTCTGAAGATGTATGCATATTACTTTTCTTTGATAATGTCTTATTTTTATGTGTGTGCGTCATCTAAATCCATGCTTATATTTTATTTCTCATGAAGGATTCATGATCTTCTTTAGGTCTCTAATTGGCTAGGCAAGCACATCACATGCTACATGCTTTCCTACTTTGTCTCTACATGCGTGCAAGATCCAGTTTGAGTCACCCTCAGTGAGCGTCTTGTACATAGGTGAATGTTCTTCTTGTCAATAGACCAGATACTAGCACATTCCTTTTTACCCTCTTCTTGGATTGATTCCCTCTAGCACTAGGACCAATAAGTTAGCATGAGAGCTAATGGGTGGCCATGTAGAATACACCATGTATCTCGGGTGGTATTACCGATGAGTGTATTTATACCCATTTTTACATACTATTTTACTCGCTATTTTAGAGATTGTTGTGTTTCTATTTCCTAATTTTAGCTTTATATTCACTCAAATGCAATTATTTTCCCTTTTAAACTTTAGCACATTTTCACACACACACACATACACACACACACACACACACATATATATATATATAAATATATATATATATATATATATATATATATATATATATATATATAGGGGATTCATTTAATACCCGTGCGGGTAGCTAACCGGTAGCTACCCGCACAACCTTCCTATCATTTTTTTTTAAAAATTCGCAATTGTAGAGGAGCATTTTATCTAGCTCTCCAAAAAATTTCATCCAAAAATAATATCATATGCCCCCCCAAAATAAAAAAATACATCCATATATTTACTGACTGTATATTTTTCTGCGCAGTTACTTTTTTGTTCTTAGAGTTACTCTTTTATCAATACAGTTACTCTTTTGATCTTAAAGTTACTTTTGTGTACCATAAAGTTACACTTTTGGATGTGCGGGTAGCTAAAAATCAGACTACCCACACGGGTATTAAAGATGAGCCCATATATATATATATACTAGTGAGCGCACACGTGCACATGCACGTGACATATAAAATTTGTTGGAAATGTGCGGGGAGATGACTCGTCCCTACGGTAAAAGATATTTGTGTTGGTTGTTTGAAATGAGAGAATCAAGGAACCATTTCCGTGGGATGCAGAGAGAAATACAGAATTAAAAATAATAAAAGTTAATAGGAGAGTGTGAGAATAAATATTTGTTGAAGCAAAATTCCTTGAAAAAAAGGAGAGAAGAAAGTGAATCAAGGAGAGCACACTATCAAACTCGCTCTTTTTATAGTAGTATGGATATTAAATATGTTTTCTTTTTCAATTATGCCATACGTGTTTGCAATTTTACTATTCAGTAATGTATATGTAATAAATGATATTTAGTAACACGTGTTCATCCAAACGATACAATAGATATTATCAAGAGACTTTTTGTTATAAATGAAGATGTCTAAGGGCATGTTCTTGAACTATATCTGCCCACACCTCCCATCATATAACCGTGAAAACTTTTTCTAGTGGAGTTCTTTTAAGATTATAGGGTGATCAATATGGTCCCTTACTATTGACATTTTGATGATTCTTATCGTCTAGTTTATCAAAATAGAAAGTCGTCACCATACAATAGTATTTGTTATAACGATTCTTCAAGAATCAACAAAAGTCATCAACATAGAGTAGTATTTGTTATAATGATTCTTCAAGAATGAAGAATGAAAATAAAAATGCAATGGCCAAATTTGACATGCACATAGTGATGATACAACGTAGTGACGAGGTGGCTGCTTACTTACTTGAACATTACGTTTGAAATAAAACTTGCAAATGCCCTCGGGATATTGACTAATCATGTTGTCTTGATCCATAATAGTATAGAGCAACACGCTTCAGCACGAATTCGCGGAATAGCCTCGCACAAACTTATAGGATTCTGCTTCACCACGATAGGGACCTTGAGGGCCAAGTGGATTAGTCCACACGAACTTGTGTAAAAGATGCTTCCCGTTAGTTTCACGGAATCACATGCCTGCATCTCGAAAAGAATATTGCCTCATTTTACATTGATTTTAAATAGAAAAAAATACAAGAATGTAGAGATTGAAAGCGAATGATGAAACATATTTGTTTTCTTGATCATTCTGATAATGCTCTAGTCACATGCCTTTACTTTGCCAAAGTCTGAGTACCAATCTAGTTCTGTGCTGCCATATCTACTCAGAAAATACGACCACTACAATCTTTCAAGGGACATCATCCGCCTTGGTGGTATCCACCTCCCTCCACTGTGCCAAGCTCTTCCCAGAGTCATCCAGAATGCCTACAACATTTGCTTCCCAGGTCACTACCATGCTTGCCGTTATCATCCACAAGGTTGTGTGGACCCAGGATAGAAGCTACAGGACACCATCGGAAAAGGCTTCATGTAATGCTTAATTTCCTTCATTCCTTTGACATCACGTACACCACTAAGCATGCCGCCCTACAGTTTTGTGGTGTTTAATTCTTCCTCGACCCTTGCCTTGTGTCCTCATTGTCACTCTTAGGACTCCCACCGGTCTATACACCTCTACTGGCAGAGGCCCGATCAACCTCGGCATGGCAGCTGCATCAAGGAGTGAAGCGCTCCAGTTGCTGGTCGCACATCCTTATTGAAGGAGAGCAGTCGGTTTTGTTGAGGCTTTTTAGGAAGAGTGAAGTAGATGGAACGTGAGGTTGGTGGATAAGTGGAAGGAGAACGTAGAGTTTGTTGGAAGGTAGTTTCATATGAGAATAAATTAGAAAAAAAAGAAGAATTTGAGAGAAAAAACGTGAGCACGGAGAGAGTTACGGAGGATGTAGGAATTTGAATACGTGCTTCCTCATTGGTTAGAATTTTTTTTTTAATTTTATAAAAAATGGCAGTGTTGTTATTTTAAACAAAAACTCGCTCTTTTTATAGTGTGTATATAAATATATATATATATATATATATATATATATATATATATATATATATATATATATATATATATATAGTTAACCCACACGTGCACATGCACATGACACATTATATAATTTTTTTGTTTAAATAAATGTTAAAAAATATTATGATAAATGGTTTAATTTGTCAATTTGTGTTAAAAATAGACATTTGTTGGAATAATTAAGAATGGACAATGCAATTGGATTGAAAATGTATTTTATTTGAAAATTAGGTGCATTACGCCCTGTCCACTACTTAAGTTCTAAAAGCTAATCATTAGTAATGATTTGAAGTTTCATCTTCATGAAAATTGGTAGTTTCCTTCCCTAATAAGAAGATTTTATTTAAAGAAAATTACCAAATTTGGTTGCCACTTATCATCCTAATGTTTTGAAATCCATCCACATAAAAAGTTAAACAATAATATCTTATAAACCTACACAATATACACAATTAAATGTTTCCTTGTAAATGATCTAAAAATTTAAAAAAAAATTATATATATATATATATATATATATATATGTCGATAATACCACAAGTCTCATGCACTTATACACTGATATCATGCTACTTTGTACTTTTTTATCAAGTCATGGATGACCACTAAATCTTTAATATATTTTTTTATTAAATTCCATAGAACTACTCAAATAAATAGTCTTTATGGAAGTAAAACTTATGAAATTCATAAGAAATTATGAGTTTCTAATATCTCCCATTTGATCCATTATAGAAAAGGAGTGCTTGTTAAGAATATATAAATTTTAAAAATATAAACAAAATTAAGAATCCATATCAATATCATATCTAGAATTAAATATATCAAACTATGGGTTTGAAATATGTTTTTTTAGTATTATGATGAAAAAGTAAATAAATGTCTTATCAATAGAATGTAAAACCGTCATCAAATAATTTTCTTATTATGGTAAGTTATAAGCTATAAAGCTACGAAGATATTTGTAGATATACATTTCTTACCTACACATAATCTAAATTCTTGGGAAAAGCAATAACTTAATCAGAAATTTGTTCTTTTCTACTCGTTTGACATGTAAAGAATGACAATTAAGTTATTTTCTTTAAACTGTGCATATAATAAACCTTATTTGTAGATAAATTATGACGATGTCCTCAATGTATTATGAAACTATGTAAGTAAGTCTATTTTTTACTTTCCAAAATAGATTTGATTTCTTGTAAAACTTGCTCTGAGTACAAGAATCTATAGTCCACAAATCTTCCATGGATTCGGTTAAAGTTGTGAATAAAATAAAGAAAATTCAAATGATTAATTTATTGATTTGCTCATGTCTCTCCCTCGACATAGCTTCCAATAATCGAGAATAAGAACTGTACCAACTCCATGTTTTTTTTTCTTCTAAGCCAACCCAATAAAAACTCATTAAAACAATAAAATATAATATTCATTAAGAACAACAAAGGAGATAAATACTTTCACTTGAAAGAGTAGCAACACAAATAAGAAAACCAGGGGACTATTGCAGAATAACCATGATTGTACAAAAAGATTACAATGCTCGCAAGCCTAACTGTATCTGATAATCTACTTCAATTGTTCTCATATTTGGTTTATTAGTTTATAAATTGGCGTAAAACTAAATATATACTAAACTACTACGCAAATGTGAAAATGATTAAAACTATGTGTACACAAATCACGTATGATGGATGCTTATTGTAGGACATTTTTTGTATCAAGTAGCCATTTCTGTCTAGCTATATCTTGCCACAGTGTACGCCTGTAGTTTAACCGAGAGGAGTTGCATGGGAGTATATTGGACCAGGTTGGTCGGTGTTCCTCTCTTCATCATTGTAATGAGGCAAGTGATTGATGGGATGTAGAAACTACGATATGTCAAGCTCTCTTAAGACTTGAATACTACCATGTGTCCCTCTCCAGTCCCTACTCACAATTGTCTCTTCCAGGTGAAGTTAATAGAAAATCCTGTAATAAGAAAAAAAATCAGATTGGTTATGTCATAACCGAATACATGGATTCAGATATGAACGGTGTAAAATAAATAATTATTAAAATAGTGCATCCATGTTGTAATGAGTCTAATGACTTGGGGACAAATCTCTTTATGAGCTTCACTGACTGACTATAAGCAAATGTGTCAAAACACCATTCATTTTCTCTAAGTTACAGTCATCAACTGTAGCAGTTCATGGTCTGTCACTAATTGGGTTCAAATAAAGGGTGTTGCTGTTTGTGTGTATTTCTTGAACCCGGAACCTAAGTATGTAATTAGTTGCTTGCAACTTCTTTAGCCTTTGCCTTCCTCAATCAGGCATTTGTAATGGAAGGATGAATATGTTAGCCAAGTTAAATTTTGTGCAATGTCCATACGTGTTGCAAAAAGTGCAGCATGATGTAGGTTATGATGATGGCTGCGAACTTGGTCAACTGAAACAACAGTCATGCATTACCACTACATTTTTTGGTTCAGGCTAATTGGTGTTAAGTATTACGGTGTAGTGGTAAAGAATTTTTATTTAATTAGGCCTATACCCGGAATGGTGAACTTGCAACAGATGGGAGAGAAAATAAGAGAAGAACTTATCTTCTTACCTTTGCAGTTCGTATACCCTTCAGTAGATCGACCTACAAAATAAGCAAGCCGTCAGGAGGATGTTACGATTTGTTACGCGCAGATACGAGTGTTGGTTGGAAGTGCCGGCGCATTTGGGAGTCTGAGTAATTATATTGAGTTAATATGGGGTTGTCGGTGGTTATGATGAAGAGATATGCAGAAGTTGTTTAATGTTCAGGTGGCTGTTGCCGCTACCTCGGCTACAAACATGTTCTCTGTACCAGAACAGAGTGGAATGGGAGCAGCAGATGACATGTGGTATAACTATTGCGTTGGCTATAGAACGCGTGTGAGAGAAAATCAAATGAAAAGAATTGAATTTGGGGAAAAAACGCGAGAAGAGAGAGAAGCGATGAGGTTTCAGTATTTTGAAAATGATGCAACCTCATTGGTTAGGGTGAGTTGTAAGTGGACAAAATGATATACTTGTAATTCGCTTGAAAGATTCACTCTTTATATATATAATATACTAGCAACACACACGTGCATATGCACGTGCCCCATTAAACAAATATAAAAGACAGAATGGTTTGTTATAGATGTAGTCAGTTGAGATTTGGGAGGAATGCGTGGTGAGAGAGGAAGGGAAGCGTGAAGTTAGGGTGGATTTGTTTGACTCGGAGAGAGGGAAGGAGTTTGTTAAGAAATAGAGTAAATTTTGGTGTGGGAGGAGAGTATGTGGTTTGAAGGTGAGGAGTGGGGAGAGCGTGTGTATAGAGGGGGTGGGGTAGTTGAGGAAGGAAGAGAGATGGGGTTGGAGAACGTGAAGTTGTTGGGTGGAGGGGTTTGGAGGAAGTGGTTTTAATGTGAGGTGGTTTTGGAAGGAGAGAGAAATTAGGATAAAAACGGAACAAAATAGAGAAAAAACGTCAGAAGAGAGAGAGGGTCAAGGAGAATGCAGGGATTTTGAATCCTTGCTTCTGATTGGTTGGAATTATTTTTCGGAAAAGAAAATGGCATCGGATGTAATTTAAACAACAAACTCGCTCTTTTTATAATAGTATATATATATATATATATATATATATATATATATGAACCAGGGAAACTAAGAAGGAAGCTAGTACTTATGCGTCTATTTGGCCTAATCATATATACTATAAGGGAAATAATAAATAAAAGAAAAAGAAAGCTTACAAAGAGTGGAGATCGTGTGGGGAAGCACAAAGGAACTTTAGCGTGAGGATTCACGCCTACAATCATTGTTGCACAGAGCATGGCGGAGGTACAACGGAGCACGGAGGAGCACAGAGGTGCACGGTGAACACGGCGGAACACAAGCACAAGTAACTATGCAAACAAAAGCATTATATCTTTACTAATGGATGGCGATTACAATATATGGAAGAAGGGGGGTTACACAAGGGAAGAACACACAAAAGAAGAGTTTACAAGGGAGGTAGCCTACTACAAGTAACTACTAAGGAAGAAGAGGGAGTTAGAGAAGGTGGTAGATGGAAAATACAAGACTCAAGTGTTGTAAGCACGAAATTGCTCAAACTAGATTGCCTTCCCTTGTTGCTTTGAAGGCTATTTATTGCATTTTGGCCTTAGAAGAGGCCTCTTGGAGTGGTGTCTACATTTTTCTCCATTACTCTTCAATAGTTGAGATTCCTTTTCCATAGACTTTAGTCTTTTCTTTCTTTTTGGAATAGTAAAGATTCTTTTGTTTCTTCTTTGTTAATAGTAAATGGCACTTCGTCAAATAGTTGACATATCTTTTGATTTTGAAATAGGAAAGATTCTTAGTACTTTGTGAATAGTAGTGAGCACTTCTATAGTAGAGATTCCTTTGAATAGTTGATCTTTGTCTTCTTATCTTATCTTTCTTTTGATGCAAGGTCTTTACTTTGTTTTTTCTACAAAGATGGGAGCCTTTTATTCTTGTTTAATATTTATTTTAGATATGGAATTAATCCATAACAATCATCTCTATTTAAGTCCACAAAATCTTCGTCTTCTTCTTTCTTTACTTCTTCTTGTGTCCTTATATCTTTAGTTAAGTCATTGAATAATATAAGTTATAATTCCTCTTCACTGGCAAGAGGGTGTTGGATTCTTAATCTATTAGATAATTCTGTCTTTAATTTTTTAAAATTCCCATTCTTATTTGACCTTTTCTTTGGTGAATATGGTAGTATAATTCCTCTAATTGCATTGTCTGGATTGTACTTATTCCACCAACTTACTCCAACCCTTCTTGTTAGAAAGCAAGGGAATCTTCTTTCATTTAAAATCCAATTTCATTTTATTATCCAAGGGACTCCATAGATTGAGCAACAATAGCGAATTCTTAGGTCGTCTTTGACTTGATTTTCTCCCAGTGGGGTATCTAGACTTAATTTTTCTAGAAATATAGATCTGATTGCTCCAATTTTTCCCCAAAATTTGAGTGTCCACCAATTTAGGACTTTTACTGAATAAGTGAATCGGATGAACCAAGAATGCCCCATCTGTTCATTTTGTACGTAGAGAACATTCTCCCAAACTTGTTGATAGTCCCAATAGTTGTAGTATTGTGGATTTATTTGTGATCGAAATTTTTGAGGAACATTTGGATTTCCTTCCTCGTTCCATTCTTCAATAGCAATTATATTCTCAATCTTCAAGGTAGAATAAGATATGTTTTGTCTTGAAGTCATACTCTTGTAGTAGTGTTGTATTTTTGCACTATCTGTTTCTTGATGGATTCTTTCATAATATAGTTGAGTTTACCCATACTTGATGGTATGTAGAGATAACCTCGTGGTATTTTTTTTTTGAGAATAGTGAATATATCTCTTTTGAGATCTTCATCTTCTAGTATCATGCAATGTTCTAGAGATTGAAGGGTATATAATGGATGCGCGGCTTCATTGCCTTCTTTTATAAAATGTTGTGTCCTCATTGGTGAGGTTATAGGGATAAAGAATGAACCTGAATTTGATGACGATGATGATGCATCCATGAAGGTTTTTCTTCTATCACCCTGGGATTCCATTTCCCTGTAAAAATACTCTAGATAAAAAGTCAGGAAGGGAATTTTCTTCCCCTTTTATATATTCTATTTCGAAATCAAATATAGCTAATATTGCTTGCCATCTAGAAAATATTTGTTTTGATGCAAAATTTTTTACATCTTTTTCTAAGATAAATTTAGCAGATTTACAATCTACTCTTAAGAGGAATTTTTGGTTTAAAAGATCTTCTTGGAATTTTGTAATTACTAGGACAATGGACAAAATTTCCTTTTTTACTGTGGAGTAATTTTTTTGTATATCATTCCATGATTCTGAGGTGTATCTAATAAGTTTTTCTTCATTATTAGTTCTTTGCTTGAGGATTCCTCCATATCCTATTTTTGAGGCATTTGTCTCGACAATCTTAGGAACATCGAGATCCAAAATATTTAGACAAGGTAAAATTTTTACTTTTTCTTTTATTCTCTTAATTGCCTCAATGTGCTCTTTAGTCCATTCAATAGGGTTCTTTTTAAGTCTGTTGGAAAGTATCTTTCTATCTATTGCTACATTTTTGTAGAACTCAGCAGCATAGTTTAGGCATCATAAGAACCTTTGTAGTTGTGTTTTATCTTTTATCTCATCTGGGAATTTGTTAGCATATTCAATTACTGGTGGAATAGGATGAATGGTTCCATATTATTTTATATCCAAGGAATTGGATTCTTGTTTAGAAAAGTTTTATCTTTTTTGCTGATACCACTAGGCCATTATGTTTTATTATATTATAAATTGTGTTTAGGTGTTTCTAGTGTCGATCACAATCTTTTGAAAATATCAGTACATCATCTATGTATACGATGCTGAACTCAGTGTAAGGGTTAAAGATTTCATTCATTATTTTTTCAAATTCTGAAGGTGTATTTTTTAATCCGAAAGGCATTACATTCCATTCAGAGTGTCCAAAGGGTACTGTGAAGGCGGTCTTGTACCTATCTTCTTACTTTATTTGGATTTGCCAAAAACCAGACTTCATATCAAATTTAGAGAATATCCTTACCCAATGGATTCTTTTGATTAAGTCATGTTTTTTAGGTATAGGATATCTTATCCATTGAAGAACTTTGTTTAGTGGTTTATAGATAATTACTAACCTGGGTGCTCCTCGTTCTAGTTCTGCAGCATTTTCTACATAAAAGGCAGCACAAATCCAAGGAGATGAGCTAGATCTAATGAGGCCTTTTTCTCTTAATTCATTTATTTCCTTTTTGCATATGTCTAGCATACATTGATTCATCTGAATAGGTCTGGATTTAGTTGGAATTTTTTCTTCATTGAAGTCCTTTATATAGGGTAGAGTAACTTCATGTTTCTTTCTGTGCCAGAATGCTAAAGGTAGATTAGAAAAAAAGTTCTTTTCAATTTTATCTTGTAGATTTTTTTATTTTGGTTTGGAATTCACCATTCTTTATTCTCCTAACTAACTCATTGGTATGTATTTCATTAGTAAGTTCTTTAAAAAATTTTCTTTGTAATAGACGGTGGATTGAATGTTTTGCCAATAACTGTGTTTAGGATGTTCTTCAAAGGTGAAGGTTACTATTTTCCATTTATTTTAGCATGCACTCCTTTATGGCTAACAACTAAAGGTAAAATATGATTTATAAAAGGGATTACTATTATGATATCTTCATTTATATTTTTAACAAGAAAGAAAGATGTTTGCATACATGCTTTCTTTATACATATATGTGCCTCAATAATTTCGTATTCTATTTGAAGGTGATCATTAGTAGCCGATCTAACATTGTTAGTAGTTTTCTCAAAATATCTTGTAGGGACAAGTCCTTCTCTAATGCATTTGATGTCTTCCCTTGAATAAAAAAGGACAACTCCATTTAGAGTAAAATTAGGCTTTATGTTTATAGTGATTTTCCCTGCACGCTCTCCACTCTTTGTATGCTTTCTTTTTCTTTAGTTTGTTATTTCCCTTGTAGTATATATGATTAGGCCAAGTAGACGCATAATACTAGCTTCCTTCTTAGTTTCCTAGTTCCAATCTGGTATCAGAGCCAAAGAAGGGAAAGGTTTTTGAGAAGTACCCATTCTCCGCCCTTAATTGAGTTCCTCTTGTGTCCTTCTTTCTTGGGGGGAAGGGTTCTTAGTTCCAAGGCCTCCTTGTCGTAGTGGTACTGTGGGTGCCCGTGTGACCGTGGATAGGCGTTAGGGTTTTAAGCATGCCGATACTATTGACAGGCCACTAGGAACTCCAAATCCAAAGTAAGAAAGCTCATTTAGAACTCCTTAGACTGCTTTTGAAGCAGAACAAGAGAAATGTTTAATCATCCTAGATCTCTTTGATACGAGTTGACTAGGTCCGAGGCCTCCTTGTCGTAGTGGGCTCCCTGTGGTTTAACGAGGCAGAGTTGAATTTACTATTGACAGGCCACTAGTTAGTTCTTGTTAAGGATGTCAAAGTTGTTTAACCTCCTATCTTGCGAAGCTTCTGAACTTCCTTCTAATTCTATCGTTAGAATGATGTCTGTTAAGAATAGTGAACAAATAAACTTCAAAAATATAGAACAATCAATCCAAAATTGGGAAATGCCTAAAGTACCTATAAAAGACATTCACACCAAAGGAAGTTTTAAACTCATCTCTGACTATTATATAAAAACAACAGAGAAAGCCATCTCTGTAAACTCGTCTTTGGAAAACCTAGAACTCCTCTCTAAAAAGGATATAGAAAATCTAAAAAATAATACAAAGTACCACTATCTACACCTAGGGTTGGTTCAAGTTTCAGCCAAAGCACTAACTAGGAAAGGAATCAACTCCTCGATATTATTATGCTTAAGAGACGGTAGACATATGAAGTTTACTGACTCTCTACTAGGGTTAGTTGAATCTAGCCTATCAGATGGACCAGTCTACTTCAATGCTATCCCTAATTTCTCAGTTTCTCTAAGTGATCCAGGCTTATTAAAAGATTTAACATTAAATATCCAAACCTCAGGGTTTCACATGGAAGCGTCATCTGAGAATGTCACCATTTGATATAGGATTTGCTTCAAGGCCATGAACACAGTTACACCATAGTGAGTCATCTGTCCCGAGAAAGGCACAACACCACTTTTTCACACAAATGTTAGAAATAATGTAGTCACCCCAAAATCCTTAAAATGGAATGATATTAAACTACGAGAATGCTAGAGCCTAACCCAAGCTAATCATTCTACACCTTTACAAAATGAAAACGTTGAAGAAGTCTAGAACATCCAAATGGTGATGTAGAAATCAATTTTCTATCATCAAGTAGAAGAATCACTCTTGACTCTAGACCTTCTACTAGTTACCCCAGGGGTTTTGACACTCCTAGATCTTCAATTTCCTCAAGGAATTCAACCTATGAAAAACCTAGAAATTCATTATCATCCAGGTTATCTGCATCTGAAGTTCCTAGGACAACTAGGGAAACTCCCTCTGAGTACCATTATGTTATACTCCCTAGAAATAAAGAGAGAGAAGAACTAGGAAAAGATAAGATAGATCCCACAATTAGGCCTACAGGCTTAACCTATCCAATCTATGAGACATCATGTTCTAACTATGAGTCATCAGAAGCACATTTTACTATAAACACTCTAATAGAACAAGAATTCGAAATAGATGAAGATTTGTTGAGAAGAGACTTTATCTGTAAAGAGAATAAAGAAAAGGTTGATTGGTTTTTTGATCATTACAGTGATCAACCAAGGACACTCATTATAAGACAATGGTATGAACACATGAAGGATGTCAGTAGAAACGTCCTATTCTTTGAATGGTTTGAAGAGAACCACATCACACAGTTTCCAAAGGACTCAAAAAATATGGCTATCATAAAAGCCTCTATTACATGGAAATTGGGTCTTAAAGATGAATAAGTAGACTCAATACATCCTCCTTTTGAACCCATAAAAGTCTTAAAAGAAGAAATACCAGCCACACCAATTCTCATGATAGAAATTAGGCATGAGCCCGCTACACAAGAACAAATTTCTGGGTTCATGCAACAAAACAATTATTCCAATTCTTGTCTCCAAACTATTGCAAAACAAACTGATAGGATAGAATCCATTCTGAAGGATGTCAAATCCACCATTCCCCATAAGAAAAAATCATCTTAGAAATAGTCCTATAATTATACCAACTACACTCTCAATAGATGTCAAATTAGGAAAGAAAGCCCCAATTAGATTTGATAAAAATCTAGAAGACATAACCAACGAAATCACAAATCGATTACAACAACTAAATGTAAGCAAAACAAGTATAAACATCTTAACCCAAGATGAATCATCCAAAGATGAACCTATACATATATCTCCTGAAGATGTTCTTTCCTTTGAAAATAACCGAGATGCCTCTATCAGTAAAATTGGATCCTCCAAACCAAGGTATTCTAAAACAAATAATTACTATAGAAGGCCAACACTGGTCGACCTACAATTTGAGGAAACTCCTGATCTTCCCTTAGTTCATTTCGATGGACAATCCCTTGTGGAATGGAATATAGATGGGTTATCTGAATATCAAATCATGCAAACATGCAGCCAAATGCTTATATATGCTAGTGCATGTCATGTCCATAAAAATTCAGAACATTCTATTGCAAACATGATTGTTTCATCTTTCACTGGACAATTAAAAGGATGGTGGAGTAACTATCTCGATGAAGCCCAAAGACTTGAAATACTATATGCCACTAAAAGAGACAAAAATGGGAATCAAATAAAAACTGAAAACAATGAAATTATTTTGATTCAGTTTATATACTAATCGTTAACATATTACAACAATTTACAGGACATACTAGTACTGTAACTCAAAAAACTAGGGAACAACTTATGAATCTCAGTTGTCCTTCTCTTTCAGACTTTAGATGGTACAAAGATGTTTTTCTAACAAAAGTCCTCATATTTTTAGACTGTAGCAATGCAGTTTGGAAGGAAAAGTTTATTTCGGGTCTCCCAGCTCTCTTTCCTGAAAAGGTTAGAGAAAACATTAGACAAAGTAAGTATAGTTCTGTTCCTTTAGAACACATATCTTATGGAGAAATTATACAAGTTATAAATCAAACATACATATCTCTTTGTAATGACCTCAAACTAAAGGGTCATTTAAAGAAACAAAAAATGTTAGGAAAAAAGGAACTAGGAGATTTCTGTTATGAATTCAGATATCAAATGAATGTGCCTAGACCATCACACAAAAAACAAAAATATTCAAAAGAGAGTAACCCAGGGAAGACAAGAAGACAAAATTATTATAAAGAAAAAAGGTTAAAAACCCCCAATTAAAGAAATGAGAAAGTAGTTACATGCTATTCATGCAACCAAAAAGGACACTTTGCCAACAAGTGTTTTAAAATAGGATTCAAGAAGAAGATAAATAAATTACTCCTAGAATAAAAAAGCCTTACACCAGAAGAGCTAGACAAATTCGTTTCAAAACTAAACCTTAACTATTCCTCAAATTCTGATACTAATGAAGAGGAAGACAAAGGATGTCTATGTAACTGTTATGAAGTATCAGATTCATCTGATAGCCTAAACATGATCACATCTGAGCAACAACTTATCCTAGAAATTATAGATTCAATCCCTAATAAAGAAGAAAGAAGCAAGAAACTAACAAAATATCTAGAAATGATAAAGTCGAGAAAAAATCAGGGTACAAGTAAAACCGAAGAATACTACTCTTTTGATCGTGTACTGAAAAGACTAGAGAGAAACAAATATAAGACCATATGAAACGCAGACATGGTTGATGACTTAAGAGAAATAAAACAAGAAATACGAGATCTAAAAGATAGAGTCAAAACTCTTGTGACATTAAAATATACTGATGAAGAATACGCATATCAAGCCTTCCCTACAGACATCGGAGAAACATCCAACAATATAGTAGAAGAAGAAAGGAAAACAAATTACATATATTCGATACAAGAATATGTCAAGAAAAAATGGAAAGCCCAAGTGATTATAAAAATTGATCAAAAAATCATCCTAAAAGGTATAGCTTTATTTGATTCTGGAGCAGACATAAATTGTATAAAAGAAAATTTAATCCCAAAAGAATATAGAAAAGAAACCACCCATCAAGTCAATTCAGCCACCAATGACTATCCATAGATTAACTTCAAAATACCAGAAGCATATATATGCACAGAAAATATCAATATCAAAACATCTTTTGTTCTAGTAAAAAATATTTCTGAAGAAATTATCATTGGAACACCCTTTTTGAATAAAATTTTACCAATTACTATTGATAATGAGGGAATACATGCTATGCTTCAAGTAAAGGTAATAAACTTCAAATTCAGAAAATGACCCAATACTTGCCTCATTAACAAAATTAGAAATTTTTAAAAATTAATCTTAAGAACAAAATACCTAGCAATAAAGTAAAAGGATCTTGTGGATAAAATTACTTTTTGCACTATTTGATACAATTTCTCTCTTCAGGAAATGGTAAGAACCTCGACCTCAAGGTCGAATGTGATCCTCCAAGAGCCATTATCAATTAATATTGAAAGCATTGATTCTCAAAATAAAAAATACAAAGATGAGGTCGTTCCAATGACAAATAGAACAATGGATATTATGACTCTAAAAGAAAGTGAATATTGGCCAAAAGGCTATGACACTTTCTTTACACTAGAGGAAAATGACCTTTCTAAAGGCACTGATGACATCATTCAAAAATATTTCCCTAAGGGATACCTATTTATACCGACTATTGTTGGAAAAAATACATATTATTATGACAAAGTACTCCTTGAAACTAAGAGCGTAAAAATTACGCACTACTCCAAAGAGGTCTCCTTAGAGATTGAGCTAGAATATTCAACCTTAAAGATCGAAAGGGTCCTCACTCTCGAAGAGTGGAACAGAGACGAGCATCCTAACATTCCCAGAAAATTCAAAAGTGATCTCACTCCACGCTATTTCAACTACTAGGACTACCAGCAAGCCTGGGAGAACGTCATGCATATAAATAATAGAGATTACAACCATACATGGTCTGTGAAGTTCATTTATCACACAGATATTCCTCAATGGTGGATAGCCAAGTTTTGGTCAAGATTTGGACCTGGCAGAAATATCTTTCCTGAAGCTCTAGATAAAATGATACAATTAGGGAAAGATGGTGTTGAAGAATGGACCAACATTTTAAATCATTTCTCTGTCTATGGAGTACCATGGATAGTCAAGTGGTCCTGGAAGATATCTACATGTTATTACCCAGCCTCACTAACCAAGAAAATAGAAGTCCGGTGGTGGGGAAGATACAACATGGACAAATTTGAAAAGTAAATCCCTCTACCAAGGATTGTTCTTGGGAAAAGCTTTTACGAAAAGGTATTAGCTGATTCAAAAGAAAGGTATACAAAACTACGAAAAGATCTTACTGAAGAGATCACAGACATGGTCCTAGAACTACCTGAGGAACAAATGTAATTACTAGTATTCCAAGAATTAATGGCAGTAATGGAAAAAGATTAGAGTAAAAAGGTCTCAAAAGAATCTTCACTATTGTAAAGAAAATATCACTATTCTCAATAAGAAGAATAACTTGCACAAAGCATCTCCACTATACAAAGGAATATCTACTATTTCAAGAAAAGCCAAGGAAGACCGAAGAAATCTTCACTATCTACAAAGAAGAAACAAAAGAATCTTTACTATTCCAAAAAGAAGGAAAAGACTAAAATTCTATGGCAAGCCCATGGAAAAGGAATCTCAACTATTGAAGAATAATGGAGGAAATGTAGACACTACTCAAAGATGTCTCTTCTAAGGCTAAAATTCTATAAATAGCCTCCAAGGCAACAAATGGATGGCAAGCTAGTTTGAGCAATTTCGTGTTTACAACACACTAGCCTTGCATTTCCCATCTACCACCTTCTCTAGCTCCCTCTTCTTCCTTAGTAGTTACTTGTAGTAGGCTACCTCCCTTGTAAACTCTTCTTCCATTTGTTCTTCCCTTGTGTAACCCCCCTTCTTCCATATATTGTAATCGCCATCCATTAGTAAAGATATAATACTTTTGTGTGCATAGTTACTTGTGCTTGTGTGCTTGTGTTCCGCCGTGTTCCACCGTGCACCTCCGTGCTCCGCCGTCCTCTGTGCAACAGTGATTGTAGGCATGAATCCTCATGCTACAGTTCCTTTGTTCTTTTCCGCACGCTCTCCACTCTCTGTAAGCTTTCTTTTTCTTTAGTTTGTTATTTCCCTTGTAGTATATACGATTAGGCCAAGTAGACACATAATACTATCTTCCTTCTAAGTTTCCTGGTTCCAATATGGTATCAGAACCAGTTAAGGGAAAGGTTTTTGAGAAGTACCCATTCTGTACGCTTAGTTGAGTTCCTCTTGTGCCCTTCTTTCTTGAGGGGAAGGGTTCTTAGGTCTGAGGCCTCCTTGTTGTAGTGGTACTGCGGGTGCTCATGTTGCCGTGAATAGGCGTTAGGGTTTTGAGCGTGCCAATACTAGTGACATGCCACTAGGAACTCCAAATCCAAACAAAGAAAGCTCATTTAGAACTCCTTAGACTGCTTTTGAAGAAGAACAAGAGAAGTGTTGAATCATCGTAGATCTCTTTGATACGAGTTGACCAGGTTCGAGGCCTCCTTGTCATAATGGGCTCCCCGTGATTTAACGAGGCAGAGCTGTATTCACTATTGACAGTCCACTAGTTAGTTCTTGTTAAGGATGTCGAAGTTGTTTAACCTCCTATCTTGCAAAGCTTCTGCACTTCCTTCTAATTCTATCGTTAGAATAATGTATGTTAAGAATAGTGAACAAATAAACTTTGAAAATATAGAACAATCAATCCAAAATTGGGAAATGCCTAAAGGTTTCACATGGAAGCGTCATCTGAGAATGTTGCCATTTGTTATAGGGTTTGCTTCAAGGCCATGAACACAGTTACACCACAGTCAGTCATCTGTCTCGAGAAAGGCACAACAACACTTTTTCTCACAAATGTTAGAAATAATGTAGTCACCCCAAAATCCTTAAAATGGGATGATATTAAACTACCTGAATGTTGGAGCCTAACCCAAGCTAATCATTCTACACCTTTACAAAACGAAATCATTGAAGAAGTCATAGAACATCCAAATGTTGATGTAGAAATCAATTTTCTATCATCAAGTAGAAGAATCACTCTTGACTCTAGACCTTCTACTAGTTACCCGTAGGGTTTTGAAACTCCTAGATCTTCACTTTCCTCAAGGAATTCAACCTATGAAGCACCTAGAAATTCATTATCATCCAGGATATCTGCATCTGAAGTTCCCAGGACAACTAGGGAAACTCCCTCTGAGTACCATTCTGTTATACTCCCTAGAAATAAAGAGAGAGAAGAAATAGGGAAAGATAAGATAGATCCTACAATTAGGACTACAAGCTTAACCTATCCAATCTATGAGACATCATGTTCTAACTATGAGTTATCAGAAGCAGAATTTACTATAAATGCTCTAATAGAACAAGAATTCGAAATAGATAAAGATTTTTTGAGAAGAGATTTTCTTTGAAAAGAGAATAAAGAAAAGGTTGATTGGTTTTTTGATCATTACAGTGATCAAACAAGGGCACTCATTAGAAGACAATGGTATGAACACATGAAGGATGTCAGTAGAAACATCATATTCTTTGAATGGTTTGAAGAGAACCACATCACACTGTTTCCAAAGACCTCAAAAAATATGGCTATCACAAAATCCTCTGTTACATGGAAATTCGGTCTTAAAAATGAAGAAGTAGAGTCAATACATCCTCCTTTTGAACCCATAAAAGTCTTAAAAGAAGAAATACCAGCCACACTAATTCTCATGATAGATATTAGGCATGAGCCCACTACACAAGAACAAATTGTTGGAATCATGCAACAAAACAATTATTCCAATTCTTGTCTCCAAACTATTACAAAACAAACTGATAGGATAGAATCCATTCTAAAGGATGTCAAATCCACCATTCCCCATAAGAAAAATGATCTTAGAAATAATCCTATAATTATGCCAACTACACTCTCAATAGATGTCAAATTAGGAAAGAAAGCTCCAATTAGATTTGATAAAAATCTAGAAGACATAACCAATGAAATCACAAATCGATTACAATTGTTAAATGTAAGCAAAACAAGTATAAACATCTTAACCCAAGATGAATCATCCGAAGATGAACCTATACATATATCTCCTAAAGATGTTCTTTCCTTTGAAAATAACCTAGATGCCTCTATCAATAAAATTGGACCCTCCAAACCGAGGTATTCTAAAACAAAGAATTACTATAGCAGGCCAACACCGGTCGACCTACAATTTGAGGAAAATCTTGATCTTCCCTTAGTTCATTTTGATCGACAATCCCTTGTGGAATGGAATATAGATGGGTTATCTGAATATCAAATCATGCAAACATGCACCCAAATGCTTATATATGCTAGTGCATGTCGTGCCCATAAGAATTCAGAACATTCTATTGCAAACATGATTGTTACATCTTTCACTGGACAGTTAAAAGGATGGTGGAGTAACTATCTCAATGAAACTCAAAGACTTGAAATACTATATGCCACTAAAAGAGACGAAAATGGGAATCAAATAAAAACTGAAAATAATGAAATTATTTTTGATTCAGTTTATACACTAATCGTTAACATATTACAACAATTTACAAGACATACTAGTACTGTAACTCAAAAAACTAGGGAACAACTTATGAATCTCAGTTGTCCTTCTCTGTCAGACTTTAGATGGTACAAAGATGTTTTTCTAACAAAAGTCCTCATACTTCTAGACTGTAGCAATGCAGTTTGGAAGGAAAAGTTTATTTTGAGTCTCCCTGCTCTCTTTGCTGAAAAGGTTTGAGAAAATATTAGACAAAGTCAGTATAGTTCTGTCCCTTTAGAATACATATCTTATGGAGAAATTATACAAGTTATAAATCAAACAAGCATGTCTCTTTGTAATGACCTCAAACTAAAAGGTCACTTAAAGAAACAAAAAATGTTAGGAAAAAAAGGAACTAGGAGATTTCTGTTATAAATTCGGATATCAAATGAATGTGCCTAACTCATCATAAAAAAAACAAAAATATTCAAAGGAGATTAACCCAGGGAAGATAAGAAGACAAAATTATTATAAAGAAAAAAGGTTTAAAACCCCTAATAAAAGAAATAAGAAAGCAATTACATGCTATTCATGCAACCAAAAGGGACACTTTGCCAACAAGTGTTTTATAAGAGGATTCAAGAAGAAGGTAAATAAATTACTCCTAGCATCAAAAAGCTTTACACCAGAAGAGCTGGACAAATTCGTTTCAAAACTAAACCTTAACTATTCCTCAGATTCTGATACTAATGAAGAGGAAGACAAAGGATGCATATGTAACTGTTATGAAGTATCAGATTCATCTGATAGCCTAAACATGATCACCTCTAAGCAACAACTTATCCTAGAAATTATAGATTCAATCCCTAATAAAGAAGAACGAAGAAAGAAACTAACAAAATATCTAGAAATGATAAAGTCGAGAGAAAATCAAGATATAATTAAAACCGAAGAATACTACTCTTTTGATCATGTACCAAAAAGACTAGAGAGAAACAAATATAAGACCATATCAAATGCAGACATGGTTGATGACTTAAGAGAAATAAAACAAGAAATATGAGATCTAAAAGACAGAGACAAAACTCTTGAGACATTAAAATATACTGATGAAGAATACACATATCAAACCTTCCCTACAGACATCAGAGAAACATCCAATAATATAGTAGTAGAATAAAGGAAAACAAGTTACATATATTCGATACAAGAATATGTCAAGAAAAAATGGAAATCCCAAGTGATTATAAAAATTGATCAAAAATTCATCCTAAAAGGTATAGCTTTATTTCATTCTGGAGCAAACATAAATTGTATAAAAGAAAATTTAATCCCAGAAGAATATAGAAAAGAAACCACCCATCAAGTCAATTCAGCCACCAATGACTATCTACAGATTAACTTCAAAATACCAGAAGCATATCTATGTACATAAAATATCGATATCAAAACATCTTTTGTTCTAGCAAAAAATATTTCTAAAGAAATTATCATTGGAACACCCTTTTTGAATAACCTTTTACCAATTTCTGTTGATAATGAGGGAATACATGCTATGCTTCAAGAGAAGGTAATAAACTTCAAATTCTAAAAATGGCCCGATACTTGCCTCATTAACAAAATTAGAAATTTTTAAAAATTAATCTTAAGAACAAACTACCTAGCAATAAAGTAAAAGGATCTTGTGGATAAAATTACTTTTTGCACTATTTGATACAATTTCTCTCTTCAAGAAATGGCAACAACCTCGATCTCAGGGTCTAATGTGATCCTCCAAGAGCCATTATCAATTAATACTAAAAGCATTGATTCTCAGAATCAAGACTACAAAGATGAGGTCGTTCCAATGACAAATAGAATAATGGATATTATGACTCTAAAAGAAAGTGAATATTAGCCAAAAGGCTATGAAACTTGCTTTACACTAGAGAAAAATGACCTTTCTAAAGGCATTGATGACATTATTCAAAAATATTTCCCTAAGGGATACCTATTTATACCGACTATGGTTGGAAAAAATACATATTATTATGAGAAAGTACTCCTTGAAACTAAGAGCGTAAAAATTAAGCACTACTCTAAAGAGGCCTCCTTAGAGATTGAGCCAAAATATTCAACCTTAAAGATTGAAAGGGTCCTCACTCTCAAAGAGTGGAATAGAGACGGGAATCCTAACATTCCCAAAAAATTCAAAAGTGATCTTACTCCACGCTATTTCAACTACTGGGACTACCGGCAAGCCTGGGAGAACGTCATGTATATAAATAATAGAGATTACAACCATACATGGTCTGTGAAGTTTGTTTATCAAATAGATATTCCTCAATGGTGGATAGCCAAGTTTTGGTCAAGATTTGAACCTGATAGAAATATCTTTCCTAAAGCTCTAGATAAAATGATACCATTAGGGAAAGATGGCCCTGAAGAATGGACCAAAATTTTAAACCATTTCTCTATCTATGGAGTACCATGGATAGTCAAGTGGTCCTGGCAGATATCTAAATGTTATTACCCAGCCTCACTAACCAGGAAAATAGAAGTTCGGTGGTGGGAAAGATACATCATGGACAAATTTGAAAATCAAATCCCTCTACCAAGGATTGTTCTTGGGAAAAGCTTTTACGAAAAGGTATTAGCTGATTCAAAAGAAAGGTATACAAAACTACGAAAAGATCTTACTGAAGAGATCACAGACATGTTCCCAGAACTACCTGAGGAACAAATATAATTACTAGTATTCCAAGAATTAACGACAGTAATGGAAAACGATTAGAGACAAAAGGTCTCAAAAGAATCTTCATTATTGTAAAGAAAATAACACTATTATCGATAAGAAGAATAACTTGCACAAAGCATCTCCACTATACAAAGGAATATCTACTATTTCAAAAAAATCCAAGGAAGACCAAAGGAATCTTCACTATCTACAAATAAGAAACAAAAGAATCTTTACTATTCCAAAAAGAAGGAAAAGACTAAAAGTCTATGGCAAAGGAATCTCAACTATTAAAGAATAATAGAGGAAATGTGGACACCACTCAGAGAGGTCTCTTCGAAGTCCAAAATTCTATAAATAGTCTCTAAGGCAACAAGGGAAGGCAAGCTAGTTTGAGCAATTTCGTGCTTACAACACTTGAGCCTTGTATTCCCATCTACCACCTTCTCTAGATCCCTCTTCTTCCTTAGTAGTTACTTGTAGTAGGATACCTCTCTTGTAAACTCTTCTTCCGTGTGTTCTTCCCTTGTGTAACCCCCTTCTTCCATATATTGTAATCGCCATCCATTAGTAAAGATATAATACTTTTGCGTGCATAGTTACTTGTGATTGTGTGTTTGTGTTCCACCGTGCACCTCTGTGCTCCGTCGTGCTCCACTGTACCTCCGCCATGCTCTGTGCAACAATGTTTGTAGGCATGAATCCTCATGCTACTGTTCCTTTGTGCTTCCCCGCGCGCTCTCCACTCTCTATAAGCTTTCTTTTTCTTTTATTTGTTATTTCCCTTGTAGTATATACGATTAGGCCAAGTAGACACATAAGTACTAGCTTCCTTCTTATATATATATATATATATATATATATATATATATATATATATATATATATATATATATATATATATATATATATATATATATATATATATATATATATATATATATATAGGCCGTTCATTCAATACCCGCGTGGGTGTTCTGATTTTTCACTACCCACACATCCTAAAGTGTAACTATATGGTACACAAAAGTAACTCTAAGATCAAAAGGGTAACTATATTAATAAAAGAGTAACTGTATAAAAAATATACAATCAGTAAATATATGGACATATTTTTTTTATTTTGGTGGGGCAAATGATATTATTTTTGGATGAAATTTTTTGGGGAGCTAGATAAAATGATCCTCTACAATTGTGATTTTAAAAAAAGTGACAGAAACGGTGTGCGGGTAGCTACCCATGCGGGTATTAAAGATGAGCCCATATATATATATATATATATATATATATATATATATATATATATATATAGTGTGTGTGTGCAGAATAAACCAAAGTTGCGCAATGACGTCTAGATGGACGAATGAGCTCTCACGATGCTACACATCAAGGGAAGGAAGGCTCGAAAGCTTTCCATTTGATCACTCACAAACCACCTAGTCAAGCGAGCGGCTCTATCATTTTTCTGAATCGAGCCGCTCTGTGCCCAGAGTCCTCCAGATTTTGACATTTAGCACACACTCTCAACATTAAGTCCATTCTGATTCATGCCACACTGGTCCGCTAGAGAACTAGATGTGAGGTCCAAATTGAGTCACCCACGTGAGCCACATGTTAGACCAAGTACATTCCCTGCAATCAGATGCCTTCGACCACAAGCATTCAACTTTAGGGGTTCGGAGGCAAGGAATGCATCTATAAAAGGGAACCCTTATTGTCCATCAAGGGGGTCTCTGATCGGTGATTAGAAACCATATTGTGCAACACAAACCCTAGTGAGAAGTGAGGAGACATCGGTCGTAGTGGAGAGATCGGTCTTCCCGCACCACGCGTCATGGCCTTCTTCATTTTTCCTATTATCTCTTTCTTGTTGTCCCTCGCCATGAGCGAGTAGACCCCTTGTGCTGGGGCATGGGAACTAGACCCGATCACCCATATTTTATCTTATCTTGTATCTAAACTCGACAATATAATTTCTAAATAAAAAATCACTATGCCTAATGCATTGCCTTGCAAATTGATGACTTGTTTTGCATATATGTTATAATCATAGATATGCAGGTTGTTGTGAGCATGATTAAAACACTAGAATGATCTTATTGTCCCATACTAGAATGATCTTATTGTCCCCCTGAGATGTCAATAAGGGATAGTGAGGTGATTGGACTTTGATCTGCTAAGTGTCGAGGATGGTCGGTCATAAGTAAGGGAGTTCAGTTGGTATAGACATAGAACTTGGGTGCTGAGGATGGTCAGTTCTAAGGGAGTTTATACTAGGTGACGACATGTATCCCGTGAGGGTGCAAAAGCTAAGCCTCAATTTAGCAACAACTATTGGATAGTTAGATCTTGTTAAGATAACTATGTAGGTTTGGATAGCAAAATCCCATACTCTAGTGCTCTTTATTACAATTTTCACTTCTTTAATCTATGTTTCTTTTGTAAACAATATAGTTTAATCAATCTTTCTACTACTTAGTGATAAATATTACTCTTAATACTTTTGAATCTATATAAATAGTTGAAAAGGTTGTCTCTTGGGTTTGATCCTAAAGTATACTGCAATAAGGCTTTTGCTCGTTTGGAGTGGGGAATTAGTGCACTGCTTTTGGTTAAACCTAGAAGTTATTCTTTTGGGATTTTTCTTGGTGCGACATTTGGAGCCCATAAAAATGGTGATGTTGCTGGGGACAATGGTAGTTAAATATTTTCAGAAATATAAGTGTAATTAGGTTTTTTATTTTCTTTTGTTTATTTTTCTTGATAATATTGAAAATCCTCTAGAACCGAACGCACCACTCACACTCATTCTTTCTCTTTTCAGGTACTTCTAGCCTATGTGAAGATCTAGAAGTCTTGACTAGGGATTATTATTTGATCTTGAAATTGAGAAAACCCTCAGGAAACTTTGCAAGGAGAGATCCATGACGGATGTAGAAGAAACTATCCAAGCGTGCATCAATGTAGCTATCACAATACAACGATAATTTCTCACCACAGAACCTAGAGAACAAGAAGAAACCGAGTTCAAGACCAGCCTTCAAATCGCCCAAGCCGCAGAGTGCACGAAAGAATTGCAGAATTTCTCCATCCCTAAAGCACTGACTTGACTCATCCAGTCCAACCTCTAGGCGACATGATCGAGATCAGATCCCAATGGGTCAACCTGCTACAAAATTCCACCTTTACAAGAAGGATCAAAGATGATTGTCGGAAACATCTTCTCAAATTCATCAACCTTTGCTAGATGATGAAGCCATCAAGTGCCATTCACGACGCCATGCGACCACAAATCTTGAAATACTCTCTTACAGACAAAGCCAGAGGGTGGTATAACACTCTTCAAGATGATCTGATCAACACATGGGAGGCTTTGGAGAACAAATTCTTTAAAATATTCTACCCTCCTTTGACTACATACTCGATCCAGGGATAGATTATAAGATTCAATCAAGTGTCCAAGCAATCCTTGTATGAAGCATGTGAAAGATTTAATGAACTCCTATGTAAGTGTCCTCACCACTACATCCCTGAGAATCAGATCATTGAATTCTTTTATCGAGGGGTTGATGACTAGATGAAGGAGTTTCTCGATTCCTCCTCCAAGGGGAATTTCATGCGGAAGAGTTTTGATAGTGCACTTAAGATAATCAACCTTGTAGTAGAGAATCAGACCCACTGGACCAGACCCTCAGGCAAGGGAGTTTTTAAAATGGCCATGGTAGAAGACCGATCAAAACTTAAATCTATCTCTAAAGCATTGAAAGCTCTCTCCCTCCAATAAGATAATCTCGGGAAGTCCTTCAGTGTGTATGCGAGAAAGAGCTAGACTCCTCAAATGCAAATCATTGCACCCTTGTGTCAATTTTGTCATGGGGTAGATCACATCACAATCCATTGCCAATAGATATACTCCGCATTCTACGAGCATAAAACTGGGTAGCAATAAATAGTTACTCAAGTCAAAGATGTGAAGTCAATTTACAACATTCCTAGGCAAGAGTACTATAATCCAAATCAAACTTGAAGTCATCCTGGTTTCTAATATGGGAACCCCACTGGAGCCGAAGGTCAAAGTCAAGTCTCGACGCAACCCACCCAGGCTAGAGCACAAATAAGCTATAATGGACCGTGCAACCATAGAAAATTTAGGTTCAATTTTCCCAGCCAGAATTACCAGTAGCAACAACAATTTTAGAATCCAAATCAAGCCCCACCATTGCAGATCGAAGTTGCACCGGTGCAAGACCCAATGAAGATGCTCCAAGAAATGAAGGCGTCATATTAGACCCAACTCGCCAATGCCACAACAAATCAAAAGGCGTTGGAATTTTAGATCACTGAATTGGCAGTTAGTCAGCAACCTCTAGCAGGAACAATTGTTGTCCAGTCAGAAAACAACCCTAAGCACCCGAAGCAACTGGAATAGTTAAACACCATAAAGACCATGTTAGGAAATGTGTATACCAAACCTCCTATCTCTACTCTTTTTGAAAAGAGTGAGAGAATCTCAATTAAAGCTCCAAATTACTCGACCAAATGCCCTATGGATGACCATTCACAGTGTCAGACAACGAAACCTCATGTGATGCCAACATAGTCCAACACTAGTGAGAATATAACAGAAGAGCCCCTGACAGTCAACTATGAAGATCCCGCAACACTTGTGTACATGCCACATATGCCATATGCAGAATGTCTCAAGCAGATCAAGCTCTGCAATTGACTCAAGAAATTCAAGAATACCATGAAGATAATCCATGGTAACATACCATTCCTAAATCTTCTGATTGAAACACCAGCCTGGTGTAGGTACCTTAAGACAATTTTATCAGGAAAGCAGTTGACTCGAAAAACTAGGATAATAAGATTAATGTCAAAAACCTTTGTTGCTATACAAGATTGCCAAACTTAAAAGAAAAGCGATCAATGGTCCTTGTGGATAGACTATTTTTTGGAGATAAACAAATGCCATAGGGAACCTGGTGACTTAGGCGCTAGCATATCCATTATGCTCTACACTCTATACCAGCGCCTAAGGTTCACAGATCTCTTACCTATGACAATGACCATTCAAATGGCCAGTGAATCTATTACTAAACCCCTAGGAATTATCGAAGATGTCCCAGTAAAGCTAGGTCATAACACCTACATCCCATGCAATTTCATGGTCATGCATATCAAAGAAGACAACCGATTCCCGCTCATTTTGGGAAGACCATTCCTAGCTATTGTACGAGCTCTAGTGGATGTCGAGGCCGGTAAACTTGTTCTACGACCAGGGAATAAGACCATTGAATATAGTGTTATTGAAGACTTGAAGAGGGTTTACAATTTGATCAAACCCTTCAAGGCGGAAGGTAATCTGGAATTGCAACGAACACACCTACAAGATACTGATCAAGACAACAAGGTCCCGCCCATAGGTAAGCAATGCATGCCATCTAACCATGATCTAGGGCCCATAGGTTTGAAGGATAAGGGTTTGGATTTTGTTGTCTCAACTTGGAAAACACTACTATCGGTCGGGTCCACGACGTTAAACCGAGACGCTTGCTGAGAGGCAACCCAAGTTCTTTTATTTCTATTTTGTTTTTCTTTTGTTATTTTTATTCCTTATTTTTATTTTAATAAACTTATTTTTAGAAAAAATAGAGTGAGGAGAGAAGGAGGATGATGAGTACCACATATTTGACAAGCCTAATAAATGGATATTTGATGTAATGAGAAATCCTCCTGATGAAATTATCTTGACTTTCCATAAAACCCTTGTTGTTGCCTAGTCGATCAAATGACGAAAGGAGATTTCACGATCTTGTGAAACAATATGAGAGGAGAAAAGTGGGGTACGTGTCATGATGGGATCAATCCCTCTATTTTCCATAAATGATTTTACTCCCTTCTTACAAATAACATGTCCTTGCCTTTTATGAGAAATATTATTCTTTGGAAATAATAGTCATCTTTATCTCACTTCAATTAGCAATATTCACTGTCATATTTTGATTGGGACTTTCCAAGAATGGATTGACATGAAGACCCTATGCACTAAGGTAACACATGCATGGTGTAACTACTAATTCTTTTTGGGACACTCATAATGTCTCCTCGATGTAGCAATATAATGCGTGAAGCATAGATCTTGTCAATTCTAGAACTTTACAATGATCAAGCACATCCTAGGTTTCCATATCTCTCCCGTATCGAAACACCATCAATGGTAGCAAAAAAGATCAACATGAACGGTGGATTCTAACAAGGAGGTAGTGGATCTCCAACGACTGACGAGATCCCTTTTGACAAGGATCTTACTCTACTACTACTTCCAGGACACATATGTCCCTTGGGATCTCTGATTTGTACACCTGACACATCGACTGGGGATGCTAATGCCAGACCCAAATCTGCTTATCAACTGGCTATATGATCAACAAGCCATCTCCCTAGAAGTAAGGTGATGGATGGATACAGGCTGCAGAGAATGGGTCCGTGACCCATGACGCCATCACCTCCACCTAATGAAAATCATGGCAACTGGTGGCCACGACCACATCGGGATCAAGCCATCACCAATGGAATAAGAATCCACTCTTAGGGTTCTATTGTGTGCTGTTAGACACACATCACCTTCCAACATCTCCATCTCCATCTCCACCTCCAGTGCTCTCCATATCAATTTCCCTCCATCTCTAACTTCTATCTCTGTGAGGACGGGCAAAATTTTGAAGTTGGGAATGGAGGGTGGGTGGTATGTCATCTCTACCACCTCAAATCTAACATTTCTCTTTCTCATCCTCAAACACTTCTTTATTTTTTGTTCTCCGTCTTTTATTTGCATATGTCTTGTTTCTATTTTCTTTTTCATGTTTTTGTATGAGTTGTGACCCTTACCTGGTCAGTCACTTTAATGTATGTTAAAAATGGAAAATATACGAATGAACCGTCCCTTTTTCTTTTTCTCGAGCTAACCCGTACAAAAGGAAGTTTTAAGGAATAAACATGTCTTGAAGAATTTTTGGCCCCAATGAGAACAACTAAGCATTCCTTTCCTTGGGAATGTAAATAGATGGAATCTGAAAGGTCAAGCCATATGTGCCTTCAACATTACTTGCAACAATATTTGTGAATATTCCTTCACCCTATATTTACTAAATTAACTGATATAATATAAGGATCTAATTCCAATGTTACAATAAAATGAATAAGCATAAGCCAACCTCTTGTTCCCCCTCATCTTCTATCATTTCTTATCTCTTTGCCATTAAAAAAATGAAATTCTCACCATATATGTCAAACCCCTAAGTCCGGGGTGGCATCCCTTCCATCAATATTCCTCCTTTTTAATTTTCATCCACATGCATTACATGAATAAAAGAGGCCAATGAGCCTAAAATAAAACATGCGGCTAATGTAGCCGCAAAGAAACAAAAAGTCTCAAGTTGAATAGAGAGGAGAAAAATAAAATAACTAAATCCCAAATAAGATCTCAAGTTAAATAGAGAAGAGACCAGGGAATCAGGTTCATGCTATGTCTTTCTCCCCCTTTCGTCTAAATTTCATACCTAGGGGACTTATCAAAATCCCCCCTCCAAACAACCAAATTGTCCTGACTTGTGCTTACTTCTATTTGTATAGATAGATCATGAGTATTATTGATATGAAGGCAGTTCGTTGCAGATTCTGGGGTCTAGAAATTATAGGAAAAAGCCCCATTTGGGGGATATCCAAGTGTGGCTATGTGACCCCCAAGACCAGGGTCATTTGATCGTGATTGGTGGAAAGGTAATACAAAGTTTTCTCAGTTGGGAGAGGAAGACCTAGATCCTAGTATCAATTGTTGATTTTATTTTTATTTTTCTTTACTCAGGATGAGGAAAGGATTAAGTTTGGAGTAGTTTGATGAGTCTATTAATACCCATTTTTACATACTATTTTACACACTTTTAGGGGCTATTGTGTTCTATTTCCTAGTTTTATCTTTATACTCACTCAAATGCAATTATTTTCCCTTTTCTGAACTTTAATGCATTTTCATATATATATATATAAATATATATATAAATAAATAAATAAATAAATATATATATATATATATATATATATATATATATATATAGTGGAGAATCAACCAAAGTTGTCATCTTTGCCTAGATGGACGATTGAGCCCTCACGATGCTACACCTCAAGGGAAGGAAGACTTGAAAGCTTTCTATTTAATCACCCTCCAACCTCCTAGTCAAGCGAGCGGCTCTACCATTCGCCCAACTCGAGTCGCTCTCCATTCGGAGTCCTCTAGATTTCAATGTTATGACGCACACTCTCAATATTCAATCCATTCTGGTTCACGCCACCCTGGTCCTCCAGAGAACCGGACGTGAGGTCCAAATTGAGTAACCCATGTGAGTCGCTTGTTGGAGCGTGTATGGGTCATGCAATCAGATGCCTTTGACCACAAGCATTCAACTTTAGGGTTTTAGAGGTGAGGAATGCATCTATAAAAGGGAACCCTTATCGTCACCCAAGGGGGGGCCTCTAATCAATGATTAGAAGCCACATTGTGTAACACAACCCTAGCGAGGAGAAAGGAGGCAACAGTCACAATGGAGAGGTTGGTGTTCTTGCACCAAGCATCATGGCCTTCTCCATAATTCCTATTATCTCTTTGTTATTGTCCCTTTCCATGAGAGAGTAGACACCTTGTGCTGGGGCATGGGGACTAGCCCCAATCACTCATATTTTATCTTATCTTTTACCTAAACTTGACAATATAGTTGCTAAATAAAATATCATTCTGCTCATGGATGGCTTTGCAATTGACGATTTGTTTTGCATATATGTTATAATCATGGATATACAGGTTGTTGTGAGCATGATTAGAATACCAAAATAATCTATTGTCCCCCTGAGCTATCAACAAGGGATAATGAGGTGATTGGACTGCAATCTGCTACATGCCAAGGATGGTTAGTCATAAGTAAGGGAGTTCAGTTGGTATAGACATGGAACTTGGGTGCCGACTTGTAGTGACCATTGGAGGGTGCAACAACTAAGCCTCAATTTAGTAGTGACCATTGGAGGGTTAGATCTTGTTAAGATAATTACGTAGGCCCGAGTAGTGAAACCCCATGCCCTGGTGCTCTTTATTTCTTGTTATTTACTTCTTTAATCTCTGTTGCTTTTGGAAAGAATTTAGTTTAATCAATATTTCAAATACTTGGTGATAAATATTACTCTTAATACTTCTGAATCTATATAACTACTTAAAAAAAGTTGCCTATAGGGTTTGATCCTAAAGTATACTGTAATAAGGCTTTCGCTTGTGTGAAGTGAGGAATTAGTGCACTGATTTTGGTTAAACCTAGAAGTTATTCTTTTAGGATTTATCTTGGTGGGGAATTTGGAGCCCCATTAATTACCCTAATGGTCAACCAATGTTGTTCTCTCAAGAGGCATACAATCATCTTCCGCATTCTCCTTTGGTAAGAATTTATCTTCTAGATTTGTCTACTTGATTATACTATCTTGACATATGTTCATCATCAGTGATCAATTATGATTCATATGAGGAGCAAGATGATTTTGTATATGAGTTATGACATCCAAATCCTCCCAAGAAAGCTTTTCATCTTGAGGCTCCTCCTTATTCTCTTGTAGTTGCATAGGGATTTGACAACTTGTAGAGGTTGCAACCTCACCATGACTAGGGGTGTAAATGGTGCGGGTACAATGTAGGTCTACTCATACCCATACCAATACCCAATTAAATTTAGCAGGTATGGTTCCAGTTCTAAACCCCCATTATAATAATCCAAAACTACACCACACCTATACCCATAATAATAGTTGGTATGCAGTGCGGGTAAGCGGGCAAGCGGTTCTGTATAAAACATTGTATTGTTATTGTAAGAGAAATTACATATATGTTATGTATATGTTAATACCATGAGACATTTCTATTATGTAGGATATTAACATATAATACTTTATAGATTGATGATTAACCGAGTTAATTGTTTGCATATTTGTAGTCATTGCCATAGTTTTGCAATTATGTAGTGTTACTATTTTAATTGTAATTTTACATATATGTTACTCGTGATTGTAATTAGAATAGTTGACTAGTCTCAACCTTATTATGACTAGATGACTAGTCTCAACCTTATATTACAATTATATTAGGATATAATCTCTAGTATTGTATTAGTTAGACTAGTAAAGTATGATATATAACATATTATTTAAGTAGTTATTTGTATATAGAAGGTACCCGAGTCTAGAGGGTCTGGGTCCAAGCATACCCATCAGTGGACCCACTTATATGTGGGTCCAAGGGTATACATGTACACAAGTATACTGGTCTTAAAATTTGGAACTGTGACAGATTTTTGAAGGGTCCAGATTGGTGGTTCTACTTGTACCCATTTACAACCCTAATTGTGACTTTAGCATTGGAGGTTCATGTCACTTCCCCAGTGATTTTGGTTGGACCTTGTCCTTCCAAGATGATGATGTTGGTATGAGTGCGGTGGAAGGATTCTTTTACTCGAGCGTCCCACCAGGACATGGACAGAGTATGGGGATGTAGGTATGAGAGATTTCCCCATGGAGGATCCAGTCTTTGTTGTGGACCCACAAGGACAAGTGGTCATCAAAGAGACGTAATAGGCGAATGTTGGGGTAGATTCCGCTTATAGTCACACTGCTACTTTTGGTGTTGAGGTGTAGTCTAGCAGATTCTCATTGGGTCACAAATGGTTCAAAGGCATTGTTCATCCTGACATGAGTAGAGAGCAACGATATTCATGAATTTGTCCTTTTGTTCATCAACCCAAATGTCCATGGAGATGGTTTATATGATATTTTAAGAATTATGGAATTTTGAGTTTGAGAATAAAATCCTATTGCAAGATTTAGAAACCTTTAATTAAGAGTTTAGTTTGCAAATCCAAATTTGGAGAAGACTTGGACCTATCTAGTGGATTCCAATGCCCTACCAGTCATATTTACATGGAAAATTGTGTTGTCCCATAGATGATTAGAATTGAGAATCCTGACTTCCATTGGAAATGGGTCCATCTCGATTGATGCGACAAATTTCCTATTTAGAATTGAGAGTCTTGACTTCCTTGGGATGAATAGAATAGTTGATGAGTTTATTTAGTATCTCTTGATCTTTAAGACTCACAAAAATTGGGCATCAAGTAATAAGTGAAGTTCCACTCCCAAGGCATCCTCCCATTAATATGTCCTTGGTGTGGCACTAGATCATGGGTATTTTTTAGACATAGGAGTCCGAGATAGCAAGTTTTACCATGAGCCAACACATGCAACATTTGGCGTATGTTCTTATTGCAATGGATTTGGTGCCAAAAGATTCCTTTCTGGTATCTTCTCAATCAATCCTTCCTCTTTAGAGATGTCATTCTAATTCACATTCTTGAGGGTGTAGCTAAAATCACTCATCTTCCTCTACATGATCAGTGGCCTATATTCCCCAAAGAAGTCAAGTTGGATCATAGAGTTGGCAGGTACGTTAGATGTAAAGATAATTAGATCTACTCGATAGTAAACTGAAGATGGACACTTTATTTAGCTAGCTTCTTTGTGGAATCTGTTTAAGAGTGAAGCACAATATGACATTGGACCTCCAGACATGCCACATTTGTGAGTGTATACCTCGACTGTATTGGCTAAAATATTCATTGGAGAAACTATTAGTCAAATGGTGGAGTCAATCTTAGGTATTGTATCTACAATTTGGAGGAAAGAAACTATCATGGCCTTGATTTTGAGTGTGTTGTATGAGTTCCTAGATGAAGCACAATCAAGTAGAAATATAAGAGGACCCTTCAAGATTTTGCATAACTATTTTGGGATGCGCATTGGCCCTGCTAGATTCATAGAGTCTTCAAATCCCCATTACATTGTTCACATGATACTTATCAAAGCACATTCAAGTAGGTCAACCTCTTCAGCTACATGGTGACTTTTATGGATGACCTTCTTGTTTACATATGCATATGTATGTTGGGGATGGATGAAGCTCCATCTCAACAATTTAGAGTGTGGTATAGTGATGCTTGGCTTGAAGTGATTGATCATCCATTTGGGATTGGAGCATTGCATCACGTACTGCCCAATGTCAGTGTTGAGGTTTTTCAACCATTGTTAATTGTGTACTAGAATGAGGATCATCCATCATACTTTAAAATGGTTGGCTGACTCTCAAAGAGTTCAAATATATGGCTGAATCGGAAGAAAATGACTCTTGTCATGTTTCATGCTGGCAAGGTTGTTCCCTGGAGTATCTAGAGTGGCTGATGTTATCCTCTTCAATAGTGGAAACTTGTGATTCATCGACAGTACTTGCGTGATGCTTTAATCTTTTTAGAGTTTTCATTTTTTATTTTCTTTGTCTTTGTTAACACAAGGTGCCATTTTTAGTTTTGTAAAAGATTTATTTTCAAAATAAATAAACGAGCTTGGATTTTGCTCATGATACATGCCACCAACTTTGGATACTCCCTCCATGATGTTTAATCACGTACCTGGACTTAGCCACTTAATTTTGAGGTACTTTCCACTATTACCCTCCTTTGACTAATCAGGCGACCTAAATCAATCTAGATTTCCTATCCATATACTCAATGCATAAAGGGTGTCTATGAGTTTAAGTAATTTAGAAAAATGACATATTTAGGGATCGCCTCCTTTTCATCCACTTCCCGTACCAGAGTCATAGGAGGGAAATACCAAGAAAGTTTAATCTTTTCTCATGTTGCGGTCTCCTACTCGTAAGCGATCCTCCTTTTGTATGCTAGTAGCCTGTTTTTTTTCACAAGAGGACCCTTCATTCTAGGGGAGAAGATGGATTGGAGCTCCACTTTCCATGTATGCCACACTATAGGCTCATGTCATGCCAGGTAACATTTTCATAAGAGGCAACTCCCTACCCATTTGGGACAAGGTGCTAGGTTTCAGAGACACCCATATGGGCTTTACTCTTGACATGCCTTAGTATAGAGATCCATCACAAGCATATGCATGGATTATGAGGGTGCCATTTTGGCAATTGTGACATTATTTTTTAATAGGTTCCCACATATAGTGGATATTTCAAATGAATTCTTGAATGGATATCAATGCTTAAGTCCTTCATATGAGAGCTTAATATTCCATGAAGAATGAATGGGGTGTGTTAATAAAGGTTTTCTCAGCTTGTTTCTCTCTGGTTAGTCCATTTGAAATATGGTCTCACCTCTTTTTAAGAGTGAAGCATGGATAGTTGCTAAGTGTTTCAACCTCTACTTCAGTCCTCCTATCTTCCTTTTGCCAAGTTGACCTGAGTAGATGTCGTCTATAATGTTATGTGAGATTCACCTCGGTATAGGTGTTAGGATTCTTTGATCGTATAGTTAGGGTTTAACTCGCCTCTGGGGACTCATAGTTTTACCAAATCTCTTCAGATTTCCTTGATGATTATCGTGGTGTTTCACATTTTCTCGACCACAACCATGAGAATTTTCTAGTATCTTGACCGAATTTAGCCTAATTTAAGGAGTTTGTTTAGGTTGGAAAACCATTAGGATCCCCAAATAAGTTTTTTGCTCCTTACATCCTTGGCCCTGTCATTTTGTTTTGACCCCCCTACTTTAGGGGTAAGAAAGACATGTTGAGTTATTTGTGTAGTTTTTTAGGTGTATTTCAAAGTAATGAGTTTTACTCCCTTACATGGCTCTTTGTCAGAGGTTTGAGGTGGTTGAAGCTTGCTTGTCAACAATAGTAGCACTTAACGAGGTTGGTGTTGGTGTGATAAAGATGAATATATCCATCCGCATCTTTCATACACAAGAAACCACAATAATAGATGTTGTGGATGATGTAATGTCCTTCCCTTTGGGGTTGAACTTTCCCCTGGCATCAACATTCTGGATGACATAGAGCACCAAATCTCCCTTTTATAAACTATAGTTATGGAGATTCCTATTAAATGTTGAACTACTCTTTCTTGATAACAATGCATGTGATGTAGAGCCCTCGTTCATCATTCTTCGAGTGCATTGAGGCAACATATCCTATCTTAAAATCATTATATATTGGGAATCTCTACTTCTTGTAGTATGAAAAGGGAAATGGGATGTGGACCTCAACTTGTAAAATTGCCTCTATCCCATATACAAGTAAATAAGGTGTAGCTCCCGTGTACGCCCTCATAGAGGTTTGATACGCCCAAAGATCCATCAGAAGATGTTCATGTCAATTGGCATAGGAGTTGATTGTCTTATTGAGGATTTTTATCGTGTTTTTTTGGCAGATTCTGTGACTTAATTCATTTGGGTATTATATGGTGATGTTTGGTGATGCTTGATTCCTAATGAGCTTAGATACTCTTTTTCAGTCTTGGTTACAAAATTTGTACTATTGTTGAAGACAAACTCATGTGGTATCCTACACCGGCTTATGATGTTGTTTTTGAGGAATTTGAGTACTTGTTGAGCCAAAGTGTTGGTGATAGAAATAGGTTCCACCCATTTGGAAAAGTTGTGAATGGTGAACAAGATGAAGAAATTCCCATTTGAAGCTTTTGGATTAATCTTTCTAATCATGTTGAATCCCTAAGAAGAAAATGGCCAAGGCATGGTCATGTTGTATAACTATTTGGCAGGTGTGAGAATGTACTCACCATGGATTTGGCAAACTCCATTTGTATATATATTGGCAGTAATATACATAGATGATGTTCCAATAATATACCAAAAGTTGTATCATTTTCTCTAACATGAACCCACTCATGTCAACAATGATGAAGAAATGGAATTGTTAGTATGAGGTGCTAATCTATTAGTACCACCACTGGAAGACTATGCCACTATGGTCCTCTCATACCACAATGAAGAAGAAGAGTTTATGCAAAATGTTGGTGACTCTAACAATAATAATGAATTGGAGGTGAATCTCGTGGCCTCCCCTAGTCAATCAACAAATGTGTCTAAGACACTTGGGAAGGATGAACCCAACATAGCTGTAAGAGATAAAGTTGTCCAAGATGACAATGACATGCTTGCACATGCCAATGTAGAAGAAGCAAGGGGTGAATGAAGCTATCCCTGGCCCTACCTCTATGACGGAAGAAGGACAAGTAAGGGAAACCACAAAAGAAGTAATTGATGATCTTGAAGACCTCTTTGCTTACAAGGATACGCCACCACCACCCTTCTCTTACAAAGATATCTATGGGGAGTTTGCACCTGATCAATCAATGGTACAATATGACAAAATTGAGGTATCTAAGAGTGGTGATCAGTGGATACTATGAGGAGGGCAACTTAGATGATGGTGATGAGGAAAACGTAGATAGTATATTTAAAGGCACCCTTGAAAGAACAGAGAACCATATCATACCCGAGCCAGAAGGTCCTCACAATGCCATTCAATGTGAACCTCCACCCCTACCCTATAAAATGAAGGACATGGATATGATGTCCACCTCTAGGATGCTTCCAAGGGATATCCATGCTTTTTACAACATCCTTGATAATGAAAAGCTCGATAAGGTTGTGATTTATTAGATACAAGGGTGTATATTGACTACAAAATACCTACGAAAAACATTCTAGACTAAGGCCTCTATTAGAAAAAGAATCTTCAAGGTCCTCTGTAGAACCATTATTGAAGAATTCATGTACAAAGACAAACAGTGGCTACTTTCAATGCAATGCTAAGTCTTTCTGCCAAAATGTATGAAGGTAACACTAGAGAACCCTTAATCAATAAGCTTATCTAAGCACTAAAAAGCACTAGGAATGTAAAGTTGGTCATTCTACCTTTTAAGGCTAAAATCCATTGGATGTCGGCAGTCATAGACTTAGTTGAATGGAAGATAGTCACATACAACTACAATACCACAGACCTACCATGCAAGAGAACGATTTTTAGGAACAATGAGGTTCACAACATTCAAAATATCTCAATGAGACTTGAGCATTTGATAAAGGGATCCAACACCTAGCATTTCCCAAACTGGTAGGGCTTCACTATCAATTCTGATATCCCCAAAAAACTATTGATTATGCACACATCACTTTCTTTTCTGTGATGATGATCGAAGCTGTGAATTGAAGAAATTATTGGGATATATCAAAAATGAAAACTTTTACGTGCTTCAAAAAAAGTACATCATGGAAATCATCCTTGAAAAGATGTTATCTTAAGATATGCTCATGGAGAATATCCTTAGCAAGATGTTCACAATATTCTCCTCCTATAGAGAAAACCATGGAGAGAAACACAAAATAAATTTCTAGAAGGAACATGCCCAACATTCTCAACAAACTCCAACTCTAGCACAACACACACCTGCTCGACTAAATCTGATATTGACTACGAAACAAACCACAACAAAACCTGAACCAGAACAAATGCTAGTAGAAAACCAACCTCATGAAGATTCACCACAACAAACAATTTACCACCTACAAAACGGTCGTAACAACATTCAAAAACTTTGATTGGGGTGCATTCTATGGTCTTACACAAGAAGACCTAGCACTAGTACAATAATGGTCTATAGAGTCGGTTTTTTTAAGCCTATAGCATCACTTTCTAACCGACACTTAAGTGGCCGTCTCTATAGAAATTACACTATAGGGTCTGTTTTTTAACCAAAGAAAGACGACCTTAGATAGCAGGGTTGGGTTGGCACAAATAGAAACCCGAGGCAATATTTACACTACTGTATCACTTATATCAAACAAAACTGACCCTATAGCCAAAATTGATTGTTTTGAATATGTAAAGAAGGTAGCTGATCCTAAAGGTGTATAACGTCAGTTATATGAAAAAACCCAACCCTGAAGGTCTGTAAGGTTGATTTTACTACAAAAATAGACACAATAGAGGTACAAAGAAACTAACCCTGAAAGAAACTGACCCCGAGGCTGTAAGGTCAATTATACTAAAAAAAATGACCATGTAGTGTCTATAAGGTTGGTTATACTTAAAAACCAGACCCTGAAGGTCTATAAGGTCGGTTATATGAAAAAAACTGACCTTGAATGTTTGTAAGGTCAGTTGTACTACAACAACGACCAAATAGAGGTACAACGAAACTGACCCTGAGGTATGTAAGGTTGGTTATACTAAAAACTGACCCTATAGGTATGTAAGGTCAGTTATACTAAAAAATGACCATGTAGTGTACAATTTTTTTATAGAAAAATCTGCAAAACTTATATCTTAGAACAAGAACATGCAGAACAGAAATCCTCTTTACAAAGATCAAAACCCACAATAGAAATAAGATGTAAGGACCCTGACCTTTGTTTTGGGCTTACCCTATTTGTTTTGCCCAAACCTTGTGCTTGGTTGCTTGCTAATCATCTTTAGTGGTGATTAGGGTTTGCTTGTGCTTAGTTGAGAGCTGGAGGTGCTACTTGCAAAATAACCTAAGAAGGGTTGGAGAGCAAGTTTGTTACCTTGAAAGATGTCTTTATCTCTCTTTGCTTCCTCTAGGGTTGAGAGGAAGGTTTGGGCTCGTGCCTTGAGTTGTCTTGGGCTTGGTTGAGCTCTTTTGGGCCTTGCCTTGCTGGGTTGAACCCTGTATCGGGCAAGGATGCTTGTGTCGGCCTTACTTTGTGTCGTCCATGGTGGTGTGTCGGCCATGGGAGGTGGTGTGTTGGCCTTTGACCTTGTTTGACCTCCTTGCTTTGGTTGTGTCACCCTAGCTTGGACATGTGGCCGAACCTTGGTTGAGTGGTGGCATGGCATGTGCATGTGTTTTGCAACGTGGTAAAATGTGTGGACAAATGTCCCTTGGTAAGGTGACACCTTGCCTTGGTTTAACCTTGACCCTCATCTATATATGCCTTGCCTTTCTCTTCCTTGGGAACCCTTTAGCTCTTTTGTTGCTCTCCCCTCCTTATGTGCACGACACACCTTCCTTGGAGAGCTTGGTGGCCGATCCTTTCTCCTTGGTGGAGATCTCTTCTTCTTCCTCTAGCTTGGTGGACGAACCTTAGGAGGGTCTTGTTCTTTGGTAAGCATCTTCCCTCTCTCCTTAGCATCTTCTTCTCCATCTTGCCTACCCTTTGGCCATGGTGGTTACAATCCTTGTTCCTTTTCTTGAGGTGGCCAAAAGTGGTGAGCTTGGAGCTAGGAGCTTGAAGCTTGGAGCTTTGGAGCTTGAGGAGTTTGCTTAAGATGGGTTACATAACTTCTAACCCCAGCTATACTACCTTCTCTATGTTGCATGTTTCATATATGTTGATGATCGGCCTTTGCATGCTATGTTTCTTGCTCTAAGTACATGTTGTTGATCTCACAGATATAATGAGCATGATGTTGATGATGTTGTTGATGGTTTATATGCCTTTACCCCTAGTTGGTCGAATCATGGTTTAAGGTTTCTTTTGAGGCAATACCCCTTTTCTCTCCTTGGTCTAGAGAAGTGAGTTTGAGCTCTAGTGATGTAGGCAATACCCCTCTCTCGTTTAAGTTGAGAGGTGAGCTTATATTCTAGTTGCTTGGGCAACACCCTCCTCTCACCATGGATTTGAAAGTTGAGCTTTTGGATAGATGATGACCTATGTTGAGGTGGATCCTTGTTGTTGCCTGATTTGTAATAGAGGTTGTGCAAAACCCCTCTCTCTTGGTTGTTGAGAGGTGAGCCGATCTTCTTGATCAATTAGGGTTTGGTGCCCTTGTGTTTGAGGTTGAAGATGACCTTGTGGGGTTGTGCCTTCCACGATATGACCTTGGAGTAGTGCTGCCCGATAGACTTGTCTTGGGTTCTACCCTTGACCGTTACACCTAGTTGAGATGGTTGGTTTGACACCTAATATGGTCCTCTTGGCTTGAAATAGAGCTTGGGTGACACACCTTATATCTTGTGCTCTAAACGATACATCTTGAAGTAGGGTTGCCCGATATCCCTACCTTGTGTTGATCTTTGACTGATCTAATATGGAGATGAGATGGTTGGATTGATGACCGCTATGCTTTGACTGAGATGGAGCCTTGTAGGCCATCCTTGTGTTGGGTGATATGGTTTAGTTGAGGTGATGCCCGATATGGGTTAGGTGGGAACCCTAGTTGTTGCTTTGTTAGAGGCCGGTATGTAGTGCTGCCCTGTTGACCGATAGGCTTCCTTGAGGTGCCTTTGAGCATGTTGGGAGACACAATGTTGGCTTGGGGTGCCATGATCTCGTCCGATATAGTTGTGAGAGTGGGTGCCCAGTTTAACCCTAACCCTAGCTCATGTGCCTGATAGGCCCTTGGTCGACAGCCCCTGCTGATGATGGAACAAGTGCTCTAGGGGTTGGAACTCTAACCGATACACCCTTTGGTAAGGGTTGGCGCTGCTCGCCATACCTATAGTGAGAGTTCCAGGAGTTTTGGCGAGGGTTCTGATAACTCAAAATGTGTATGGCTTATAATGATAAAACAAGTGATATGGTGTAATCACCTTGAATCCTGTATATATAATGATTAGTTAAAATGATAGGTTGTGAACCAGGAAGCTTGGAAGCATGTGATGTTGCTTCACATGATGGCGTGACACATGCCTATGATCACAAGTATGGGGCATGATATATGTTTATGATTAATGATAAAACTATGACTTCTACAACTTATGTGTAATATACTCATGGATGTTGCTTTATATTTGATAGCTTGATAATCATGTTAATCCATGATGGCTTCAGTTATCTGTAAGGATGCGAATACTAACCATGCAGGTATAATATCTAGATTCATAGCCTGGTAACAACTATGAGATGTATGTGCTGGAATAGCACCAGGTGGTAATGAGGCAACAAGTTGATAGGTCTGAGGACCTGATATAAGGCTGAGCGCTTAGTTGAGGTGTTATCCTATGATGATGAGATAAGGGATGCATTCCCAAAATACTGATACATGATTATGATGCCTTGAGAGGCAGTGGTTGATAGAATGAGGGATTGAGGTCCCATGACAGTATGATGATGGCAATAGTGATGTAATTCTACAAGGCTATGTTATACTTTGATTGCCTCAGCAATTGGCTTAAAATATACTAATCAAGTATAGATGAACATATCATGTAGTTTTCCCTGGCCATAGATCCATCATCGTCAGTATTTGGTGATGGTGAAACAGGTTTATCCTGTGGGATTGCCTGGAGTGTATATTGTTGAATATGCGAGGTTTCCCCTAGCCTAAAATAGGAGGGTTTGAGTGCAGCTGTGGTTGCAGACTCAGGATGTATGGAGCATGGTGAACAGACCCATGGCTTAGGATATGTTATGATGAGCATGATGCGTTCATGGCTCAGATGTATGCACTTGCACCTATGATGGGGTGAGCGAAAGATATGGGTGGCTTGCGGAGCTGACCCAGAGGCTGAGGCCCTATTAACATAAGACTACGCTATTGCTTGATGATTCGTGTACTGACTACGAGAAGGTGAGGTCATGGAGTCCGGATCTCCTTAGACCCTGTATGGAACCAGATTGGGCTTCGTAGCCAATGGTTGGATTTGAGTAGGGAAGGCTCACTTCCTCAGGGCATAATAAAACGTAATCCAGCTGAATAGTATGTCTTGCTCAGAGCAAAATACGGAACATTGATTGAGGCCTTGCTTATATAGCTGATCTAGTTGTGCTATGCAGCTGTACATACGATCCTTATATCTTGTGATAAGTTCTTATAAAACTTATCTTGTCAATCATGTTCCATAAAGAAATACTTGGTTATATGCCTCCCGGATATCTTGGTAAGCTTGATGGTAATAATAGCTTTGCACAATATGCTGCTCTTCTTATACTCTTTATCAGTTATCTGCTATTATCTGCTTTAACCTTTTGCGGTTTTATAGTTTCGGTGGGGAGTTATGTATCTCGCTGGGACTGTATGTCTCACCCCGCTGGTTTACACCCTTTTTAGGTGACCGCTCTAGGCATGGTGGTGGTCGTGAGGTTGCGGCCGAGCAGCAAGAAGAGTAGTAGAAGGCAAGAGATGATCATGCTGCTGTTTTGGTGGTTTTGTAGTAGAGTCCTAGAGTCATCCCTGTACACTCAGGTCCTGAGGAGGTGTTTGACGACATTTCACGATGTCTAGCTGTTGTATTTTTGTATATCCTTCTTCTGGCCGTACGTGGCCATTATGTATGCATAAAAAAGTGTTGAACTCTGGTGCTGATAGTACAGCTGGTTCTGATAAGCTGTGGACCTATAACAAGGCTTGTGAATGTTTATATAACATGTTTCTCTGCAGGATCTGGATGCAAAATTTCTCTCATGTATGCTTTCCACAATCAGTTTTAATTAACCTGTGTTTTTGGTAATGTGAGGTTTCACACGTTTTCACATGTCATCTCGTTGTCTGTGTGATGGTGGGGTGTCACAGTTGGTTTGGTATTAGAGCTCTAGGTTCGCTAAGTCTACAGGGATCTAGGACTAGGTTTGTGTCTGTTCTGGTGAGTTATCTAGATTTTCTTACAAATAACCTTCTGCCCTCAGCGGAAGATAAAACTTAAAGATGTCTGGAAACCATGAAGAACATGCTACTGAGAGCAGTGATGCTGCATCAGTTGATGGAGCAGGAGGGTAGGCACATGAAGATCGGGTGCCTGAGGTCCCATAACTTGACCCAGCCATTCTCGAAAATCCTGCCTACCAGCAGCTTATGGGGCAGTTGATGGCTACAATGAATCACATGGTAGAACGAGTGCCAGTGCCTCAGCCAAGAGCACAGGCTTCCCATGGTGAAGCATCGGGTATTGGGAAGACCTTTGAGCGACTTCGTCGAGTCGGAGCTTCAGATTATGCTGGAACGGTTGATCCAGCGGATGCTGATATGTGGATGATAGGTCTTGAGAAGGCCTTTCGGATCCTCAACATCCCCAAAGCAGACAAAGTCAAGCACGTTGTCTACCTTCTGAAGGGTAGTGCTGGCCACTAGTGGGCCATCGAGGAGGAGAAGCGATCCGGTGAGGAGATCAGTTGGGAGGTTTTCCGATGAGAGTTCGTCAGCTGATACTTTCTGAAGACATATCTGGATGAGAAGATCAACCAGTTTGAGCATCTACGCCAAGGGACGATGAGCATCACCAAGTATGAGGCCAAGTTCATGGACTTGTTGAGGTTTTGTCCTCACATGGCGGTGACAGATGATGAGCGAATCAGGCGGTTTGAGAAAGGTTTGAGTGCTGAGCTGTCGACACCTGCTGCTGCTTTAGAAAATTGGGAGCGGTTTGCCACATTCGTGGAGTCCGTCTGCAGGATTTGAACAGTCTGTCAGGGAGAAAAGGGAGTCCATGACCAGGAAAAGGCATGTTCAGTTCCAGGGACAGAGATTTGGTGGCTTTCAGAAGCCAAGGTTTTTAGCACCTTCCGTAATGCAGAGTTCTCGTACACCATCTCAGTGGTCTCCGAGTAAGGGAAGAGGTTATGTTTCTTCACCATCAAAGGCACATAGTACAACTTCTGTGGCAATGACAAAGCCATCTAGGCCGTAGACAGAAGGCATGTCATGTTATTACTGTGGACAGACTAGGCACTTGAGGTCTAACTGCCCAAGAAAAGATGTTGAAGTAACACAACAACCAAGGCAGAATCTACAAGGGTCAGATAGACAGCAGCCCAATGGTAGCAGAGGACAAGGACGTGGTCAAGCATCGCAAGCGGCATCGTCTGCTCAAGGAAGCAGAGGACGTGTACAACAAGCAACGACTCGATTCTATGCTATGAGTCAGCCGGAGGCGATAGTCAACCCGCGAGTGGTGACATGTCAGATGGAGTTATTTCATTCTAATTTGTCTTCTTCTTGCTTTATATCTATTTTGGTTGACCCCGGTGCTACACACTCTTTTATCGCACATAGCCTGCTAGAAAGTTGTCCTTTACCTGTTAGTTGTAAGAAAGATAGTCTGTTGTTGGAAACCCCTCTCGATGGTTTCTCGATGCTTTGGGAGGAGTGTCTGTCATGTGTTCTGTCTTTCTCGGGACATGGTATACAAGTGGATCTTATATCACTTGATATGCATGGGTTCGATGTGATCCTTGGGATGGATACCTTAGAAAAGTATAAGGTTGTGTTAGACTGTGGTTCCAAGAAGGCAGTTGTCACACCCCGATCTCACACTAACCACTAATCATGAGATTAGGGCACGACGGAGGGATTATCACATAAACAAATCACTGAGAACTTTTTCTTTTTAAAACCTCGTAATGATATCCGGATTATTGTTGTAAACTAAAACATAATAAAATATTGCGGAAGAATTTCAATTAAACTGGCTAGAGTAAGTAAACAGAGTTTACAACATGTAACATTGTTTAACAGAAAGTAAACATAACAGTTAATTTACATCTTTATACACATACCACATACACACTCTCTCTCACCCACTCCGTGTCCCAAGGACCGAGGGGAAAGGACTAAGAGACCTCTAACTACTAACTACGTATACCTTCTACAGACTAAGCGTTAGGATGAAAGGATCCTTCAGATTTCCTGCTGCTGATGATGTCCTGAAAATGTTTTGAGTAGAGGTATGAGCCTACTCGCTCAGTGAATAGCATTTCATTTAGCTATCACTAAACAACTCATCAGGTTTATAAAATTGAAATAAACATAAATACAGTACAAGCAGGGCAGATCTAATGACATAACAGATTACAGAATATAATCGCATTTCTATGCAACAACAGATAATTTAAACCAATAAATAGATATAATGAATTGACACAAAAGTTTGGATATATTAATTTACTGTGATCCTATAAGATTTCATATTTATATTATTATGCCCTAATCATATGCAGTGTACCCTGCATATAAAGATCCATAGCGAACTACGATCCCACCGTACAAGACTTAGCGACACACCCAAGAAATGCTAAGTCTGACGTCAGCCCTGCTCTGCCACAGGACCCACAGGCTCATCGGCCTCGGGGCTCATCGGCCTCACTGCACTACATCGAGTGCTCTGAACTCCTCCTCTAACCTGAGTACACAGGCTCAGGAGGTCTGGGTTATCACCGTGACATCGCACGCGTTGTTGTTGAATAACCCCTATTTACTCCAGTGCCACCGTGACATCGCACGCGTTGTTGTTGAACACTGTCTTTCCATCATCGTGCCACCGTGACATCGCACGCGTTGATGTTGGACACGAGTTTCACCCCTAAGAAGCAGACCTGTCAAAGGGGTTCTACGGTGTTAGGGCACCTAAGTCTATTAACTGATTAACATATAAACATTTAAACAGGAAAATCAAATTTACTGATTTCATATCAGATCACAATACACTGTCATTCTAAATCGACAGAGCAATATATTTTAAATCATTGTAATTTCTGAGAAATTCTCATACCATGCATTCAGACAAATTAGAAATCCATAAATAACCCAACTTATTTCTATTTGGCACATACATAGCGAATTTACGCAATTGAACATCTTATTGCACAAATTAAAGAAATTTACTTCACATATGAGAATCATACTCAACAATTATCAATTCTCTGAAATTCTCGAAAAACGTGCACATTAACCCAAATCCTGGTTTGTGCATCACTTAACTCAATTAAGAGTTAATTACATATCACAACACAATTTAATAACACTACTTGACAATTTCTGGTAATATTTCAGAGAAATGTGCCATTTCATGTAAATATCAATTTACACATATTAACGTCAAAAGATATATGCAATTAGGGTTTTCATGCATATTTTATTTATTCATATCAACTTTAAAATCGTACATCTGATAATTTATCAGAAATCTTCATTGTCTGGGTTCATACCCAAATTATACCATTTTCAGACATGAATTTCTAATTTCAACATTCAAATAAGCAATTTAGGTTCCAATGAACCATATAAATCAACCGATTCAATCCACACTGATCAAATGCTAAATTTAATCATATAACAGCGTCTAGAAGCAGTTTATGAAATAAAAAGTCGGGCGACGCCAAACGCTGCCCTACGCCTGATAACGCCTGTTATCAGCGTAATCCGTGCACATAACTGGAAATATTCAAATGCCTGAGTTTATTAATGATAGATGAATGAAATTCTACTCACCGCGATTTGGACTGTCCGGATTCATCTGGAAATGCGTCCAAGTACCGGTTTCTGGCTATTTGTGGTTCGTCTTCTACCTTGAAATAGACCCAAGTTGAACCTGCTTCATGCGAGCAGCTCTACGCTTGCACAGGTTGAAGATGAACTCTGTTAAGGCAGAATCGAAGAATATGAACAGCGAGTTCGTGAACGGACCTCTAGACCGAGTTCAAGACGGTTGATTTGAGTACTTACTTACCCAAGTATGTTCCTGATTCAGACCTGCTGCTACCAGTGGCAGTTTTTTCTTCATGCACAGATTGAAGAGGATGCTTTTGGTTGGGTGCCAAAACGCATAAAGCTGCGGATCCGGATCTAGGCCTCAAGGCCGAAGCTAGTCATGCCATTATCGTGGTACTGCTCACGCCCTAGCCATCCATGGCTACTTCTTCATGCGGTAGCTGCTGTTGTTGCAAGGTGGGGCGTCGCCCCTTGTCAGATGAGCTACGATTGAAACGCTAGATGTAGCTGGAGCTGCAGATTTGTGCACGAACCTCACAAACGGAATGACCCACACCTTCCTTGGTGCTTTGTGCGCCCAAAACGGCCCATGGCCGGCACCGTCCGTGCAGCCGCAACTTCTGTCCGCCGCCCAGGCTGGTCGAGGTGCTGCGCACCTAGGGCGAGGAAGAAGAAAGGAATAGAGGAGGAAGAAGAAGGGTGGAAGGCTAGGTGCAGCTGGTCGGAGCTATGAAGCCCAAATCACCCTCGCTCATCACCCCTACAGCAGGTCTCGGTCGAGCTCTAAGTTTGGGGCGCCGCTTTTGTGGTTCCGTGTTCTGTCGGGAAGAAATAAAAGAGAAGAGGGGGCAACCGACCCTCTTAAAGGAAATAACAAAAAATCAATTATTGGAAAAAATTTCAACCAAGTCCAAAATTCTTGAAACAATCATAACATTTGCCTCGAATGTCTGATTCGAGTGATTTCTCTTGCAAACTTTCAAGCATGGGATTCTCTACAACCTCGAAGCACAAAATTATGATTATTAGCTTGTCACAACTAGTCAAAACACAAATTGCATCTTGGCATTTAACTTAACTCAACAATTAACACTGCTATTGTCATTAGTTTCCTCAGATGATTCAATCTCAACTATTGATTCATGAAGTAGCTTATCTTGATTAACCATGTTGTTTAACAGGGTGATTATCACTAATCAAGGTGCTTCACGTTATTCGAGGTATATCTTGACTAACCCTAACATGGGTTGTAATAGCAGTGTTTGATGACGATGGAGAAAAGTGGATCTTCTAAGGAGATAGGAAGATTCTTCCAACACGTCTAGTGTCAGCAATGGTGGCAGAAAAGTTGTTGCGGCAAGGTTGTAAGGCATTCTTAGCTCACGTCGTGGATACCAAGGCAAAATGTCCTATCCTTGAGGAGGTGACGGTTGTCCAAGAGTTTGCAGACGTGTTTCCTGATGAGTTCCCCAGTGTTCCCCCACCTCGAGAGATTGATTTTGAGATCAATCTGGTACCAGGAACACATCCAGTTGCACAGACGCCATATAGGTTGGCTCTAGTAGAGATGGCAGAGTTGAAGAAGCAGTTACAGGAGTTGTTGGAGAAAGGTTTCATCCGACTGAGCATGTCTCCTTGGGGTGCTCCAGTGCTGTTCGTTAATAAGAAGGACAGGTCGATGCGGTTATGTATAGATTACCGACAGTTGAACAAAGTCACGATCAAGAATAAGTACCCGTTGCTGAGGATAGACGATATGTTTGATCAATTGCGTGGTGCTACAGTGTTCTCAAAGATCGATCTACGGTCTGGATATCATCAATTGAGGATTAAGGTGGACGACATACCAAAGTCTGCATTTAGAATGAGGTATGGTCACTTTGAGTTTGTGGTTATGCCATTTGGGCTAACCAATGCACCTGCTGCTTTCATGGACCTGATGAATAGGGTGTTCCGTCCGTTTCTAGATCAGTTTGTTGTAGTCTTTATAGATGACATATTGATCTACAGTCAGGATAGTCAAGAGCATGAATAACATCTTCAAAAAGTGTTGACTCTTCTTTTCCAACATCAATTGTATGCCAAGTTCAGCAAATGTGAGTTCTGGTTGAAGGAAGTGACATTCTTGGGTCATGTGATATCTGTAGAAGGAGTCAGAGTGGACCCTAAGAAGGTGGAGTCAGTTGCAGATTGGGATCAACCAAAGACGCCGACAGAAGTTCATAGTTTTCTGGGTTTGGCAGGATACTACCAAAGGTTTATAAAGGACTTCAGTGCGATCGCATTGCCGATGACAAAGTTGACCAGGAAGGATGTACCATTTATTTGGGATTATCGTTGTCAGCAAGCTTTCCAAAGTTTGAAGGAGAAACTGACTAGTGCTCCAGTGCTAGTGCTGCCAGAGCCTGGGAAGGGCTATATTGTTTTCTGTGATGCTTCCAAGAAAGGCTTAGGTTGCATGTTGATGCAGGAGGATCATGTGGTTTCTTTCGCTTCACGACATCTTAAGAAACATGAGGAGAACTATCCAACACATGATTTGGAGTTGGCAGCAGTGGTCGATGCATTAAAGATTTGGAGACACTATCTTTATGGGGAGGTGTGTCAGATCTTTACAGATCACAAGAACTTGAAGTATATCTTTTCACAGAATGAGCTAAATATGCAACAACATCGTTGGATGGAGCTAATCAATGATTATGATTACACCATTGAGTATCATCCTGGTAAGGCAAATGTGGTAGCTGATGTGCTTAGCAGAAAGTCTTCTTCTCTCTCCACAAAGAAGGTACATATGAGTTCCTTGGTATGTCATAGGCAAAAAGATTTGTCTCCTTGCAGCAGATCAATGTATAGTTGGAAGTTTCCTTGTTGGAAGGACTGTTAGTACATATACAAGTCAAGCCTACATTGAGACAATAGATCAAAGATGCACAACAAGAAGATGATACAGTGTAGTTGATCAGGTCAGAGTTTGGCAGTGAAAAGCGTGATGAGTTCCATGAGTCCGAGGATGGACTAGTTTTCTATCATGGTAGAATGGTGGTCCCCGATGGTGATAATTTAAGAAAGCTAGTGCTCGAGGAAGCACACACATCATTGTATGCTATGCATCTAGGAGTCACTAAGATGTATCGTAATATGAAGGACCTGTATTGGTGGTCTGGCTTGAAGAAGGATGTAGCTGAGTTTGTGGCTAAGTGCGTAGTATGTCAGCAAGTTAAAGCTGAGCATCAGAAGTCGGCAGGTACGTTGCAACCCATGCTGATACCACAATGGAAATGAGATCATATAACCATGGACTTCGTAGTTGGTCTACCAAAGACAACTAGGAATCATGATTCCATTTGGGTAATAGTGGATAGGTTGACAAAATCTGCTCATTTCATACCGGTAAAGATGACGTATACATCAGAGAAGCTTGCTCAGGTGTATGTAGACGAGATAGTGCATTTACACGGTATACCAGCAACGATAGTTTCCGATAGAGGTCCTCAATTCACAAGTCGTTTCAGGGAACAATTGCACAAAGCGTTGGGAACACAGTTGAGGTTCAGTACCACTTTCCACCCACAGACGGATGGACAGTCTGAAAGGACTATTCAGACTTTGGAGGATCTTCTCCGAGCATGTGTTTTGCAGTTCCTAGGCAGTTGGGATGAGCATCTCAGTTTGATAGAATTCGCTTACAATAATAGTTACCAGCGGAGCATTGACATGGCTCCTTATGAGGCTCTATATGGAAGGAAGTGCAGATCCCCTTTATGCTGGTATGAGTCTGGTGAGTATCAACTTTTAGGTTCGGAGTTAGTACAACAGATGACAGAAAAGATCAGAGTGATACGACAACAATTGAAGGCAACACAAGATAGACAAAAGTCTTATGCAGACAATCGCCGATGACCTTTAGAGTTCCAAGTGGGAGACAAAGTATATCTCAAAGTATTGTCCTAGAAATGCGTGCTAAGGTTTGGCCGGAAAGGCAAACTGGCACCCAGGTATATGGGGCCATACCCGGTAATAGCACGTGTTGGCAAGGTAGCTTACAAGTTGGAGCTGCCGCCAGAGTTGCACAGGTTGCATCCAGTGTTCCATGTCAGTATGCTAAAGAATAGTCATCTAGACACAGGGACAGTGATACATCTAGTTGAGGTTGAGCTTGATGAAGACGTGACCTATGAGGAGGGTCCGGTGGCGATCCTTGACAGAAGAGTAAAGAAGCTGAAGAGGAAGGATCTGGTTCTTGTGAAGGTTCTTTGGAATCATCGTGGTGTTGAGGAAGCCATGTGGAAGCTTGAGGAAGAGATGAGGCGGAAGTATCCCTCGCTTTTCTCTTCAGATTTCAGGGACGAAATCCCTTTGTAGAGGTTTATGGCTTGTAAGGACCCTGACCTTTGTTTTGGGCTTACCCTGTTTGTTTTGCCTAAACCTTGTGCTTGGTTGCTTGCTAATTTTCTTTAGTGGTGATTAGGGTTTGCTTGTGCTTAGTTGAGAGCTGGAGGTGCTACTTGCAAAATAATCTAAGATAGGGTTGGAGAGCAAGTTTGTCACCTTGAGAGATGTCTTTCTCTCTCTTTGCTTCCTCTAGGGTTGAGAGGAAGGTTTGGGCTCGTTCCTTGAGTTGTCTTGGGCTTGGTTGAGCTCTTTTGGGCCTTGTTTTCCCTTATTTGGGCCTTGCCTTGCTTGGTTGAACCCTGTATCAGGCAAGGATGCTTGTGTCGGCCTTCCTTTGTGTCGCCCATGGTGGTGTGTCGGCCATGGGAGGTGGTGTGTCGGCCTTTGACCTTGTTTGACCTCCTTGCTTTGGTTGTGTCACCCTAGCTTGGACATGTGGCCGAACCTTGGTTGAGTGGTGGCATGGCATGTGCATGTGTTTTGCAAGGTGGTAAAACGTGTGGACAAGTGTCCCTTCGTAAGGTGACACCTTGCCTTGGTTTAACCTTGACCCTCATCTATATATGCCTTGCCTTTCTCTTCCTTGGGAACCCTTTATCTCTTTTGTTGCTCTCCCCTCCTTGTGTGCACGAAACACCTTCCTTGGAGAGCTTGGTGGCCGATCCTTTCTCCTTGGTGGAGATCTCTTCTTTTTCCTTTAGCTTGGTGGCCGAACCTTAGGAGGGTATTTTTCTTTGGTAAGCATCTTCCCCCTCTCCTTAGCATCTTCTTCTCCATCTTTCCTACCCTTTGGCCATGGTGGTTATGATCCTTGTTCCTTTTCTTGAGGTGGTCGAAAGTGGTGAGCTTGGAGCTTGGAGCTTTGGAGCTTGAGGAGTTTGCTTAAGGCGGGTTACATAACTTCTAACCCTAGATATACTACCTTCTCTATGTTGTATGTTTCATATATGTTGATGATCGGCCTTTGCATGCTATGTTTCTTGCTCTAAGTACATGTTGTTGATCTCACGGATATAATGAGCATGATGTTGTTGATGGTTTATATGCCTTTACACCTAGTTGGCCGAACCATGCTTTAAGGTTTCTTTTGAGGCAATACCCCTTTTCTCTCCTTGGTCTAGAGAAGTGAGTTTGAGCTCTAGAGAAGTGAGTTTGAGCTCTAGTGATGTAGGCAATACCCCTCTCTCGTTTAAGTTGAGAGGTGAGCTTATATTCTAGTTGCTTGGGCAACACCCTCCTCTCACCATGGATTTGAGAGGTGAGCTTTTGGATAGATGATGACCTATGTTGAGGTGGATCCTTGTAGTTGCTAGATTTGTGATAGAGGTTGTGCAAAACCCCTCTCTCTTAGTTGTTGAGAGGTGAGCCGATCTTCTTGATCAACTAGGGTTTGGTGCCCTTGTGCTTGAGGTTGAAGATGACCTTGTGGGGTTGTGCCTTGCACGATATGACCTTGGAGTAGTGTTGCCCGATAGCCTTGTCTTGGGTTGTACCCTTGACCATTACACCTAGTTGAGATGGTTGGTTTGACGCCCACTATGGTCCTCTTGGCTTGAGATAGAGCTTGGGCGACACACCTTATATCTTATGCGAACGATACATCTTGAAGTAGGGTTGCCTGATATCCCTACCTTGTGTTGATCTTTGACCGATCTAATATTAAGATGAGATGGTTGGCTTGATGACCGTTATGCTTTGACTGAGATGGAGCCTTGTAGGCCATCCTTGTGTTGGGTGATATGGTTTAGTTGAGGTGATGCCCGATATGGGTTAGGTGGGAACCCTAGTTTTTGCTTTGTTAGAGGCCGATATGTAGTGCTGCCCTGTTGACTGATAGGCTTCCTTGAGGTTCCTTTGAGCATGTTGGGGGACACAGTGTTGGCTTGGGGCGCCATGATCTCGACCGATATAGTGGTGAGAGTGGGTGCCCAGTTCAACCCTAACCCTAGTTCATGTGCTCGATAGGCCTTGGCCGACAACCCCTGCTGATGATGGCACAAGTGCTCTAGGGGTTGGAGCTCAAACCGATACACCCTTTGGTGAGGGTTGGCACTGCTCGCCATACCTATAGTGAGGGTTCTAGGAGTTTTGGCGAGGGTTCTGATAACTTGGAATGTATATGACTTATAATGATAAAACAAGTGATATGGTGTAATCACCTTAAATTCTGTATATATAATGATGAGTTAAAATGATAGGTTGTGAACCAGGAAGCTTGGAAGCATGTGATGTTGCTTCACATGATGGTGTGACACATGCCTATGATCACAAGTATGGGACATGATATATGTTTATGATTAATGATAAAACTATGACTTCTACAACTTATGTGTAATATACTCATGGATATTGCTTTCTATTTGATAGCATGATAATCCTATTAATCCATGATGGCTTCAGTTATCTCTAAGGATGTGAATACTAACCATGCATGTATCATATTTGGATTCATAGCCTGATAAGAGCTATGAGATGTATGTGCTGGAATAGCACCAGGTGGTAATGAGGCCACAAGTTGATAGGTCTGAGGACCTGATATAAGGCTGAGCACCTAGTTGAGGTGTTATCCTCTGATGATGAGATAAGGGATGCGTTCCCAGAATACTGATACACGATTATGATGCCTTGAGAGGAAGTGGTTGATATAATGAGGGATTGAGGTCCCATGACAGTATGATGATGGCAATAATGATGTAATTCTATAAGGCTATGTTATACTTTGATTGCCTCAGCAATTGGCTTAAAATATACTAATCAAGTATAGATGAACATATCATGTAGTTTGCCCTGGCCATATATCCATCATTGTCAGTATTTGGTGATGGTGAAACAGGTTTATCCTGCGGGATTACTTGGAGCGCATATTGTTGAATATGCGAGGTTTCCCCTAGCCTAAAATAGGAGGGTTTGAGTGCAACCGTAGTTGCATACTCAGGATGTATGGAGCATGGTGAATAGACCCATGGCTCAGGATATGTGATGATGAGCATGATGCGTTCATGGCTCGGATGTATTCACTTGCACCTATGATGAGGTGAGCTAAAGATATGGGTGGCTTGTGGAGTTGACCCAGAGGTTGAGGCTCTATAAGCATAAGATTGCGGTCTTGCTTGATGATTCGTGTACCGACCACAAGAAGGTGAGGTCATAGAGTCTGGATCTCCTTAGACCATGTATGGCACCAGATTGGGCTTCATAGCCAATGGTTGGATTTGAGCAAGGAAGGCTCACTTCCTCAGGGCATAATAAAACGTAATCCAGCCGAATAGTATATCTTGCTCAGAGTAAAATACGGAACATTGATTGAGGCCTTGCTTATATAGCTGATCTAGTTGTGCTATGCAACTGTACATACGATCCTTATATCTTGTAATAAGTTCTTATAAAACTTATCTTTTCAATCATGTTCCATAAAGAAATACTTGGTTATATGCCTCCCAGATATCTTGGTAAGCTTGATGGTAATAATAACTTTGCACAATATGCTGCTCTTGTTATACTCTTCATTAGTTATCTGATGTTATCTGCTTTAACCTTTTGCAGTTTTATAGTTTTGGCAGGGAGTTATGTATCTCGCTGGGACTGTGTGTTTCACCCCGCTGGTTTACACCCTTTTTAGGTGACCGCTCTAGGCGTGGTGGTGGTCGTGAGGTTGCGGCCGAGCAGCAATAAGAGCAGTAGAAGGCAAGAGATGATCAAGCTGCTGTTTTGGTGGTTTTGTAGTAGAGTCCTAGAGTCATCCCTGTACACTCAGGTCCTGAGGAGGTGTTTGACGACGTTTCACGATGTCTAGCTGTTGTAATTTTTGTATATCCTACTGCTGGCCGTACATGACCGTTATGTATGTATAAACAGGTGTTGAACTCTGGTGCTGATAGTACAGCTGGTTTCGATAAGATGTGGACCTATAACAAGGCTTGTGAATTTTTATATAACCTGTTTCTCTGCATGATCTGGATGCAAAAGTTCTCTCATGTATGCTTTCCGCAATCGGTTTTAATTAACCTGTGTTTTCGGTAATGTGAGGTTCCGCACGTTTTCACGTGTCATCTCATTGTCTGTGTGATGGCAGGATGTCATAGAAGACTTGCAAATGCAAAGATGCAGGCTTGAAATTCATTCTAAAGTCACTTTCTAGCTTTTATGTTCAATCCTATTTGAATTGATATCAATTTCTAGACCACAAACATTCATAACAAAAATAATTCAACACATTTAGTTGAGTCATATTCATACGCATAGCACATCTTAACATTCACAAAATGATAGATTGCATTAACCAAGTCTGAGATGATATTAAAATTCATGTCAGATACAAAAGTAAATTTGAAAGAGTTTCAAACTACATACATAAATGAAGCTAACATATGCATTCAATCTAATGCCATAGTGACTGCATTTAGAAAAGCATCTGACCACTCTTTTCAGAATTCATTTAAATCCCCAGGTGTGTATGGCTGAGTTGTAAAGATCTGCAACAGAAATGCACATGCTAATATTTTATAAAATGACTACAACTCACTTGTAAATTTATGATGTTATTCTTTATTACTGATCTATAGTCTGAATGTCATGTGTTGCTACTTTGACAATAGTTTGCATATATTTCATTACATAGTAGCCACAAGCCCAGTCATTATATTGTATATGACACTACAAGTAAGGAATTATACTTAATGTTAGTAAACTACTATAAACAGAGTTGAGATAAGACTATAAGAGCTGACATTAATACAATACTATAATAGTTGTACATAGGACTAAGCCGTCAAAGTAGCTACCTTGACATTCTTCAAACTCAATGTCTTAAATTTTGTAGGTTTTCATCCTCCACCTTCACGAAAAGCCTTTATACCCCTATTAATTAAATGATTAAGATAGTTGGCAAAATAGAAATTCTAAATAGAGATATCGTGTTGAGACTAAATTTATGCTTACTCTATAGTTGGAAATTCTAGTTTCTGGCCCCTTGTTGTTTTTCCCATTGGGTCAAGATAATAAAGAGTCATCAATTTTTGCTCCACCACCACTAATTCCCAATGTCTAGATCTGAGTCAGAATGAAACAAGCATTAAAATTAATAAAATTAATCATTATTAAAATTATATTGAATAATAAAACTTACTGGACATTAATAGGAATTAGAATAATTTCCATTCACGTACTAGCAAAATATTTGAATGCAGTAAAGAAGTAGTCATTTACATCCTCAATATGTGTTTCCACCTTCTAGAGACTAAAGGAACTAAGAATCCAACATTCTTTATTTCAAAGTTTATGGCCTCGATATATAAGTGGCTGTAAAACATTTATAATCATTTCATAAATAGAAATCAGTTAAAAATGTGTATTGGAATTTTCTATATTGATAGATCCTTACCTTATCCATACTTCTAATATCAAAGTATTTAGCCAATCATATCAGAAAAACTCTATAATATCTTCAAGAAAAACATAATTCTCAAAGTCCCTCCCAGTTGCATCTTCTTTTATATTGACCAACATATGTGATCCCGAGCTTTGTTTGGATAAGTATCAACACAAATATTTACATTTACTTCCCAACTCATCGAGTGTGGATTCTAGAATGAAATATGGCTTGGGCATAGGAGGACGACTAGTAGGAATCTGACTTTTTGGTTTACAAACATGTTAATTAAATTACATACTTATATCACATGAGTTCATATATGTAGTCAAATAGGAAAAACATGATAGAATTCAGGTATACCTTGTCATTGAGAACCAAGTGTCTAGGCCACCCCATCATATCACCCTCTTCTTCTTCATTTATACTATATTTAGGATTATGTATGGGCAGTGGTTTGTCCTCCATTCCATCATATACAAGATGGACGGACACACGACAAATATCATCAGTAATTGGTTGGCAATGCAATGTACCACCAAGGTTGTATACCTTACCTTCTACCGCAATATTATATTCTGGAACCTCCACTACAAGTTTGCACTTCATAACAACCTAGAATTGAATTAATATAAGTTGTATGTGAAGCGATAAACCAGATACCTACTACAACTATATGTATATCATACTATTAACACAACATATAAACAAACTTAATGTAGATTGTTATGGTGGGTCATTGGGAGTGCTCCCATGACCTTCTACAACTGGAGCATGGGCTTGTACCTCATCATCTGAGAGGTGTACAGTTTGAATAGGCTGAGATGGTTGACTAGGCTGAAATGAAGGAATTATTTCTCTTACTTTACGTGCTACTAATGCTTCAACTTCCTCTTGTGTAAGACCTCTTGTATGACCTCTTCTAGATTGCTTTTGTGAAGGGCCAAAATAAGACTTGAATCCTACGCTAGCTCCTAATGCCCTAACATGACCATGATGCTCCTTGTGCCAAGAGGCAATTGCTAGTTCATCCATGCGGCCAATTGGGATGAACTTTCCTTCATTCCTTTGCTCATGGAGATCAATCTATTCATAGTTAATAAAAGTATTAAATCACAATCAATTAGACATAAATAAATCAAAGTTTGTGGGAGTTACTCTTTACTTACCATCTTTTGTACCACCTCCTTAGTTGCACGGTTGGGAATTTCACCTGCTCAATTTTTTCTAGCATCAATCCACAACATGTGTCGGGGTGGACGCTCAACTTGAGTTGTACTAGACTCTTCTCTAGAAGAGAGTTGCTTCTCTTGTAGTTGGCGACATAAGGCACCGGGCCCCAAGTGATGTCATGCACATTTTGGCCCACTTTTATTTTGGACCTCATGAATAGCCTGATCATTTCAAATGAGGTATTGCAATTTAGATCAAACATATATATATTCATTGTATAAAAAGTTTCATATAATACATCACAATCTTTATTACTTGAAACTCATCTGACTTCCTAGATGCAACAAATCTTTCCCACACTGCAAGATCTATAAAAATATATTGATCAGATGCTATCTTCTTTTGATTAGGATTATCTATATAATCCATTTTGAGATAGGTCTTAAAAGCCATCCATCGTACACCACAATGTTGTAGCACTTTTTTCTTATGATCTTTTTCATTTAGATGAAAAACACACCATACATACAAAAGGAATAATGTTATTTCAACAATGATATGTCTTTCCAAGCAAACTAAATTAGAATCAAAAAACAAAAAACTTAGTAAAATACTATGACTTCAACTCACAGATATATCTTTCCATAGGAGTTGTTTTAAGGAAATAGAAACATCATGCCAATTTTCTATATCTATTGCCACCTTACTGATGCGGTCGCCCCTATATAATGCTTGAAAGTACTAGCATGTTTCCCAATAGATGCTCCTGTGACATCATACTGTATTTGACAATTTCTCCCCTTTGGCCCTAAGCTCCTACAACCTACACATCAGTGTGGGACCTCTACATTTCTTGGCATCACCAGTACCAGAAGCATCACCAATACCAGAAGAATCACTACTACCATCCTCATGGTGATCATGCTCAGAATGTTCATCTTCACTTGCCATTTTAGAACAACCTACAAGTATACATGATAAAATAAAAACATAAGTGATAATAAAAGCACAAGTGATAATATGATGTATATTTAAAAGATTACATGCTTGAATGATAATAAAATGTAGATTTCAAAAAATACATGCCTATAGTATTAGTTGAGTTGCTAGTCAAGTAAAAATCCTTCAGCATGGTCTTGACGTTTATAGTATTCATTAGTGTTAACTTCAACATTTACACTTGGCAAACCAATTGAGAATGGTCTAGAATCATCATACTTTTCATAGTATTCTTCTTCATTTATAGGATCTATAGTAAAATGTCTTTTTCTATGAAGAATGACAGACCAATTTTTATTTGTCGGGTCATCAATATAGAATACTTATTTTTCTTGGTCTGCCATGATGAATGGCTCATCTTTCTCACCAATGTTTTCAAAATTCACCAATGTGAAACCCAACTCATCTACTAAAACTTCTTTGTTGTTATCAACCCAATTACATCTAAAGATAGGAACTCTAAAATTTGTATAATTCAGTTCACATGTGTCTTCAATGACGTCGTAATATGACATCTTAGCTCTGCATGGTATTTTATCTTTACTACTAGCAAAATACAATGAGTAATCTTGAACAGTGACCCCACTATTTTGGACTACACAACTTTCATCTTGATGCTTTGTGTAGTATGAAAATCGGTTTATTCACATCCTTCATATGACATGGCATCCATTTTTGGCTTAAAGGTGAGCCATTTTATGTTCTCAGCAACATTATTTGATGATTCAGATATTTGACTAAACTTTCTCTTCCAACCACCTAATAATGTTTGATAATGCTCTCTTGCAAGCCACATTGAACTGGATCAAGGATGATTTGTCTTGATAAGATCATTGTGATATGTGATGTAGCTACCAACTTCATCGATGTTGTGTAAATTATATAAATGTGCTTGTTCCCACAATTCACGACTAATTCCTTTCACTCGTGCTCCTAGAGTTCCTTTGCCACAATAAGATTTAGTGGGATGGGAATTTTTTAGATCTCTAGAAGTTTCATTGCAATTCAAAAAATCATTGCAAATGTCCATCACCTCCCTAGCCACATAACCCTCAACAATACTCCCTTTAGGATGATAACAATTTCAAACATCACCTTTAAAAACACTCATGTAGCTTTCAAATGGATACATCTAGTGCAAGAAAACTGGACCCAACATCTTCACCTCCCTTGTTATATGTACTACAAGATGAACCATGATATAAAAAAATGAAGGAGGAAAGTACATTTCAAGTTGACATGTAGTAACTATTACATCTTTTTATAATTTATCGAGAGTATCAGGATGTATCACTTTGTTGCATATTTCATTGAATAAGAAACAAAGTCTTGTGATTGCAAACCTTGCATGCTTTGGAAATATAGATCTAATAACCACATGTAAAATTTGTTGCATTAAGGTGTGAAAATCATGATATTTGAGACCTATCAACTTTAGATCCTTCTTTTATACCAATCTACGAATATTAGAAGAGTATCTTTGTGGAACCTTAATATTATACAAACACTCATAGAAAGTCTTTTTCTCCTGCTTTGACAAAGTGTAACAAGCTGGTGGTAAATATGTGCAGTGAACCCTGATGTCCACTGTATACCCATTAATTCTAAATCTTTTTTGGATTTGATGTCATCTTTAGTCTTTCCTGGTATATTCAATAGCGTACCAATGATGCTATCACAAACATTTTTTTCAACATTCATGACATCAATGCAGTGTCTAATTGACAAGAATCTCCAATAAGGAAGATCCAATAATATTGACCTCTTCTTGTATAAAGATTTGTCACATGTGAGAGTACAACTACTTGATCTCTTTCCAAATTAATTGGCAATCTTTCACCCTTTCATATACAACATTTCTTGATATAGGTTTAGGAGCAATTCGTTACTCAGTTGATCCATCAAAGGTTTTGCACTGCCTTTGATAAGGATGCACTTGTGGGAGAAATCTCCGATGACCAAGATATACGATTTTACCACCATGTTTCAGTCGGATTGAGTCAATATTTTCCTCACAAATAGGATATGCTTTGTATCCTTTTATGCTATATCCTAAAAAATTCCCATAAGTTGGAAAGTCATTAATCGTGCAAAACAACATAGCACACAAAATAAAGATCTCTTCACGTGAAGCATCATATGTCATAACACCTTCTTCCCATAATTTCATTAGGTCATCAATTAGAGGTTGAAGGTAAACATCAATGTCATTTCCAGGTTGCTTGGGCCCTGATATTAATATTGATAACATGACATACTTATTTTTCATACACAACCAAGGAGGAAGATTGTATATAACAATCATAACATGCCAAGTGCTATGTTGGTTTCTTAATGTACCATAAGGATTCATTCCATCTGTACAGAGTCCAAGTCTTAAGTTCCTTACGAATGGTCACCTATCCTATTATTACTATGGGTTGAGCACACTTCACCATAGAGTTCTTTAGTGATGTGTTCCCTAAAAAGGAGGTACACCTTGGTGATATGGGTAGACCAACCATTCCTTTTAAGATCGTTTTATCTAAGGCCTCAAATCCTAAGATGTTACATTCTCCACCACTTATACTCTTGACGTCCTCGTCAAGGCTCAACTATATGTCCTCATAATATTGCATTTAGACACCCATCTCTCAATCATGGAATATAGGCGCAAGGGTGGCTACATCATCATGGACAACCCTTTCCAACATGCCTAGACCGCGTGGCTCAAGATTGATATACCACATGCCCAAGCGGGTCCACCTACTCGTGGGGTTATGGCTCTGATACCATATTGTAAGGAGTGGGACCCAATAGGGGATCCACTCCTTACTCAATTTAAATAATAAACACACTCAATTCAAACATACCAAAAATATGTAGGAAGGTGGTAAATTTTCATTCCTCAAATAGTATGATATACAAAATAGAATGGTTATATAGCAGCGGAAGAAATCTCAACTACTACAATTATCACAAAAAAAATATACATTTACATTTTCCCTCATAAGGTGGTATACATAAGGTCAGAGGTACAAAAGAAAGATACTCTATATAGGACCAGTTGCAATGAGCATATTTTAGGACTTCTCTTCATTTCCTTACATCTATCATGTGTGTGCTTTTCCACTCGTTATAGATATAGAGTATGCTTTTCTACCCAGAGTGCACTTTTTTGCCCATATTTTAGGCTGAGATCTTCTGGTGTCCCAACCCTATTTGAAATATCTTTAGTCTATGATTGTTCACATGCACTTATATTTTGATATTGTTATTGGAAACTTTTAAAGGCAAGAATCCCTAATTGTTAATATTCATTTTGTATGTGCCTCATCTTTTGACTTGTTATTTCTATTAGAACTTATTTCTCTTAAACACTCCATTATTTAAATCTCCTAACTTGATCTCTCTTTTCTCTAAGTAATTCCTAGTTGTTATTACTCTACACATACTCAGTGTTATGTTGACTTCCCTTTTCTTTGACTTTCCTCCTTTTGGTGGTTTCCTTCAACCCACCTAGGAGTATGTCGGTTAGAGGATGATAACTCATCATGGCCTTGGCAAAGGCAATTATTTTCTAACTATCATGTTTCTGGATCGGACTAATCTTTAGGATGTGCTACATGGTTTCTTAATGTGTCAAAGGAAAGCCCCCCATTCTCATGATGTTGAAGCTAGAGATGTGCAAACAGACTCCAATTTGGTCAAGATGAATGACTTAACACTTGATCTTTGTGATAAATTGATATTTGAGTGGATAGGCTCCTATTTAGGGATTCCTATTTCCACGCAAAGAATAAAAAGTCACTATTAAGGGATCGATTTTACTAGAATCCAAGCATTCAATTCTTCAAAGTCAAATTCCCTGATACCTTGAAAAATGGGTTTTGTAGAGGGATACTTACAAATCATAACATTGGAAAATGAATGGTTTCCTATAAAATGTAGCCCCTTCAGTCTCTTCAGGGCATGACAACGACATGATTTTTTTTGAAAAATGAAGAAGGTTGGTGTTCCTAGGAGGACCCCCAGATATAACACCATTCCATTGGAAAATTATAATTATGATTTTGCTAATCATTTGATAATTATACTGATAATTATGTTGCTAATGTTGGTCCTTTGGATGTTTCTAGTTCCTCCAAAGAGGACTATGGTGATGTTCAAGAAATTTATGATGTTTTTAGGGAAAGGATTGACAAAAATCCTATAGATAACTGTATATCTACTTACCTAGTCACACATATTGCTATTCTTGTTAAAGAGATCAGACTTGAAAGAGAGGTTATTGTCATAAATCCATATAATATCCCTCAAATAATTAAAGCTAATGACTAAGAAGCTAAAAAATTCAAGAAGAGAAAGAGGATTAACACAAACAAATAAAAGATCATGGAAGACAAAGCTATCCATAATATTAAATTTCAAGACCTAGAGAACTCTAAAGAAGGTAGAGGTAATTCTAAAATCAACTAAGCACGTAGTTGGATAGATTTTTTCCCAATTATAAAAACCTTTTCATATTTGTTGATGGAGTGATAAAGGTCTCAACACTAAGGCCTGTAAGGTTCACGAAGATCTTAAAAGGGTAAATACTCCACATTATTATCCTTAATTAAATGAAGGCAAGGAATTTTTTTTCCAAAAATCACTTGATAAATTGTATAATGGATATTCTAGGTTTTCAATCATGACTCATGTCCTAGAAAGAGTAGTTAGTTTTCAAAAAGAGGAATATTGTGTTATCATCAATCTATGGGAATATGGTCAAATCATTCATGCTACGATAAAATCACTTGGTGCCTATTCTCTTCTCAATGTTTTCAATGTACATAATATTGATTATGGAAGGATTCATGTATGGAATGACATTGAGTCTCTTTCTCCTTACATTATTAAACCTTGTCTTCTGATGGGAAATCTCGGTATGGTTAGAAAATATAATGTACGCATTGGAAAGGAACCACCAATGAAAAATCCATAGAGGAATAAAACAATTGTATGGTAAATTGTAGCATGTTTGAGTTATATTTTAATGAAGCTTTATACACTTGGTATTACCAACTAGTTGGGAAGGAATTATTATTTCAAAGATTGAAAAAAATCACTTGCACTATTAAGATTATGAGTGGTGTTTCTAACCTTCAAGGGCATAAAATGAAACTAGTGATCACAAGTTTTTGGTTCTAACTATTGGTAAAGTTTCTTGTGTGAAGCCCCCCCATAAACTTATTTAGCTTGGTCTAAAAAAGTGACTTCCTATAAATTGTCAAAAAAGGATATGAATATGCATTCTGAAGGGCACCCCATAGTTAGGGTGTATCTTAAGTTGAAGAGTGTCAAAGATGAGCATGGTTTTTGGAACACGAAGAATGTGGGGAATTTCTCCAAACCTTTGAAATTATATGAACATAAATCTATAAATATCAAATTACTATATAGAGTTTTTCTATTGGCATGAATGAAACCAACTATCCATTAAGAGCAGGAACTAATCTAACTACTATTCTCCAAGAGGAGTCCATGGTTGAGACAAAGTATATTATTTTATGGATGAAAAGATGATATTCTAACTTGAGATTCTTCTAGTCTTGTGTCAAAGTTATAATGAAAAAAATTATGTTAAAAGTATACTTGTTGAGGATGAGGCGGGTATTGATATTGCAAAATAGAATGCTTTCGTATACAATGTTGTACTATTCTCTTAAATAAAAAAGATTGTAATTCCTTCTCTTATCTAAAAGATTTTTATTTATGAAACACACTTAGGATCAACAAAATTACCTTGATAAATATGTCATTAACAAGAAATAGGAAGTTGTTATATTTAGTTTATATGTGGATAAAGTGTATCCAATGGGGGTTTATATATATGCACATTATAGAAGATGTTCTAGAATTTTCAAAATGTACCAATTTGAATGGGGATAATAGGAACTTCATTAGTGTTATTCCTTAGATACCCAGAGTCATGAAATAAAAAAGTGGAGGAATATTTCATGTATAAAGTCTTATATGTGGTTACTTAAAAAAATATGTCTCATTGACTATGAAAGTACTTACCTTTCTATATTAGTCATAACCAACATGCTTTTGGTAAGGGTAGGAGAATGGATGGTACAATTATTTTATCCAATGAGATCATTTATTACTTAAATAAAAGCAGGGCATGGCTCATATATGCATTGAGGATGACCTAAGAAAATCCTTTGAATCTATTAATAGAATGGTTTATTTTCAATTTTTAAAAGTTTGAATTTCCCTCTTAGTTGAATGGTTTGGATAAAGTATATTTTTCCTACTAAATCATATTAGATATTTTTAGTGGTGAACCAATGGATGTTTTTTCACCAAGAAATGGCGTTAAGCAATAGGAAACTTTGTCAACCTATTTATTTATTATTGTGGTGCATTATTTCACTCAATTGATTTTCATAGGTGTTCAAAAGGTAAAGATAAGCCTATAAAAGCTTCTATAAATTTGTAGATATCTCATCTATTAATTGTTTATGTTCTCATGGTTTTAAATAAGGTTAATGAAGAGAATGATCTCAATGATGTGTTCATGAAGATCTAAAAGTTGATATGAAGATAGATTTTAATAAAAGTGTTGTGTTCTATAGTTGTGATTTTTACACAAAAAACTATCTCACACATCAGACATTCAAGAAGATACATTGCACAAAGGTATATGAGGATTTCTATATTAGTTAGATAAGTGAGTGAAAACTTATATGAAACTCTTCTTGATAATATTAAGGCTGGGATTGATGAATGATTACATATATTTACATTAAACATTATCTCATTGCCAAATTATCTTTATTGCTCACATTAATGTCATTATTAATAATTTTCTCATATTCATTCATTCATATTATTCATTTTTCACGTTTATATGAATCCAATCACTTCATACTCATATTGAAGCCATTACATGTGTTTTAATGATCAAGGTAAGACATATGTCATATTAATGATTTGATTCAGATTAAGTGACTAATCACATGTGTATTACATAACAAGGTAACTTGCATTTTGTATTGATGACTTGATTAATATGTGATTAGATGATTATATATCATTTATGTGTATCAAAGTATGTTAACTGATTATGGCTCTTAACATCATTAATGTATCATGAAAGGCATTAAAGATGTATAGATTAGGGTTAGATTATTACAACTTAGGGTTTAGGTCGACATGACCATTTTATTTCACTTATTCATCCTTAGCATGCATTAATTACGAATTATAACCTTACTCATCATATCATTAGACTTTATTGGTTCATGACATTATTAACATCTTACTTATTGACAATTAGCATTGATATTCATATTATGTGCATTGGATGTACATTAGGGTTCAAGCACATGCATTATTCCTTAGATGATAATTATATGTTCATTACATATTAACAAGCATGTTAGGGTTACCACTCTTACTTGTTTGAACAACATTAAGGATTCAAGCACAACAACCTCCTAAGCATGGAGTTAGGGTTTCTAAAGATAGATTAGATAGACTTTAAGATGTTATAGGGTTCCATCCCCCTAAAGAGGATTTCGTCCTCAAAATATAACCAATTAAACATCATCATCTAACCATACTCCACCCCTTAAAGAGTTCGACCCATCAAGCCAAACTACATTAGGGTTAAAGGATAAATCTAACTAAACCATTATCAAGATCCATCATGCTTCCACTGCACACTCTGATATTCTCACAAACACCCAAACTCTAAGGTCTAGGTTCAAAGGACATAAGAAATTATCTTGGTAACCATCCTCAAACAAACCATCATACACATAAAACTTAGGGTTCCCAAAGATATACAACATAGAATTTTAAGGTCACTATTGCCTAAAAGCAAACTATCAGGAAATTCGTATCAACGCAGGCCAGGCCGGTATCATATGGGCACGGGAGTCCTCGTATACCAAGCTAGTAGTGCGGAGGAAAGTATTTCCAGCCCCCGGAACCCTAATCCTTTCTAGACACCTTGCTTCAACTTCATGTCCTAATAGTTGCCCAAAGGCAAACCTAAACAACATCAAGTTATGCATATTTTAATTATAAGTATTTTAGAGTTTTATTCATCAAGATTCTAATGTCGAACTATTGAGTTCTAAGTCAACCTTTCATCAAGGTAGATCAAATCTAGGGTAACGATGTCACCTAAAGGAACTATGTAAGTCATGGATTCTAACAAGGGAGACAAACTGAAATAGTCAGATTCCGACTACCATGGGCTCTGATACCATGTTGTAAAGAGTGGGATAAACCACCCTCTACTAAAATATGATAATCAAAACTCATTTGGAAAGCATAGGTTAAGGATTAAATAGTTCACAAATGAAGTGTATTAAGCACATACCTTAGCCTCAAGAGTTCTAGAAACCACTTTCCAACCCTTCACATGAAATCGGAACCCACATTCCCTAATATCATCATTAGATCTATGAATTAGAATTAAGTATACTCATTAAAGGTTGAGAACCCTAATATTACTAACTTTTTGCGCAAACTGTCGGATTTGACTCCGAAAACATCACCATCATCTTATTTAGGATTTGTTGATCAAAATAACATATAATATTATATATTTTTGAAGATATGGACTTTTAGGGTTAATTTTGGTGATTTTAAGTAATTTAAATCACACTAAAAACACTTTTTTGTAAAAATCATAATCAAACTTCGAAAATATTTTTTTTAGATAGATCTCATTCTCCCGATTTCAAAACATATTTTATTTTCAAATTTGGACAACCGAGTAAGAAGTTATCATTTTTCTAAATCTGACCAATGATAACTTGCCACGTAGGCACTTCGTTTGAAAAAAACAAAAACAAAAAGACTAGAGTGCCCCCGCGTGAGACAGAGAGTGAAGGAAGAAAACATGGAGGGCAAAACAGTAAAAATGCATGAAGTCTTCTTCCCCAACAGACACACCCGACAGCCAACGGTCCCGCAAGCTGCTGCTTGCTATGGTTTTGGGCAAAAACTCGATACTCGACCAAACTTCACATTTAGATATGCGAAAGAAAGAGGAAGAAAAGAGGAATCTGGTGGTAACTTGTATTAGAACTGAGACAAAAACAAGGAGAGGGGGAGGGCTGCCACAATCCTGGTGGCTTCGACTGCTTGCTAAAGGGCCAAACACTGATCAAATTGGAAATTGAAAGGTTCGAAGAATTGCAATAGCTCCCGCGAAGCCATGGGTATAGATATTTATATATGAGGGGATCTATACTAGGATTTGCATAGGTGGGGGTGAGAGAAGAGGTTCGGCCAAAGAGGAACTCTCTAGATAATTGTGAAAACACCAAAATTTTAGGATTAAATGAAGTGGAATCCAACGAGCAATCCAACGAACCAAAAAGTTCTCGATTTGGTTGAGAATTGAAAGAGATAATGCAATTTGAAAACTCAGAAAATGAACAACCTGTTTCGCAAACGTTTGAGGAAGAAGACGATCTGTGGATCCTTAGATCGCGATCCAACGGTCGACGATCAACATGATATAACAGTTGTAAATTTGATTCCTAAACAAATTCGACCAAAAGGGCATATTCACTTAAATGTTTTTCTCTCTCCTCATTTGGAGGCTCAAACGTTATCCAAAAATTACCAAATTTTACATTCTGACTGATTTTGATGCGCAGAATCCAAATATGGAATTAGTTTTGCATTTTGAGAATGTTTAATGGGTTAAATAATTAAAAACTTAATTTTCTTTCCTCCTTTATTAATGACATTAGGATTATCCAAAAATTACAAACTTCACCCATAACTCATATTAAGTATGTTGGATATGAATTTGTCATTATTTCCATTTGTTGAAGTTGTTTGTTATTTTAAATTTTGAGTTGAATATTTTACACACGTTCTCTCTCCGAAATTTATCTTCTCATCAAACGTTTTCCAAATTGAGTGAAAATTCATCCGAAGGTCTATTTAACATGTAGAACACGAATTTGACATTAATATATTTGTTTGAAGACTTTATTATTTTATTTAATTCATTTAAATTTTATCACTTATTTAACCTTTTAATTTATTAGAGGCATCTAGAAACCTTCTAAAAATATACAAAAAATAATAAACGTTAGGAACACGTTTTTGAGATTAATTAATTTTTATAAATATATATTTAATATTTTTGGTCTTTAAATCATTTTCTCTCTCCTAAATAAAATAAAATATTAAACATTGACCAAATTAAATGAAAATTCACACATAGACTAATTTTGATACGTAGATTTTGAATTTGGAGTTAATTTCCAATTTGAGGACGTTAGATATTTTATTTTACCTTAATGGCTTATTTCCCATTATCTTGTAATAATGGCTTTTATATATATTTATTTATTATCCAAATTAGATGATACTTGGCCATTAAGTTTCTTTTAAGTCAATAAAATGATATTGATATCCAAATTATCTTCATGGGTTTCCACTTATAATTTTTGGAACAATATATTCCTCATTATCTCCTTTTATTATATTCCATATTATTTCCAATTACCACATTTATTATTTCCTTTATGCATATTTTGAGAATTATCTCCTTTTACATATACTAAATGATACTAGAAAGTTCTAACACGAATTTCTTTATTTTTTTTATCACTTAAGTGGACATTTTACATATTAAACCCATTATTAAGCTTTCATTGAGGTATTTGTGCATAAAACCCAAATATTGAGAGAAAAGGTGAACAAATGTTCATTAAACCATTATATTCTCCACAAATTAAACAAAAAGTCCAAAGAGGGTATAAATGAAAGGAAAAGATGCAAAAGAGGATCAAAAGGCAAAATCTCCAATATTCGGTATGTTACAAATAACATATTGTAGGTAGAAATTTGTTCTCCAACTTTTCTTTTCACTTGGGTAGCACTAATGTGTGACTAGGTCCCGCTCTTTGCTTGTGAAGTCATAAGTTATTATGGACATTCACCGCCAATGTGAAATGGGACCTATAGGGTCACACACATAGGATTAACCTAGAAGAGGAGTTTATCCATGAATGATATTTACATTGATTACTAAAGTGTTTAGGTACTCAATTAAACATTCAATAAATAGATTTGATTCAGAATCACCAAGTTCAAGTGTTGAACCAATTGATTAGAGTGTCATATTGATTGAGAACTGCATTGACTGAATTCTGCACAACCAGGATTACCAACCGACCGGTGCACTGGGTGAATCGATTGACTCATGGTTAGTGAGATGAACGATTCACTCTAGTGAACCGATCGGTTCACATGAACCAAACAAGCATGTGTTAGGATTCTCAATTCGTGAGAAAAGATCCTCATTTCACTTGTTCAACTCGATTGGGACAAGAATTAATATTTGCATTAATTAGAAATGAATAAGGAAAGTCAATTGTAGGAAAGTCTGGGAAGTGAAACGACTGGTTCACTGGGTGAACCAATTGTCTCACCTACCCAAACGACCGATTCATTTATGAACCGATTGGTTCGCCTAATGTAGTACAAGTAGTTCATGGAAAATCTAAGCCTTTCTACTTCCACACAGACTGGGAAACTTGACCCTTCCCTCTACTATAAATAGAGGGGTACAGGGGGCTTCTCAGAACACACAAATCAGAACATCTTTTTCTCTGTAAAGTTGTTGTCGTCTATGGTTTTGGTAACCGAGAGACCCCAAGAAAGTTCTACCCATCCGGGGAGGAACAATGAGGGAAAGACAACCGTAGAAAAGTGGCTGATGGTGGGAGAGTGTGTTAGTGACTAGTATGCCAACAAAGGGGGGCGACTCCTTCTAGTATGTCCATCAAGACGACTAGAGTTCCTGGTGGTCTGTGTGGACTATCAATAGAGGTGGGAGATTTCTACTGCTCAGGAGGACAACTGTCAACCACAGTCCGGGTCAAGACCAGGAGTTGCACATATGTCGTTGAAGATTAGATGGTTGAAGACCGCACTAGCTGTGAGGTATTTCCATTGAGCAAGCCTCTGGACCAGGCAAACACATAGGGGTTTATAGGCCATAACCACGCTACACATCCACCATCAAAACCATTTTAGGGTGAAACATATCAATTGCATATATATACTATATCATATATGTATATAGGGATTGTGATGTTTAATCGGATATGCATATCATCCAGTTAAAGTATTCACATCGTATGCAATAAACAAATGATGAAAAACTAAAATCCGATCATATCGATTAATTCTAAAACATAGTATGTTGATGTGACTCTGATACCACTATTGGGTTTTGTGGGACAGAATAGGCAACAGAAACAAAAACTTTGTCTAACCACAAACCCATAACCAGTAGATTGCATCAACAACTATGCAATGGTTGTGGTTGTTTGCATCTCAGTCTACGCAATGAGTCCTTTCTTCTATTACAGATGTAACTCAAGATAACTCGAGCCTTCTCTTCTACCTTTGCTCCCCACGAATGTAACTTAGGGTTTCCCAAAGAGATATGTAAAAGTAGAATAGTTGTATTTCCTATTATGTCAAAGAACGATGGGCGCCCAGACGAGAAATTGGAGGATTGAGATGACCAAATGATGGTGCGAGATGAGTAGTTGGTGGCTTGACGAGGAGTACAACGACCCGACGAATCGACCATCTTGAGAATCCAGGCAATCGGTTGGTGACAACCAATTGACTATCCAGGAGGCTAACTGGTCAATCATAGGATGAGCTGATCAACTCAGAATGACCCAAGCACAGATATTCATCAACTACAAGTTGTTGCATGTGATGTAGACCTAGATGACCATAATTCCTTGTGGCTCAAGGAATTACAATAGGATGGCCATAATCATCGCTTTATCACTTTGCATGTTTTCTTGTGTGATATAACATGTATATGATACGTACTATATATGTGGTGATTGGATATGTATATGTATATAAATACCAAACCCCTCAATATAAATATTAAGTTTAAGATGCCTTCCAAAAGTAGCACACATAAAAAACTTGATCGACTAAGTGTGGGCACGCCCTAGCGTGGTGCACCGTCTATCTCGTGGAAGTGTGATGGTGAATATGTGGGTCTGCCCTAGCAAGGTGCATATTCATTGTGTTAGCATTTGGGTTGGACTTAACTAGGTGACCTTGATAGCATCAAGCACCTTGAGGCATGGAGATGTACATGACAAAGAGTTGTTCATGACATCTATTAAGAGTTGCATAAGATGTAATTGGCATAAGCTGCCTACCTGAAAGAATCTAGTTGTGGGTGACAACCCTAGCTCGTCCATAACTTAGAGGATGTTAGGATCTTGCTCACTAGAAGGTTGTATGTTGCAATCTTTCGAATTGATACACGAGGGTTATCAATTTGATCAAAATAGTAGGAGCGATAATTAATTAAAGACCTAATTAATATCATCAAATTTGTCAAATCAAACAAATAAAAATGTTTTGAAATGTTGCAAAATTCTTTTGTAGAATCCAAATGAAAACCACAAATACATTATCATTGCGATCAGTTCATAAATAGGATAAACTTCAAATCTAGTTTGGGACCTTTGAGAAGTGTTCTCAATAGTGAGTGTAAACTCTAAAGTCCTTGAAAGACCAGAGCTAGTAGAACCACTCCAAATGTGCCTAAGGCTAAAATTGGATGCTTACTTGAAGTATGCCAATTATGACTAAGACATCAAGAACCTTATGCTGAGCTATATGAACTATGAGTTGCATAAATAGCTTGAAGCATGGAAATTCTTGAGATGGTTACACATCTTAAGAATCATGTAAAGCGTGAAAGGTATAATGTCTTCAAAATGATATTTGAGTATAATCAGACAAATGGAGATCAAGTATAATCTCATATGCTCAATATGATTGTGCATAAAGATCAACTATGATTTTGTCTAGGTCAAGAGTTGACCAAACTTATGATTCTACAAATCTTTGTGTGAATCTTATAGCCAGTTTATCAAATGTTGAGTAACTTGGCAAAACCATTGTTTGAAGTGCTTGGCATATTCATGCCAAAGCATGAATGAAGAAAGAACAAAACATGTGATAATGATCAGCAGAGTAAAGTTCATAGACTAAAGTAAGGTCAAGAAGTGTTCTGAAGACAAGCTTAGGTCCAAGTTGTCTTCACTCAAGATATGGAGAGGAGTAAGTTGGAAAGGGAAATAACCTCTTTATAGAGGATCTTAGGAAGATGAAAGAGGAATAAAATCTCTACTTCAGGACCTAAGAAGAAGTAATCTAGAAAATGTGTAGAGCAAGAGTTGCTACCATTACAGTTACAATATGAAATTCATGGGCATATAATAGAATTAGTGAATTGCTATTATATGTCTGCCATCAATAAAATTGTCATACATCTTTTATGGACAAGAGTGTAATGAACTGATATTTCATTTCAAAGAAATGATCTTTGATGGTGATGCCTATGTCTCATCAACTATACTTGATAGTTAAAGAGACAAATGTGTGTGAAACATGTAATTAATGGCATGACAACTCAAACTTGAATTCCTATAGCATAGTCATCTATAGTGCATAAATGAGAATTGCATTTATAGAAATCCATATGATGGTTATCTAGACTCATTTTGGTTATTGAACCAATAGAGACATGCTAATCTCATTCATCATGCAATATGACAAAGGTTCTTCACTAGATGTAGTGGGAGAACGATTATTCTATTAAGGATTATACATATTGATGTATATAGACCTTTTAGAATAAATGCTAAAGGTAATCAATAGTACTTCAATATATTTACTGATGACCTCATCAGATATGGTAGTTTTTATTAAATAAAATACAAACATGAATCTCTTAAAGTGTTCAAGGAGATCATAAATGAAGTACATAACAAACTTGGTATAAGTATTACGTTTTGATATGATCCTTATGGAAATAATTTGAACCAAGAGTTTGAGAAACTTTTGGAAGATCATGATAATGTATCATGATGGACTCCACATGAAACACAATGCTAGTGTATCATGAGAAGTGTATCAAAAAAAAGGAATCACACCTTGATAAGTTAGAATGTGAATACCAGCTAAACTTCAAATTTCCTTTTTGGGCACATCCTTAACACTAAAATAATGTACAATTAGTTCAAAAGACACCATATAAGATATGTAATTGGAAGTGTCTTGATATGTCTTTATAAAGATTAGGATTGAAATCTAAATAAGAAAAATGTTTCTTAAAATATTTTGTCCACAAATCGCATAAATGTTACTTTGTTGAATACTACGTTGATATCCAAATCCAATAACAAAGGTGTTTTGGATGGATGCAATCCTAGAGGAGAACCTAGTTCTAAAGGAATCAGTGTGAGAGAAAGTCGAACTCAAAATGTTCGAGACAAACAAGAAAAACATTGAACTTAAAGAGGTACAATGGGAATAAAGAGAATCACAAAATGTTGTGGAATCTCAAAGTTCCTTAAGTAACACACATAACTCATGATTCTGGTAGAACACGCCTAGAGCTTGAATGATATATGAAATCTTGTGGACAAGAAGGTAGTGAGTTGATTATATGATGAATCAATAGTCTACCTAGAAACTAATGAGAGCTGGAAACTGAGATATGGCTTGAAGCCATGAAATCCAAGATGGACTCCATGTACATCAACAAAGTATGACCTTGGTTGATCCACCTGAAGGGTAAAACCCATAGGGTACTTTTGGGTCTTCCAGAAGAAGACTGACATGGAGGGTAACTTGGTTGCGAAGAGTTTCTAACAAGTTCAAGGTGTTGAACACGATGGAATCTTTTCAACATTTACCAAGGATAAATCCATCAGGATAATGCTTGCTAATGTAGCTTAATGCAAATAATGTCCATGAATTTGCATAGATCAACCTTTGGTTTGAAGTGTGCACCTCACAATTGGGATCTTCTATTTTACAAGATAGTCAAAGAGTTTGACTTGAGTCAAAATAAAGAAGTAATGTGTGAGTACAAGAATTTAGTAGGAGCATATGTATATTCCACATATTGATGGGGAATAACATCCTTATACTGCAAATATTAAAACCTGGAAACAAAGTGCATTCTAAAGTTTTAAAGAAGCATCCAATGTGATAGGAATCAAGATCTATAGAGATAGATCAAGAGGTCTTCTTGACCTAAGAAAGAGAACATACATCGGAAAGATGTTGAAAGGGTTCAACATGATGATACAAAACTTGTCCATGTTCCATGGAGTTAGTCTCTCAAGAGCCAAGTGTCCCAATTCTTATGAAGAATAAGGAACACATGGATAGATGCCATATGCTTTCACAATTGGATCTATCACGTATGAACTCATCTTGTTATCTTGTATGTATTGGACATGACAAGAAAATATGAACTAATTATCTTGTATGTATTGGACATGACAAGAATATATGAACTCATCATCTTGTATGTACTGGACATGACTAAAAGATATGGAATCTAGTTATTTTGTATGTATTGGACATGACGAATGGATATTTGTCAAACTCCAATAAGAGTTACTGGAATACCATGAAGGACATCTTTATGCACTTGTGAAGTACTAAAAGGATTAGTTCTTTAATTATGGTAATAAGGAAGAGTTGGGTGCAAAGAGTTACACTGATGCAAGCTTCTGAAATGACAAAAATTATGTTTGACCTTGGAATAAGAATTGTTAGATGGAAATGTTCCAAACATAAGACAATTGATTAATTCTACAATAATAAGACAAGTACCTTAGTGTTACGAACACTATAAAGGATATTGTATGGATCTAGAAGTTCATATGGATGAACCTACGGGAGGTCTCGACCATTGGTGACTCAGTAGTAATATTGTGACAACAATGGAGCTACTAGTTACACAATGGAATTTCAGATAGCATACAACAGAACTTCCATCTCATACGAGATGTCGTACAATGAGGGGATGTGAAACATACAATATACCGACTTGAAGCAAATGTTGCTCACCCTCTATAAAAATACTTATGCATCAAAAACATGATGGACATGTTAAGATCACTTGGAATATGATTCATGGTGATTGGCTCTAAGTTCAAGTGGGAGTCTGTTGGTATAGTATGCCCACAGCCAATCATATGATGATTGCAATGAGGCATGTGATACTTGATTTGATAGTAATAAAGGCAATTTCTATCTATATGTTTTAACTATTTTGAGATAATAGCATAACATGTTAGATGTCTAGAGAGTGACAATACTCAATAATGTATGTCTTCAAGTACGTGACTTGAACAATGAGATCATACATATGTTAAGAGTATGTACATTTTCACTATCGCCCCAAGTCGGTTGTTATTGTGGAAATAATCATAGACATAAATAACACAAAAGACTAGTGTGTGTTGGTTGATGACAGAATCTCATCAGTCATGATATATGATATCAAAACAAGCGCACATATACATGTTAGAGAATAGTATATCGAACAGACCCACCATAAGAGTGATGCATAGAAACCACACTTGGTTATCATGATCATCTCTTACAACATTGGTGGTGACTGTGGTTTTTATACCTAAAATCACTACACTCATCACATGTGGTTAGGTACAATTTTACACCATCAAACACAGTCCTGAAACATGGGTTGTTATAACGGTGATGATTGGGGGACTTTGTCACATGGGGACTTGACTGTGAGTGATATATATGGAATTTTTCCCTCCTAAGGGAGTGTGATATCCTGGCCACTTGAGGAGTGAGACTGAGAAATGCATGGCCATGCACATGTAAGTCAATATATGATATTGATTTTACATATATCTCAAACAGTCTCCTCTAAATCAAGAAACATGGATTGAATGTTTGTAGAGGATGACAAGTCCATGCCTTGAGTTAAATTTGGATATCAGTGACAAAGGACCTATACATTCACTGTAACACCAATAACATATTGTAGGTTGAAATTTGTTCTCCAACTTTCCTTTTCACTTGGATAGCACTGATGTGCGACTAGGTACCGCTCTTTGCTTGTGAAGTCATAAGTTAGTTGTGGACATTCACTGCCAACGTGAAATGGGACCTATAGGGCCACACACATAGGATTAACCTGGAAGAGGATTTTATCCATGAATGATGTTTAGATTGATTACTAAAGTGTTTAGGTACTCAATTAAACATTCAATCAATAGACGTGACTCAGAATCATCAAGTTCAAGTGTTGAACCAATTGATTAGAGTGTCAGATTGATTGAGAACTGCATTGATTGAATTCTACACAACCTGGACCACCAACCGACCGGTTCACTGGGTGAACTGATCGATTCATGGTCAGTGAGGAGACTGATTCACTTTAGTGAACCGATTGGTTCACATGGACCAAATGAGCATGTGTTGGGCTTCCCAGTTTGTGAGAAATGATCCTCGTTTCACTTGTTCAACTTGATTGAGACAAGAATTAATCTTTGCATTAATTAGAAACGAATAAGAAAAGTCAATTGTAGGCAAGTCTGGGAAGTGAAATGACCAGTTCACTAAGTGAACCGATTGGCTCACCTGCCCAGACTAGTTCATTTATGAACCGATCAGTTCACCTATTGTAGTACAATCATTTCGTAGAAAATCCAGACCCTTCTACTCCCGCACAGACTGGGAACCCTGACCTTGGCCTCTATTATGTATAGAAGGTTACATGGGCTTCTCTACACACACAACTCAAAATATCAGTTGCTCTGCAAAGTTGTTATCCTCTCTGGGTTTGGTAACTGAGAGAGCCCAAGCAAGTTCTACCCATCCATGGAGGAACAATGAGGGAAAGGCAACTGCAGAAAAGTGATTGGTAGTGGGAGAGTGTATTAATGACTAGTACGCTGACAGAGTGGGACGACTCCTTCTAGTCTGTCCATCAGGACAACTAGAGTTACTGGTGGTCTGTGTGGACTATCTATAGAGGAACGAGATTTCTATCGCTCAGGAGGATGACCATCAACCGGAGTCTGGGTCAAGACCAGGAGCTGCACACACGTCGTTGAAGACTAGGTGGTTGAAGACCACACTAGCTGTGAGGTATTGTCACTAAGAAAGTCTCAGGTGTAGGTATATCTCACTAAACCATCTTTCTTATTGAATAGTTGTTGATGCGATTTACTGGTTATGGGTTTGTGGTGAGATAATTTTTTCCCACTGCCTATTTTTTCCCACAAAACCCAACAGTATCTTATGTCAAAATTTCAAAACTAAGGTCAAATTCTCAAAATTGACTGAGGTCATCATAAACCATATAATCTCATTACATAGAACTAAACTTATCCTCTGTTTCATCTGGTGTGCCTATCTCAGAATCAAACATGCATTATACGTTTGGCTTATAATGATCCCTTTTCTAGCCTTGATGTCTCTCACTTTCATGTAGATGCATGTCTACCTTGTACTCTTATTTGTGTGGGAACGCACTTCCTGCTAGGGTACCTACTAGAAGGACCTTAGACTTTTTGGTCACAACACGTCCTTAGGGTTTTATCTTTCTTGTAGATGTTTTCTCCCCTCTTGGGTTGACCCACCCCAGGGTGGGAAACCAACTCCTAAAGTTGCACTTTGGGTTTTCATCTTTTCCTCATTATGTATTCACTTCTTTCCCATGCTTCGTATGTATGTTCAAACCCTACATTTGTATCATGCATGCCTTACTTCATGTACTTGCATGCATGGATGAACTAATTGTATTTTCTCTTTCCTCTTTCGATTCCTTAGGATTAGGATTTAAGGTTCAGGTTAGGAACCATACCCCAACACCTTAGGGTTTGTTATGTACCTTGACCCACTTAGGGGTTTTCCTAAACAAACTCTTGCTCCATTTAAAGGTTACCTTTGTAAGGAAAACCCATGAAATCATTTTCTTTACTTTATCAAATGTTCATTAATTGGGGGAGGATGCCTTAATCCTACTTCTTCTCAAAAAGCCTAACTTAAGTTGAGGAGAGAAGTTCCTTTTGGGGGTTTATGAAGCAAAGAGGATGAGAAGTGGATGAATCGAGATGGGGAGAAACCTTAAAGGTATTTTATTTTGGGGAAAATCTTTTGACTTTGACCAGGAAGGATGCAAGGCTCGGAAGTCCTCATAGGATGACTAATAATGTGGAGGAAACTTTTGCTAGCCCTCGGTTAATGGTCCCTTCTAGAGACCATTGTCTTTAGAAAATGCCATAATACTTCCCTCATATTTCTATAGATTACTTGAAACTATAAACTATTATATATTATTTGAAAAATCTAGCGCCTTGATACCAAATGAAACAACGTCACTTTTTGGAAAACCCCAATTAAGTAACGCCTTAAAGTTGAGAGCCATTATATAAAATTTTCCCAAAGATCAAGATTTTAAACAAATAATAATCAATAGCAAATAATTTCCATTAAACTCAATTCTTGCTTACAAAATGCTCCTCTTACATGAATTTCTTCCATCAAACTATACAAATGAGAACTATATGAGAAGAAGTATCCATGTAATCCTCTTTACAAGATAACTTAAATGTCTTCAAGTAATTTCGCCTATCCATCATATCTTGATATCATCTTATCTAGCATGTACCTAAAATGCTGTGAAATAAAAATATGATCAATATACATGCCATATTGGTATGTGTGGGAAACAAAATATTCACATGTAGGCGTAACAATATAATCAACCACAACAACAAAAATTATTAAAAATTGAACTTACATTTTCTTTCTTACTTCTCAACTAAATCTCTATGAGACACTTCCTCTCTAGAGTATTGTGGGGAACCCTCTCTCTAGGGTTTAGTCCCTGTAGTGGACACATCATACGCAGGCCTTAGCCCAATCACCAATTGCCATAGTGACATTTAATACATATGCCTTTTCCTGAGGTGATCTTCTTTTCTGGGCCAGATCACAGGACACCACAGTGACATTTCTTACATAGGCCTTTTCCCGAGGTGATCTTCTTATCCCGCCCTGATCATTCATCACCATAGTGACATTTCTTACATGCCACATGTATCACTTACATCCATTAGAGATAGTTGAGCAAGTTATTATTATATAATGTGATATCCATAATGACTTCATAGATTGTAGTAATTAAATAAGTAACCAAAGGTTATCTGCAATCAGTACGGAAAATCACATAAGTCGATTAAGGTGAGTAATCATAGGCATAACAACATACCTTTCTCAGAGGAGATCAAAAGTCCAAGATATGAGCAGTTGAGGATAAGCAAGTAATCATCCTAAAATTAGTGCTTAACACCCAAGTATTACTAATTTGCCCAAAATCTATCATTAAAAATGACTTGGGTTCCAAGTTAGGGTTTTGGGGTCAAATTAGGATTTTGTTAGGGTTTTGGCTTCCCAAAACATAATTATCACGTTTAATGCTCTTTATCCAAGAAATCCTAATTTTATTATCATATGTATATATCTTCAAGAAAACCCTATTTTATCAAATTATGAACTACCACTACTACAGAAATGGCTTATAAAGTCACTTTTTAAGGTGTCAGTTGTATACATAAACCGATACCTAAACTCTACAGTGTCGGTTGATAACATAAACTGACATCCAATCTATGAAGGGCGACCAGACACGGGTACCGCTTTTATTAAGTGTCGGTTACTTAATAAAAAAACAGACACCTAAAATTAACCGCCAAAACCAAAATTTCCAACGAAAAAATTAGCTCCAAAATTTGACATATGGCGTCAGTTAATAAATAAAAAAACCGACGACTAAAGGTTAGTCGCGAGACAGAAATTGGTGTCGGTTGTCTTTTAGTTAAAAACCGACGACTATAATCTAGTATTGGTGTCGGTTTTTGATAAGAATCGACACTGTTGTTTTAGTTGTCGGTTTTTTTGAATAACCGACGCCTATGGTCAACTTAATAGCACCAGCGCGAGTGACTCTTACCCTTTCTCTGTTTCATTCCCGATTCTTCAGTTAGGTCCGGCAATTTCTTGCTCGTCGCCGCTCGGTGCTGCCGCCGGTCGTTGTTGCTGTCCTCTCGTCGCCACTCGGTGCTGCCGTCGGTCGTTGTCTGTCCTCTCGTCACCGCCACCAGTAGAAGCAGCTACGGTGCTCTCCTCGTCACCACCGCCCCCGCCAGTAGAAGCAGCTTTTCTCCTCCGCCAGCTTCCTACAAGGTAACCCACAAAAGCTTCACCGCCTTTTCTCCTCCACCTTGCTTTTCTCTGCCGCTGCCGACCTGGAACTCACCCAGGCGGTGCCTAAGCAGGTGCCAGGGCACGCCTAGGGTCCCAAGCCCAGGTGCCCTGCCTAGCTAGGCCTCTGGACAGATGCTTGGGCGGCGCCAGGGCACGTCTAGGCTGCTGTTGGGGTTTGGATTCATCTACTGGATGCCCAAAACATGCACTGATTTCACCAAGTCACCCCAAAAGCCATGAAAAATATTCTGATTGTGTTTATTTATGTATTGATTTCACCAAGCTAGTGGAATTTTTTTTAAATTTATTTACTGATTGTGTTTATTTAATTATGTATTGATACATATGTGCTATACCAATCTGATAGTCCATGATAGAACAAAGCATAATGATGTTGACTGCAACTTTGTGCGTCATGCTATTCTGAATTAAGTGTATATTTACTTCATAATTGAATGTTTAAGTAAGTTATAAATATCTTGATGATGAACTGTAATGCACACATGTGACATGCTTGGAATGTAAATGATGAACTGTAATGCACACATGTTTAACTTGTTTCATTGTTGAGTATATTGAGAATCCTAATCACCCTTCTTGCTTAATGATGAACTGTAATGCACACATGTGACATGCTTGGAATGTAAATGATGAACTTTTCCATAAATTGCCAATCATGCTTTTAAAGACATCAAAAATACTGAAAATTTAATATGTTGTTCAAAACTGAGTATCAAACCATCACTTAAAATTTGAGCTTAATTTATAATGTGAATTACTTTACAATGTGAATGTGAACTTTACAATGTGAGCTTTACAATTTCAATTACTTTACAATGTGAACTTTACAATTTGAATGTGAATTTGCATATGGCTGACCATTCTCCTAATGACTGTGCTGATGATTACCGTGAGGGTGAGGACATCAATGCACCGCCTCACAATGTAAGTTTTAAAAATATATCATATATTTATATCTATATGTCCATTTATAGTTATATCTTGTAAATGTGTTTATTTTGTCAAATTTTAGGTTGATGATGCACAGGTACCATCTGAAGCACTTGAGGCACTTGATTAACAGCACCAAAAAGTTTACAAGAGAAGGGGCATCACTATGATGAAGAAGTTAATTGCGCAAAAGGGCAATGGACCCAAACTTGTTGTGGATTTTGATAATGCAGGAAATGCATCTGGTATGAATCGCAATTCATTTGTTTCATATCTTGGGTTTGTTACTCGTAGCCATTGCGGTTGTCGCTTAGATTCTTGGCATAACATTTCTAAGGAGAAGAAAGACTTAATATGGAGGGATTTATGCGTGAGTTATTATTAATTTGCAATTCTATTTTGTAGATTACTAAATTTTTGGATACTAGTTAATAGCAATTCTATTTTGCAGAGAATATTTGAATTGGATGAAAAGTTGCATCGTAAATGCGTGATGCAACGCTGTGGGAGAGTCCTAAGGAACTATAGGACAAATCTCACCTGAGAATACATAAAAGAAGTTGACAAGAGGAAGAAGACAGCCACTGAACAGTGGAAATTCCTGGACAAAGAAGAATGGGACGCGTTTGTCGCTTCAAGACAAACTGATGAATTCAAGGTATTAGGCATCAGTCTCAATCTCATTAATTAATATATGTTGTATTCACCTATTCAAGATTAACATTTAGTGTTACTAACCAAATCATTAATGTGCATACTAACTAGGCCCTCAATGAGGCACAAAGATCAAGGCGTGCACTAAATGTGCATGCCCACACAATGGGTCCAAAGGGGTATGCAGGCATTTTCCAAAGACTACAGTCTGAGGCTACTGCTCAGTCTGCTGCTACTCAAGAGTCCTCTACCATAGGTAGCACACCTCTTCCTCGCCATGATGTCTGGATAGATGGGAGGCAAAATAAGAAGGGAGAAATAACGAAGGCCGCAACTGCTGAGGCGGCTACAAAAATGGTAAAATACAACTCTTACAACAATCATTCAAATATTGATTGTTTGTGATGTTTACTTAATTACAAATTTTTGTTTTGGCGATTAGCGGGAGCTGCACGAGCTGAGGAAACAAGGCAAGTTCATCCCTGAGGGAACAAGGGATGAATTGACAGTTGCTCTGGGTAACCCAGAGCATCCTGGACGTGTTAGGGCTGCAGGCGCTGGTGTGGGCATCAAAGCTTTTTTTGGGCCATCCCAGCACAAACATGTCCCAAAAGCGGGACTTTCACAAGAAGAGGCAACATATTCTTTCTTTATAATGTTACTGTAAAAGAGAATTCAATAATTAGAATTTGACATTTCTTTTATTCATGTATAGGTAGATAAGCTATTTGATAGGAAACTCGAAGAAAAACTCGAAGAAGCAACGAAAAAGTGGCAGGCATCTCAGACTGCCACTTACCAGACAATACCTACTGTAGGCTCTACTCCTACTCCTACTGCAGAGGTTGGGAGTAATCATGTAGAACCACCACCTAGCACATCCGATGTAAGTATTTTTATGACATGGTAACTAGTTTTTTAATTCAAGATGATATGTATATATGAAATTGTAGTCGTTTCAAAAAAAGATGATATGTATATATGTATATAACATTCTTTACACAAAAATTTGTAGGGGTTGAAGTGATGTCGTCTAAAAAGTAATGAATATGTCGTTGCAGAGGCGTCGGCTTACCCATCCCTACCCGGGGAACAGTTTCACGGGTCTCCATTACCAGCTGGTTGGTTTCGTGTGAGCCCGATACATATATTGCAAGGATGGGCGGATCTTCCATTGCCATATGCCCACCCAAATTGTGAAACGCTTGGTGAGGCAGAAGGCGGAGTGATATTGTGGCGAAAAGCGGATGTCCTCTTTATTGAAACTGTATGATAAATTTACATTATGTTAAATTGTTAGTGTGTGTATATGATGTCAGTTGATCTAAAATTATATATATATATACAGGTTAAAAAGAAGACACCCACAACATCTAGGCCTCCACTTCCACCTCCTACATTACCTAGTTGGGTTCCACAGGACCTACCTGTCCCGTTAGGTCCTAACTGTAGGGGTATGGCAATATGGTTAGGCGAACATGATATAAACTGCCCTATAACTGTTTCTTCCGATTCAGATTCTACATGTCAGTCATACGAAACCAAACTATTTATACAAGATATTTTGGAGTTGTTTGGAAATGATTGGCTAAATACATCTGTGATAGAGCTATGGATAAGGTGAGATCTTCTTTATACATCCATATACCTCGTGTATGATCTGGTGATCTGGTTTCTTATTTATTAATGCATGTGTAATTAATACATATTTTGCAGCTACTTAGACAAGAAATGTGTAGATTTTGGATTCGAACATGTAGGGTTTTTGATTCCATCTTTGATTAGTCTAGTAGTTAAAGACCCTACGTCAGTTCAACAATACTGCTGTGAGGCTTTTACAAATTTTTCTGTAAATAAGAAGATGGTGATAATGGCTCCATTCAATGTAGAGTAAGTTTACTTTGCTTATTATAATTTGGACTTAAGAAAATTACATTTTTATTGTGGATTTTGAGTTATTAATTTTTAACTTTTTTACCTTTAGTGGTAAGCATTGGGAGTTATTGGTTATTGTCCCCGAGACGTTCACTGTCTATTATCTAGATCCTAAGGGGAGTAAATTGAATACAAGATTTGGACACATAATGTAAATGGCATTATTCCGATGAGAAATATTTCATTTTCATATCCGTTAACATATGTTATTACATTACTATTTAATTGCAATGTTCTGTGTTACATTAACATGTAGGGGTTTTGATGAGTTCAAAAAGGCTGGAGGAAAGGTCCCCACGAAAAAGAACCAGCCAATAATTTGGAAGAACGTGAAAGTAAGTTCCCGACTGCAATATATGTATATATTATTTATGTGAACAATGCTTAATTAGTTGTATTTTTTAATATTTTGTATGTTTGAATTTATAGTATGCTACACAAGACAACGGATGGGCATGTGGATACTATGTCATGCGATATATGCACATGATTATCAAACATGGCGCACTGGATATCGAGTGTATTGCTCAGGTATTATATAGTCTCATTAGATAATATGATCGAAATATATCAATCTTATTTATAGATCAGTAATTATATATACATCATTCTCTTTATAGGTGTTTAAAACTGACCCCATTATAGGAGAGGACTTACCAGATGTACATGCTCCCTATACGATGGGAGAATTAAATGAAGTAAGAGAAGAATGGGCAACAGCCATACAAATAGTGGGGGTTTTAACATATAATTGGGATCCTGATAGCGAATAATGACTAAAGAATGATATTTTGTAAATGAATTTCTGAATTATAATATATGTGTGAATGTTTCTATATGTCTGGATGTTTCTACATGTGTCTGAGTGAAAATGAATGAAAGTGTTGGTTGCTATATGAATGTTTCTACATGTGTGAATGTGAATGAATGGAACTACAGATTGTTAGCTACATGAATGTTTCTAAATGTGTGAAAATAAAATGGAACTGCAGGTTGTATTGCTAAATGCATGTGTCAATATATATTTTTGTTGTTAATTTTGCAGGTTTGTGGCCTGTTGTTGGCTGATATCAATGGATGTCGTAAAACCTGCAGTTCATAACTGAACTGCAGGTTTCTCATACTGCGACCAGCCACAGCAGGTCTGCAGACTGACAAAAAAAAACAATAGGCGACGGTTATTTGTATAAAACCGACACACAAAGTTATAGTGTCAGTTTTATATAAATAACCGGCGTCTATTTCCTGTGGCGCGAAGAGATATGGCGTCGGTTTCTTACTTATAACTGACACTGATAGTGCCCAAGATGGCACCCTTTCTTTGGCGCGAAGGTGTATGGTGTCGGTTTCTTATCTAATATCGATGCATATAGTCCCCTGATGGCGCGTTTTCGGTGGCGCGTGAAGAGTTTGGGCGTCGGTTTTGGAACCGACGCGTAATGGGTGAGCTTTTAGTGTCGCCCACATAGGTGTCGCTTAGAAACTGACACTAAAGACCTTAAATAACCGACACTAAAGGTAGGTTCTGTAGTAGTGTACTAATCTCAAATTAGATCCAAGATAACCTTTTTATCCAAAAAGATCAGTCTTTGAACATTAGGAGCAATTAAACATATTAAGATCATGAAAATCCTAGAAATTAGGGTTTTTACATATTAAACACATTAAAGTTAGCAACTTTAGACACTTTCAGAATTAGATACAGATCTAGGTCTTGAAACTATTTTATTCATGTTCCACTCATTTTTCTAATCAATTTGGTTTATTTATTTGCTATTATCAGATCTACCAATAAATAACTATGATTTTATAAGAAAATCACCTTTTATCCAATAAAGTGTTGCCATGTCAACATTCGATCTGTCATCCCTTTTTTCATGCATCCATGGCTCTCTAAATGGTATCCAACCACATATGTGCTTTCTCCACACAGGCAGGGTGTCGATACGTGGCAAAATTATTCTTTTTCCTTCCCCCCCCCCTTGGGCTTGGGCCTCGCGTGCCTTGGGAGTAGGAAGGTAAACTCACCTATCATCTTCTTCAACCTTGTGAGCCACCTCTGTCGCAAAGCAATGCCTAGTCATGGTCAACTCTAGTGTTGACTCTTGGCCTCATAGCTCTTGAGAGGTAGACTAAGGTCCTCACTCCTTTGCCGTGACCCACCAGACTCATCTGTGGTTGCCAATTTCTCCACAACAACTCAGAGTTGGGTAGATGACAAAGGGGAAACCCTGGTGATATGTAGAGCAGAAATAGAGAGATAAAGCAGGGTTTGTGGGGAAACTGAAGGTAGAGGAAGAAGTCTAGAGTGTAATGGAAACTCACATAGAGGTTCGGGGTATCACTGAAGCATTTATCCCCTTATATACATATGTGATAGTAAGTCGGACATTAACCGAGTCTGACTCCAGGGAGAAATTGGGGAAAGTCATGATTCTTTGTTAAAGTGAGGTAAGTTAGGGATTAAATGGTTCCTAATTACTTTATAATTCCAAAGAAGAAGGTTTCCGATCATATTGTGTGTGAGAGAGGGAGGGAAAGAAGTCAGGAATCAACAAATATTGTTGCCTTGTTTCCCTTTTGGTTGGAGGTAGAAGACATAAGTAGGATTGTTGGATCATGATCAGGTGGTCACAGATTCATGCAACATGTACAAGGGTTGGGCCCTAGTTTCCTTCTCTGAAATAAATCTGACATATTTCCTTCATTTGATTAAACCTTCTCACTTTTAAGAAACTTATTAACTTTGTAACTCTCTCCTCCTTTATTTAATTGCTCCCAAATTTAAAAGGAGAGCTTCTAAAGATTAAAACTCAATGTGGGCTAGATTTTGGTGCCAAAAGGATATTTCTAGATGCCCCTTTTCTCTCCCTAAAAAAGGCACATAATTCATTTATTTCAAGTAGATCCCTCTATAGTTACAAATTTCTCTAGGCCACCAGAAACATCTTTTTTCTATAAAACTTGGAGGGAAACTCACTAAAGGTTTTTCCAACCTTAACCAATTTTGTGGGATTTATTGGAACAATTTAAATAGTCAAAACTTGCTCTTTTATCATATCCTTAAAGTGGTTACTATTATTACATGGGAATTCCGTTTTCTTCCAAATTTTAAAGGAAAGTCTTTAATACTTTTACCTAGGTGTGGGAAAGACCTGAGACTAGAGTACAAAACTTAAAGACACTTTTGTTTGTATCCAAGTCTCCCCTATATATTCTTTTTGGAAGGCATCAAGTTAATTCTTTTGGACATATTTATTATTTTGGTTACCTTTTCTCATTAAAAATAATGTGGAAATGAAACCAATCCATTAGTTTCCTTTGACACCACTTCTCTAGAAAATTATACATAATCCTATGTGTATAATACTAATTATTGATTAACTTTGATAAATCTCTTAATATTGGATTTTCTTTCTTCTTTTTTCCCTATATTCATTAGTGGATAATTGAAACCATTAAAAGCCACAAAAACTATTGCAAAGGAAGATTTGCAAATTAAACCATACCTTTAAAACAAAGCACATAATTTCTCTAACATGTCTTGATTATTCAAATATTTGCATTTTAAATATGTAAATACATGTGAAAAATCAGGTTATAAGAGACACCCTCTAAAAGCTTGGGGTGGTCAATCCCTCATATCCTCATTCTTCCTACCACCACATGCCTTAGTCACACAAAGGCCAAAAGAGAATAAAAAGAATGCAAAAAGAAAATAAAAAGATGCTCATATGTGATACCATCTAAGAAAATAAAAGAAGGGTTTTCAATGTAGTACCCCAACCTCCTATAACCCTTTATTCGAATTCCATTCTTACTAGGAGGGGGTTAACCATGTCCCTTCATTATTCAACATAGCCAAGTGGGTAATTCAGTGTGGATTGAATATTTTTGGGGATAAATAATGCAAATGAAAACCACACTCCTAAATACTTAAGTCAAACTTGCAAAATGAAACATTTTTCCCTAAGCCTTGTGAGTGCCATGTCACTTCCATGAGTTGTAAATGCACTCAATTAGATGGGTGTTTGACTATACAAGTTCAATTAATTCATGGCTTGAGAACAAATAAAGCAGAAAGCACATAGACTCTCCATATATATATGCACATATACATATTTGTGTGTGTCTCTATACATACATACATACATACATACATACATATATATATATATGATATTATATATATAGCCATTCATTCACTACCCATGTGGGTAAGTAAGGTTAGTTACCCATGCATCTATTTTGTAATAGTAAGGCACATATTTGTAATGAGACATCCAAAATTTTAATGATATGATCAAAATTGCAACAGAAAGACTCGTTTTGTAATACAACATAAATTATCATAAATATCATCTTTCACTATATGTATAGGGACAAAAAAAATTTCACGATGTATTTACAAAATGAGTCTTTCTATTACAATTTGGTCATCTCATTATATTTATGTACCTTCTTATCACAAAACAAATCCACAGATAACAGAAGTTAGCTACATGCTTGGACAGTGAATATATACCCTATATAAAGTTTTTGTGTGTGCATATACCTATATATTTATATATATGTATATATATACATATACACATATATAATTATATCTATGTGTGTGCATTTATATGTAAATAAGATTGAATTGAAGAAATACTCAGTTGGAACAAACTTGACAACAAATATGTTTTAAACATGGGGTGGAGATGGATCTGTATTTTTAGTATCCATCTTGTCTTATATTTCTCCTTATTCACACAAACATGTTTAGTATGCATATTATTTCTCAATAGTTCTATGTTTATGACAAATGCACTTATGGATGTTATTTCATGCTTTTATAGGTACTTTGGCCCTAATTAATGGAAGGGGGAGAAGGAGGATGATCTTAGGACTTCCCCAACCATGAAGGATCCTAAAGTGATCCTAAAAGATACCCCAAGCAACCCAAAGTGACCAAGGATCAAATTGAATCATAGAACACCATAGATGGACACTTAGAATACTCAACTACAGTCGAAGATGTCGCACCCAGTTGGTAAAAGTACTGATGTACGAATGAGAGGTTGCAGGGTTGGAACCCCCTGGCCATAGGATGGATGAATGGCCACTTATTTTATTAAAAAAAAATCAATTACATACCAAATACCTTGAAACAGACATGATATTTCTATGTGACCATGATATAAGCCCTAAAAATCTAGTGAAATCACAGGTTATCCAAGGACCAGCAAATTGACAACACCACAGTTGTGCCAACTAGAATGGTCATGGCAAGACAGACTCGCCATGACCATTCCATCTAAAATGGTCGTAGTGGCATCCCCACTAAGGCAACTATTGCAAGGGAAATGGCATGCTTCTACCTCATTCGCCACGATTATTCACCTGCCATATTCATGCTACCTTCAGGAGACCACAACCATGGTGTCCACGACTGTGTCACCTACATTCCAAAATTCCAATTCAACCTGATCTTCTCAGCTCCACCACCACAGTTTTTCTCTACCACCACAGACATTCCTAAATCTACTCACCGTGGCCATGTTACCCACCTAACTCTAATGCTTCCAACTCTATTTTTGCCACTTTCCACCCATTTTTAAGCGTGGAACCCCTAGGCCACGATGTATACACTAGTGGTGGATGGGAGCCAAAAAGTTAGTTGTTGTAAGCCACAAAAACCACCACCCACTCCTTTCTCCCTCATTTAGTCCATTTCCTTCCATATTACACCCCCAAGACCCTATTTTTCTAAGGTTTTAACCATACCCACCCACACTTTCCATGCCATTTCACCCTATTGGAGGAGGAGATTATGTTTGGAGCAATTGTAGGTGAATACTGGAGATTATCTACCCATGTTCATGTAGTTTCTATCTTGTTTTCCCTCTTCATTTGTTATTTGTTTGATCATGAGTAGATAAGCCCCCTTGTGGGATATTTGGGGGCAAAAGTGTGTAACTATATACCATGTTGAGAAATTTATATGCATTATACTCTGAATTTGTTATCTATTACTATGTTATTGCTTGTTCTCCTTCTTTATATCTTGATATGGTTGTTTGGGCTTTGGAATTACCTAAGGCATCTAGAAAGGAGTGATTTTAAACCTAATCTTAGCATAACTCAAACTCTGACTTGCTGGCACACTTAGCATAACTCAAACTCTGACTTGCTGGCACACTTAGCATAAATCAAACCCCGACTTCAAATCCTTTAAACCTAATCTTTTCTCTACAAACCCAAAGAAGCAATCCATCTCTAGGTACCATCCACTCCCTGAGGATGTTGGCCCGTACTTTCCACTCTCGATACTATGTCTCAAGCATGCACATTTTTTAATATTATATTAAGAGTGCTCCATCATTCAATTATTTTCTTATATCAGTGTACCACAAGATGCAATAATTCACACGTTAATATCTACCTACATGAACACAAAAGCAAGGAAATAATATATATAAGCACACATGAATTAATCAATACTACTATGCAAATGCACATGGTGACATGGCATGGAATAAAATGCAAAATTTTCAAAATAACAAACAATATATTCTGAAAAATAAACAACATAATATGTGAATGGAGGAGTGCAAACAGATAATAAAAAGGATACACTACTACATAAATGGCTTATAAAGTCACTTTTCAAGGTGTCGGTTGTATAAATAAACCGACACCTAAACTCTACAGTGTCGGTTAATAACATAAACCGACATCCAATCTATGAAGGGCGACCAGACACGGGTACCGCTTTTATTAAGTGTTGGTTAGTTAATAAAAAACTGACACCTAAAATTAGCCGCCAAATCCAAAGTTTCCAGCGAAAAAAATTACCTCCAAAATTTGACATATGGCGTCGGTTGATAAATAAAAAACTGACTAAAGGTATTCGCGAGACAGAATTTGGGCATATTTTGGTCGTCGGTTTTACTACAACTACCGATGCTAATGAGTTTTCCCGCGCTGTCCGTGGGAAATTGTTCACACCCTTTAGGCGTCGGTTTTAAGTGGAAACTGACGACTATGGTCATAAATCGAGAACGATTTTTTTAATCGGCATATGAATATAGACGTCGGTTGTTTTGTAGTTAAAACCCGACGACTATAATCAAGTATTAGTGTCGGTTTTTGTTCAGAACTGACACTGTTAGTTTTAGTTGTCAGTTTCTTTGAATAACCGACGCCTATGGTACAGTTAATAGCCCCGCAAACATAACTTTTCCCCATTGTCTCTGTTTCATTGCGACGTGCGCTAGGTCTGGCAATTGCTCCTCCGATTGCTCCCCGCCGTCTCCGCCGTCGTTGCCGGTTGGCTCCCCCGCGCCACCGTTCGTCTCCTCACGCGCCGCTCGCCACCGTCACCGTCGCCGCCGGTTGGCTGGTCTCCTCTCCTCGCCGCCCTTTCTGCCGCTCCGTCGAGCCGAAGTTCTCCTCTCCTCGCCGTCGGCGCTGCCAGCTTCACCTCCAGCTGCTCTCCTCTGCTCCGGCGCTGCCAGCTTCACCTCGTTTCCCTCAAGGTACGCCGGCTTCTTCCTCCTTCCTTCCTCCGCCTAGGCTAGGTCAAGCCCTGCAGGTGCCCTGGAGCAAAATCATCAGGTGCCCTGCTGGGCTTTTTTTATTTTTTTTAAGTTATTTACTTATTTGTAACTTGATAAGTGTTGAAACAGTCAATAACTATATTTTGTTACGTGATTTATGATTGTATACGTGTGCTAGATAGCAACAGACCTGGTCTTGAGGATCTATAAATACATTCTTACATTCTATAAACTGTGTAATCTTACATTCTATAAATACAGATATAACACAACATTGCTGTGTGTGCTTGACAGCCCAAATTACTTCTCGTTATTCTTCTTTTAATAAGTAAATCATATCCATTGATGTTGAAGTAAGTTAGGAAGCCAGTTTGTTGACAGTGATATCTGATTATCCATCTTATATTTTAATGTGATAGGGTGATCAATATTATAGATAAAAAAATGATTACGTCTTTGTTAGAAAAACCTTGGATAAGACTCCTATGGACATTCCATACTAATGACTAGTTTAACTATGAAATTGGTAACTTGTTTCATTGTTGAGTATATTGAGAATCCTAATCACCCTTCTTGCTTGATGATGAACTGTAATGCACAAATGTGACATGCTTGGAATGTAAATGATGAACTTTTCCCTAAATTGCCAATCATGCTTTTAAAGACATCAATAATCACCCTAACTTGAAGAACTAGGATTTTAGGTATAAGAATGACAACACATTATTTGTTGGCCTAGAAACCCGTCCAAGATTTACTCATTAGGAGTAAATCTTGGATAGTCCCAAGTTTGGGACTGTTCTTGAACACCTAATCTCGCTTAGGATGTAAGTGTATAATGTGTATTGGGTTTTCAAGAAAATTTCGGTAGCATTTCCCCGTTTGTTCTCTAAGTACATATGTACTTGGAGAACGGAGGGGAAATGCTTCCGAAATTTTCTTAAAAACCCAATACACATTATACACTTACTAGTGAGATTAGATGTTTAAGAATAGATAGGTGGTACACATGTATTATATATAATAATGACATCACATGTATTTGTTAACCCTAGACCCTAATCTTGTTGTAATATATACTTGTTTTCTCTTTGATCATAGAATGGATAGATCATGGATGTCCATTCGCAATCACTGCACCCCAGAGTTTATTTCTGGTCTTGACCAGTTTATTAGATTTGCCGAGGAACATAGGAAATAACCTGGAGATAGGTTCTATTGTCCATGTAGGCATTGCGGTAACAGCTTGAAAGTCAACACTGGTGACGAAATCAAAAGTCATGTCATGTGCAACGGGATTATACAAGGCTATACAGAATGAAACTGGCATGGAGATATTTCAAACCCGAAACCAGTGGATGTCGATAGCAGTGCTTGTGTGGAAGAAGAAATTGCCTACGATGAAGTAGATGTGAATGAACCAGTTCCAGTAGACATCGTTGATGCGATGCTGGATAGTTGTGGGGTAGAGCACACCGATCCACCTCCCATTTTTAGAAACATTGTGCATGATGCTGAGATACCATTATACACAGGTTGTACTAAGTTTACGAAGCTTAGCGATGTGTTGAGATTGTATAAGCTGAAAGCTAACAATAGATGGAGTGACAAAAGCTTCACGTCATTGTTGTCTTTGTTGAAAGAAATGCTTCCTGAAGGAAACGAGCTGCCAATCTCAACATACCAGATAAAGAAATTGTTGTGCCCAATGGGAATGGATGCCAAGAAGATACACGCATGCCCGAATGATTGTGTATCATTTCAAAAGGACTATGCGGATTTGAAAGATTGTCCAAAATGTGGTGCGTCACGGTATAAATTGACGACTTCGGGGGAGTCCAAAATTGGTTCTCCTGCCAAGGTGATGTGGTATCTACCTATAATATCACGGTTTCAACGCTTGTTTGCCAATCCGATAGATGCGAAGAATTTGAGGTGGCATGCAGATGTTAAGAAAAATAATGATGGGATCCTACGACATGCGTCTGATTCCCCACAGTGGAAGAAGATTGATCTATTGTACCCTGAATTTGGTGAAGAAGTCAGGAATCTAAGACTTGGGCTTTGTACAGACGGGATGAATCCGTACGGGACATTGAGCAGCCAACATAGCACTTGGCCAGTCATGCTTGTTATATACAATCTTCCTCCCTGGCTGTGTATGAAAAATAAGTACGTAATGTTGTCGTTGTTGATATCAGGCCCTAAACAACCTGGAAATGACATCGATGTTTATCTTGAACCTCTGATTGATGACTTAAAGAAACTCTGGGGTGAAGGTGTGATGACCTATGATGCTTCACGAAGAGAGACATTTCGTTTGGATGCTATGTTGTTTTGCACTATTAATGACTTTCCAACATATGGGAATTTGTCTGGATATAGTGTCAAAGGAGCTAAAGTGTGTCCTATATGTGAAGAGAACACTGATTCAACAAGACTAAAACATGGCGGTAAGACTGAATATCTCAGTCATCGAAGGTTTCTTCCAAAATTCCATTTGTATCATAGGAAGCGCAAAGCATTTAATGGATTGAATGAGGAACGGAGTGCACCTAAACCTATACCAGGGGAGGTTGTTTATGAAAGAGTAAAAGACTTTGTCAATGAATTTGGTAAGAGATCACGATGTACTATGGCCACACGGAGTGACAATTCTTCATTCAAGAAGAAGTCAATATTTTGGGATCTTCCTTATTGGAGTTCTTTGACAGTCAGGCATTGTATCGATGTAATGCACGTTGAGAAAAATGTCTGTGATAGCATCATTGGTACTCTGTTAAATATACCAGGTAAGACTAAAGATGGGATAAAATCCAGACTGGACCTACGTGAAATGGGAATAAGGTCAGAATTAACAGAATTACGTGAAATGGGTAATAAAAGAGCATACTTACCTCCCGCTTGTTACATGTTGTCTAGAAAGGAGAAGAAAGCTTTTTGTGAATGCTTGGTAAATGTTAAGGTGCCACATGGTTACTTATCCAACATCCGTAGATTGGTATCAATGAAAGATCTGAAGTTGATAGGTCTTAAATCTCATGATTGTCACACTCTAATGCAACAAATATTGCATGTGGCAATTCGATCTAATTACCGAAGCATGTAAGGTTTGCAATCACCAGACTTTGTTTCTTTTCAACAGTCTATGCAGCAAAGTTATTGACCCTGATACTCTCGATAATTTGCAAAGAGAAGTGGTTGTTACCCTATGTCAGCTTGAGATGTATTTCCCTCCTTCGTTCTTTGATATCATGGTACATCTTGTTGTCCACTTGACTAGGGAAGTGAAAATGTTGGGACCAATTTTCTTGCATTGGATGTATCCCTTTGAACGATACATGAGCATTTTTAAAGGTGATGTTCGAAACCGTTATCGGCCTGAAGGGAGTATTATTTAAGGTTATGTGGCGAGAGAGGTTATGGATTTTCGCAATGACTTTCTCAGTGGTAATGACACTCCTGATAATGACAAGAATATTGACGAGCAATTTGGCAAAGGAATTTTGGGATCACGTGTGAAAGTAATCAACCGTGAGCAGTTGGAACAAGGTCACTTGTATATTTTACACAACATGGACGAAGGGAACGTTTATATCGAGGAACATACCAATTTCATCAAAAGACAATATCCTCGAGCCAATACAATGTGGCTTGCTAGAGAGAATAACAAGACATTTATTGAGTGGTTTGAAGATAAAGTCTTACATCAACTATCTCAAACACCAGATGATATTACTGAAACTATCAAATGCCTCGCCTTTAAACCAAAATTGACTGTTATGTATTATGAAAGGTATGACATTAATGGATTCACATATTACACAAAGTGCCAAGATGATAAGAGTGTCGTCCAAAACAGTGGGGTCACCCTTCAAGCATCGACTATGTTTTTTGCAAGTGCAAAGGATAAGAGTCCACGTGAAGCTAAAATGTCATATTACGGTGTCATTGAAGACATGTGGGAGTTTGACCACATAGATTTCAGAATTCCTCTCTTCAAATGTAATTGGGTTGATAACACCAAAGGAGTTATAGTGGATGAATTGGGTTTCACTTTAGTGAACTTTGAAAAGATTGGCGAGAAGGGTGAACCATTCATATTGGCATCACAGGCGAAACAAGTATTTTATATCGATGATCCTGCAAATGATAAATGGTCGATTGTTCTTAATATGTTGTTCAAAACTGAGTATCAAACCATCACTTAAAATTTGAGCTTAATTTATAATGTGAATTACTTTACAATGTGAATGTGAACTTTACAATGTGAGCTTTACAATTTGAATTACTTTACAATGTGAATGTGAACTTTACAATGTGAGCTTTACAATTTGAATTACTTTACAATGTGAATGTGAATGTGAATTTTCAGATGGCTGAGCATTCTCCTGATGACTGTGCTGATGATTACCGTGAGGGTGAGGACATCAATGCGCTGCCTCACAATGTAAGTTTTAAAAATATATCATATATTTATATCTGTATGTCCATTTATAGTTATATCTTGTAAATGTGTTTATTTTGTCAAATTTTAGGTTGATGATGCACAGGTACCATCTGAAGCACTTGAGGCACTTGATCAGCATCACCAAAAAGTTGACAAGAGAAGGGGCATCACTATGATGAAGAAGTTAATAGAGAAAAAGGGCAATGGACCCAAACTTGTTGTGGATTTTGATAATGCAGGAAATGCATCTGGTGTGAATCGCAATTCATTTGTTTCATATCTTGGGTATGTTACTCGTAGTCATTGCGGTTGTAAGATAGATTCTTGGCATAAAGTTTCTAAGGAGAAGAAAGACTTCATATGGAGGGATTTATGTGTGAGTTATTATTAATTTGTAATTCTATTTTGTAGATTACTAATTTTTTGGATACTAGTTAATAGCAATTCTATTTTGTAGAGTATATTTGAATTGGATGAAAAGCTGCATCATAAATGTGTGATGCAACACTATGGGAGAGTCCTAAGGAACTATAGGACAAATCTCACCCGCGAATACATAAAAGAAGCTGACAAGAGGAAGAAGACAACCACTGAACAGTGGAACTTCCTAGACAAAGAAGAATGGGACACGTTTGTTGCTTCAAGACAAACTGATGAATTCAAGGTATTAGGCGTCAGTCTCAATCTCATTAATTAATATATGTTGTATTCACCTATTCAAGATTAACATTTAGTGTTACTAACCAAATCATTAATGTGCATACTAACTAGGCCCTCAGTGAGGCACAAAAATCAAGGCGTGCACTGAATGTGCATGACCGCACAATGGGTCCAAAGGGGTATGCAGGCATTCGCCAAAGACTACAGTCTGAGGCTACTGCTCAGTCTGTTGCTACTCAGGAGTCCTCAACTATAGGTAGCACACCTCTACCTCGCCATGATGTTTGGATAGCTGGGAGGCAAAATAAGAAGGGAGAAATAACGAAGGCCGCAACTACTGAGGCGGCTGCGAAAATGCCAAAGACTACAGTCTGAGGCTACTGCTCAGTCTGTTGCTACTCAGGAGTCCTCAACTATAGGTAGCACACCTCTACCTCGCCATGATGTTTGGATAGATGGGAGGCAAAATAAGAAGGGAGAAATAACGAAGGCCGCAACTGCTGAGGCGGCTGCAAAAATGGTAAAATACAACTCTTACAGCAATCGTTCGAATATTGATTATTTGTGTTGTTTACTTAATTACAAATTTTTGTTTTGGCGATTAGTGGGAGCTGCACGAGCTGAGGAAATAAGGCAAGTTCATCCCTGAGGGAACAAGGGATGAATTGACAGTTGCTATGGGTAACCCAGAGCATCCTGGACGTGTTAGGGCTGCAGGCGCTGGTGTGGGCATCAAAGCTTTTTTTGGGCCATCCCAGCGCAAACATGTCCCAAAAGTGGGACTTTCACAAGAAGAGGTAACATATTCTTTCTTTATAATGTTACTGTAAAAGAGAATTCAATAATTAGAATTTGACGTTTCTTTTATCCATGTATAGGTAGATAAGCTATTTGATAGGAAACTCAAAGAAGCAATGAAAAAGTGGCAGGCATCTCAGACTGCCACTTACCAGACAATACCTACTACAGGCTCTACTCCTACTCCTACTGCAGAGGTTGGGAGTAATCATGTAGAACCACCACCTAGCACATCCACTGTAAGTATTTTTATGACATAGTAACTAGTTTTTTAATTCAAGATGATATGTTTTCAAGATGATATGTATATATGAAATTGTAGTCGTTTCAAAAAAAGATGATATGTATATATGTATATAACATTCTTTACACAAAAATTTGTAGGGGTTGAAGCCATGCCGTCTAAAAAGTAATGAATATGTCGTTGCAGAGGCGTCGGCTTACCCATCCCTACCAGGGGAAATGTTTCACGGGTCTCCATTACCAGCTGGTTGGATTCGTGTGATCCCGGTACATATATTCCAAGGATGGGTGGATCTTCCATTGCCATATACCCACCCAGATTGTAAAGCTTGGTGAGGCAGAAGGCGGAGTGATATTGTGGCGAAAAGCAGATGTCCTCTTTACTGAAAATTGTATTATAAATTTACATTACATCAAATTGTTAGTGTGTGTATATGATGTCAGTTGATCTGAAATTATATATATATATATATATATATATATATATATAGGTTAAAAAGAAGACACCCCCAGCATCTAGGCCTCCACTTCCACCTCCTACATTACCCAGTTGGGTTCCAGAGGACCTACCTGTCCCGTTAGGTCCTAACTGTAGGGGTATGGCAATATTGTTAGGCGAACATGATATAAATTGCCCTATAACTGTTTCTATAGATTCAGATGTTGCAGGTCAGTCATACGAAAGTAAACTATTTATACAAGATATTTTGGAGTTGTTTGGATATAATTGGCTAAATACATTTGTGATAGAGCTATGGATAAGGTAAGATCTTCTTTATACATCCATATACCTTGTGTATGATCTGGTGATCTGGTTTCTTATTTATTAATGCATGTGTAATTAATACATATTTTGCAGCTACTTAGACAAGATATGTGCATGTTTTTCATTCGAACATGTAGGATTTTTGATTCCATCTTTGATTAGTCTAGTAGCTAAAGACCCTACGTCAGTTCAACAATACTGATGTGAGGCTTTTACAAATTTTTCTCAAAATAAGAAGATGGTGATAATGGCTCCATTCAATGTAGAGTAAGTTTACTTTGCTTATTATAATTTGGACTTAAGAAAATTACATTTTTATTGTGGATTTTGAGTTATTAATTTTTAAATTTTTTACCTCTAGTGGTAGGCATTGGGAGTTACTGGTTATTGTCCCCGAGACATTCACTGTCTATTATCTAGATCCTAAGGGGAGTAAATTGAATACAAGATTTGGATACATAATGAAAATGGCATTATTCAGTGAGAAATATTTTATTTTCATATCCGTTAACATATGTTATTACATTACTATTTAATTGCAATGTTCTGTGTTACATTAACATGTAGGGGTTTTTATGAGTTCAAAAAGGCTGGAGGAAAGGTCCCCACGAAAAAGAACCAGCCAATAATTTGGAAGTACGTGAAAGTAAGTTCCCGACTGCAATATATGTATATATTATTTATGTGAACAATGCTTAATTAGTTGTGTTTTTTAATATTTTGTATGTTTGAATTTATAGTGTGCTACACAAGACAACAGATGGGCATGTGGATACTATGTGATGTGATATATACACATGATTATCAAATATGCCGCACTGGACATCGATTGTATTGCTCAGGTATTATATAGTCTCATTAGATAATATGAAATATATCAATCTTATTTATAGCTCATTAATTATATATATACATCATTCTCTTTACAGGTTTTTAAAGCTGACCCCACTACAGGAACAGACTTACCAGATGTACATGCTCCCTATATGATGGGAGAATTAAATGAAGTAAGAGAAGAATGGGCAACAACCATACAAATAGTGGGGGTTTTAAAATATAATTGGGATGTTGATAGCGAATAATGACTAAAGAATGATATTTTGTAAATGAATTTCTGAATTATAATATATGTCTGGATGTTTCTACATGTGTCTGAGTGAAAATGAATGAAAGTGTTGGTTGCTATATGAATGTTTCTACATGTGTGAATGTGAAAATGAATGGAACTACAGATTGCTAGCTACATGAATGTTTCTAAATGTGTGAAAATAAAATGGAACTGCAGGTTGCATTGCTAAATGCATGTGTGAATATTTTTGTTGTTAGTTTTGTAGGTTTGTGGCCTGTTGTTGGCTGATATCAATGGATGTCATAAAACCTGTAATTCATAACTGAACTGCAGGTTTCTCATCCTGCGACCAGCCACAGCAGGTCTGCAGACTGACAGAAAAAAAAACAATAGGCGTCGGTTATTTGTACAAAACCGATACACAAAGTTATAGTGTCAGTTTTATATAAATAACCGGCATCTATTTCCTATGGCGCGAAGGTATATGGCGTCAGTTTCTTATCTAGTAACCAATGTTGATAGTGCCCAAGATGGCGCCCTTTCTGTGGCGCGAAGGTGTATGGTGTCGGTTTCTTATCTAATAACCGACGCCTATAGTCCCCTGATGGCGCATTTTTGGTGGCGCACGAAGAGTTTGGGCGTCGGTTTTGGAACCGACGCATAATGGTTGAGCTTTTAGTGTCGCCCACATAGGTGTCACTTAGAAACCGACACTAAAGGCCTTAAATAACCGACACTAAAGGTAGGTTCTGTAGTAGTGATAGGCAAGTTAATCAATCAATCACAAAACATCCCAGGCAATGGGATAAATTAGAATAGGCTTACCGCCCTACGACCCCCAAGATTTTGAATCATACTGTCCTTGACATGAAACTAGGCTTGGAATAGTAGGAGAATGATCATTGATCATGTGATAGCTATGGTACTTGGTTATATGAGTTGGGTGATGGTTGTTGGTTATAGTGTCCCCAATAGTCTACATGTTGAGGAGGTTATGACTGTGTGCCACAATGAATTCCACTCCAAAATACTTTCCCCGTCTGGAGGTCTTATTACAATTGTGCATAGCCATAGGTATACATGTGGTTCATTTGATAGTGTTTTGTTGTTGATCATACGAAAATTTGTTGCTTCTATTATAAAATTTCATCCAAATATATGTCATATGCATTTCTTGGGGTGGTTGTTGCACATATATACTATTTGACCATGTCCTTGCATGACATACATTTTATTTTGTCATTGTTAGGTCACATATGTGTGTACGTCAACCTCGTGTCCACCACCGGATCCCATAAGGTGTCTCTAGGGTGATCCTCTTACTACTCTACAATCATCATCTAGACATATGGGACTGGTTCCATATCATACAAGAAGACAGATGTGCGGCAGGGAAACTCTAGTGTCAATTCGGGAACTCACCATTGAGGTGATATTCGACCTTGTTATAATGTGAAATCATATGTGACATTGATAGATAGATAAAATCCAAAGAATTAGACTGGATGGCTTTGTAGAGACTTCTCAAGTCATATACAAGAGATAACACAATTGACGTGACTATGTCTCCCATAACAAAATGTGAAGTGAATCTTGTAGGGATTGACATTTGGTGGTGAAACATCATATCCCCAAGATTTATGCATTATGCCTAAGCACTTGATGTATCACGAACAACTCCCTTTTTAGACAACATCCCTAGTTGCCATACCGACCGAAGATATAGTTAGCAAGAACCTTCTATATGTATCTAATGAAGTCACCTTTGATTCCCACCTCTTGGGAAGAGTTCTAAGGATCTTTGAGTTGATCTCTCCACTAGACATAGGATGACCTAGAATAGCAAGACCATTCACAATGGTGTTGATCCTTGAGTACATGTTGGCTATACTCTCCTCCTTTCCCATCTTGAAGTTTTCAAGCAGCCCTTTGAGCATGTAGACTTTGCTTTCCTTCACTTGATCTGTCCCTTCATAAGTGATGCAAAGCTTTCTCCATATCTCATAGGCCGTCTCACAAGAGGAAATCCGGTTGAACTCGGTGGGGGTCATGGAGGCATAAAGGATGTGCATGGCTCTAGCATTCAAGGTAGCTTTCATCAAGGTGGCTTCATCCCATTCTTCAATGGTTGTCTTTGGTAGAATGTATGGGCTGTTCACCATTTGCCACATCTCGAGACTTGATCCTTGGATGAAGAATTGAAGTCTTCTTCTCCAATAGAGGAAGTTGCTCCCATTGAAGATTGGAAGGCTGGTCGAGAGTCTCCCTCCTAGGTAGTCACCCATCTTCTCCTACTTGTTGAAGTATGCTTGGAGAAGACCCGCTCTGATACCACTTGATGGATCCTAGATGGGTGATTAGATGCTCTAGAGGGGGGGGTGAATAGAGTTGAAAGAACTTAAACAAAATTCATTAAACCTTCAAATTATATGACAAGATAAGGTTGCTAAATAGGTAATTTGAGTGCAACTAAAACATACATAGCAAGGGAGAGAGAGATTGAACATGCACCAATTAAACAAGCTATTTAGAGTGGTTCCACACTTCAAACTAGAAGTGTGTCAGTCCACTTGCCCAGAGAGGTCAACCTCTAGGACTTCCAAACTCTTGCACTCTTATATTCATTCATAAGACATACAATGCATGACCGAACAAAATACTTACCTATCCAAGACAAAGAGTCTTCAACCTTACCAAGGACTTACCCACTTTGCAAGAGTCTTCGGCCTTCTCCAAGGACTTACCCACTCTAGCACAAGTCTTCAGCCTTGCAGGAATTACCCACTCTTCTTGGATCTTCAGCTTTTGACTTCACCTTCACTCGGAGAAGCTTCCACTAAGGTCTTACCCACTTGAGCTTGAGTCTTCTGCCTTCTCCAAGGGCTTATCCACTCTAGCTCCAAGCCTTCAGCCTTGATCTTCACCAAGGGACTCCTTCCCTTGTTCTTCTTCACCTCTCTTGGACAAGAGAGAGAACCTTCATCTTCATGATTTCAAATGAGAGATGGGGAGGTGGTGGAAGTGAGAGTCTCACAAGATATACATATAGAACTAGCTCTCTTACAAAACTCCTACTCACTCTAATGGATGTAGCAAGTGATTAAGCTTAGAGAGAGAGAGGAGGTTGTAGGAAGCACTCAACTATAGAATAGGAACCTCACATAGAGTTTGCAATGAATTCTCATCCTTGGAATGAAGCCCAAGGGGTCCTATTTATAGCTGGGGATGCCTCTTAGCCTTTGGGAACACTTGTGAACGAAAACTAGCCGTTTTTTGGCTTGCAACTGATATATTTTCACTTGTTGCAACTCCACAATAGCTAGAAACACTTTTCTGCACTTTTCTGTACAGTGCAATCGGTCGAGCTCTAATGGGTGTAACTCGAACGATCAAGTAGGAGGCAAACCGATGTTCAAAGGATCGGTCGAGTTTGTCCTGAGGAAACTCGACCGACCATTTCAACTGGAAATGGCCTACTACCCAATCGGTCGAGTTCTGTGAGTGCACAACTTGACCGATGCAATCTTCAGAAAATCGACCAAGGTTGATCGGTCGAGTTTCAGGCTGGAGAAACTCGACCGACCAAGTGCCTGTAATTGATTTTCAAAGATGCATCTAAAGTGCTCTAATATTCGATCTAAGTGCTCCTGATATTTTTCTAAGCTTAATTACAAGTCATACAATCATTACAAGTGATTTACAACATGAATCTAATGGATACACATTATATTACAAAAACATGCACTTGTATGACTTTGACTTGTCTTTTCTCCAATTTGAGATGTGCAAGTTAGGGCAATTGTAGTGTGTCTATACCTAATCTGAAATCACTCAAGTAGAGACATTAGACACCAATATGTGGAATGGTTAGTCATCATCAAAACACGGATTTAGTCAATTTAGAGGTGAGTCAACATTGACCTAATTGACCTTGAGTCAACAGAATGTATGGTGGAGTTACTTGGTTGAGGAGTTGGCATGTAGGAGGCAGTGGTGGTGGATTGGAAGCCTTCTTGGAGCAAAAATGGTGAGGCATGATGCTCTTCATCTCTTTGGAAACCTTCTTCCCCAAGCCCTTCATTCTTGGGTAAGAAATTGAGATTTTGGTGGAGATTGAGAAAAGCAATTAGGGTTGTGTAGGTGGACCTTTTGGAAGAGAAATTAGAGAATGGAGGAAAAGAACCTTGGAGAAGGGTTGTTGGAGGTTGGAAAAGGTACGTGGAGGCTTGGGGGAGCTTAAATCAAGCTCTAGGGGGCTTTACTGGCAATCAAGGACCCTTGGGGAATGTCATTGGTGGTGTGATATAGATGATCATGCAAACATGGGGTACCCTTGTACAATGAGACACTATCTCTAAAAATCAGCACTCAACAACTCGATGAAGTCCTAGAAGTATTAAGAAACTAACCAACAAGACAAATAAGGTTCAGGATACTTGATAGTAATTTTTTAGATGAAATTTCAGAGAGAATGAAAACTTTATCATAGTTGCTTCTAAGAAAAGGGTCATTCAATTTATTCATATTAAACCCAATGAAATATCAATATCATGTCAATAGAAATTTAGATTATTACAAGGACTTACAAGGATGACTTTTGTTCTCATATGCCCTTAAGTTACTTTCAAACCAAAAACTACGTAGAATAATAAGGCCTCAAAAATGTATATTTCTCTTATTGTAAACAATTATATCTTGAATATCTATAGGAATGTTTAGGAATGTAAATACTTCATTGATTCATTCCAAATATCAATAGCATATATACATGGGAACATGACATCACTTTTGTCTTCATAACCATAAACTAAAAGAAATCAAATCAAGGGAATTTCTTATCATGTCCATATAGCATAATTAGAAGTAGGCATCTTGTTGTGACCACTTATCATGAGAGATAGCTGATATCTTATAAGCTCTAGATCCAATCAAAGTAGACTCCTTGAGATACTTGACACTAATAATCTCCCAAACATCTATAATCCATATACACTCTTTCCCTACAAAGGGGGTACAATCATTAACAGCTCTTAGAACATGTCCTCCTTATAGAGAGGAATAAAAGGTTCATTTTCTAGATATAGGAACTCTCCATTTCACATGTGAGATAGCAATAGATAAATCAAAATCAATAAGAAGTGCAAGTTTAATAATACCTCAAACTTCAATAACATCATACTTTGATTGAGGAATATAGGGGACAATGCATAACTTGATCCCAACTTTATTACTAATAGAATTATTGACGTGTATGAGCATTACCTTCCTAACTGTAACAAGATTATGAAAGTACTAATACATAGTCTTATCGACGTCCATACATCATAAGAATGTCTTTCTACATGTCTAACCTAGAGGACATCCTTTTTCTTGACTAGATTCAAGATGTAGAAGAGTACAACCTTTATCAACATATTTATCAATTGTATCACAATCCAACCTCATTATTAGATTTAGTAACTCTCACCTACTATACAATGTGGAACTTTTTTCTTTTCTAAACTTTCCTTTAGAATGGATTTGCATAACTACTATATACCATCAGCTAGAAAGCATGAAAAGGTAAAATTAGAGGAGTAATACAAATGCATAGTAGAAATAATGATCTTATCAACTCCAATCTTACTATCATATATAATTTTTTTTTGCAATGTGACATAATTTGGATTAATTATAGACTTAATGAAAAATTGAATATTCTATGTGAAATAATTTGATATAATTAATAAAGTGATAATATGAGGATAAGGAAGTATAAATCTGAATTATTAAGGACAATGATCAAATATAATAATGAATATTGAGATAATTGAGTAACCTCTAATTGTGCATAATAATGAAATATAATTATTTTGGGCAACTAAGTGTATATGACATGACATAATTAAAATAATGATGATAATGTGATATCATGTAATTCTATTGAGCCATAAATATAAATAATGTTAAATTTCCTAAAAAGAATATCTTAATAATGGACCCTAGGTGATCCTTCAGAACCCAACCTATGATGAGTTGTATGTGAAGTTTATGAACCCTTAGGTGTAGTTGAAGTATAAGTTTTGGTGAAAGTTGTATGGTTGGAGAAATAACCTCAAGTTTTGTGATGTGAGGTTGCACACTCACCCTTTCCTAATTTCTAGTGATTTCGGGGACGAAATCCTCTTTAAGGGGTGAGTGTTGTAACATACCGAATCTTGGACATTTTTCCTTTTGGTCCTCTTTTCCATCTTTTCCTTTCATTTATACCCACTTTGGCCTTTTTGTTTAATTTTTGGAGAATATAATGGTTTAATGAATATTTTTTCACCTTTTCTCTCAATATTTGGGTTTTATGCACAAATACCTCAGTGAAAGCTTAATAATGGGTTTAATATGTAAAATATCCACTTAAGTGATAAAAAGAATAAAGAAATTCGTGTTAGAACTTTCTAGTATCTTTTAGTATATGTAAAAGGAGATAATTCTCAAAATATGCATAAAGGAAATAATAAATGTGGTAATTGGAAATAATATGGAATATAATAAAAGGAGATAATGAGGAATATATTGTTCCAAAAATCATAAGTGGAAACCCATGAAAATAATTTGGATATCAATATCATTTTATTGACTTAAAATAAACTTAATGGCCAAGTATCATCTAATTTGGATAATAAATAAATATATATAAAAGCCATTATTACAAGATAATGGGAAATAAGCCATTAAGGTAAAATAAAATATCTAACGTCCTCAAATTGGAAAATTAACTCCAAATTAGAAATCTATGTATCAAAATTAGTCTATGTGTGAATTTGCATTTAATTTGGTCAATGTTTAATATTTTATTTTATTTAGGAGAGAAAAAATGATTTAAAGACCAACAATATTAGATATATATTGATAAAAATTAATTAATCTCAAAAACGTGTTCCTAACGTTTATTATTTTTTGTATACCAAGTTTTATATTTTAGAAGGTTTCTTAATGCCTCTAATAAATTAAAAGGTTAAATAAGTGATAAAATTTAAATGAATTAAATAAAATAATAAAAGTTTTCAAAAAAAATATTAATGTCAAATTCGTGTTCTACTTGTTAAAATAGACCTTCAAATGAATTTTGACTCAATTTGGAAAATGTTTGATGAGAAGATAAATTTAGGAGAGAGAACATGTGTAAAATATTCAACTTAATATTTAAAATACAAACAACTTCAACAAATGGAAATAATAACAAATTCGTATCCAACATACTTAATATGAGTTATGGGTGAACTTTTGTAATCTTTGGATAATCCTATGTCATTAATAAAGGAGGAAAGAGAAAATAAGTTTATAATTATTTAACCCATTAAACATTCTCAAAATTCAAAACTAATTCCATATTTGGATTCTACGCATCAAAATCAGTCAGAATATAAAATTTGGTAATTTTTAGATAACGTTTAGGTCTCCAAACGAGGAGAGAGAAAAACATTTAAGTGAATATGCCCTTTTAGTCGAATTTGTTTAGGAATCAAATTTACAACTGTTATATCGTGCTGATCGTCGACCGTTGGATTGCGATCTAAGGATCCGCAGATTGTCTTCTTCCTCAAACCATTTGGGAAACATGTTATTCATTTTCTGAGTTTTCAAATTGCATTATCTCTTTCAATTCTCAACCAAATCGAGAACGTTTTGGTTTGTTGGATTGCTCGTTGGATTCCGCTTCATTTAATCCCAAAATTTTGGTATTTTCACAATTATCTTGAGAGTTCCTCTTTGTCCGAACCTCTTATCTCACCCCCACCTATGCAAATCCTAGTATAGATCCCCTCATATATAAATATCTATACACATGTCTTTGCGGGAGCTATTGCAACTCTTCAAACCTTTTAATTTCCAGTTTGATCAGTGTTTGGCCCTCCATCGAGCAACTGAAGCCACCAGGCTTATGGAAGCCCTCCCCCTCTCCTTGCTTCGTCTCAATTTTAATGCAAGGTACCACCAGATTGCTCTCTTCTTCCTCTTTCTTTCGCATATCTAAACGCGAAGTTTGGTCGAGTATCGAGTTTTTGCCCAAAACCATAGCAAGCAGCAACTTGCGGGATCGTTGGTTGTCGGGTGTGTCTGTTGGGGAAGAAGACTTCATGAGTTTTTATTGTTTTTCCCTCCGTGTTTTCTTCCTTCACTCTCCGTCTCACGCGGGGGCACTCTAGTCTTTTCTTTTTGTTTTTTTTCAAACGAAGTGCCTACGTGGCAAGTTATCATTAGTCAGATTTAGAACAATGATAACTTCTTACTCGGTTGTCCAAATTTGAAAAAAAAAATATGTTTTGAAATCGAGAGAACGAGATCTATCTAACAAAAATATTTGCGAAGTTTGATTCTGATGTTTACAAAAAAAGTATTTTTAGAGTGATTTAAATTACTTAAAAATCACCAAAATTAACCCTAAAAGTCCATATCTTCAAAATATACAATATTATATGTAATTTTGATCAGAAAACCCTAACTAAGATGATGGTGATGTTTTCAGAGTCAAATTCGATGGTTTGCGTAAAAAGTTAGTAATATTAGGGTTTTCAACCTTTAATGCGTATACTTAATTCTAATTCATAGATCTAATGATGGTATTAGGGAAAGTGGGTTCTAATTTCGTGTGAAGGGTTGGAAAGTGGTTTCTAGAACTCTTAAGGCTAAGGTATGTGCTTAATACACTTCATTTGGGAATTATTTAATCCTTAACCTATGCTTTCCATAATGAGGCTTATTTGCGCCTTATATTCTTTTCTCTTGAATCTATTGTTATACTTGCCTCATAATCATTTTGGAATATTGTTCTTGGGTCTTGGTACCCCTTTACCATGTTCTATTTGGATGATGCTATTACTGGCCATTATTTCTAGCATGTTGATTTTATTAGATTAATTAACTAGTGTAGTGGTACTTGTATGTACAACCACCCATAGTTGGGGAATGTGTTATTTCTCCCCTGGGGAACGTGTTATTCTCCCCCGCACATGAAGTATGTGCAGATGACTGGGAATGCATTACTCTTCCCTCACTCTTTTGGTTGAAGGTCCGGTAAGTGCCTCAACCCTACATAGTTTAGATAGTCAATATTAATCATACATGCAAAACCTTGGTTATAAACTGTTTATGGCAAGCATCTATTGAAATATTCTTTTATATATATGGCATCATTCTCTTGATATCTTCATCATATGATGAACCCTATCATGTTTATATTTTCTTTGCTTATCTTGTTGCATTAGAATAGTTTTGTAACACGTACTTTTTACTTTCCTTTCCCTCTTGATGGGTGCCTTCCCAACCACCCAGATGTGGAGCAAGGTGATGGATAAGGCACGAAGATCTTAGCGTTGAGATGGACTAGCTGATGGATATGTTGCTTGGAGACAAAAGTGGAGTAGTCTAGACTTCCCTCTATCTAGATCCTAGTTGTGTATGATGATGTAACCCTAAAAGGGAGAATTTGATGTATTTTGTACAATCTTTTATGAAATTGAATATAGTCAGAAACAAAATTATTCCGCTGCTTTCCAAATGAGTTTTGATTATAATATTTTAGTAGATGGTGGTTTATCTCACTCTTTACATTATTTGTGTTACAATGAATGTATAGTTCCTTTACCGCTGATATCCAGAATGAACTCGAGGCATGGACTTGTCATCCTCTACAAACATTTAATTCATGTTTCTTGATTCAGAGTAGATTGTCTAAGATATATGTAAGCTCAATAATATATATTGACTTACATGTGCATCGTCATGCATTTCTCAGTCTCAATCCTCAAGTAGGCAGGGTATCACACTCTCTTAGGAGGGACAGATTCCATATCTATCACTTACAATCAAGTCCCCATGTGTCAAAGTCACCCCATCATCACCGTTATAACAATCCATGTTTTAGGACTATGTTTGATGATGTCAAAGTGTACCCAACCACATGTGATGAGTGCAGTGATTTCAGGTCTAAAAACTACAGTCACCGCTAATACTATAAGAGATGATCCTGACTAACCAAGTGTGGTTTCCATGCATCACTCTTACGGTGGGTCTGTCTGATACACTAAATTCTCTAACATGTATCTGTGTGCTTGGTTTGATATCATATATCATGACTGATGAGATTATGTCATCAACCAACACACACTTTAGTCTTTTGTGTTATTGATGTCTATGGTTATTTCCACAATAACAACTGACTAGGGACGATAGTGAGAATGTACATACTCTTAACATCCGTATGATCTCATTGTTCAAGTCACATACTTGAAGACATACATAATTGAGTATGGTCATTCTCCAGACATCTAACATGTTTGTTGGTATGTATGCCCAGGCAGCCAATCATATGATGATTGGATTGGCATATGTTCTGATTGATTTGATAAATATTAAAGGCAAGCTTCTGTTTTATTCTAGCTTGATCAATTATGAGATATATGATGGAGCAAAATGAATGTCTAAAGAATGACAATACTCAATGGCGTATGTCTTTAGGTTGAGGACCTGAACAATGAGATCATACGGATGCTAAGAGTATGTCTATTCTTGTTATGTCCCTAGTCAGATGTCATTATGGAAGGTTGATAGACAACAATGACATCAAAACTAGAGTGTGTGTTGGTTGATGACAGTGTCTCATTAGTCATGATATATGATATCAAACCAAGCACATAGATACATGTTGGAGAACAGTGTATCAGATAGACCCACCATGAGAGTGACACATGGAACCATGACATGGTAGTCAGAATCATCTCTCATAGTGATGGTGGTGATTGTGATTCTTAGACCTAAAATCACTGCACTCGTCAAATGTGATTGGGTACACTTTGATATCATAAAACATAGTCTTAAAAACATGGGTTGTTATAAAGGTGATGATTGGGTGGCTTTAACGCATGAGATAGACTGTGAGTGATATATATGGGATTTGCCCCTCCTAAGAGAGTATGATGTCCAAGCCACTTGATAAGCGAGACTGAGAAAGGCATGTGCATGCACATGCGAATCAATATATGATATTGATGTCACACATATCTCAGACAGTCTGCTCTAGTTCAAGAAACATGAATGAACGTTGAAAGGATGACAACTCCATGCCTTGAGTTCGTTCAGGATAATAGAGATAAAGATATTATACATTCACTAAAACACCAATCACAGATTGTAGGATTGAAAGTTGTTCTTCAACTTTCCCTTTCATTTGGGTAGCACTGATGTGCGACTAGGTACCACTCTTTGCTTGTGATGTCATAAGCTAGTTATGGACATTTACTGCCAATGTGAAATGGGACCTATAGGGTCACACACAAAGGATTAACCTAGAAGAGGAGTTTATCCATGAATGATGTTTGGATTGATTACTAAAGTGTTTAGGTACTCAATCAAACATTCAATCGATAGACTTGACTCAAAATCATCAAGTTCAAGTGTTGAACCAACTGATTAGAGTGTCAGACTGATTGAGAACTGAGTTGACTGTGTTCTGCACAATCAGGACCACCAACCAACCAAACTGATCATCTCATGGCCAGTGAGATGATCGGTTCACACTGGTGAACCGGTCGGTTCAACTGAACCAAACGAGCAGTGTTGAGTTGTCCCAGTTTGTGAGAAAAGTTTTTCGTTTCACTTGTTTAATTCGATTGGGACAAAAATTTATCTTTGCATTAATTAGAAGTGAATAAGGAATGTCAATTGTAGGCAGGTCTGGGAAGTGAAATGATAGGTTCAATGGGTGAACTGATCGAATCACCTTGCCAAATGACCGGTTCAATTATGAAATGACTGGTTTTCCTACCACAGTGCAAATTGTTCATAGAAATTCTGGACCCTTCTACTCCCGTACAGATTGGGAACCCTGACCCTACCCTCTACTATAAATAGAGGGGTACAGGGGGCTTCTCTAGAGACTCAACTTAGAACATCAGTTGCTCTACAAAGTTGTTGTACTCTCTGGTTTTGGAAACCGATAGAGCCCAAGCAAGTTCTACCCGTCCAGGGAGGAACAATGAGGGAAAGACAACTACAGAATAGCAACTGGTTGTGTGAGAGTGTGTTGGTGACTAGTACGCCAATAGAAGGGGACAACTCCTTCTAGTCCGTTCTTCAGGATGACTAGAGTTCCCAATAGTCTTATGGACTATCTATATAGGCGGGAGACTTCTGTCACTTAGGAGGACGACAATCAACTGTAGTCTGGGTCAAGATCAGGAGATGTACAGACGTCGTTAAAGATAGGTGGTTGAAGACCGCACTTGCTACGAGGTATAGATACTAAGCAAGCCTTAGGACCAGGTATAACTCGTTTAAACCATCCTTCCCTTTACATAGATGTTGATGTAGTTTGTTGGTTATGAGTTTATGGTCAAATAAAAATTTTATTTATGTTTCCTACTTCGACCATGTAAAACCCAACAATGTTATACTAGTATCTCAAAATAGTTAAAACATATAGACGGAAATTGCCTTTATTATTATCAAATCAAGTATCACATGCATCATTTCAATCATCATATGATTGGATCTCTGGGCATACTATACCAACTGATACAAGTGTGTGCGCTTCTTCAGATAAGATAAGATAAGTAAGTGCAAGATGTGAATCTGATAGAGCCTCGATCTCTTCTACAAAGGGGGACCCCTAGTGTTAGGACCATTTTTAGGGTTAACTCCTGAGAGAGTGGGACCCAGATACAGAAGGTCAGGAACATAGGCTCCAAGATATGAGGAATTATAAGAATTATTCGTTGTGATATGTCCTAAACTAGATTACCCATGTGTGGATGAGTTGAGTTGCTATATGCATGATCCTTAGAGGCTTGTCACACCCTAGATGCCCTTGGAAGAACCAAACCCTAGAGACAGAGAAAGAGGTTGCTTACATAGATGTGTATATGATCTAGGTGAGGGAGAGAGAGTCCCAAAATCATGTAGAGGTAAGGAATGGTAGTAAGTTGCAAGGCCACATACTCGGGTTGGTAGCTAGTCCCTTGTGTAGGACTCCAATGGTTGTTGATGAGGTAGAGAAATTGGGTAAGGATCTCATGAGTAATAATCTAATAAGAGAATGCCATGTCATGTTTTGGTACGGTACATGCTTGAGTGGCTAGGTCATGCAATATGGATGAACAATGCTAAGGAGGTAAGTATGAGGTCCCTAAACCAAAGAGGTAAAGTGGTTGTATCTAGTGCATATAGTGCTCATAAAGTTGAGTTAACTCATAGTGATTGAGCATGACACCCCCTCAAGTAATGGATTAAGGAAACCCCACTTGGACTTTGATATATGTTTGATGAGCCACTCATACAAGTTGGTTTAGCACCCCCATACTATCATACACACACACACTCTCTACATATATATATATATAGGGTGTTCATTCAATACCCGCGCGGATAGCCTGATTTTTCGCTACCCGCACATCTAAAAGTGTAACTATATGGTACACAAAAGTAACTCTAAGATCAAAACAGTAACTATATTGACTAAAAAAGTAACTGCGCAAAAAATAGCCAATAAATATATGGACGTATTTTTTGATTTTGGTGGGGCAAATGATATTATTTTTGGATGAATTTTTTTTTGGGGAGCTAGATAAAATGCTCCTCTACAATTACGAATTTTTTTAAAAAAAAAGTGACAAGAAGGGTGTGTGGGTAGCTACCCGCGCAGGTATTTAAGATGAATATATATATATATATATATATATATATATATATATATATATATATATACATACATACTAGTAAACGCACACATGCACATGCATGTGTCCATTTTAAATATAAACAAATGTGTTAGAGTATTTTGAAAAGGTAAAATGCATATGTTTTTCTAATAAATCGTAAGTAAACACATGTAATTGTATTAGAAATTGTATTTATAAAATATTGAACAGGTTCTATGAGAGTATTATTGATGAATGAGCCAGTTTATTTAAGAACTATCAATTTGTAGGGTGAAATAGCAAGACGGAGTGTAGAAAAGTAATTATTTTTCACAATTAATGTAATGTTTTGAGAATCGCAAATTGACAGCAAAAAGACTGTTACAAATGTACAAGGAAATAAATCATAGCAGAACAAAAATATCGATATAGACAATTATGATAAACAACATGTGCCATGTCTAACATGATGGAATATGACTGACGTGTGGTAACTACCATGCATGGAGACAAAAAGACATATAATGAGTAAATAAGAGACATGAGAGAGAAAAAAAATGAGAAATTGGTGAATAAATGTGTGATGAAAGAAATAGAGTTGAGGATGGTGCTTCTTTTTAAAATCTTCCACCTGTTTCGTTAAAACATTAAAGTTATTTTTAAATTTCAGTAAGTAATTATTGAAATTTGCTTCTTTATAGTGGTATATATATGAGTAGAAATTATTTTTCCCTTAATATTTAGGAATATAAGAGTGGGAGAAAATTTGTGAGAAGTGTAATAAACTGAGTTAAAATAACTAACAAATGCTTGGAAAAATGTTTGAACGAAGAAAAATTAGATGTAGTGTATTCAAATTGTAACAACCTGATAAGTTTTGGAACTTTTTTTACAAAAATAAAAATGACATTTTAGGAGTTTGTTTATTAAACTTATTCTCCTTGTAGTATATAAATTTAATGTTTCATTGTTTGTTTGATCGATCATGTGGCTTTTTTACATAAGAGAGTGAGTACTTCAATTTTTATATGAACTAGATAGAACAACAATCGATGTAAACATGTGAGTGGCAAGAGAAAAAAAATACAAGTGTGAGAGAAAATAAATCAAAAATAGAACATGGCACGACATGGAATCTAGGGCTTATCTCAGATTTGTTCATGAAATTTGTTTGGCTAGTTTTCAATATTGGATCATTGTTGTAAAATATTTTTTAAATGATAAGGGATATGTTACTTTCATCGGTGTGAGAGAAATCAATGTGAAGTATGAAAGAAAAAAGTTGTAGATAAAAGGAAACATTATTTATTCTTGAAAATTTTACCCAATATGATATTAATTACGAAGATGAAGAAAACAAGAATATATTATGTAAGAGATGTGATAAATCTTAAATAGAGAGACAAATAAGGTACAAGGTTGAAAAGGAAAGAGAGAGAAATATTGGTGTATTCATTTATATAGATTAGTGTGCATATTATTTATTTAACATATACATGCACAGTACCTAAGATTCTAGAATCACCACAATGGTAATTTTTTTAAAGAGGGGGCAGAAAAATAAAGTGGGGATAACAATAGAGAGTTTCTTGCACAATGCCAATCAAATAAGGAACAAAAGTGTTTCTATATCCTGCTACAACATGACATGCATGTTTTATGCACCAGATGCAAAATTTGAATTGTACGTGCAGAAGCATTTTAGTATCTCCTAATGCTAAGAGCAAAGGTGAAAGACAAGAGGGATAATAGTTTACCTCAGTTGAAGATATGGAATAAAATAAGTCACATGTCGCTTCAGCCTCAAGTATTGGTGGGGTTTCCCATAAAACTTCCTAGCTTGCATATGGGAAAGTATGAGACTGCATATCATAAATGGATTTTTCATGCTATGTCAATATTGCCCATGTTTATTTACCTCTGTAGAGTGAGCAATATGCTTCAAAGGGGAAATCTCAATTAACATAAGTGGCTCCCCTGAACTAAGTTTGTGCTTTGTGCAGCACATACATAAATGACATACACAAATAGATACATGGTTAGTACATGTGGATGACAAAACAAAAACTCAGGTACAACATGGAAAGAATAATAATTCATCATTTTAGATAACAAATTGGATATAGATAGAATAGTCTTGATCACAATCTGATTAAATCTTGAATTGCACTTAATGATCTAGTTAGTGTTAGATTCAATTGTGTGGAAAATTATCATATACTTCATTGGACAAGCATGATTTTTTTCTTCTAGAAAAGTTGTTCTCGCAAAGAGTTTGAGGTTGTATAATTAACTCAAATGTATAACCAATCATTTTTTTTTAATTTCTATAAAAATTGTTTTCACCAATACAAGTAATATCATCCAATGTTTTTCCTCTTACACTAAATTAAAAGAACAATTTCATTTTTTTACAATAAATGTCATAAAAAATAGGCTTGTAGGCTATTTTGGACAAAGTTATTATCCAAAATAGAGGCATGTATATCTCAAACAGAAAGTGAAAACACAGTTAAGGATATGTTCACACTAAACAACGCCTTCGACACCGAGCCGATACATTAAACCAATGAGATTCCAGGTGGGATGGATAGCCTAATTCAAAACAACATCAACTATTACATGATCCAACATATGACACTTTTCACAACTTATGTTGAGTATGGTATGCACTATAACCATTATGACAATAGTAGTGCATATCTACCAAACTATGAAATGAAATCATGTATGCACAAGTGCATGATGATTATGTTACTTCGTATGCCACAGTCTTCTCCAACAAGGAAGATGATGAATCCCATGTAATATGGTGAAGGTCTATGTTGTTGGGCTTAACCAAGTCATACACGTTTCCCTCAAGAAAGTGTCCAATGCTCGAACTAAGGTGCATTTCTTCTCCCTGCATTTCAAACAACACAGTATATGAGACGGAAGGGTGACATATGGCCATAGTTTATTCTATCTTAAGATGCTTCTAATTTTCAAACAATTTCAAATTGTATACTAGGCTAATGTGCATCCTCATAAGAATATAATAAGAATGAGACAATCTCTTAAGCATTAATTCAGCTTTCATTTCCTTAGGAAAAAATAAATACCTTGCCATGTTGAGATAGACATCATGGTCAAACTTGCCCCAACCATAAGATAGTAAAGTGCCGACATCGCTCATCTTCTATATTTATATGATTACTGGTCAAAGAACAAATGATCCAGTGGCAGAAAAAAGAGGATGAGAAAATTGAACCATACTTAAGCAGAGAGAAGAGATCAGCATGCAAATCCATTAGAAGCTTCAATCTCCCGGGCTAAGAGTTAATGTTTAAATGGTTGCATACTTAGGGCTTTAGGGCCTTCCTAAGGTTTCACTTTATCTTGTAAAAACTGATGCCAAAGAACCAACTTCACTGATACCGGACTTGGAGTGCTCATCGACAAGCAAAAAGATTTGAGCTAAAACATAAAGTCTGTCGGACAAGATCAATTGGTTACTGAAGAGAGAATAATAATGGTGATCCACACCGCCACTGCAAGAGGATGCAGGTCCCAGAGGCAGGTATTGTTGCATCAGACTGTGAACTCTCGCGTGATCAATGCATATTCTCTAGCTTACTCGACCAGAAGCTCATATCATCCCTCGCCAGCGAGGTCTTGTCATGCCTGCATAGGATCAACGGGGCTATCAAAAAAGTAAAGTTGCAACCCAATTGTACTGCATTGTTCGAGAGAATGGGGAAAAAGGTGTGATTATTCATAGCAATCACAACTCAAACTCGTAAAACAACCTTAAAGAAGGCATTGAGGCTCACGTCCGCCAGGTCTGAGGATGATCCACTAATCTCAAAACGGACTCCAACAGCGACGTGACAACTTTGACAGTGAAATGAGCCCATGTACTTCATAAAAAAGAACAGAACAAATTCATGAAGTGCAGCGATAGCTTAAGTCAAAGAAAAGATACATGATTCAAGGCAGAGACTGACTTGTCATGGGCTTCCAAGTTGTTGGCGCCTATAGGAGAGTGTAGAATGGGGAAGGATATGATTCTTTCTGCGCAGAGATACCATGTCAGCATAGATGTTATTTATGGGATGGTGGGGGAGTTTTTTGGGGTGACTTATAATCATAGAGATACATGCGGGAGGAAGTTGAGTAGTTTGTTTTGCTTGGATATGTAGTAGTGGGGAACCGGAAGAGTTGATGTATCCTTTTTGTGATGTTGTAACAGAGATATGCAGTGGTGTTGGAGATAATTACATAAAGGGTCAAAACAAGCAAAAGATAGATGTGGTTAATAGAATAACATTTAATAAGAAATAAGAAAAACAATTAAAAATGTGGGCATCTTTGCTATTAAATGAGAAATCGTCAGGAAGAAATGGGAAAAGTGGACGTTTAACGACCCCACTTCTGGCATTGTCTTGACTCATTTAATCACAACATATTGTCAAGATAATTGGAGCGTAGAATTAAGGAGGATAATAATAGAGATAATTGTAAGCAATTAGAGATGACACATCTAGAGAGAGAATTACTGTTGGCTGAAATTGTAGATAGTTACTTGAAAGGGTCAAAGAAGCAGGAAAATGATTAGATGTAATTAATAGAATAATAATTAATAAGAGTTGAGACAATTGAAAGAATATAAAGTTTGAAATGTGTGTTTTGATTGCACTGTTTGAGTAGTATACAAATGTGTGTGCTCTAGAAAAAGGAAATTTGAAATGTGCATGTCTCGTATACCGTATTAAATGAGAAAATAGTTAGAGAAGGAGTGGGAAACGTGGATGTGTTATACATGAAGAGCATAGAAAGTGGGGGAGGGTTTGGAATAACAGAGTACACATCGTGCATGAACAAAACGTTAGAACAATCAAGGAAAAAAAGGGAGAACGGAGAGAGTTTGCGAGAGTTCTGCATTTTAAAAATGCTTTGATCTCATTGGTCAGTGGTATAATAGTAAATAAAAATAAACATTCATTGTTTTTATCGTACTAGTGAACACACATGTGCACATGCACGTGTCATTCTAAATTTAATAATCTAAATTAGATGATTCTGAAATATAATTATTTATCAGAAAAAGATAAAAATGGATACTTTTTATATCTAAATAAGTATTATTATTTTTAATTAAAATAAAATGTTGAAAAAAATAAAGTGTAAGAAAATGTTAAAGAGGGTTATATAATCATAATGTTATGATTTTTGTGAGATAGCGTGAAGCTAATTGATAGTAGAAATTATTTTATATTTAGTACAAAAAAGAGTTGATGCTTACCTTCATATTACAATTTTGTTAAAAATGTAAAATGACCTTACTAACTGTCAAAAGAAGGAAAAGTGATGGTTATATATATATATATATATATATATATATATATATATATATAGAGAGAGAGAGAGAGAGAGAGAGAGAGAGTCAGGCTAGAATACACTCGAGTGTATCCAGAGCGGAATACACTCAAGTAGTTTTTCATGATGCAATATTTTATTTGAAAATCTAATCCATTGATCTTCTTAAACATCTCGTGAACAATTCATACGCAAAATTTGAGCACATTTGGATATGTATAGCTCATGTTATGAAGACCGTAAAAATTAAGCATTTCAAATTAGTTTCGCGCGTTGATTTTGTTACCCTTGGATGAGTGACTTTCACTCATCCAAATGGGCTCAAAATTTGTATGTAGCCTAGTTATAGTATGACGGTGAAGATCAACGGTTTACATTTTGTAAAAAATAGTCTTGATATGTAAACACACTTGAGTGTATTCGTGCAATCCGTACACTCGAGTGTATTCTAACCTGACTCTCTCTCTCTCTCTCTCTCTATATATATATATATATATATATAGAGAGAGAGAGAGAGAGAAAGAGAGAGAGAGAGTCAGGCTAGAATACACTCGAGTGTATCCGGAGCGGAATACACTCAAGTAGTTTTTCATGATGCAATATTTTATTTGAAAATCTAATCCGTTGATCTTCTTAAACATCTCGTGAACAACTCATACGCAAAATTTGAGCACATTTGGATATGTATAGCTCATGTTATGAAGACCGTAAAAATTAAGCATTTCAAATTAGTTTTGTGCGCCGATTTTGTTACCCTTGGATGAGTGACTTACACTCATCCAAATGTAAATCATTGATCTTCACCGTCATATTATAACTAGACTACATACAAATTTTGAGCCCATTTGGATGAGTGAGTCACTCATCCAAGGGTAACAAAATCGGCACACAAAACTAATTTAAAATGCTTAATTTTTACGGTCTTCATAACATGAGCTATACATATCCAAATGTGCTCAAATTTTGCATATGAGTTGTTCACGAGATGTTTAAGAAGATCAACGGATTATATTTTCAAATAAAATATTGCATCATGAAAAACTACTTGAGTGTATTCCGCTCCGGATACACTCGAGTGTATTCTAGCCTGACTCTATATATATATGGGATAATTTGAGAAAGTGATGTTGAAAAATCCTTTATACAACTACATATGAAAGTTAATAGTGATATAACTTTGTGTGATGAATTTATAACAAATAGTCAAATAAAAATGACACGAAATATATAATAAAAAACATGTTAAAATATATGAATTTATTTCAAAGTAACTAACAATTTTGATATAATAGTACTTGTCACTATATTGTACTTACCCGTAATGCATTAAAAATTTCTGTATTTAAATTTCCCATATGGAACCAAATAGATAAATATAATCAAAATATTATATCGTAAAGATTTTATATGTTTCATGGATTATTGAAAAAAATAAACTACTAAACACATAATACAAATAACATATTTAGACATAAACTAATATTCAGTTTTTGTCTTAATTGGTACATTTCTTATGAATGAATGAATGAAAATATTACACACAAAGGACTCTAAGTAACTCTTAATTTTTAGTAGATTTTTTTTGGTATTTGCATATTATTTTTATTACCAACATATGTGAAATTTTGATATTTAATTTTCTAGGAGATTTGGTAGTGCAAAAGTTGTTTGGCACACGCATCCAGAAATTGATTCTTGAAAAAATATGTTTGCGATTATTATTTCAGTCATATATGCCAGGGTATTGCACTTAATAATTATATGGATAGAATGATCGTCTTGAAAGTATATGCCAAGAAATGCATTGGTGTAAAACTTCTAAAAAATGTGCACACGTTTATAAATAAACAAGTACCATAAAATCATCCATATAACCAATTACAATCCGGGTCACATATTTTCTTTCTACTCTCTTAATAACTTAGAGACATGGAGATCCAAGCTAGTACATGCACAATTTGGGGTTGCATTTATAAGTGATTTCTGCACTAAACCACCGTCAGCTCACAAACAGTAACCATTTAACTTCCTAAAAATGATTGTATCTATGTGAATGCTCGGAATAGATAGTTATTTCAAATTATCCACATTTTCAGTATCGCACCCTCACTGTTATACAAGTTGGGATATGAGCTTGAGAAAGAAACATACCATTGTTTTGGAGAAGTATGATTTTATTGGACTCCTAGAGTTCCCTTCCACCTTCGTAAAAATTCAATAATTTCATCTGATGCAGTTCGTTGATCTCCTTGAAAAGATTAATATCATCCGTCAAAACTGATTAGTTGTTAATATGCATTATCTCTGAAAGGAGGAAACATTAAAAGGAAAGAAAATTATAACAACTCAAAAACGGCGACCAATCGAATTCAATGCATTATTTCCGACCAGATCATAACCTCAATTCCTTTATAAGAAAAACACAACTAAAACATGTTGCAAACATGACTTACGAATGTCGTATGCCTTACATGATCTAGTTGTGTGTCAAGAGGAAGAGATTGGTTTTTCTAATACATATATGAGGGTAGGGTTTCTGACATCCTTCTGAAACTTTATCTCTGAATAACTTGTTCTCACTGTCTCTGAATAACCCATTCTCATGGGCTCAATTAAATGCCTCTTCAAGTGAATTCCTCCTAGTATTCCTGTATTATGGGGAATAAAACATGCTTCGTCCGATGATCGCATGACTTCTGTAGACACAATCCAAAAGAATGTTATGTAAAATCACTTACAAGGTATATAGTCAGTCATTTGCACTTCAGCTCATAGTTAGTCACATTTGCACTTCAGCTTGTAGGATCATGTAGATATCGTCAGTATCAAATTTCTATTCCAAGTTGAGCCCTATCCTAGGTTTTGTTGGGGTAGAACCTTTAGCAGAATGCAAAATGCATCTTTATCCAGGTTCTCGGGCATGACTTTCCCATCCTTGAACTCTGTGTCACTTCCCCATCGGGACAAGAATGAAATCCCAACATAAATAATGTGTCATCAAATGTTAATATACATACTTATATTACAGGAAGTCGTAGTACACGACTTTGCTCACAGCAGAAGTATATCAGGTGTTTTGTTATTGGAATTTTTCTATGAAGAGGTTGGTTGCCTACCACTTGATCACACTGTTAAAAGTTATTCTCAAAACCAAATTGCATTAAGTGGAACATAGTAAGGAAATAGAAAAGAACCAAGTAAACAAACCATGTATAGAATCTCACACATCCTTCTTCGTGTCAGATAAACTGTCAGGTTATCTCTTATCACTGACGAAAAATGCAAATGAGTACCAATCTTGTTTCCAGCGTGTGGATATATAACTGTGGAATATCGCTTCAAAAAAATCCCATTTTTGTACATGACTAACCCACATATATACATCACCAAATAGTCAAGGTAAAAAAACCAAAATGGCACATTTGGCCATTTTAATTCCCAAAATAGCACGTTCTTGAATTAAATTCCCAAAATGGCACATTTTGAAGCAATGTGTCCCCAGTAGAGACGCATTGCTCTCTCGCAGAGTAATGCGTCTGGACCGGGGATGCATTGACCCCATTGAAGGGCAATGCGTCTAGGGTCCAGGCGCATTGCTCTGCAACAGAGCAATGCGTCTCGGGGCGAGACGCATTGGTCCCACCGCAGAGCAATGTGTCCCGGTACTGGACGTATTGCCCTACTGTGCGACCAATGCGTCCGGAGCTGGGACTCATTGCGAGCAATGCATCCCACATGGAGATGTATTGCTCTCTCACAGAGCAATGAGTCTCCATGCATGACGTATTGCAGTTTTACAAAAAAATGTATTCATTATTATTCTTTCATGCATATTGATTTGTATATTAACAACATTGATTATATTTGTACATTTACTATTTATTCACTTGTATTTAAATGTCTATAATATAGCCAATTATTAAAAATTTGTTAATTTTAATAACTCTGAATATGCATATGGAATATAAAAGTGGTATTGCAACCAACATAGTTGGTTCCTAATTTTTTATATAAGAAAAATTAATCTTAAAAAATGAGATATCGTTAAAAATAAGATTAAAATATGAACCAGCTTGATGAGAAAATAATACACAACAGACAAATCTGATAGATCCAAAATGAACCAATATGATATTATAATATGATAGATCCACATACAATCCAAATAAATGTCTGAACAAAGGCATATATACAACACAATACAATATATGAAAAATTAAGCATGTCCTCCACGCCCACGACGTCCTCACCCACCTCCATGTACATCAGGCTCATGAGTACTGAAGTCATTTGGAGATGCCTCAATGGGGGACAACTGTATAGCAGTAGGCTAATGAGGATCAGGGAAGTAATGAAAAGCTGGAGGTGGGATGAGGGGTCTCTGAATACTAGGATGTGGGGCATCAGGTGGGGTGTATCCTGAGAAATCAAATGGAGTCGGTGAGTATGTGGCATAGGGTGGTGGTCGACTCTCATGAATAACTGGTGGTGGGAGTGGAGTGTATGGAATAGAAGAATAACCTGCTCCGTAGTAGGATGCTGGTGGAGGTGGGGTGATGTATGAAGAAAATGAACCAACTCCTGAAAAGTATGGCCATGTCGGTCCCCATGCCATGAACTAAGAAGTGGGAGTGGGCTCAGGAGCAGTAAGCACAGGAGTAAGAGTAGGAGTAGGAGTAGGAGTAGGAGTGGGCTCAGGGGCTATGGTATGAGTGGATATGGGATCATACGGACGAGCATAGTCGGGAAGACTATCAAAGTAAGTCCCCTAGATGTCATAGATGTCACCTCTAATCTGTGCAGGGGCATGCTGTAAAGTTGCTCGGATCCACACATGTGATTCCACATGTTCAAACAAAGTATGTACAAATAATAAAGACCAATCACATATATTACAAATAATAAAGATAAATAATAATAATTTATAAAAGAAATATAAATGATACTCATAAATTACTGTTGACGATAACTTTGTGAGTAGTATGTGGTCGGAGGTTAAGTTGGAGGGGGTCGTATGTACTTGGGATGATACCATGCGTAGTGCACTTGTGGACTGAAGATTCTCTCCGCTGGTGGAAGGGGGACTAAGCTCTCACATCTCTTATTCCACAGTTGCCCCTTCCGCCTATAATGATGCAACCAGTCCTCAGCCGCATGACCCCTCCCATCTATCCTTCTAAGGTGTGGCAACTCCAGAGTAGGTTGTACTTGAACAAATCCAAATTGTCCAAGTACTTTGTCGGGGAAGTGCCGCTCCACTACTGTGTAGCACAGTAAAGGCAACCGTGCCAACCAAATATCTCGACCCTCTCGACACAAGGCTGGAAGTCTCTCTAGAATATCAGCAGTGTAAGGAGTTAATTGTATCTATTATTCAAATAGATACAACGTGTATCATATAAAACGGAGTAAAGTGCATAAAAAATACAACATATGTCATACAATATGTTAGTAGAAGTAAGTAAGTTATACCTGAGAGGGCAAAATCTGGTCAAATGTTGATCATAAAATTGGACCAATCCTCTCATAGTATCACTCCTTTGAACAAATGTAGGTCACCTATTAAATTGACAAACTAAATTTAGATAAACACTACAAAATGTATGGACAAATGTATAAATAAATTGTGTAAATATTTACCTGTAACCCAAGGGAACACCGTCTGGCCACTCCCCCCAGTTCATAACCAGTGAACCTGGGTGTCCAATTCTTAACCTCTCCCAACACCACATCTACAGTAGACATACACAACCAGACAGGGTAGCAGCTCTCCTAGAACGGGTGGTAGTCGTGTACAACTCCCTATACAAGTATGCTAGAGTTGCAGGACCCCAAGATAGAGTGCTACAACTTGCAAAGTTAGAAAGAAACGGGAGGTATCATACATGAACTCTGTCCCCGATACTATCAGGAATAAGGTAACTACCTAAAAAGTATAGGAGATATGCCCTAGTATACCTTATCCTCATTTGTATGCTCTAGTATACCTTATCCTCATTTGCATTTGTTGTTCTTCATCTCCCAAAGTGAAATCCATATCCCTTAAGGTCTCACGCAACCATATCAAGGAGATATACCCCTTAGACATCCCATCTGGTGCATCTCCTAAGAAACTCTCACAAAGGTGAGACCATGAAGAAAATTACCCCTCATCTACGCCTAAAGGATATGAAGTTATAACCGATGACCCATAAATCTTAAGGCCTAAAAGAACTGCAACATCCTGAAGGGTTACACTCTCAAAAGGGGGAAACCTAAAAGTATTACTAGAGTTGTCCCACCAGTTAACTAAGGCGGTGATTAAATTGGGATCAAGGTGGATAGGTCGTAGCCTATGAACAAGCCCAAAACCAGCCAAAGAAATGCTTTCCAAAATACCCGAGTCAGTAATAGGCCATTGTGACAACATGAAGTGGTGTTGGGAGAGTCGGAATACTAGGAGCCATATCTATGAAAAGTGTAAATATTATATTAAATAAAAAGTGCAAATATTACATTAAATAAAAATTCCAAATATTGTACAACATATAAGTTTGTCAATATTCTTCATATATAAGATGAAATTAATTCAAATACATGAACTACCAAATAATATTAAAATACAGCATGAACTACTAAAAGAGAAACATTACAATATATTAGTTACTGTATTTGATTCAATATCTCATCTAGAGGTTCATAAAATGGCCACATTTGATGTTCAACTTGATGTATCTCTAGATGTGATATAGCTAATTGGTTTTTAACTTGTGCATTGATTGGCATTGTTTTCTGTTCGTGTGATCCCAATACCAATCAGGTAGCTCAAGAAGTTATTCATACAGGTGAAACAGTTGCTTTAAAAATTTCCAATGAAATTTTTCTTACTCTTTTGTCACAATAAATCCTAGCTTGTTGTACAACAAATCTGGCACGTCATTCTAGTCATCATCTAATAGAGTTTGATGAGCCATTTTTCCATGTAGGCACTTTGTAGCTATTATTTGGATTAACTCCACGAGCATGTGAAATGTCCATGACCTTCGATGATCCATCTATAAAAAATAACAAATAATAATTTACAAATAAGAGTCCTAAATTAGTTAAATTTAACCCATTATAAATTCATTATTATCAATAATTTAACAATTAATTAGTGAAATTGCAAACATCACATGACTTGAACAAATTGAAATTGCAAACATTACATGACTTGAGTAAATTGAAATTACAAACATTACATGACTTGAAAAAACTGAAATTGCAAATATTACATGACCATACATCATATTACATTAGGACAAGTGTGTCTATTATGGCCCCTTTTGCCACACTTATGACAATGATATGTATATTGATTTGGATCAACATCCATAGTTGAAGGCCTTTTTTTTCTTTGGTTTTCCAGCATGCCTTTGTTTCCTTGGGGGTAATAAGGGATAAATACCACTGCTTTCATCAAATTGAGGCCAATACCTCTTGTCAGGAATACCACAAAATTCAGTTCTATATGCATTTAAATAAGCATCATTTGTGAAATTTGGACTCACAAGTGCATCAGTATCATAATTGACAGATCTTGCAGCTACCCAAACATGCGAACATGGAAAATGCCATTGTTGTGGAAAACCACAACTACATTCACTTGCACCATTTGGACGCACTATGACTTGAAATTTATGTTTGTCTATGTCATCAACAAGCCATTCATCATTGTTCATGCGGATGTTTACTGATAGTTTTTCTGCATCTTGTGATACATTAAAAAGCTTATCATGAAAGCTAAAGGGCCATTTAAGTCCCTTTTGTGCACAACCATGTGCTTCGTTACGCCTCTCCAACCACATTGTAACAGAGTGATAGTATGTGGCAACAATTAGTGCATGTATTAGTAAACCTCTAACACCTTTTAAGACTCCATTTAACCCTTCAACATGATTGCTAGTCAATGACCCATACCTATAACCTCTATCATATGTGAGAGACCGTTGTACTAGATTTTGGACTATCCAATACTCCTTAGCCGCTGGTTCTATGATTTCTATATCAGCCATTAGATGATCAAATTCAAGTCTATCAGTTGTGGATCCCACCTTCCACATAAGTTCCTTCAACTCATGTGACTTGAATTTTTGATGGAAGTTCTCACGAGGATGTCGAAGACAATAGTGATGTTGAGCCCAGTTAAATTGGGACCTAAGTGCTGGAAAAATTCCACTTATTCAATTAGAAATAATACACAGATCTATACGGTGTGGAATGATTAGAATACAAGTTTGTAGAGAACCAAAGAACCACTCCCATGAGTCCTTATTTTCTGCCTCAACAATAGCAAAAGCAAGTGGAAATAGATCATTATCAGCATCTATGCCACATGCAATGAGAAGTGTGCCAAAATATTTTCCTGCTAGAAATGTGCCATCAGCAGTAAGAACAGGCCTGTAATAGGCCCAACCCCTCACAGCTGGACCAAATGCCCAGAACACCCGCTTGAATCTACGAGTGCTTTCCGTTTGAAGGGTATAATCATCCACAAGATGGGAATATATAGTTTGTAGAATATATTGTGACAGATAAATTAGGAACGACAACAAAGTATGATATCATGATTCCCAGTCTCCAAATATTTTACAGAAAGCCTTTCTCCTTGCTAGAAATGCCTTCTTATAAGACATATGGAGCCTTAGTTCTGCATTCACCCTGTCATGAATTTCTCGTGTGGACATATCCAATCATGATACTAGAAATGGCATTATCATACGAGCAATATAAGATGATGTGACTTGGTGATGGTCCTGATTTAGAACAGTAAGTTGACAATTATGGCTTGTACTATAATGTTTTACCTTCCACATGCCAACAGCTCTTTTGGACTGGCAAGCGGTCAAACTCCAAGGACATCGTTGGTCATGGATACAAACAAATTTAAGATGATGATTATTTGAGTGTTGTGTACAATATTGGACATTCTTTTGTACCGACCATTTTTGGATCGTCTCAACCATTACAGCTTTGGATGCAAATAAAGCACCCTCATATATTTCAGTGCTGGAAGGGTTGTAATTGAGACGGAATTCCTGACGAAAATCTTCAACCCATTCTTCATCATGAAAAGCTTCATAGTTGGTATCAATGTGTTCGTCTCGGTGCCATTCTTTATCAAATATAGATGGAACGAAACTCAATGTTGTAATAGGGTCAGGGAATGGATGTTCATGCTCATCATCAGTTTCAGTCAATGACTCACTATCATTATCACCTTCTCGGTCACTATCATTATCACCTTCATGTTCTCCCTCCTCAACCTCAACACCAATATTATCAATAGTAGGATTTTAAGAGAATTCAGGTGGTTGACTCTATTCAGTAGTTACAATACTGTTACATGGTTGGGATTCAAATTGATTCAACAGACTAATGAAACTAGAATGTTGGTGGAAAGATGTTTTTTCAAGGAACGCATCAATATAGGCATCAGATGAAAGTGAGAACAAGGTTTGTATACATCATCATCATCAACTTGTATGAGCATATGATCTTCTCCAGAGAAAAGATAGGATATATTGATAGAGAAGTGGTTGGGATCGATGTCAAGTATTGTATGGATATATGATTTTAGTTTGGATAGGTTATTGATCAGTGAAATATGTATGGGTCTAACAGATCGATTAGAATAAGACCCATCAGAGAGAAATTGACCATCATATTGAAGCTTGAAAATTCATGAATGTGAACTAGATGCCATGTTCCTATCATTGTAAAATAGTAATTCAGATTTTAGAACAGTAAATTAACTTTAGAACAATAATTAATATTGTAGAACATAAATTAATATTTTAGAGCATGAATTAATATTTTCAAACATTGACATCATTTTTAGAAGAGTAGTTAAGATTTTAGAACAATAATTTAGAATTTTGAATTAAATTTGGAACAATATTTTTTCTATAACATTAACATTTTAGAACATTAATTTTGGAATTTAGAATTAAATTTGGAACAATATTTTTTCTATAATATTAACATTTTATAACAATAATTCTGGAATTTGTTATTGTTTTGAACAGTAATTAACCTTCAAGTGTCTTTTTCTATAACATTATTTTAGTAATGTGGAATTCAATAGTAGCAATACAATTATTTCATGTTTAATATTGCATAGGAATTTTAGGTCCAAATTTTTTAATCTAAATATATAGTAGAAAAAATATCTCAAATGGCAAGATCTCCCTTGCAATCAAAATATCAAATAAGAGAAAGAAGAGAAGCAGAATCCCGACCATACAGCAAAAGAAGAAGAGAAGAAGAATATAGCTCCCGATCACCCAAATCAGCTCCAAGATTGCCCAAAATCACCTCCAAGCAATAGAAATCCGAGCAGGAAACTCCAGAGTAGTGGGAGTAGAAGAGAAGTTGAAGAAAATGATGAATGGTGTGGGTTTGGGGGCCAATATCGGCTCCTTTATATAGAGGAGCATTGCATCCCGGTTGGAGACGCATTGCCCCCACGTAACACCGAGTCGCGACCTCCCAACAGCAACATAGCCATTGGGTTACAACGGTCGGGTGTTGCATGGCAGTAATGCGTCCCCAGCCGAGACGCATTGCCCAAAGAGCCATTGGGACGTCTCGGGGCGGGACGCATTGCCCTACGGTGGGATCAATGTGTCCCGCCTCGGGATGCATTGCTCTCTCGCAGAGCAATGCGTCCTGACCGGGGACGCATTAGCCATCATCAGTGGTGTACCCACATTGGGGCCACATGAGGCCTTGGCCTCACCCAATGTGGGTCAAACTTCCTATATATACATATGCTATTACTACACTTAGCAAGATTGGCCTTACCTGCCTCCCTCACAAATTAATCATCACATAAATTAATTCCAAAGAGTGATTATGGCAATAGATTTAAATTACACAAGAGTAATTAATACATCAATTTCAAATCACCAAGCATGAAAAGTAAGATAGTTACCACAAAGAGAATAATTAATACACGGTGTAATTGACCTCTCTCTCTTAGTGACAAAAATATAAGTATATGAACAACGGAACAACTAGGATATTATGTGGCAGAGAAACAAGAACCCAAGACAATCTAAGATGAAAAGAAAGAACGGGCATCTTTTATATGGAAAAAATGGCTATGTGAAAATAAAGTCTTATTGACAAACTAAGAAAATTATAGAAAGAGTATTTAATCAAATAAGGAAAGAGACTATAAACCATATAAAATCATCAAAATTAAGAAATAAAACTTGACTATGATTATAACTATTAAGTTTCTCAATTTAACTTTAAATAGGGAAGAAGAAATCTACATCTCCTAAGCTTTTTTGGTATAGAATCCTACTATGTTTTCTAAGTTTTATCTTATTCTTACTATTATTTTATAAACATATTAAAATTCTACTACATATAACCTTATAAGTAAATAAATAATCATAGCACTTCCTTCATTGTGGTTTCAGTCATCTCATTCCATTGCATTGAGCGACATCTTTTGACCTAGTATTAAAATTCTCATGATAAGGTATATACATTGCAAGATAATTTTGTAGTGGCAAATATCATTCTAGCATATATTATAATTTTATTCTTTGTATAAGTTGAAAGCTAAAAATATTTATTTTATTTTATTTTCAATAGATTAACCATTCTATATGTGATACAGATGAGTACTTAATCCACGTAAATCATATTCAAAAATCCTCTAGAAAACCTTGATGTAGAAATGATCACTGAACTTTTCTATGAATGATCATTGAACTTTTTTATGAAATGAAACCTCATCAGAGTTCTCTTTACTTCTTGACATGTAACATATAGCAAGTGAATTGTGCTTTCCAAATATTGTAGAACTTCTAGTTATTGATAGTGATGTCTATTTGGTTTATTTATATTGACATTATTACTACCCATGTATTGTTGTTAGTTATTGTTTGGCCTCACCCACCTCTAATTTCAGAATCCGCCACTGAATATCCTTCTTGATACTCCACTACGTCTATGTTTACCTTGGTCGACGAAAGTAGTTGGTTTAGAAGAGCTGGATAAGTTATAACGTCCAGGAGAGAGTCCATCCTTATTGAAGCAACTTCGAGACGCGAGGAAGAAGATATAGATCTCCATATACGGCATTTCTTGAGCTAGTCGGTGGTGTCAATGTATCTCTTGATGCATTTTTGAAACTGCACTGAATTGGACAAAGAGCGTAGACGGTTAAAACAACAACAACTATCTGGAGGTATCATGTTCGATTGCTAACGAAGGATGGGATCGTAGGTTGGTTAAGTTGGAGTGAACAAGTTGTGGTAATGGACATGGGGAGCAGTTAGTGTTAAGGCTCTGCACAGTGGTTATTTTGTAGCTCCAACAATTTCAAAGCGAAGTTCCAAATAATGTTGAATGCCCATCTCCCGCCATAATTGACGGTTGTCGTAGCCATGACGAATGTGACTGGAGTTATATTGGTAAATAAAGATAAGTGGGATACCCACGTTCTTCTCTATAATATTTTTGGCGGTAACAACAAAGTGTACTATGATTATACTATAATTAGACACGTTTTTCTTTCAGTTTCTGAAGTGAAATGGGATGTAGAAGTCGGTTACGCACTTGAAGTTTCGCTGCAGTCAAATTCAATCAGTTTTGAATTTTCAAAGAACGCGCTTGCAGCAGAGAAGGAAACAGAGATATGAAGGTGGTTAGAAAAGCTATTTAAAAATGAGGAAAAAGGAGAAAATTGTGGGAGAAGAGAGAATCAAGGAGAATGCAGGGATTTTGAATCCCTTACTTCAGATTGGTTTACTGCTCTGTAAAAAAAAGAAAATGGGTGAGTTGTAATTAAGTTAACTTATTCGCTTTGTTTATAGTAGTATAGACTAGTGAACATATACATGCACATACACGTGTCACATTATATTATTTTATTTATATTAATAAACTAAATAAATAAAACAAAATTTATTTATACTTATAATTTAAAATTGGAAGTATATACTTATTATGTTCATTATACATGGTTCTTATTTAGTTTAAAGTTAATATTAAGATAATTTTGAAGTGCACAAAAATTAGAAAATTGGAATATGTCTTTTTGTATTATTATGAACCCTTGGTGAGACTCATGTGAAGATCTTCAAAGAGAATCGATAATTCAATAGTTGGTATAGAAGTGACTTGCTTGATACCTTCATTTAGCCATGTGCACAATAAACAACACACACAAAAAAATTAATTAAATATGAAAAGATGAAATATATGATGATGGTGATGACTATTTTGTGAAATAGTAGAGGAATGAAAGAAGCATGCTTTATCTAATATGGGATGAAGTGAATCGTTGTTGAAATATGAATCGATTCATGGATAATGCTTACTTGCAATACAAATTCCCATAAACACGATATGGATAAAGACTGTGATAAATTACATCAAACAAATTTCTACTAAAATTTGATGATTGATTGACAATCCTTCACGGTAATTCAACTCTAGTTTGTTGGGGCTACAACATTTATTTTATTGTATATTATTTGTGGCTTGTAATAAATATTTGAATAATCTTTTATGGAATCGAAAACTGGGTGTAATATCGATTTTTCCCCATTGAATATTGTAGGCATTTTTTAAGAAATTTCTTTGACTCTTTTGAGTAAAGGTAGGAAATGTATCAAAGTATTTGCACATAGATACAGTTTGATTATATTATAAAGAATCTTACTGTGACTATGTTTTTTCTAACACAGAAAACCACTCGTGTGCAAATTAGCATGAGAAAGTTAACTTCAATAGTCAATTTTCTTTTTAAAGAGCCCAAAGCAATCCATAATGTGTTGCAAGGACCTTTTGAGAAACAAAAGTATGATCATCACATTTTCTGTCTTGTTACTTAAACAATTGCAACATATGTGGTAGCGGTTTTTGAGGGTCCAGTGCCTCGGTGGAGCTATACGTGGCATAGTTCATCTCTTCCATCACGGCAGGCACCATGGTATGGCTCATGCTCGACATTTGAGTGTCTACGTCCTGTAGGTCTCTGTATTCGAAGTGCTAAATCTCATTGTAGACAATAAAGGAAAAAGTAAACAAAAGCGTTAAGCAACATAACACTGTTGGGTTTTAGGGGAGGCAGAGAAGGTAGCGGAAACAAAAATTTCTCCCCTAAACCTAGAACAAGGAAATGCGTCAACGTCTATATAATAGGAAAGGATGGTTTGTGGAATCATACCTTGTCCCGAGGCTTGCTCGTTGACAATACCTCGCGCCTTGCGCGGTATTCAACTCCGGTCTTTGACGGTGTCTGTGCAGCTCCTGGTCGCACAGGGACTGACGACTCCTGGTCACACCGGACTGTCAGGATTGACAGTTGTCCTCCTGAGCGGCAGAAACCTCCCTCCTCTGAAGTAGTCCACACGGACCACCTGGAACTCCACACTCCTTGTCCCATAAGGAGTTGGAAGGAGTCGCACCCTCCTATTGACGTACTACTCGTCAACACACTCTCCTTCCTCCAGTTGCAACGGCAGTTGTCTTTCCCTTGTTGCACCTCCCTTTGCGGGTAGCACTTGCTCGGGCTCTCTCTCGGTTACCAAAACCAGAGAGAACGACAACTTTGCAGAGCAACTGGTTGTACTGAGCTGTACTTTGAGAAGCCCCCAATACCCCTATATATATAGGAGGGTCATGGGACAGGGTTCTCCATCCTGGGCAATGCGGGACTAAAAGCAGGAGTATAAGGGTTCGAGATTTTCCACAAAAGCAACCAACTCGCAACCTGAACCGATCGTTTCACAACTGAAACGGTCGGTTGGGGACCTGAACCGGTCGGTTGACACCTCAACCGGTCGGTTGGGACACCTCAACCGATCGGTTCACAAGTGAACCAGTCGGTTGGTGGTCCTGGTCGGTTCCCGATTTACTTTCCTTCTTTTGTTTCTAATTGGTATCGAATACCAATCCTAATTCCCAATCAAATTGGGCAAGTGAAACGAAAGGAAAATTCTCACCAATCCTACTTTCCCAACTTGCTCGGTTGCACCAGTTGAATCGATCGTTGCAACACTTGAAGCAATCATTTCACCTTGTGCATGAGCTGATCGACTCAACACTTGAGCCGACCGGTTCACCCAGCTCAGCCGATCGGTTCATCACATGAGTCGATAGGTTGGGAGTGCAGATTGTGCAGAATCAGTCAATTGCAATTTCAATCAATCCGATACTCCAATCAAAGTGTCCAACACCTTGAACATAATGATATTGAGCTATCAATTGATTGAGTGTTTAATTTAACTACTAAACTCCTTTAGTAATCAATCTAAACATTTTTTGTGGACAAAACTCCTCTTCCAGGTTAAATCCTATGTGTGTGACCCTACAGGTCCATTTCACATTGGCAGTGAAAGCCCATAACACTTATGACTTCACAAGAAAAGAGCGGTGCCTAGTCACACATCAGTGCTACCCAAGTGAAACAGAAAGTTGGAGAACAACTTTCAATCCTACAATCTGTGAATGGTGTTACAGTGAATGTATAATTCATTTGTCACTGATATCCCGAATGAACTCGAGGCATGGAACAGTCATCCTGTCAATGTTCATTCACTTTCTTGATCTCAGAGTAGACTGGAAGAGATATGTATGACATCAATATCACATACTGATTCACACATGCGTGCACGCCTTTCTCAATCCTACTCATCAAGTGGCCATGGATATCAAACTCCCTCAGGAGGGAGAAATCCCATATCTATCACTCATCCCTCAAAAGCCCCATGTGTCAAAGCCACCCAATCATCACCTTTATAACAACCCATGTTTCAGGATTGCGTTTGATGATGTCAAAGTGTGCCCAACGACATGTGTTGAGTGTAGTGATTTCAGGTCAAAGAATCACACTCACCACCATCACTGTGAGTACTGACTGTGACTACCATGTCATGGTTCCATGTGTCAAACTCACGGTGGGTCTGTCTGGTACACTTATTCTCTAACAAGTACCTATGTGTTTGGTTTGATATCTCTATATCATGACTAATGAGATTTTTTCATCAACCAACACCACAATCTAGTCTTGTGTGTCATTGTTGTCTATCTACCTTCCACAATGACATCCGACTAGGGACATAACAAGAATGTACAAACTCTTAGAATCTGTATGATCTCATCGTTCAGGTCCTGAACCTGAAGGCATACGTCATTGAGTATTGTCATTCTCTAGACATTCAATCTGTTCTATCACTATCTCATATGATTGAACCAAAAAGAATTGGAAGCTCGCCTTTGTTGTTTATCAAATCAATCTTAATGTATCCCACCAATCATCCCATGATTGGCTCTTAGGGCATACATACCAACAAACACACATGCCATGTGTAAAGAGTGGGTCCTGATAGAGGATCCACTCTTCACTAAATTGAAGCATTATTCCATCCAATCCCAAAAATACCAAAAAGGTAAGAAGGAAAGGAGGAATTTCATTCATTTCTCAAATGATACATATTACAGAGCATGATAGTAAATAAGCAGCGGAAACAAAACTATAACAAAGTTACATCATGATGATCATTTACACTTGTTCCTCACCCTAAAAGGTGGCATGACACAAACAAAAATATACACTTGAGGCCAGTTGCAGAGGGCAACCCAACTAATCCAAGATATTCCTAATGTCCAAGTCCATGCATACGATCTTTTAACAACTTTGTCTTCTAATGTACCTAAACCTGGGTGGAAGGGAACATCACCCAGAACATAGGAAACAAGATAGAGGTCAGCAAAGAGCTGAGTATGTACATATAATAAATACTTTGGGCATTATATATGGTTATAAGTGCAATAAGAGATGTTCCCACAAGAAAGGGGGCTATTTCCAATTAGGTATGTTCAAGAGAAATTTAACAAAAGAAATGAGGCATATTAAATTTCAGATTTCAAGCATGATAATAAAAGAGTGTCTTGCCATAACAATCATCCACATATTCATATTAAAACAACAAACATTTGCATGCATAACAATGTAGACTAAATATACCTAAAACAGGGCCATAACACCATAGGATAAAATAAACAAGGGTGGAAACGCACACCCCGGGCGGAATACGCACGCCCTATATAAGTATGGTTGTACATAAGTACCACTATTCTAGATAATCTAGTCAAACACGCAGCATGCTATAAAATAGAGTGGCAAGACTATCATTTTAGTCAATATCAAGTAAAAGACAACAAGGCAGGAGGGGCCTAAAGACCCATATGTCATGTCAACTTAATAATCACAGCAGAAAAAAGGGATTTATTTCAGGAATTAGAAATGTTCATGAATATTAGATTTGCAAGAGAAACAATATTACAAGAGATGCCTCATTAAAAGAAATTAGGTTTTTAGTCAAATAATGCCCAAAATAAAATAGAGAGTGTACATACCTGATCTTTACACCTAAGGTTATCTCGATTGATATACTTGGTCCCCAAGGTTGAGTATTCATCCTAGGAACACATCAAGTCTATTAGTCAAACCAAAATTAGCATGTGTATACATTTCTGTTGTAGATTTCATATTGTTCTTATTCAAGTCCTAATCCCCTAATGACATATTAGGATTTAATCAAAATACCCTAATTAGAGGAGTCTAGGGTTTAAATCCAACACATTCATATATGGGTTTACTATTCCCAACATAAAATAACCCATACATATACTTATAAAATTAAGCTTCCGTATTCTTTCTATCATATGTCAATTTATTCAAATTGGACAAATCTAGTTAAATGCATTACTCAGATCCCTAAGCATCATAATCATCACTGAATATTGATATGTTCATTTTGGGGGCTTGTTTCTCAAAAGCTATTGAGAGTTTCGTATGTAGTTCTTAAAATTAGTAAGATTACATATTGTACCTAAATATTTGTACTCCAACACATATATGTTAGCACACTAATTATTAGGATATTCAATCAAAACATATAGCTCCCAAATATGTTATAACTACTAATAAAGTTGAATCATTAGGTTTACATGAATCTAATATACTGATATGCATATTTGTGTTACACATACACCAACATTTGTATTCACACAACTATTATCAAGTATAATGTCAAATGATAAGGGTCATTGTCCTAACCATGTCTTATACTCTAAATAAATCTAATTACTATGGATATTAGGAATCTAAGCCTATATAAACCATTGTCTCCCTGGTTGCAGTATTAATATATTGTGTGTGTATACCAACCGTAATACAATAGTAAATAGTGGATTGACTTATTCAATATGTGCTATCATTATCTTTGTCAACTTGACTTATAAACAATTTAAAGGCAAGAATGAAGAGATTACTGATCTGTGAACAATCAATTAACCATTATCTATAGATTTGAAGGTCTGCTTCTCTTTGACGTAGAATCATATCCAAGGTGGCTTGAGGACGAAGAGTAGGTTGAGGAGGTGGAAGAAGTTTTTGTCGGGGTAGGTTCTTGGTGGTGTCATGAAGGAATGGAGCAGCCAACGTCACATCAATGATGGTCATGATAGCTTCCTGGATTGCAGGCCATAGAGTGGGGGAAGAAGGAGATGCGCTAGTGGTGGAAGCATCGTGGTATCTGGCTCTGCGGTAGATAACCAGAACAGAGTCCGTTTTGGTGTTGGAGGCAAAGTCTTGCTGCTGCGGTGACTGGTGCCAAGTGATCAAGGGTATGTAGTGATTACTGCTGGGTGCATGTGACGTAGTATGACTGCCAATATAAATGGTGGCAATGCTCATTGGCCTTGGTGGCTGGGCGCGAGGTGAGAAGGTGAGGTTAGTGAAGGAACCATCGACGTCACGACATCCAGCAGTGGTCACAACGGGGCGCAAACTTTTGCCGTGCGGCGGCCACTGCAGGCGCGAGGAGAGGGAGGAGAAGTTGTTTGCAAACCTATGGCGGAAGAGGGGGCTGGTGAAGGTGACGTTCCAGGTGTGGGAGGCCGCAGGCTACTGTGGATGCGGGTGTGAGGTGGTCTGCAGGTTGGGTTGGTTTCAGAATACCACCGAGGAGGAAGATGAAGAGTGGGGTGGCCAGAGAGGAAGAAGAAGATGTGAGGGGGTAGGGCAACTGGATCAATCCGGAGTGGTGGTGGCAGACGCGGGAGAGCGTCGAGGTGAGGTCAGAGGCGTCGGGTCTGTACCCAGTGATGATCTTCCGTTGTGGCAATTTTGAGGTGCCAGTGGACCTGGTGGCAACGAGATGGAGGTGGTTGAAGCAAGGTAGAAAGGGGGCAATGGCGATCGTGTTGCGAGGAGATGATTCGGCTTCAGTTGGTGGGAAGAGGGGAGTAGATTGTGACCTGGGCGCTTGCACCTCGTCTGCCAATTACAGATAGCGACTGTCTCGTAGTCAGTGTCGTCAGGCACAGGGCGAGGGAGAACTGATGGCTTGGTCAAGGAAGCAGACGAGGAGGAAGGGAGGAAGAGTGTGGTCTACTGAGGTTCAGAGGCGCTAGCAGGTCCAAGCCATGGTAGATTAATGCTCGTTGGTGTGTGAGGGAATAAGTAGTTCTTCCAGGAAGACCATGGCTAGACTTGAGCGCCACCAGCAAAGGGGTATGGAAACGAGGGCAAGGAAGCAAATTGGGGTAGGTCTTATATCAGGAAGCAAGGATCCATGAGGAGGAAAATAAGAAGAAGAGTTAGGAGAGGGAGCATGGGCAGGTGTAACCTGGTTGGAGTCTGTAGCAGACAGTTCGTGAGAATGTAGGTGTCGACAAATGGGGCTACTTCCTCTACATGATGGTTGCGAGCTAAAGTCGGCGTCGGCATGTACACTAGTGATGGCGGCTGTCAAGATCTCGGGCACCAGGGAAGTGAGGCACAAAGGGAGGATAGGGTTTAGGTGGTTGTAAAGAGGAGAGGAAGGAAGAATAGAGCCGTCGGAGTAAGAGAAGGGAAGCAGAAGACTAGTTCTACTGCAAAACAGATGCGAGAATGATTGAGAGAAGACGGGAGCAGAGGAGAGAACTTCGGTCGTTCGTTACTGGAAGAGAAATAGTAACACAGGAAGGGAGTCTTGTTACATGGTTAATGAAATATAACCTAGTTCTATCTATAGTTGTTAAATGCGGTAATATCAATTAAAATCTTATAATTCAATCAACTAAATGGTAGTGTAAACAATGCCCTATTTATAAGAAATTTGGTATATAGGATAACTAGGATGAGGGGAGTCTAGATTAAACAGCAATTTTCCCTTTGGAAGACGTTCCATAGTAGATTACATTATTTTTATATTATACATATTTAATGTATTTACTCATCTTAACATTATGTTATGTATCAATTCGATTCCTTTCATCTTATACCCTAGGTATATTTTAGGGTGTTAAATTAGAGTCAAGCATGGTATTAGGTATATGTGTTCCTTGAGTCTTGTTATTGAGCGTATTATGATTATTTTACCTTGCATACCAAATACTAAGCGTATTTATATATCCATAACACCAATTATTCTTAATGTGCTTTGTATTTTTAGAAATATACGATATGTTAACATAATGGAATAGGACCTTAGAGTAATAGAGATTTAATACATACGTCTGGATTCGAGTATGTTACAACACTCCACCCCTTAAAAGGGATTTCATCCTCGAAATCCATCCACTTTTGGTATGGTAAACTGAGTTATAAACTTAACCAAGTCATACATTTCTAGTATACTTAATGTAGGGGGTCATATCATATTATTCATGTCACACTTATGGTCTACTCTTAAGGTGAAGCCATATGTCTCCATATATCATGCATCCATTAATCTAATTATGTTAGATGTTGGGCTAGAAAAGTTACAACAAGACCTTGGATTTGTTAACCAGTTTGTATCTATTAGGGATAACCGCAGTGTTATCATAGTTTCTCCATTCTTTGATCATGGTCCACATCATTTCCCTGATCATCATTATCATCGTCATTATCATCAACATCTCATCATCAACAACAACAACAACATCATCATCTACTCATCATCAGTGTCGTCGTCATCATCATCATCATCATCACCTAGAAGGGCAAAAAGGGTGAACCTAGGTCTTACCTGTCCAAAGCTTCTTTGTACTCTCTACACCACACTTAGTCCTAGGGTACCAGGTCGATCATTCCAGTCAAGTGCTTCTTCATTGAAGGATTTCTCTACAATCAAACTTTCTTACGGTGGTGACTTGGTTAGAAAACCACCGATAAAATCTAAAAAAAAAAATCTTTTGTATATATAAATTAATATTGAAAATAAGTTTGATGAGGAAAATCTTGCGATGAAAAATCCAAAATTGGTGCCAAAAATCGACCCGAGAATCAAGTCAACCACTTTCCAATATGCTACACACTTGGTGTTACACTACCATCAATTCATTCTACTAAAAGAGTCTATTTGCTAAAACAAATTAAAGGGCATGCTAACATATCCTAATCCTACGACATAGAAGGAGGGAAATATTTTACTATTACACTTTGTCTACTTCCACCAGACCTATTAGAACACACCGTACATTATTCTTCACTTTACCCTGATCATGATCTACACATCTTCATTCCACAAAAGGGTCTAACTCTATGGACACCTAAAAGGGCATACACCTACATATCTAATACTTAAGCATAAGAGGAGGAAGGGTCTTTTATTATGCACGGTCAACTTCTATTAAACCTTAATAAGATAGGACATTAAAATTCCTCATGTCACCCTTAAATATGATTCACACTACCACATCTCGAGACCTAAGGAAGTCATAAGACTATCTAGTGTTATGGGGAGAGAAATATGGGTTACATATCACTATCTAGTTTACATCCTTAATTCTTCACACATAAAGGTACCCTACATAGTCAAGCTACTCATATTAATCACTACACTGAACAAGTATACTATTGGAGATGAGAAGGGTGATTACTATGGAAATCTACCAAACTTATAGCTTTCTACAACTAATTCTCATGTATGAGGCGTAACAATGAAGATGGTACCCAACTCTTAGATGAATTTAGGTTGAGATATGTGAACTATACTCCCATAAGGTTGGGAAAAAGAATCTAATGACCACAAGTATAACCCCTATGTAGGGAATTTATGTACTCCTTAAAGGGTGTAGGACTAACTAGGGTTCCCAAAAATTGAGTCTCGACCACACGTGGTTTGGGGAGTGGAAATCACCAAATTGGATAGGCATTGAAGCCCTGTTTGGTTCCCACTACTCAAGATTAGGTATGTCAAGTATATGTAAAGGGTCGCCTATGTACCTAATGAAGGAACAATATAGGATAACTTGAAATAGTCAAGTTACCGACTGCTTTTGGCTCTGATACCATTTTGTAAAGAGTGGGTCCCGATAGAGGATCCACTCTTCACTGAATTGAAGCATTATTCCATCCAATCCCAAAAATACCAAAAAGGTAAGAAGGAAAGGAGGAATTTCATTCATTTCTCAAATGGTACATATTACAGAGCATGATAATAAATAAGCAGCGGAAACAAAACTATAACAAAGTTACATCATGATGATCATTTACAGTTGTTCCTCACCCTAAAAGGTGGCATGACCCAAACAAAAATATACACTTGAGGCCAGTTGCAGAGGGAAACCCAACTAATCCAAGCAATCCTTAATGTCCAAGTCCATGCATACGATCTTTTAACAACTTTGTCTTCTAATGTACCTAAACCTGGGTGGAAGGGAACATCACCCAAAACATAGGAAACAAGATAGAGGTCAGCAAAGAGCTGAGTATGTACATATAATAAATACTTTGGGCATTATATATGGTTATAAGTACAAAAAGAGATGTTCCCACAAGAAAGGGGGCTATTTTCAATTAGGTATGTTCAAGAGAAATGTAACTGAAGAAATAAGACATATTAAATTTTAGATTTCAAGCATGATAATAAAAGAGTGTCTTGTCATAACAATCATCCACAGATTCATATTAAAACAATAAACATTTGCATGCATAACAATGTAGACTAAATATACCTAAAACAGGGCCATAACACCATAGGATCATGGCCTAAAAATAAACAAGGGTGGAAACGCACACCCCGGGCGGAATACACACGCCCTATATAAGTATGGTTGTACATAAGTACCACTATTCTAGATAATCTAGTCAAACATGCAGCATGCTATAAAATAGAGTGGCAAGACTATCATTTTAGTCAATATCAAGTAAAAGACAACAAGGCAGGAGGGGCCTAAAGACCCATATGTCATGCCAACTTAATAATCACAGCAGAAAAAAGGGATTTATTTCAGGAATTAGAAATGTTCATGAATATTAGATTTGCAAGAGAAACAATATTACAAGAGATGCCTCATTAAAAGAAATTAGGTTTTTAGTCAAATAATGCCCAAAATAAAATAGAGAGTGTACATACCTGATCTTGACACCTAAGGTTATCTCGATTGATATACTTGGTCCCCAAGGTTGAGTATTCATCCTAGGAACACATCAAGTCTATTAGTCAAACCAAAATTAGCATGTGTATACATTTCTATTGTAGATTTCATATTGTTCTTATTCAAGTCCTAATCACCTAATGACATATTAGGATTTTTTAGTGAATATATAATCCATTATATATCTATTTTAGTTTTAAGGTTCATATTTAGTCACATAACTCTAGATATGTTTAAGTTAAATATGCATTCATTCAATTTGGGCCTTGTAATTCATTTCTCTCTTTATATCATGATTCTCAATTTGGTCAACTAGGTCAAAATGTGCTACATGATACTATTTAATCAAAATACCCTAATTAGAGGAGTCTATGGTTTAAATCCAACACATTCATATATGGGTTTACTATTCCCAACATAAAATAACCCATACAGATACTTATAAAATTAAGCTTCTGTATTCTTTCTGTCATATGTCAATTTATTCAAATTGGATAAATCTAGTTAAATGCATTACTCAGATCCCTAAGCATCATAATCATCACCGAATATTGATATGTTCATTTGGGGGGCTTGCTTCTCAAAAGCTATTGAGAGTTTCGTATGTAGTTCTTAAAATTAGTAAGATTGCATATTGTACCTAAATATTTGTACTCCAACACATATATGTTAGCACACTAATTATTAGGATATTCAATCAAAACATATAGCTCCCAAATATGGTATAACTACTAATAAAGTTGAATCATTAGGTTTACATGAATCTAATATACTGATATGCATATTTGTGTTACACATACACCAACATTTGTATTCACACAACTATTATCAAGTATAATGTCACATGATAAGGGTCATTGTCCTAACCATGTCTTATACTCTAAATAAATCTAATTACTATGGATATTAGGAATCTAAGCCTATATAAACCATTGTCTCCCTGATTGCAGTATTAATATATTGTGCGTGTATACCAACCGTAATACAATAGTAAATAGTGGATTGACTTATTCAATATGTGCTATCATTATCTTTGTCAACTTGACTTATAAACAATTTAAAGGCAAGAATGAAGAGATTACTGATCTGTGAACAATCAATTAACCATTATCTATAGATTTGAAGGTCTGCTTCTCTTTGACGTAGAATCATATCCAAGGTGGCTTGAGGATGAAGAGTAGGTTGAGGAGGTGGAAGAAGGTTTTGTCGGGGTAGGTTCTTGGTGGTGTCGTGAAGGAATGGAGCAGCCAACGTCACATCAATGATGGTCATGATAGCTTCCTGGATTGCAGGCCATAGAGTGGGGGAAGAAGGAGATGCGCTAGTGGTGGAAGCATCGTGGTATCTGGCTCTGCGGTAGATAACCAGAACAGAGTCCGTTTTGGTGTTGGAGGCAAAGTCTTGCTGCTGCGGTGACTGGTGCCAAGTGATCAAGGGTATGTAGTGATTACTGTTGGGTGCATGTGACGTAGTATGAATGCCAATATAGATGGTGGCAATGCTCATTGGCCTTGGTGGCTGGGCGCGAGGTGAGAAGGTGAGGTTAGTGAAGGAACCATCACCGTCACGACATCCAGCAGTGGTCAAAATGGGGCGCAAACTTCTGCCTTGCGGCGGCCACTGCAGGCGCGAGGAGAGGGAGGAGAAGTTGTTTGCAACTCTATGGCAGTAGAGGGAGCTGGTGATGGCGACATTCCAGGTGCGGGAGGTCGCAGGCTGTTGTGGATGCGGGCGTGAGGTGGTCTACAGGTCGGGTTGGTTTCATATCACCACCGAGGAGTAAGATGAAGAGTGGGGCGGCCAGAGAGGAAGAAGAAGATGTGAGGGGGTAGGGCAGCTGGATCGATCCGGAGTGGTGGTGGCAGACGCGGGAGGGCGTTGAGGTGAGATCGGAGGCGTCGGGTCTGTACCCAGTGATGATCTTCTGTGGTGGCGATTTTGAGGTGTCAGTGGACCTGGTGGCAACGACGATGGAGGTGGTTGATGCAAGGTAGAAAGGGGGCAATGGCGATCGTGTTGTGAGGAGATGAGTCGGCTTCAGTTGGTGAGAGGAGGGGAGTAGATTGTGACATGGGCGCTTGCACCTCGTCTGCCAATTACAGATAGCGACCGTCTCATAGTCAGTGTCGTCGGGCACAGGGCGAGGGAGAACTGATGGCTTGGTCAAGGAAGCAGACGAGGAGGAAGGGAGGAAGAGTGTGGATGTTGAGGTTAGATGTGAGGGTGTCTAGTTGCAGGTCTATCGATCTAGAAGGCCTCTGAATTTCATAGGCGCTAGCAGGCCCAAGCCATGGCAGATTAATGCTCGTTGGTGTGTGAGGGAATAAGCAGTTCTTCCAGGAAGACCATGGCTAGACTTGAGCGCCACCAGCAAAGGGGTAGGGAAATGAGGGCAAGGAAGCAAATTGGGATAGGTCTTGTATCAAGAAGCAAGGATCCATGAGGAGGAAAAGAAGAAGAAGAGTTAGGAGAGGGAGCATGGGCAGGTGTAACCTGGTTGGCGTCTGTAGCAGGCAGTTCGTGAGAATGTAGGTGTCGACAAATGGGGCTACTTCCTCTATGTGATGGTTGCGAGCTAAAGTCGACGTCGGCATGTACACTATGATGGCGGCTGTCAAGATCTTGGGCACCAGGGAAGCGAGGCACAAAGGGAGGATAGGGTTTAGGTGGTTGTAAATAGAAGAGGAAGGAAGAATAGAGCCGTCGGAGTAAGAGAAGGGAAGCAGAAGACTAGTTCTACTGCAAAACAGATGCGAGAATGAGGGAGAGAAGACGGGAGCGGAGGAGAGAACTTCTACCGTTCGTTACCGGAAGAGAAATAGTAACACAGGAAGGGAGTCCCATTACATGGTTAATGAAATATAACCTAGTTCTATTTATAGTTGTTAAATGTGGTAATATCAATTAAAATCTTATAATTCAATCAACTAAATGGTAGTGTAAACAATGTCCTATTTATAACAAATTTGGTATATAGGATAACTAGGATGAGGGGAGTCTAGATTAATCAGCATTTTTCCCTTTGGAAGACGTTCCATAGTAGATTACATTATTTTTATATTATAAATATTTAATGTATTTACTCATCTTAACATTATGTTATGTATCAATTCGATTCCTTTCATCTTATACCCTAGGTATATTTTAGGGTGTTAAATTAGAGTCAAGCATGGTATTAGGTATATGTCTTCCTTGAGTCTTGTTATTGAGCGTGTTATGATTATTTTACCTTGCATACCAAATACTAAGCGTATTTATATATCCATAACACCAATTATTCTTAATGTGCTTTGTATTGTCAGAAATATACGATATGTTAACATATGGAATAGGACCTTAGAGTAAGAGAGATTTAATACATAGGTCTGGATTCGAGTATGTTACACCATGAAAGTATAAGTCCCAAACATTTCCTTCTCTACTATATCTTATACCTAAAGTCAAACTGATTTGAGAAACCATGAAACTGAGTGACAGAATGATTGTACTGAGGACCTCATGTTACTTTTGACTTAATTATTTTCAAAGCTAGTATACACTCAAACATATCTTCCATTTGAACGGGAGGAACTATAGCAGAAGAAAATCCCAAGAATAATATATACACATATGATAAGACATTCAGATCAGTCAATAATTCCAACGACAAAGCGAGACTTCCCATCCAACTCTTGGAGTGGATATCCCTGTCAATTAAGGATGCCAAACTCATGACAAGTTGGTGGTTTCATATTCCATGGAACTCCCTGAGCCGTTTGGCCATGTTACCCTCCATCGAGAAGCTCTTACTGCAGTTGCTATTGCAATTACCTTTTACCTTCTCCAAAATCGAGACGTGACCACCGGCGTTGAAGATGTTGTTACATATGCTTGGCATATAACAGAATACTCGTTCTTGTTGTAGGCGTGGCAGAACTTTTCAAGAATAGACGTTGAGCTCTGAAGTAGCGCGCCTAGCGTTTCCGGTCAGTGACGACCCACTATGAACAATGAAGTCTGGTTAAACACTTAGAATGCAGCAGCATCCGCTGCAGAGGCCTCCGCAGATCGTCTGCTAGAACAACGACATCTCATGTGCACGACGGATTTGACTTGGGTTAGCCTCTCACGTGCCTGCATGAACGCACATTACTTCATGAGCCAGATGTCGAGGTTGCACATCTTCTTGTTGTGGGGTTAGAATGGATGTCTTACATCGCTTTGGCATAGTGCTCTTGATAAATCAGTGTCATCTACGATTGCCATACAAAATTAAAACTAGCACCTGGCGGAAGAGATCGATCTAATAGCTACCTCTGTTTTGAACATGTATAGCACGATCCAGTGGAGAAGCGTCTGCTTAGCTAATGCATCGTCTCGAAGGTCGTGATGATGTTATGGATGCAATTGCTAGCATTGACGGTCGTCCAGATGAGCGTCATGGCCTTGTAGAGGTCTTGTCTACCAGTGGCGCTTCAGTAACACTTTGGGGCCATCGCCGACATGCACCTTGTTGTGGTCACGGTGGAGCAGTTCACACGACAACGTGTAGGAAATGGATGCCTCTGGTCAGCTTCACGGCTAGAAAAAAAGGCTGCATATTAGTATAAGAATTCACAGAATATTATATGAACAGAAAAAAAAATGACAGAGGTCAGAAGTAGAAGGGAATAAATACATATTTTTTGTATCATACTCTACTCCCATCCTGTCGTCCCATGCCTTCTTTCTGCAAGTCCCTTGCTTATATTTTGCAAGACTAATCACTGTTGTCAACCACCATAGTTATTTCTCACTGTCAAAATGTAAAAGATCATATATCAGTTTTGGCACCAAAGTTCTTTCTTAATAGTACCTTCTATCAGCAAGCAGAGATCCAAAAAAGGGAGGAGGTTTTTGGGTGGTTGGCATTTGGAAGCAGATAGATAGAGAAGATGACCTCATGGGTACAGAAAAACGGCGGAGAAAGAGATGAGGAATGAAAAGTCTGATGGGGATGCAAAGAGATAGATGGCTATAAATGTGGAAGGAGTGGGGAGTGAGGGCAGTTAAGAAGAATAGGTAAACAAACGGAGAGGGGGTAGGATAATTGGATTCATTCTAATTTAATTAAATAAAAATAGAATTTATGAAAGTGGAGAGATAGAGAGAATAGAATATATCGAATTATTATCGCTTTTATTTGAATTATAAACAACCGCCACATGTGATTGTATGGCTGAATTTTAAACTGAAAAAGAAAGTGGTGGTGTGTGTGGTTTTTGTTTGAAATGGATAGTGGGTGACATGGGTGAGTGTATTAGTTGGAAACATGGATAGTGGTTAGTTGGATGCCGAGAGATAAGAGAAAAGTAAAACGTAGTGAAGAAGTGTGAGAAGAGAGAGAAATAAGGAGGATGCATCATTTTAAAAATGGTGCAACCTGATTGGCTAATGGCATTATTGTAATTATTAGAGGTTATTCACTCTTTTTATAGTAGTGTGTGTGTGTATATATATATATATATATATATATATATATATATATATATATATATATATATATATATATATATATCTGTGTGTGTGTGTGTTTTCTCTATCTACAATTGGTTAGTTACATGTGGGAATTATTAAAATGTGAAGTCGTTAGCTAATCTCATACATGAACCTTTAATAAAGAACGCAACTTAATATGAGAAAGTGAAATGGGATAATGACCACGATAAATATTGAACGTAATTGCAATTGACATGAGAGCTATGTGGTAAATAAATTTGTCTTCTTCAAAGTATCTGTTTTACCTCATTTGGCCTACCATATGGTATGGATCGGATAACATGCTTGGAATATGACGTTAGGTAAAATAGTCATTCCTATACTCCCAGACACGTAAGACATAATATATCGATCCCATTATATCTAAACATTTCAATTCATGGTAGTAAGGTACCAATAGTGATCCAACTCTTGAGTGGTAGATAATGAGATATAATGATATCACTCTGAGGTAGAAAATACATCAATGATATAATGGAAAATATGCCTAAAAGACATGTTCCTTTGTGATAATATAAATCTTAGTACAAGATTGCTTCTCTTGGTTTCTAATAAATGCTAGTTTTTATCTTCTCCTGGGACAGGACCTCCCCTAGAAGGGTGAATTCACAAATCAGTTTAAGAATTGAGGTAACAATAAATGTCACTTAAAACTTGAGATATTGAGTGCATGAAGCACAAAAGCACATATAGTGGGTACGATTCCTTGGACCCATGTATATGACCATTTCTAAGGGACATGAAGACAAGTCACTATGGAAGTGACCGACGGAATGGGACCAGGCCTGAATGGGAAGGTCGACATGAGCCCAATGAAGGGACATAAAGAAAACTATGGGTTCCCTAGGAGATGAAGGAAATTGGGTGAAAGAATTTTAAAGGATATAAAGTGATATTATTAGAGAAATCTCTAGGAAAATGTGTAATGAAATGAAATAATGTCATGACTTCTCAATAAAACCCTCAGGGAGGGGTAGGGCAACAAGTCAACCCTAAGATCTTGTAGGATTATTAAAAGTACATAATACTTATGAAGATGGGAAATGATAATGTGCTAAGTGCATAAGGCCCTTAGGGGTCAAGAGGAGATCATTACAAAGGTATCTATGCCCTAGAGATCTTAAGGGGATGACTAAGGCTAATGAGACATGAGATATACATGAAAAGAACACAGAAAGTCATAAGATGATGTTTGAATAAGAATCTTAAAAAGAGAATCACTTTCCATGTGAGTGTATAGAAAGAAAATTATGTAGCTAAAAGGTATTAATGGTGTGGACTCGTTGTTGAGAGTGACTTAAACAAAAATTTAGAAATTTAAAAGATAATGTCCGATTACACTGTCTCTGCCCTTAGAATGGGATGAACTTTGTATTTGAACTATAGCCAAATATTCATTTCATATTGTTATAAGTGTGAGAGATTGGGTAAACACATGATATGAAAAGAAAAGATATATGAGAATGAATACCTAAGTTGAAATTTAATGACATAGCCTAGGGATAGAGGAGTTACGTCACCCTTAAATAGTGAATAATAGATTGGAAACCTTGATGAAAAGGTAGTCACCAAGTGAAATTAGAATCTAATTACAAAGTGGAATTTGAAATCACAAAGTACTCACTAAGTGGTAAAAACACAGAATGAATAGGGTTGTGGATTACACTAAAATTGATTTGAAATCAAACCTTAGTATGGTAATGTATTTTGTAGATCAATGAATGTTGTTAAGAATGGTCTAGATAAAGATATTTGTGAAGAGTTTGTACCCTAAGTTTTGAAACTAATGAGAAATTATTAACCACATTAATCTATTTTACCTTGAATTTGGGAATAAAATCCTTTTTATAAGGGGTGAAAGTTAGATCCTCAATTTTGATAAATTTTGAATGTATAAGTATGAGACTTGGTTTGATAAACAAATTCCAAATTATAATTGATACCATAATAAAGCTATCAACCTTGTGGCATGGGTGTAGCCCATGGTCTAGAAGAGTATCAAGAGACCAATTTCCTTGCAAATAGGTACTTGTAGCACAAGTTTATATATATATATATATATATATATATATATATATATATATATATATATATATGTGTGTGTGTGTGTGTGTGTGTGTGTGTGTGTGTGTGTGTGTGTGTGTGTGTGTGTGTGTGTGTGTGTATAGAGAGAGAGAAAGGATTCATGCATGAATAAAAACAATGGCTTCATGAAATGATGAATAACTAAAATATGCAAGAATTGTCCCGTATCCATCCCTTTAGATGACTAAGTCCAATTCTGAGGAAAAAAATCTTATAAGAGGGAAAGGATGTTATAAGATGGTTTTTCACATGTATTTACATATGGAAATGCAAATATTTGAATAATCAAGATATGTTAGAAAATTGATGTGCTTTGTTTTAAAGGTATGGATTCAATTTTCAAATCTTCATTTAAAATAGTTTTTGTGGTATTTACCATTTTCAATTATCCAATAATAAATATAAGGAAAAAGGATGAAAGAAAATTCAATATTAAGAGATTTACCAAAGATAATGGATAACTAGTATTCTGCATATAATTTTATGTAGAATTTTTAGGGAAGTGGTGGAAAAGGAAACTAATGGATTGGTATCGTTCCAACATTCTTTTTTAATGAGAATAGGTAATAAAAATAAGAAATGTGGCCAAAAGAATTAACTTGATGCCTTAAATAAAGAATATAAAGGGGGATTTGGAGACAAAGAAAAGTGTCTTCAAGTTTTGTATTTTGGTCTTAGATCTCGCCTACACCTAGATAGAAGTATTAAAGACTTTCCTTCAGAATTTGGAAGAAAAAGGACTTCTGATGTGATAATAGTAACTAATTTAAGGATATTCTAAAAGAGAAAGTTTGGCTATTTAACTTGTTCCAATAAATCCATAAAATTGGTTAAGGTTGGGAAAGACTTTACTGAGTTTCCATCTAAATTTCATACAAAAAGGATGTTTCTAGTGGCCTAGAGAAATTTGTAGAGATAGAGGGATATACTTGAAATAATGAATTATGTGCCTTTTTGAAGAGGGATAAAAGGGGCATATAGAAATATCCTTTGGACACCAAATATTTCCCACAACTAGATATAATTTTTAAAAGCTTTCCCTTAAAGTTTGGGAGCAATTGGATAAAGGATGAGAGAGTTGTGAAACTAACAAGTTTCCTAAAGTGAGAAGGTTTAACAAAACAAAGGAAATATGTCACGTTTATTTTAGAGAAGGAAAATAGGGCCCGACCCATGTATAGGTCGCACAAATATGTGACCACCTGATCAGGATCTAGTAATCCTCCTTATGTCTTCTACCTCCGACCAAAAGGGAAACAAGACAATAATATTTGTCAATTCCTGAATTCTCTCACTCCCTCTCTCTCACACACAATATGATCTGAAACCTTCTCCTTTGGAATCAAAAAGTAATTACAAACCATTTAATCCCTAACTTACCTGGTTTTCACAATGAATTTGGATTGTCCCCAATTTCTCCCTGGAGATAGAATCCATTAATGGTCGACTTACTATCTGAGACCTATATAAGGGGATAGATGCTTCAGTGAGACCCCGGACCTCTCTATGAGTTTTCATTAGACTCTAGACTTCTTCCTCTGCCTTCGATTTCCTCACAAATTCTATTTTCTCTCTCTATTTCTACTCTGCATCTTGTCAGGGTTTCCCTTTCATCATTTACACTTCTCCCGGTTGTTGCGAAGAAATTGGCGACCACAGGTGAGTCTGGTGGGTCATGTCAAAGGAGAGAGGACCTTCATCTGCATCTCAAGAGCTCTAAGGCCAAGAGTCAACACTAGAGTTGATTGCGGTTGGGTACTACTTTGTGATGGAGGTGGATCACAAGGTTGAAGAAGAGTATAGGTGAGTTTACCTTCCTACCCTGAAGGCGCACGAGGCCCAAGCCCAAGCCCAAGGGTGGGAGGACAAAAGAATAATTCCACCACGGCTCAATGCCTTTCCTACGTGGAGCAAGCCGCATACATGGCAGGAGCCCATTCACAGAGCCCTGACCATGTTGAAGAAGGGATGAGAGATCAAATCTTGACGTGCCAACACTTTATTGTCTAAAAGGTGATTTTCTATAAAATCATAATTGTTTATCGGTAGATCAGATAATAGCGAATAAATATACCAAATTGCTGAGAAAAATGAGAGTAACACGAGTAAAATAGTTTCAAGACCTAGATATGTCTATAATTCTAAAAGTGCCTAAAGTTTCTAACTTCAATGTGTTTAATATGTAAAAACCTTAAATAGTAGGTTTTGATGATCTTAATATGTTTCATTGCTCCTAACATTCAAAGACTGATATTTTTTTAGAAAAGGGATATCTAGGATCTACTTTGAGATTAACAGTTCATAATTTGATGAATTAGGGTTTTCTTTAAGATAAAATACATAGGATAATAAAATTAGGGTTTCTTTGAGTGGAGGACATTGAATGTGATAATTAAGGTTTGGGAAGCCAAAACCCTAACAAAACCCAAATTTGACCCAAAACCCTAACTTGGAACCCCCAAGTGAATCTTAATGATACATTTTGGGCAAATTATAATACTTGGGTGTTATGTACTAACTTTAGGATGATTACTTGCTTATCCTCAACTGCTCATATCGTGGACTTTTAATCTCTTCTGAGAAAGGTATGTGGTTACGCCTATGATTACTCTCGTTAACTGAATTTGGTGGCTTTTGGAGATTTTCCATACTAATTGAAGATAACTATTGGTTGTTTATTTAATTCCTACAATCTATAAAGTCACTATGGATATCACATCATATAAGAATAACTTGCTCAACTATCTTTAATGGATGTAAGTGATACATGTGGGATGTAAGTAATGTCACTATGGTGACCAATGATCAGGGCGGGATAAGAAGATCACCTAGGGAAAAGGCATATGTAAGAAATGTCACTATGGTGACCGGTGATCTGGCCCAGAAAAGAAGATCACCTCAGGCAAATGCCTATGTATGAAATGTCACTATGGCAATTAGTGATTGGGCCGAGGCCTATGTATGATGTGTCTACTATAGGGACTAAACCCTAGAGGGAGGGTTCCCTACATGAATAATCTAGAGAGGGAGTGTCCCATAGAGATTAAGTTGAGAAGTTACAAAAAAAATGAGAGTTCAATTTTGTAATCATTTTTGTTGCTATGGCTGATTATATTTTTACACCTACATGAAAAATATTTTGCTTCCCCCACATACCAGTATAACTTGTTATACCGACTGTGTTTTTGTTTAAGGAATTTTTAGGTACATGCTAGATAAGATGATATTCAGATATGATGAAAGGGTGAAATTACTTGAAGACATTTAAGTTAACTTTTAAGGAGGATTGGAAAGATATGTCTTCTCATATAGTTCTCATATGTACAGTCTGATGACAGAAATTCATGTAACTCCTTAGAGGATCACTTTGTAAACAATAATTAAGTTTAGTGGAAATTATTTTCTATTGAATATTATTTGTTTAAAATATGGATCCTTGGGAAAATTTTAGATAATGGCTTTTAACTTTAAGGCCTTCCTTAATTGGGGGTTGTCGAAAAGTGAGGCTGTTACAGTGGACAAGATTGGATATGTTCTCTTTGGCATCATTTCATGAGGTGGTGATATAAGAAATAGTAGAATAATAATGGACCAAAGAGGGGTTGAACATCTTAGAGTGTTCTTATCAAGGTTTATGCATGCGGATTAGACCCACAATCTTCACAAATAAAGGTAAATCATAATGAATCGATCAATTGTGTAAACCACATTCTTTTCAAAAGCCATGATAAAAAAACCGTAACATCTATGTCTCACTTCAATTGTCTCTTGGCATTTAATCCAATCAAATAGAATTGAAAACATGCATAAATTCAAGCATACAGTTTTATTAGTCAAACTACCAAATGAAGGAGGTAGTGAGTTACATTCATAATATGTCATTCATTTAAGTTCCACTGCAAATAGTTAAAATTAAGCTAGAATAGCCTTTTGGACAAAATTGTGCTAAATGCCCCTATTCTTTAGATGAATACCATGGCTACAAAGTGAGAAATGATATGAGATCAAACTATAACTAATAGCACACAAGAAATTATCAAAGTATACATGGAACACAGTGTGGATTTTTGGAATGGAAGGAAAGATACTTATTTTGGAAATTTACAAAAATAAATGCAAGGGAATAAATCATATATCATGCAATATGCAAGATACAAAATGAATTTGTAAAATAGAAAAGTTTGGGGAGTAGTAAATAATTTGATCATCTGGCATAATTAAAACAATGAAAAAGTAAATCAAGTGGTTAGTGCCCTACCACCCCCAAATTTTAAACCATGATGTCCTCAACTCGAAATAAAGGGTTAAGACGATAGTGCACTGATCATGGATATATCGTGTCTAGCATCAAGGTGAGGAGATCTAGGAGTCACTCAAGTGGGGTGGCCTAGGGTACCACATCCATTTTTTGGACAACAACCATTCTGGTTGGCTCTCCACATGGCCTTAGTGGCGAGAATGACTGTGGCGGTGGATTTCATGTAACTTGGATCTTCTCATGGCATGGTGTTTTCATAAATCATTATTCCATCTATATTCATGTTCTAAGATGAACAAAAAATAAAATACCTATAAGGTTTATTTTTGTGTGTGTATTTCTTGGGAGGTCTAAAAAATTATGACAGTAATCAGGTTCAAGTCAGAAAAGATCTCAAAACAACATGGGTTTCCTCCTGCAAGTGCTAAGTTTAATGACTTGATCCATGCAATGTATTCTTCTTCTCAATCATCTGTTTGACAAAGTAATGCTCATATTCTTGAAGTAAAGGGCTCATTGGCATTCAACAACTTCTCCCTAATCCATTGGTCATGGGGGTCCTCAAATCTTTCCTCCTCAAACTTATATTTCTTTTTATCGTCTTTAGGTGATGATGTAATGAATATTTTGAGGTCAAACTCAACCTCATGAAGGTAACCATCATTGTGTCTGTACCCACATGGATATCATCAGTAGTTGTATCCAAGAAGGGCCTTCCCAAGATGATTGAATCTTCTTGTCCTCTGGTTCCATATCAAGAACAATGAAGTCCATAGGGAACACCACCATTGTTACCCTATCAAGCATCACATGTGCATCATCCACCATGCCCCTCAGAACTCTGATAGACTTCTCAGCCAAGTGAATAGTACAACTTACTGATTTCAATTTACACAATCCCAATTTAAGAAACACATTATAAGACATAAGATTCACACTACATTCCAAGTCAATCAAATAATTTGCAATAAGATGGCCACCAATGTGGTCTGGAGTTAGAGGGGTTTCGGGTTCCCCTTTGTTGAGGAAAGGGCATGTTTCAAAATAGAGCTAACTTGCTCATCGAACTTCACTTTTTTAGCATTCTTCCTATTGTATTTCACTTGAAGATGCACATGCACATATTCTTAAGAAATTTTGCACAGTCTGGAATGTTCTTGATTGCCTTAAGCAATGGTATATTGACCTTCACTTGGTTCAAGACTTCAAGAATATCAACATTATGCTTTTTCCTCCTCTTAGATGAGGACTATTTAAGGCATCACCAGAATGGAGTCTCATTTTCACTTTATTTTATTGAATCTCTAGGAAGATCTTGAATTATGGCAGAAGGAACTCTTGAAAATTATGGGTGCAACTCTTGGACTCGCCAAATATTCATATAGCATAACAATAGATTCTTTTATTGTAATGATATCACTTTCAGCTATCATTGTATCATCTATGGTGCTCTATAACATTGTTTTATCAACAAGACTTTGGTTAACGCAATCTTCTCCCCTTTTTCTTTTAGTTGCTCAAGAACTTTATCAATCCTACATAACCTCACCACATTCACTTTCTCATGGGGAGGAGAAGGAGCTTGTGATTCTTGTGGTGTTTGTGGTGGCTTTTGGTGTTGTTGATGATGGGGTGGGGTTAAAGGATGTATGGTTGTTGTGGTATTTGTTGTTGAGGTATATAGGGCTTTCACGCTGGTTGTTGAGGTGGAGGAGGGCATTGATAGTTAGCCAATGGTTGTCGTGGTGGAGGATCATATAGGTTGGGGGACCTTGATATTGTTTCACATGTTATACTTGCATAGGTGGTGGACCATATGAAATTTGAGGGGCACCATTTTTACATTTTCATTGTTTGCATTTACCATGGTTTGGAAAGGAGTCCTCCCCTCATCTCGACATACAAGAATCAAGGCTATCTAATCTAGCCACTGTCCAAGCCTACCAATAGTTTGTTAATGAGTGGAAAAATCTTTATTGACTTAATCTAGGCTCCTCAATCTTCTAAGAACTTCATTTTCAACCTTTAATTGTATCTCTAGCCTTGATGTTGCCTTGGATTCTCTTGTACGTCATCACCTTGTTGCTTCCATGAGAAGTTAGGGTGATTTCTCCACTCAAGAGTGTAAGATTGGATATTGGACCTTGGTTGTTGCGGTTCACAAAAGGTTACATAGCTTTCACCTCTTTCAAGGGACTCCATGGATTGGATAGAATGTTAGAGGCACCTCCCACTTGAATTGTCATTACATCCTTCATGTCAGTAAGAATCTTCATCACTTGTGGATTGGTATCATTTAATGAACAAGTAGTGGAGTAGATGGGGTACACCAAGATTTCTATCATAGTAATTGGATGCACTTGATGCTCTATGCCTCAAATTTTCATCCAAGTTGCTCAAACAAAGGCCATATCAATTTGGGAGGCTTGGACATGAATGTTCCACCATAAGAGGAATATACCACAGTTTGGAATAAAATGATTGCATAAGTTATCAGAGGGTTATACTTAATAACTTTCAAAATCTCTCCCAAATTTCATGGAACTTCTCATGGCCCAATTGACTAAATGAGGTAATGCATCTTCTCTATTGTGTGACTTTGGATATTGGATAGAGTCTATTGAGATACTAATTATTCATAGAATCCTATGTCACCACTTACATTTACATACAAGACCACTCCTTAGCCTAATCTTTCAAGGAGAAAGGGATGTGGGTGAGGCAGATAGAGTCATGATGCAACCCTATTTTAGGGCTTTATCTTGTGTCTTTTTGCATTGTTATCACATCTAAATAGTTTTCGATTGGAAGTTATTCCCTCATATGTATATTTCTATCAAATGCACTTATGGACGTTCTTTGCATGTTTTTTAGGTACTTGGGACCACATTTGAATGGATGAGAGAGACAGAGGGGTCCAAATAAGACCCCAAAAGCTCCTTTGACCTACCCCTAGTAGCCAAGGGTCAAGCTCAAGAAAAGATGTCCATGGATCTCAAAGAACAAAGCTTAAAGTTCTGCTGAAGACCCCAACACTATCGTGGTACCAAGGAACGATCATGTTGAAAAATGCCATAGTCATAGAGTGGATGCAAGAATTGACAAGCTACAACAACCTCACCAGCACAGTCATTCCATCCAGAACGGTCGTGCCAAGAAGACCCCAGAATGGCCATGTTGGCTAGGAGAAGAACGACCATTATGAAAAGAACAACCAAGTCCCCAACTCGCCCACCGCGTCCTTGCTACCTAGCACGACCGTGCGACCGTTGTACCTAGCCCCCACCACAGACGTTGGCCATACGGTCATCCTCCTTTTCCTCACTTTTAGCCTGGCATTTTTCATTTTCCAACACGGCCACTCCCTACCACCATGACCATTCTACACCTCACCCACCACGGTCGTACTGCCACCTAAAACCCTAGTTTTTCTACATTGTTTCCCCCATTTTGCCCCCCGCTTACCCTAGTGCTTCTCCACCAAATATATATAATAGAGTGGTGCCATAGCACTAGGTTAGCATTCCTTGACCATTCATTACACTCTTCCTAGCATTAAAGAGCTATACCTACCTTCTTCCATCACTCTACTCCATTTCCACCTTTCACTACCCCAAAACCCTAGTTTTCTAGGGTTTCCACCATAATCGCCCATATTTCCATGCCAACCATCCAACTTGGAGGAAGGAGAACGAGCTACAACATCTAGGAGGTCAAGAATAAGAAGATTCCATGAGAATTCATGTCCTTCTTCCTCTTTCTCCTATCTCTTTTGCTCTTTTGTTTGATTATTTCTAGCTAGTCCCCCTTGTTGAACAGTTTGTGGGATAAAATGTCACTTTGATACCATGTTGGGGGAACGTAACTTGTAATGAACATAATTTCATTCTATGATGATTGTCTCTTGATTATATCTTGTTTCTCATTATTCTACTTGTGATTTATGCTTATAAACATGGATTGCTTGTTGTGTGATGCTTGAAAACATGTAGTTTCTAGGGGAAAATGAATTGCATGCGACTTTTTTAGGAATTGCTCCTAGGTCCAACTAGTGGATCCATAGATAGAAACCTATCTTCCTACATACAAATATATTCTCCTACAACTAAGTGTGAAATCGAAGTATCTATTGTAAGAGTGATTAGTGCAATTTCCTAGAGTTTTCTAAAGGCTAGATGGTGAGTAACATGAGGTGAAACACCCTCATCTCTACTCTCCCTTCCTACCCTTGGCTCTCAATTACCCTAGTAACCCTTACCCTAGAAACCTAGATTAGTTAAATCCAATAGAAATACCACCTAGAACATGGTCCAATTGAGCCTCGTAAGGCTAGATATGGGGTGAAAGGGTGCGGTTTCCCTCCCACACTCTATTCTATCCATGGTCGACCAATAGTGTAGGGTGATTTCTTTGCATTTAACCTATTGTTTGGTTTGGCAATCTAGAATGAAAATATAGGATTTGCATGTTATATCAACCCCAACTTGGATTCATGTGGCATTCCCCAAAATGACCCACTCTTCCCATACTTGCTTAAAACCCATGTTGTTTGCATAGCCTGCTTATGCTAGTGCAGTTGCTTGCCTTAATTGCTCCTTAGTTAATTGCTTAGTTCTTGGTAAATAATCTTTTCTAAGGTATTTATTTCATCCTTGTGTTTGCTCAATGTAGATAGTGGTAGTTTAGGTCTTTATTTGCTCTAGTGCCTTAATTGCTAGTTTAGTATAGTTGCTTGCTCTTGCTTATGTAATTGCTTTCTTTGCTAGTTATAATTAATTGTATAGGGTTAACATAGAGTTTATGCTGATCTAGTTTCCTTTCTTGCTTTCAATTGCTTGCATCATTGTTTTAATCAACTAAATCAACATCTAACCCTAAAAACCCTAATCTCCACTTTAGGAACGTAGTTCATCCTAACCTAGCTCTAGTGTCCTCTCTCTCCCTACAGATTGAACCTTATCTTTACACTTGCCTATACTAAGACATGACCCTATGCGCTTTCATGTGAAGTGTGGATAGTCTAAGTGAGTGTATTAGACTAGGTCCCTTATAAATTTGAAAGATCCACATGTGTATGCCTAAGTCGCATGTAATTAAATCCAATTGGTTAGTTTTAGCCCAAGGTAGTGTAAACGCACCAAGTCATCTATGGTAATCAAAGTGTGGAATGTGGAATAAGTCTCTAAGAATGGATTGATGTTCTTGTAGGTATTCTCATTCTCCAATGTGTAGAGGATGGGAAGTAACCCTAATAGTGAATGTAGGAGTAGGATAGAGAACACTTGCCATGGCATCTGCTCCACTCTTGTTGCAATTGGTGAGGTGTATTTTCTCAACGTGAAGCAGTCATGTAGGGGTCTTGGTGAAGGTGGAATTGGAGGATCACCTTGGTGTTCTTCTTCACAATCCCCCATTTCTTATTCTTATACTTGGATGTGCATGTTCCTTTGCCTTCTGCAATCTATTTTGGGATCTCATAGAAATATTCAACAGATAAGGAATGATGACAAAACATGGATTGTCACCTACGCAAAGTGCAACCAAGAAAAGAAAAGAAAGTTAGTACTCATATATGCATAAAGTGTAATAAAGAATTAAGAATAGCAATTTTGAGGGAAACTAGAAAAAAATAATTACTAGGTCTTAAATGCCACTCACAACAATAGTGCCAGAAATATAGATGTGCCGCATGGTTCATTGGGCTAACAAAATATCCAAATGATGACACACTCTTAATAATATACCATAAGCACATGGGCTTTGGACGCATTACATAGAACGGCAAGTATGTGGTCAAATCTTCAAGGAGTGGGTGGAGACTAGATATAGGTTGTTTCATTTGGTTTCTGGAGTGGAGATTAGGATTTAAAGATTTTAAAGTGTGTTTGGCTTATAGTAAGCATGCAAGTAAGTTGAGAGAGAAAGAATGGAATCTAAGTTAGAGTAGCAATTAGGTTTCATTAACTAAGAAAAGAAGTCAAGTAAAACTAGCTAAGCAATAGAAATCAAACTAACACTATTCAAGGTGATTAACTTAGCAAGGGAAGCTAGGGTTACACTAAGTAATTGAAAAATTAAAACCTAACATATGCTATTTGAGGCAAGAACTAATTATTCTAGAAAGAAGTAATTAACATGAACAAGCAACTAGATAAAGTAAGAAAAGACAACTAGCTAGTAAGGGAGCAAGTTATGCTTCTAGCAACTAACTAGGATAGTGGAATTTTTTGGGGGGATATGCACCCATCAATCACGTACAAGGGTCCTACTCATGGACATACATCCAAAATTAAGCTACCACCAAACAAAAAAGGAAGAATGTAAAATATGAATCCTACGTTGTTAGTTGGGCATGGGTGGCATGGTGGTGTATAGGGTAACTAGTCTTTATCACTTCTTATCCAGCCTTATGAGGGTCTATTGACTAAGGGATAGGTAGATGTTGGTCTAGATTATCTAAGTCTAGGTTTCTAGGTATGGTTATCCTAATACACTTAGGGTCAAGGAGTGGTATGGGGTGTAGGATAAGGGTGTTTCACCTTTCATTACCCCCATCTAACCATTAAACATGCTCTATGCTAAGTGCATATGAAGGAGCATACCTAGTCACTTAGAACTCACGCCTAGGACTATTGGAATGGAGGGATGGAGTGGAAGGGAGAAAAACTATCTTAGATTCCTCTAGGGAACTTAGGAGTTATTCCACTAAAAATCCTAGAAGGGCCCCTTTATCTATGCCTTAAGTGGTTCCATAGATCAAACAACCATAGCAAGATATAAGGGATGAGAACAAGAAATAAACATTGCAATGGACAATGAAATCATGGCATGAATAAATATTTCCTAACATGGTTTCATAGTTACATATATTTCCCCTAAAGAACCCACAAGGTGAATTAGCTACTCATGATCAAAGAAATAACAAAAGAGGAGGGATAACAAGATAGAAACTCCATGAACATGGTTCATAAGCTCCAATCTTCACCTCCAACAACTCCAAGCACGACCTACTCCTCCACTAAGTGTGTGAAATGGCATGGAAAGAGGGGTGGATATGGTCAAAACCCTAGAAAACTAGGGTTACTAGTTTTAGAGTGGAATATGGAAGGCTATGGAGTAAATCGGGGATAAAGGAGTATATGGCAGCTATGGTGGCCTACATCTACTAATCTTTCACTCCCAGCTGCCACTAGTGTATATATAATGGCCTAGCGGGTGTAGGGTTAAGTTGGGGTAAAGTGGGAAAAATGGTAGTGGAAGGTGTTAGGGTTAGGTGGGTAGCACGATGTACAGCACAGTCACAATGGGTAGGTTTAGGAACAACCATGGTGGTGGAGAACAATCATGGTGGTGGAGGTGAAAAGATTATGTTGAAGTGGAATTTTAGAGTGTAGGTGACACAGTTGTGGTGGGGAGCACCACCATGGTGCCTTGAAGGTAGGTCAATTGTGGTGGTTTCCATTACTGTGGTGACTGATGTAGGGGTGTGCCATTTTCCTTGCAACACTCATCTTGGTGAAGCTGCCACCATGGCCATTTTGGATGGAATGACTACGGTGAGTTTGTCTTGCCACATCCATTCTGGTTGGCACAATTGTGATGTTTTTGTGTCCTGGTCCTTGGATAACTTGTGATTTTGCTAGATTTTTAAGGCTTGTATCAAGGCCATGGCAAAGTAACACGACCATTTGGGAGCTTTATCATGAACCTGAGTCTTCTAAGTGTCCATTTATGGTTTATTTGTTTCAACTTATTCATTGGTCCCTTGGGGTAGGTAGGGGTAGCTTAGGACTCACTTTCCAGATACTCTTGTCTGAAGAAGTCCTAAGATCATTGTCCTTTTCTCCCTTACATAAATTAGTGCCAAAGTACCTATAAAAACATGCAAGAGCATCCATAATTGCACTTTTCTTAAACTGATGATTATTCAGAAATAGAATGCACTCTAAATGTATAGGTCTGAATAAGGAGCAAAATAACACAAGATGGAGACCCAAACTAGGGCTAAATAATTAATGAGCATTTTGATACACTATTCCAGACTACCAAAGGTTGAAGGTTTTTACCTAGAAGGTGCTTTAACTTGATCTATATTGAATTGGATTTAAATGTAGGTTTATTACAAATGCACTGACAATTGTATATATTTCTTGTTTTATAAGATTATTTTTTGACCTTATACATGTTTCCAACCTCCATTGCAAACCTTTTTTTACTATGAAATGCAATCATTGTAATACATAAATTCTTAGCATTCACTCAAAGCATATAATACATGTGTGGTTTATCATATTTGCTTATCCATGATTTATTTTTCATTGCGATGAAGTTTGTATGGATTAGCTTTATTTTAGGATGCCTTTTGTGAAATTACATAGCACTTGATTGCTACTTTCATCCACCATATTCCATCATCTCTTACCCCTACACCTCATGAAAATATGCAAAAATCACAAAAAGTAAGACTTGGACACCCTCCAAAAGCTTGGGGTGGTTGATCCTTCCTCCCCTTCACTTATTCCTACCACCATACAACCCTATCTACACAAAGGCCGATAAAAAGAAATTTTGCAAAAAGAAAATAAATGTTCTCCTATGTAATGGAATCATAATAAAAGAAAAGAAGAGAAAATAAGAGTGTTATGCAATAGTACTCCAATCTCCTTCAACAACCCTCTTCTTCCTTTTGGGTACCTATTGGGCTAGGGAATCTCAACCCTAGCCCCTTGTGCCCCTGTACAAAGCCCTATGGGTCAAGTGGAATGGATGTACTCATAAGGATGATTGTTATAAAGATAAACATCATTCTATATTACTTTGTTTCTTCCCTAACAATAAAAATATTTTACATGTAGCACTATGGATGTCACACTTCCTATGTGAGCCTTTGGTGCCCTATTACTGATTTTCTTTTGGCTTTTGTGCTTTTCTTGCATCGGGTTTGTAAAAATTGAGATGAGAAGTGTGAGATATATGTATGAAGTCATGGTTGATATATTTAAGTCAATACACATCTTCTTGGATGCACTTGTCATTTATTATTGATTGAGTTTGAAAATATATTCAATTGGAGAATACTTGAGGACAAGTATGTTTTAAACTTGGGGTGGTGATGAAGCCCTAGTTTGGGTCTATATATTCTACTTTTTTACTCATTATACATGTTAAGATAGCTAGAATGCATGTTTGTTTCCCAAAAAATCCCAATTATGTCAAATGCCCTTGTGGATAATTTTTTCTTGATTTCATAGGTACTTCAGCATAAATGAATGATGAGAGATGATGGAGGAGCCTAAAAGACCACCAAATTCACCTTCAATCCATTTAGTAGTCTCAATAATCATATTTAAGTAAGAATATCCATGTATGAATAAGTGAAGAATGGAAGTGTATCATAAAGCCCTTAAAAAGCCTTTTTATCAAGGAATGGTCGTTCCACAAATCTCAATATCTAGGGTCTATGTGTAAACCCCTGACATATGTTTTGGGATAACCCTATTTGTTTTGCTTGGTTACGTTCTTACAACCTTTCTCTAATCCTTTGAGATGTTATTAGATCTTGTGGAGAGCATAAGTCTCCATTTTGAAGTTGTTTGGATGATGTTTGTGCTTTGTGTGCTTGTTTTGGGTCAAATTGCAATTTACCCATTTGAGAGAGTTATCTTACAATTTGTCACATCTTGTGTGTAACTTTTCTCTCTTGGCTTCATGAGAGAGAATGTGAGGCTTTGGAACGCATCTTGGTTGGGCCTTAGATGAGTGGTGACATCTCTAGTGGTGATTAGGGTTTCTAAGGTTGCTTGGTTTCGACCCATGTGTGCCTTGTTGGTTTGTCTCGACCTATGTGGGTTCTTCACCTTCAACAACTCCAAGCACGATCTCATCCTCCTCCAAGTGTGTGAAATGGCATGGAAAGTGGGGTGGATATGGTAAAAACCCTAGAAAACTAGGGTTACTAGTTTTAGAGTAGAATATGGAAGGCTATGGAGTAAATGAGGGATAAAAGAGTATAAGGAAGCTATGGTGGCTTACAACTAATGATCTTTCACTCTCATCTACCACTAGTGTATATATAATGGCCTAGAAAGTCTAGGGTTGAGTTGGGGTAAAGTGGGAAAATAGTAGTGGAAGGCATTAGGGTTAGGTGGGTAGCACGACGTTCACCACAATCACGGTCAGTAGGTTTAGGAACAACCATGGTGGTGGAGAGCGATCATGGTGGCGGAGGTGAAAAGATCACGTTTAAGTGGAATTTTAGAGTGTAGGTGCCACATTTGTGGTGGGGAGCACCGCCATGGTGCCTTGAAGGTAGGTCAATTGTGATGGTTTCCATTACTGTGGTGATTGATGTAGGGGTGTGCCATTTTCCTTGCAACACTCCTCTTGGTGAAGCTGCCACCATGACCATTTTGGCTGAACTATGGTGAGTTTGTCTTGCCACATCCGTTTTGGTTGGCACGATCATGGTATTGTTGTGTCCTGGTCCTTGGATAACTTGTGATTTTGCTGGATTTTTAGGGCTTGTATCAAGGCCATGGGAAAGTAACATGACCATTTGGGGGATTTAGCATGAACTTGAGTCTTTAAGTGTCCATTTATGGTTTTGTTTACTTCAATTTTATCATTGGTCCCTTGGGGTAGTTTTGGGTAGCTTTGGTCTCACTTCAGCATACTCCTTGTTTGAGTAAGTCCTAAGATCATCGTCCTTCTCTCCCTTCCATAAATTCGTGCCACAGTACCTATAAAAACATACAAGAGCATCCATCATTGCATTTGTCTTAAACTGATTATTATTGAGAAATTGAATGCATTCTAAACATATAGGTGTGAATAAGGAGAAAAATAACACAATATGGAGACCCAGACTAGGGCTGAATAATTAATGAGCATTTTGATACATTATTCCAGACTACTAGAGGTTGAAGATTTTTTCCTAAAAGGTGCTTTAACTTGATCTATATTGACTTGGATTGAAATGTAGGTTTATTACAAATGCACCCACAATTGTATATGTTTCTTGTCTTATAAGATTATTGTTTGACCTTATACATGTTTCGACCCCTCCATTGCAAACCATTTTTACTATGAAATGCAATCATTGCAAGACATAAATGCTTAGCATTCACTCAAAGTGTATAAGACATGTGTGGTTTATCATATTTGCTTATCCATGATGTATTTGTCATTACGATGAAGTTCATATGGATTAGCTTTATTATAGGATGCCTTTTGTGAAAGTACATAACACTTGAATCCTACTTTCATCCACCATCTTCCATCATCTCTTACCCCTACACCTCATGAAAATATGCAAAAGTCACAAATAAGTAAGACTTGGACACCCTCCAAAAGCTTGGGGTTGTTGATCCTTCCTCCCCTCCACTTATTCCTACCACCATACAACCCTAGCTACACAAATGCCAATAAAAAGAAATTTTGCAAAAAGAAAATAAATGTGCTCCTATGTAATGGAATCATAATAAAAGAAAAGAAAAGAAGAGAAAATAAGAGTGATATGCAATAGTACTCCACTCTCCTTCCACAACCCTCGTCTTCCTTTTGGGTACCTATTGGGCTAGGGAATTTCAACCCTAGCCCCTTGTGCCCCTGTACAAAGCCCCATGGGTCGATTGGAATGGATGTACACATATGGATGATTTTTATAAAGAGACACATCATTCTATATTACTTTGGTTCTTCCCTGACATTAAATAGATTTTACATGCAACACTATAAATTTCATACTTCCTATGTGAGCCTTTGGTGCCTTATACTAGATTTTCTTTTGGCTTTTGTGCTTTTCTTGCATTGGGTTTGTAAAAATTGAGAGGATAAGTGTGATATATATGTATGAAATCATGGTTGCTATATTTAACCCAATACACATCTTCTTGGATGCACTTGCCATTTATTATTGATTGAGATTGAAAAAAGATTCAGTTGGAGAATACTTGAGGACAAGTATGTTTTAAGCCTAGGGTGGTGATGAAGCCATAATTTGGGTCTATATATTCTACTTTTGTACTCGTTATACATGGTAATATAGGTATAATGCATGTTTGTTTCCCAAAAAATCCCAACTATGTCAAATGCACTTATGCATAATTTTTTTCTAGATTTCATAGGTACTTGAGCATAAATGAATGATGAGAGATGATGGAGGAGCCTAAAATACCATCAAAGTCACCTTAAATCCATCTAGTAGGCTCAAACATCATATTGAAGCAAGAATATCCATGCAAGTGAAGAATGGAAGTGTATCATAAAGCCCTTAAAAAGCCTTTTTATCAAGGAATGGTCGTTCCACAAATCTCAAGATCTAGGGTCTAAGTGTAAGCCCCTGACATGTGTTTTGGGCTAACCCTAATTTTTTTTGCTAGTTTAAGTGCTTATAACCTTGATCTAATCCTTTGAGATGTTCTTAGAACTTGTGGAGAGCTTAAGTCTCCAGTTTGAACTTGTTTGGATGATGTTTGTGCTTTGTTTTCTTGTTTTGGGTCAAATTGCAAATACCCATTTGAGAGGGTTATATTGCAATTTCCTGCATCTTGTGTGTACCTTCTATCTCTTGGCTTAATGAGAGAGAATGTGATGCTTTGGGGCCCCTTTGTGGGGCCTTGGATGAGTGGTGACATCTCTAGAGGTGATTAGGTTTTCTAGGGTGCTTGGTTTCAACCCATGTGTGCCTTGTTGGTTTGTCTCGATCCTTATCTCAACCTATGTGGGTTCTTTGGGTGTGTCTCAACTGAGTCACCTTCCTTGGGTGAGTCTTGTCTCGACCATGGTGTTTTGAGGTGGTTTGGGTCAAGACAAGTTGTCCTTTTGTGGAGTGTCTCGACCTAGTGTGCTTGGTGGCCTTTTATCTCGACCAGGGTGATGCTTTGCTCTTGTTTCGACCTTCTTTGGAGTGTCTCGACCAAAACCATGTTTTGGGAACCCAAGTGGTCGAGACCCAACATAGGTTGTATCACCATCTCGTGCATGCATTGTTTAATTAGTTGCATGTGTGTTTCTTGGGTGGACAAGTGTTCCTTTGGAGCCTTCTCATGTTGACATGTCATACCTCACCCTACCTCCCTCCTCCTTTGGTATATAACTCCTCCCCATAAAAATGATTTTTTCAGACCTCTTTCTTTCTCACCCTCTCTTGCTTGTCCTTGGAGCCTTGAGGAGCTAGGAGGACTTATCTTGGAGCTCTTGGTGGTCGAGATCTCTTGCATGTGGTGACCTTTTCTCATCTTCAACCTTGGTAAGTGTACGCCATTATTTTGTGTCCTTTCCTTGGAACTTCTACCCCATCTTCTCTTTTCTTGGCCTTAGACCATGGATCATCCATGGTGGTCATTCTTGATATTAAGTGTGATGACTATTACCAAATTGATAAAGAAATCGTTACAATTAAGTGGAATTAAACATTAGCAACGGATTACTAAAAATCACTAAAAATTAAAACCTTTTTGCAAGGAGATCAATTTCCAGGAAACTCTTATAACAAGAACCAAAATATTATATATACATTCTGGTCCACAAAGTACATACCATGTACCTTCTCTTGTTGAGGATTACATACAACAGTTGCTTTGTTAAATCTACACATAAGCAACATAAAATCTCGAGGCATTCAATGCCAAAATCTCAGATCGATCATAAAAGCACTAACTACTGACTCCAAGGACCTGAGAGTATAGAAACGACACATATGACTCATATCTACAAGACACGACAGTCAGTATCTCCACCTGAGATGTTATTGTTGTCCCTAATGCTGCTGTCCTTCCCCCGGTGTATGGTTCTTGCCTCCTCGTCTGCGTCCACCTAAAAATGTTGGTGACCAACAGAGTGAGACCCATGTCCCATCGAGAAATATAACTCTCTGCCATAAATATTATTATTGCAGATAAACAGTAATAAATTGAGTAGAGGAATCTCTATTGAAATGTAGGGTTTAATCATTATTAAGCAGAATAGAGCAATATCATCTCTTAAAGCATTACAACTATAAAGGATAAAGTAGTAAATCATCTATCCATTTTAATAAGGAATATAAAGAACATGTATAACATCTATCCATTTAGTATGCAGTAAGAAATGTAACATCAATCAATGATTTCTGTATTTCATCCTTAAGCAAATATGCTACACGGCTGATTACATTTTACAATCATACTTATACTGTGAGAAAGTGAGCCGTACCGCTCAAATCCAACCTTTGGTTGCGAAACCCAAAGTTGGTGCCATATAAGATCAAAGGAAGAGCCAGACTCCACGATCTCGTCTGTCTCGGTCAGTGTGAGACCACAAGCAGGACCGCAGTCACTTGCTTAAGTGACCTCAGTCACAGGGTTAGCTCCCATAGGCTACACATTCTATAGCCCGCCTTGGTACATGTCCCGGCACTAGTAAATCTACGCCACGAGCCAGTTCACCATGCTCTCTGAGCCATGAACGCATTCATGCTCTATCACTCTGAGCCATGGGCCTGTTCACCATGCTCTTATACATATCTTGAGTCTACAACCGAAGTTGTACTCTAATCCTCCTATTTTCGGCTAGGAGAAACCCCACATATTCAACAATATACGCTCCGGATTAACCAGTAGGAGAACTCGTTTCACCATCACTAGCTACTGACGATGATGGATCTATGGCCAGGGCTCTACATGATAATATTCCACTTGATTGTTTAAGTACATTACCATATTCTTTTAGTATCATTCAAGTTTTCAAACAAGAATTATTATAAAAATGCTACAAAGAAACATGTAATACTTCTATCAAGTACTTTTCAAAACTTTATAAAACATTGGGATCTCAATCCTATATCTCATTACTGGGAATTCACATCCCTCAACAATACCATCATCATGTTTACTGGATCTGGTTATTCAAACCCTTAGTTCATCACTGAAACATGGTTACCACTATCAGGTAACTATTACTCCAGGTCATCTGACCAAGGTATTCATGATACTTGTTACACAAGCATCTCACATAGTTCACCAGGCATATTCAACTTCTTGTCACCTCTTGCTAGGCAACAAATTAAAATAATGGCTCACAAGGGCATTAACATCATAGCTCATACCTGGTTATGCTCATCATCTCATGATACCTACATGATTAGCATACTCGATAACACCCATATCAATTACATATCAACATTCTGCAATGCAAGGATAACATCACTATTCCCTCATTAGGGTTAGGGTTTTCCATCTTTATCGGTTAGGGTTTCACATAACATCACCCTATATTAGGGTTTTACAAAACATTATCCTATATTAAGGTTTCCCATTTTAATCATTTAGAATTTCATATGCCATAACCCTATATTAGGGTTTCACATAGCATCATTTAAGTATTAAATCATACTTATCATTGTTCCATGTACTTCGGAACACACATCATCATCATACCTTATTAGGTTGACTTAACCTCTTATTAAAGTACATGCAGCTATGCTTATCATAGTGTATTGAATTTATTACTTTCATAGGCATTGAGTGATGATCACTATAATTATACTAATCACCTAAGTACTTTAGAGGTACTTCCATTGAAATCAACCTTGAGATACTCTTCAACCACTTATGGGTTTATTAGTACTTACATGGTTTGAATCAATTGGACCTTCAAACGGTTTGGACCAATTGAACCTTCAAACGGTTTGGCCCTAAACCTTCAAACGGTTTGAGACTGTTTAGACCTTCAAACGGTCTTGGTCTAAACCTTCAAATGGTTTGAGACCGTTTAGACCTTCAAACGGTCTTGGTCTAAACCTTCAAACGGTTTGAGACCATTTAGACCTTCAAACGGTCTTGGTCTCTATATCCTTCAAACGGTTTGAGACCGTTTAGACCTTCAAACGGTCTTGGTCTAAACCTTCAAACGGTCTTGAACCTTTTGCTCGCCAAACGGTTTTGAAACCGTTTCAATCCAAGACCCTCAAACGGTTTGAAGATTGATTTACCATAAACGGTTTGAGACTGTTTGATCCTCAAATGGCTTGAGACCGTTTAGTCTTCAAACAGTTTGAAACCGTTTGGTCAATTTAGAGATGAAACTATTTGATCAAATCAACTTTGAAACTGTTTAACCCTAAATTAGGGTTTTGACATCAATTGATCTAGGGTTTTGAAACCGATTGAGTTCTAAACATTTTGAAATCGTTTGTCCATCTAATATTGAGACCATGTGGACTAGATTAGGTTGAAACCATTACAGCTTTACACATTCTTGAAACTGTTTAACCTCTAACGATTTGAAACCCTTTGACCTCTAACGGTTTGAAACTGGTTGGTCACCAAACGGTTTGAAACCGTTTGACCAACAAAATTGAAACTATTTGTTCTTGATATTCTTGAGCTGTCTGCTAAGATGATGTCATCATCATCATCAAGCTTCAGACCTCTAAATTCTGATGTCATATATATGATAAATTCATCTATTATTCAAGAAGAAAATAAAAGATCAACATATGATGAGAAATTGAAATCAATAATAACATTGATGGGTTCAAGTTATATAACCCGCCTTCAAAGTAGCTTCAAAGCTTCAAGCTTCTCGTCTCTAATGGTGAAAGAACCTCCTTCAACTATCCAAGGTTCGTTTCCAACTCTTTAGATGCAAAAGATAGCCAAGGTTGAGCATTGGATGGAAGAGAGAAGAAATGAGTGTTGAAATCCGATTTCAACAATCAATCCAAGGTTGAAGATGATCATGGGGCTTACCTTCAGCTTGGGGAATGTTTTCATCCTGATCCTAAGCTCCTTGATCGTCGGCCAAAGCAAGGGAAGAAAGTGGTTTGTGAAAATAGCCTTTCAAGTAAGGAGAAAATTGAGTACATATAATTGATTTTCTAGGAGAGAGAAAGTAGGAGAAAAATTCATCCACTTTCTTGCCACATGCCCCCTCCCTTCCTTACATCCCAATCCAACTTCCTCGCCCTCAATATCCTCTCAATTATCCTTGAATTAAAAGCAACCACTTAAGCACATTAATCATTATAATACTATTATCCATTTTTAGTGGACATTACTTTTTAATTAACAAATGTGAGTGGATTTCTCCACCTACTTAGGATATTTCGGTGCCACTCAAGGCACTTGGACGTCCTCCCACTATAAGATTTCTCCCATAACATTTTTAGTTGATGTGCACTTCAATTAATATATTTATTTTTGCTACAAATAAATTAGGGTTTCATTTATGCTTATTTCTTGATTATTTTATTTTCAAGATTATCTCTCCTCAAATGTAGTTCAAACAAGACGCCCCTTTCTTTTTCTTTTCTCTAAATAATACCAAGAAACAGTAGGGACACTCTTGAAGTGGTATTTTACATATTCAACCCTAGATTTTGTGTAATTTTGCAAATTACACCAAAACAAGCATTCAATACACAAACATTACTCAAACAAGCTCCTTCTTGGTACTTAGGCTTCCACAAGCCATACCTCAGCATCATTCTCATTATTATGATGCTATAACACTTGAGGAACATTTATCATGTAACATTTGCAAGGTAACCCCTTAAATTGGGTAAATTGCTCTTTAGTCCAAAATAGGTAAAATATTGTTTCAACATTATTCAAATAGGTCCAAAATTGAAACATAAGCTCTCCTTTAGTCTTATTTACTTTTCAAAAGATAAAGACAAGAATCTAAATGACTTACTTAAGCAAAACTTCTAGGTTTAAGGCATAACCCAGGTCAGGGACGTTACAATTATCCACCCCTAATAGGGATTTCATCCCCGAAATCATCAAGAGAAAAGAGAAGGGTACTTCCTCCTCATCTCTTCCTCCAGTTCCCATGTAGCCTCTTCAATGCCACGATGATGCCAGAGAACTTTCACAAAAATTATGTCTTTCTTTTTCAACTTTTTGATTCTCCTGTCAAGAATCATCATTGGTCCTTCTTCATAGGATATATATTCATTTAACTCTACCTCTACAGGTTTCAATACTAACTCCGTATCAGGGTGACACTTTCTCAGCATGGATATATGGAATACTGGATGCAATCTATGTAGTTTAGGTGGCAACTCCAACTTATCGGCTACCTTTCCAATCCGTTCAGTGATTGGATAAGGCCCCATAAATCTAGGAGCTAACTTACCTTTTTTCCCAAATCTAAGAACACCTTTCCAAGGTGAGACTTTGTGATATACCCTATCTCCAACTTGGAATTCTAAGAGTCTTCGTTGTTTATCAGCATATGACTTATGTCTGTCCTGTGTAGCCTTTAATTGTTGTTGTATTACTTTAATCTTTTTAGTTGTCTGTTGCACTAATTCAGGACCCAAAAATTGGTATTCTCCTTTTTCATACCAACACAATGGAGATCTACAACGTCTACCATATAATGCTTCATATGGTGCCATATCAATACTGTGCTGATAACTATTGTTGTAAGCGAATTCTATCAAACTCAAGTGTAGATCCCAACTTCCTACAAACTGAAGGACACATGCCCTAAGCAAATCCTCCAAGGTTTGTATACTCCTCTCAGATTGTCCATCCGTCTATGGGTGAAAGGCGGTACTAAATCTCAACTGCATACCCAAAGCTTTATGTAGTCATTCCCAAAAATGACTCGTGAACTGGGGACCTCTATCAGAAAAAGTTGTAGATGGAACCCCGTGTAAACGCACTATCTCATCTATATAGATTTGTACAAGTTTCTCAGCAGTATAGGTTGTTTTGACAGGAAGAAAATGTGCTGACTTAGTCAACCTATCAACTATTACCCAAATGGAATCATGACTTTTGGCTATTCTGGGTAAACCAACCAAAAAGTCCATGGTCACGTGATCCCATTTCCACTATGGTTTAGGTAAGGGTTGCATTGTTCCTGTGGGCTTCTGATGTTCAGCTTTAACCTGCTGACACACTGGACACCGCATAACAAACTCAACTACGTCTTTCTTCAAACCAGGCCACCAATACATATCTTTCAAGTTATGATACATTTTGGTGCTCCCTGGATGCATTGCATACATAGATGAATGAGCTTACTCCAATACTAACTTCCTTAAGTCATTGGAATCAGGTACTACCATCCTACCATGGTAACATACTACCTCATCATCTGACTCATGAAAACCATCCCGTTTCTCACTACCATACTCTGACCTGATCTGCTGAATCATAGTATCAGCTTGTTGTGCCTCTTTGATCTGTTGTTTCATAGTAGGTTTTATATGCATCTCAGCTAACAGTCCAGCTAACAAAGATACTTTAATATGTACATTTTTTTGCCTCAAAGAGACAAGCATGTCTCGTTTAAAGCACACTAAAGAGTTCAACTGTGCCTTGTCCATGGTTGTCGACGATGATTTTCTACTTAGTGCATCAGCCACTACATTAGCCTTTCCTGGATGATAATCAATTGTACAATCGTAGTCCTTGATTAACTCCATCCAGCAGTGTTGTCTCATATTCAACTCATGTTGTGAAAAGATGTATTTTAGGTTCTTATAGTACGTGAAAATCTAGAATGTCTCTCCATAGAGATAATGTCTCCAGATCTTCAACGCATGAACCACTGTAGCTAATTCTAGATCATGTGTTGGATAATTTTTCTCGTGTTTCTTAAGATGTCAAGAAGCAAAAGAAATCACTTGTTTATCCTGCATCAACACGCATCCTAGACCGTTCTTAGAAGCATCACAGAAAACAACATACCCCTTTCCTTGCTCAGGTAATACTAACACAGGCGCACTGGTCAACCTTTCTTTCAACAACTGGAAAGAATGTTGACACTTGTCATTCTAGACAAATGGAACCTCCTTCCTGGTTAACCTAGTTAGGGGTAATGCTACAGAACTAAAGTTCTTAATGAACTTCCTATAGTAGCCTACTAGTCCTACAAAACTGTGTATCTCCGTTGGTGTCTTTGGTTGTTCCCACTCCAAGATAGATTCTACCTTTTTAGGATCAACACGGATACCTAAAGTAGATATTACGTGTCCTAGAAAAGACACTTCTGATAACCAGAATTCACACTTACTGAATTCGGCATATAGCTTGTGCTTTCTCAGTAAAGTCAGGGCTTGACGAAGGTGTTGCTCATGTTGTTGAGCATCTTTACTGTAAATTAAGGTGTCATCTATAAAGACTACTATGAATTGATCAAGGAATAGCCGGAAGATTCTGTTCATGAGTTACATGAATGCAGCTGGTGCATTAGTTAGTCCAAACGACATAACTATGAACTCATAGTGACCATACCTTGTTCTGAAGGCTGATTTAGGTATGTCACTCTCCTTGATGCGTAACTAATGGTATCATGACCTCAGATCTATTTTAGAGAATATAGTTGCACCACGCAACTGGTCAAACAAGTCATATATCCTTGGCATATGATATTTGTTCTTTATGGTTACTTTGTTTAGCTGTCTATAGTCGATGCATAATATCATAGACCCATCTTTCTTTTTCACAAAGAGAACCGGAGCACCCCATGGTGAAGTACTCGGTCAAATAAAACCCTTTTCAAGCAACTCCTGTAACTGTTTCTTGAGTTCTGCCATCTCAGCAGGTGCCATTCTATATGGTGTTTGAGCTATAGGTTGTGTACCCGAGATTATATTAATCTCGAAATCAATCTCTCGAGGTGGAGGAACACCTGGAAGTTCCTCACGAAACACATCCTCAAACTCCCTAACAATCAAAACTTCAGAAAGACTAGGACTCTTTTCTCTGGTATCTGCCACATGTGCCAAGAATGTGAAGCATCCTTGTCGCATCAGCTTCTCAGCTACCATAGCCGACACCAGACATGTTGGAAGAATCTTTATATCCCCCTGAAAGATCCATGTATCACCATTATCTGTGAACATAGCCTGCTTGGAACCGCAATCTAAGACAACCTTATACTTTTCTAAGGTGTCCATCCCAAGAATTATGTCGAACCCATGCATCTCAAGTGGTATAAGATCCACCTGAATGCTATGTTCTGAAAAAGAAAGAACACAGGGAGAACATACCTCCCGCAACACTACAGATCCAACTAACGGAGTTTCTAATAACAAGTTATCTGCTCTATGACTGACAATCATATTGCAGTCATGAATCACTTCTCGAGTGATAAAGGAATGTGTAGCACCCAAGATCAATCAAAATAGATACAAAGCAGGATGAAGACATATTAGAATGAAATAATTCCATCTGACCTGTCACAACTCATGGGTTGACCACTGCCTCAGGTTGATTCATTGCATAGAATCTTGTCATTGCCTGATGTTGACTTTGTACTCTGTTATATGATGCAGTTGATCCTTCCTGGGACGTCTGTCCACGTCCTCGAGTGTCACTTCTAAACTGTTGCCTCAGAGAGCCTTGTTGACTCTGCCTCGGTGGTTGGGTTAGACTCACGTCTCTAGCTAAACAATCTTTCATCAGATGTCCCATCTTCCCACATTTATAAAAGACTCTGTTCTCCCACTATGATCTAGATGGTCCTGTTACCGACATTGATGTTGAGTTTTGGGCTCCCTCTGGTGGTAAACTATGGCCTCTACCCTTGCTGGATGTCCATTGTGTTTGGGTATTGAACCTCGGTGGTGCTATTGGTCCAGAAAACCTTGGTTTCTTAAAACTTTTGGACCTCTGTCCCTAGAATTGGGTATATACTTTCTTACTGTTGGCCTGACGCTTCTCAGTCACGGACCTTTCTATCCACCTAACGGACTCCACAAAGGTGGCAAACCTCTCTCTATTCTCTAGAGTAGATATTGGTGTGGTTAAATCAGCATTCAAACCGTTCTCAAAACATTGATTCCTCTCCTCATCTGTAGCAGCCATGTGCAGATAGAACCGTAGAAGCTCCATAAACTTAGCCTCATACTCACTAATGTTCATTTGTCCTTGCCTTATCCGTTCAAACTGGGAAATCTTCTCATCCAGATAAGTCTTGGGAAAATATCTACTAACGTATTCACGTCATAATTCTTCCCATCCGACTTCAACACCTGGCCTTTTGCCTTCTTCTATAGCCCACCAATGGCCAACACTCCCCTTCAACATGTACACCGCATGACTTACCTTCTCAACTTTGGGGATATTAAGAATTCTGAAGGCCTTTTCCAGCTCAGTCATCCACAAGTCCACGTCTGTTGGGTCAGCTGTACTAGCATAATCAGTGGCTCCCACCCATCGAATCCATTCAAAAGTCTTGCCAGCTCCATGTCCCTCATTGTGAGCTCATGCCCTAGGTGCAGGTGGTGGAATCCTATCCGCCATATGTGTCACAGTCATCATGAATTGCCCAAACAGAGCATGAAAAGCTGGGTTTTCTAGTGTAGCTTGGTCAAGCTGGGGATGTTCAAGTACTAGTTCTTCTCTAGCCTGATCCCTTGCACCTCCTCCTGGTGCAACAACACTGCTTTCAGCAGTATGTTCTACGTGTGATCTAGCCATCTTCAAGCTTTACTTCTTCTCCTGAGAGCAGAAGTCACTGTCAGATAAACTGAAAGACACTAGAACAGACTCAACGACCTTAATCCTATGTCTCTGTAGACTCAGTGAACCTTAAGCTCTGATACCAAAAACCTTGTGACGAATATTACCAAATCGATAAACAAATCGTTACAATTAAGCGGAATTAAACATTAGCAATGAATTACTGAAAATCACTAAAAATTAAAACCTTTTTGCAAGGAGATCCATTTCCAGGAAACTCTTATAACAAGAACCAAAATATTATATATACATTCTGGTCCACAAAGTACATACCATGTACCTTCTCTTCTCGAGGATTATATACAACAGTTGCTCTGTTAAATCTACACATAAGCAACATAAAATCTCGAGGCATTCAATGCCAAAATATCATATAGATCATAAAAGCACTAACTACTGACTCCAAGGACCTGAGAGTACAGAGACGACACATAGGACTCATATCTACAAGACACGACAGTCAGTATCTCCACCTAAGATGTTATTGTTGTCCCTGATGCTGCTGTCCTTCCCCTGGTGTATGGTTCCCACCTCCTCATCCGCGTCCACCTAAAAATGTTGGTGACCAACGAGTGAGACCCATGTCCCAGCGAGAGATATAACTCTCCACCATAAATATTATTATTGCAGATAAATAGTAATAAATTGAGTAGAGCAATCTCTAATGAAAAGCAAGATTTAATCATTATTAAGCAGAATAGAGCAATATCATCTCTTTAAGCATTACATCTATAAAGGATAAAGTAGTAAATCATCTATCCATTTTAATAAGTAATATGAAGAACATGTATAACATCTATCCATTTAGTATGCAGTAAGAAATGTAACATCAACCAACGATTTCCATATTTCATCCTTAAGCAAATATGCTACACAGCTGATTACATTTTACAATCATACTTATGTTGTGAGGAAGTGAGCCGTACCGCTCAAATCCAACCTTCGGTTGCGGAACCCAAAGTCAGTGCCATACAAGATCAAAGGAAGAGCCAGACTCCACGATCTCATCCGTCTCGGTCAGTGCGAGACCATAAGCAGGACCGCAGTCTCTTGCTTAAGTGACCTCAGTCACAGGGTTAGCTCCCATAGGCTACCCATTCTCTAGCCCGCCTTGGTATAGGTTCCGGCGCTAGTAAATCTGAGCCACTGGCCAGTTCACCATGCTCTCTAAGCCATGAACGCATTCATGCTCTATCACTCTGATCCGTGGGCCTGTTCACCATGCTCTTATACATATCTTGAGTCTACAACCGAAGTTGCACTCTAATCCTCCTATTTTTGGCTAGGAGAAACTCTGCATATTCAACAATATATGCTCCGGATTAACCAGCAGGAGAACTCATTTCACCATCACCAGCTACTGACGATGATGGATCTATGGCCAGGGCTCTACATGATAATATTCTACTTGATTATTTAAGTACATTACCATATTCTTTTAGCATCAGTCAAGTTTTCAAACAAGAATTATTATAACAAATGCTACAAAGAAACATGTAATACTTCTATCAAGTACTTTCAAAACTTTATAAAAAATTGGGATCTCAATCCCTTATCTCATTACTGGGAATTCACATCCCTCAACAATACCATCATCATGTTTACTGGATCTGGTTATTCAAACCCTTAGTTCATCACTGAAACATGGTTACCACTATCAGGTAACTATTACCTCCAGGTCATCTGACTAAGGTATTCATCATACTTGTTACACAAGCATGTCACATAGTTCACCAGGCATATTCAACCTTTTGTCACCTCTTACTAGGCAACAAGTTAAAATAATGGCTCACAAGGCCATTAACATCATAGCTCATACCTGGTTATGCTCATCATCTCATGATACCTGCATGATTAGTATATTCGATAACACCCATATCAATTACATATCAACATTATGCAATGCAAGGATAACATCACTATTCCCTCATTAGGGTTAGGGTTTTCCATCTTTATTAGTTAGGGTTTCACATAACATCACCCTATATTAGGGTTTCACATAACATCACCCTATATTAGGGTTTCCCATTTTAATCATTTAAAATTTCATATGCCATAACCCTATATTAGGGTTTCACATAGCATCATTTAAGTATTAAATCATACTTATCATTGTTCCATGTACTTAGGAACACACATCATCATCATACCTTATTAGGTTGACTTAACCTCTTATTAAAGTACATGCAGCTATGGTTATCATAGTGTATTGAATTTATTACTTTCATAGGCATCGAGTGATGATCACTCTAATTATACTAATCACCTAAGTACTTTAGAGGTACTTCCATTGAAATCAACCTTGAGATAATCTTCAACCACTTATGGGGTTATTGGTACTTACATGGTTTGAATCAATTGGACCTTCAAACGGTTTGGACCAATTGAACCTTCAAACAGTTTGGCCCTAAACCTTCAAATGGTTTGAGACCGTTTAGACCTTCAAACGGTCTTGGTCTAAACCTTCAAACAGTTTGAGTCCATTTTGACCTTCAAACGGTCTTTGTCTCTATATCCTTCAAATGGTTTGAGACTGTTTGGACCTTCAAACGGTCTTGGTCTAAACCTTTAAATGGTCTTGAACCTTTTTCTCATCAAATAGTTTTGAAACTGTTTCAACCCAAGACCTTCAAACGGTTTGAAGATCGATTAAACCTAAATGGTTTGAGACTGTTTGATCCTTAAACGGTTTGAGACCTCTTAGTCCTCAAATGGTTTGAAACCGTTTGGTCAATTTAGAGATGAAACTGTTTGATCAAATCAACTTTGAAACCGTTTAACACTAAATTAGGGTTTTGACATCAATGGATCTAGGGTTTTGAAACCAATTGAGTTCTAAACATTTTGAAATTGTTTGTCCATCTAAGGTTGAGACCATGTGGACTAGATTAGGTTGAAACCATTACACCTTTACACATTCTTGAAACTGTTTAACCTCTAATGGTTTGAAACCGTTTGACCTCTAATGGCTTGAAATCGTTTGGTCACCAAACGGTTTGAAACCGTTTGATCTCTAACGGTTTGAAACCGTTTGACCAACAAAATTGAAACCGTTTGTTCATGATATACTTGAGGTGTGTGCTAAGATGATTTCATCATCATCAAGCTTTAGACCTCCGAATTCTGTTGTCATATGTATGATAAATTCATCAATTATTCAAGAAGAAAATAAACGATCAACATATGATGAGAAATTGAAATCAATAATAACATTAATGGGTTAAAGTTATATAACCCGCCTTCAAAGTAGCTTCAAAGCTTCAAGCTTCTCGTCTCTAATGGTGAAAGAAGCTCCTTCAACTATCCAAGGTTCGTTTCCAACTCTTTAGATGCAAAAGATAGCCAAGGTTGAGCATTGGATGGAAGAGAGAAGAAAATGAGTGTTGAAATCCGATTTCAACCATCAATCCAAGGTTGAAGATAATCATGGGGTTTACCTTCAGCTTGGGGAACATTTTCCTCCTACTCCTATGCTCCTTGGTAGTCGGCCAAAGCAAGGGAAGAAAGTGGTTTGCAAAAATAGCCTTTCAAGTAAGGAGAAAATTGAGTACATATAATTGATTTTCTAGGAGAGAGAAAGTAGGAGACAAATTCATCCACTTTCTTGCCACATGCCCCCTCCCTTCCTTACATCCAAAGACAACTTCCTCGCCCTCAATATCCTCTCAATTATCCTTGAATTAAATGCAACCACTTAAGCACCTTAATAATTATAGTACTATTATCCATTTTTAGTGGACATTACTTTTTAATTAAAAATGTGAGTGGATTTCTCCACCTACTTAAGATATTTCGGTGCCACTCAAGGCATTTGGACGTCCTCCCACTATAGGATTTCTCCCATAACATTTTTAGTTGATGGGCACTTCAACTAATATATTTATTTTTGCTACAAAATAAATTAGGGTTTCATTTATGCTTATTTCTTGATTATTTTATTATCAAGATTATCTCTCCTCAAATGTAGTTCAAACAAGATGCCCCTTTCTTTTATATTTTCTCTAAATGATACAAAGAAATAGTAAGGACACTCTTGAAGTGTTATTTTACATATTCAACCCTAAATTTTGGGTAATTTTGCAAATTACACCAAAACTAGCATTCAATACACAAGCATTACTCAAACAAGCTCCTTCTTGGAAATTAGGCTTCCACAAGCCATACCTCAGCATCATTCTCACTCTTATGTTGTTATAACACTTGCAGAACATTTATCATGTAACATTTGCAAGGTAACCCCTTAAATTGGGTAAATTTCACTTTAGTCCAAAATAGGTAAAATATTGCTTCTAACATTATTCAAATAGGTCCAAAATTGAAACATAAGCTCTCCTTTAGTCTTAATTGCTTATCAAAAGATAAAGACAAGAATCTAAATGACTTAATTAAGTAGGATTAAGACATAACCCAGGTCAGGGATGTTACATTAAGCTCCTCATCACAAGGGTCATAGGCCATGTTTTGACAAGGCGGTACCCAAGTGAGAGGGAGTTTCTTCTCTCTTTCCTCCCTTCTTTCTTTGATTCGGCCTAGGGATCTGTTACCCTCTTTTCTTGAACAACTTTTGACCTTGGTATCTATTTCTCTTTGAGGTGACATTGTGGCCAAAAGTGGAGCTTATGTGGAGCTCTTTCCTTCCTTGGTGATCGTGTGCGTGGAGCTTGTAATCCTTGGAGTGATCTTCCTTAAGGCGGGTTATATAACTCTCTACCCTCTCTATTATAGCACTTTTCTTTGCATTCATGTTGTTGTTTCTCTCTCTAAAACGTTACCCTAATATGATAGTAGGTGGTGTCATGATCTAAAGCTTAGGTGATGGTAGTTATCATGCTTGTTTTTCCTAAAATCGGAAACCCAAATGTAAGGTACTCGATTTTGGAGATGGATGTGTGATGGTGGTTATCTTCTTATCCTTTGACCTTGGTTTTAAGTGCATGCATGAGGTTCGTGTACCTTAGTGTCATGTGGAGTCTACGTTCTATTTTGCATGTGTTAAGCATAGTTTTATCTCTCTTGAATGGAATTCTTTCATGGTGGTTTCATGACCCATGTTTTTAGTGTTTTGGTAGCCGTTCTTATGAGAACTCTTCCTCTTTGTTTAAAGTGGTTTTCTAAATGCTCTCTTCTATTTTTTCTGAGTTTTACTTCTGTTTTAATAATGGTTCATCCTTGGTTTGAAGGTGGTTTTGCGTCTTGGGTTTAGCCTTGGTTGAGACACTTTGCTTTTGGGGTATTTTGGTTGTGTTATTTGTGTGGTATCGGTTGAGACATGCTACCTAGTTTCCTTGAGTCACGACCTGGTCTTGGTCTGGCAGTTGCAATGTTGCTCTTGGTAAATGTCGAGACATTGTCTTGTGCTTGGTCGTGACACCTGCTTCATGCAGGTCGAGACATTGCGTTGTGTTGGGGTTGTCGCGGTCGAGACACTGTGTTGTTACGGTCAAGATGATGTTTTGTCATGGTTGAGATTCTTATTTCATGGTGGTCGAGACGTGATGTTGTTGGGTTGTGACCATGTTGTGTTGTGGTCAAGACCATGGGGTGTTTTAGTCGTGACCTAGTTGGTGTGTTTCGGTCATGACCTAGCTGGAGTGTCACGGGCATGACCCTTGTCTTGGTGGAAGGCTGAGACATTAGTGTGGTGTGTGGTCGAGACACACATACGTGTTGATTGGTCATAACACAAACATCACACCATGAAATGGTACACATACATATGTATCTAATGTTGATGCTTAGCGCCATCAACATAACTCCCCAATTGTGGTTACTTAATGATGTCCTAATATCAACATGTTCCAAGAAAATGGGAGATGACATAATTAGGGTATGGTGATTGAATTATGACATGGAACCCTAATAGGCTACATGCAACCTATAACATACCGAAACTTCAACATATTCTCTTTTTGGCCCTTCCCCAATATTTTTGTATCATTTCTATCTTTTTGGCCTTGATGCTTAAATTGTGGAATTTATAGTGGTTTGGTGAACATTTTTTCAATAATTATACCAATTGAAGGGTTTATGCACAAATACCTCGGTGAAATCTTAGTTAAGGATCTAAAATGTAAAATCACCACTTTAGTAGAATAATGGTTTATTAATTTGTGCTAGAAGTGCAAGGCCCTAAACCTTGATTAATGTATTAAATAAGATTATACCATAATTAAGTGCTATAAACGTTAATGCAACTTTTTGATGTGATTTTAAGACATAAAATGAGACGAAATTTCAAATTTGGATCGACTTAGATGTTGTTTGTGCAAGTTATGCAATTTTAGGTACATTCTGAACTTTTATGCAATTTACCTAATTGGAAGTTTTTCTTTGCAAATTATCACCTGAATTTTAATCCTTAGATATTCCATTACCATTCTCGAGATTTTGAACCATGGGGACTTGTTTTCACCTTGGTTTGAAGGTGTTTCTCTCCAAGGGCATTATAGGGATTACCCTCTTTATAAATGTGCTTATCTGTAAAAGCTATCAACCAATGGGGTTATTTCTTTATTTGAAGGACGGTGGGAATTGCCTAGAAGGCTCTAGGGGATTTTAGGGCCGACTTTAATATACAAGAAGAGTCTATGAGCTGTCCTCTTGCATGGCCATGAAGCCTTAGCCTAAGGACACATGGAAAGTCCCATAGACACCTCATGCTTGTCCCCTTCTTTATAAAGCCATGCCTACCCCTTCCTACCTCCCAATCCAAGGAGAAATCCTCTCCTTCTCTTTCCCACAGCTTATATCATTGTCCCTTCTATTTTTGGCCATAAAGTTGCTGTCCCAAGGTAAAAGAGGGTGCCTACCTTGGTGAAGAAGGCTCCCATGGTTCCAAATTTCTCTATTTATGATTTCTTAAGCTCCTCCTTGGTGATTTTGACCAAAACTAGTAAGAATCCTCATTTCCTTCCCTATTTTCATGTTGTAGTATTCCTCCCACCTTCTTTCAGGTTGGAACCATGACCTTCCATAGTAAAACTCCACCTAGAACCCTAAAACATCTCATCTCCATGCTCTTTTGCTAGGGTTTGCACCTCTAAAATGGAGAAGGTGATCTTTGCTCAAGAAAGGAGCTTGTCTAGGAGCAACCAGAACTTCTAATCTCGGGATCCTTTCTTTTTGGACCTTCTTACCTTCCTAGAGGAAAGTTTTGTTAACCCCCTTCTCATATATTTCTTAGTACATGCTTAAAACTCATGCTTCTATGTTTAAAATCGATGATTTCCATCTCTTTTTACCATGTTCTTCTAGGGTTTTGATTTCTTGCTGTTTTACCTTCTCTAGAAGCTCTAGTTTGGTTATTTATGCAGCTTCAAACCTGATCTTGGGTCAAATAGTGTTTTCTCCCTCTCCCTCTCTCTTCAATTATCTCGATCAGTTTTGATGATGTGGCAATTTCCTATTGGTCAATATTAAAAATTCATATCTTCTAATCCGCTTATCCAAATTTGACAAATAAATATGTTTTGGAATCATAAAATTAATATCTATCTAATAAAAAATATTTTCAAGGTCTTATCTCATGGTTTAACGAAGGGTAATTTTTGTAAAATGAATTTCATGTATAAAATCCAAAAAAAAAACATGTTAATCATCATAACTCCAAAATTAACATAAAAATATGTTTTCTTTATCAGGAGAACCTAATAAGTTCATTGGTGATATTTTAAAATTTTAAATCTGAGTTTTGCTAAAAAGTTCTAAAATTAGGGTTTCTATACATTAATGTGTGTTATGTACTCTAATACATGTTAATATATTAAAAATAGGCAAAGTGGAACTCGGACTCAATTAGAGTGGTGAGAGTTAGCAATTGATATCAGTAAGAGAGGTATGTGAAATCCCTATTTATGTATGTGCATTACTTACACCCCATGTTGAGATAATTGTAGCCAAACCCTATATTTCCCTAATGAGGCTTAAATGAACCCTAAATCTTCTATTCTTAAATCCTAATGTTGTTCATGCCTCAAATCAGATTATTATTTCTTCTTGGTTGGGTCTTATACCCCACTTCCATGCTTATTGAATATTATGACTACTCTTGCCATGATTACTTTTCTAGCATGTGGATTTATGTTCTATTTAATTAAAAGTAGTGGTACTTATGTACAACCACCCACAGACGACATGTATTTAATCGCCCTGGGGAATGTTTTTATTCTCCCCTATATAATTGTGTAGGTGACTGGGAATGTCTTATTCTCCCCTCACCTATAGGTTATAGGTCCGGTAGGTGCCTCAACCATACTTAGTTAGGTAGACATAATTATCTTACATGCAAATCCTTTTTGATATAATTGTTAATGGCAAGTTTCTTTTGAATATAACCTCATACTCTTGTTATCTTTATCTTATGATGAAATCTTAGCCTTTACTTTCACGTTATTTCCTTATATTTTGTTCTTGTTCATTGTTTGACACATACCTTGTATTTCTCTCTCTTGTTGGGTGATTTCCCAACCACCTAGGTTTAGATCGAAGTGTTGAACATGACCAATGAGAACATAGCTTCCAACATGGACCTAGCTCTTAGAGATGTTGCTTGGAGATAGATTTAAAGTAGTTTAGACTTCCCTCTACTTATATCCTTATGTTGTATCATACATGCAAACCTTATAGGAGATTATGATATACTTTTGTAATCTTTTGTGAAAATTGAATATAGTCATTATTTTTATTCCGCTGCTACACTTTGGTCTTTTGCATACCATTATAATAAATTTGGAAAATTTATACCTATCCCAACATACCGTGTTTGGAATGGATGTTTATTCTTCATTTTTATAGTAAGGGGGTGATCTCGCCTCCTTATAGCATGGTATCAGAGCCCATGGTAGTCAGAAGCTGACTATTTCAATTTTGTCTCCCTAGTTTGAATACTTGCCTTACCTTTAAGTGACATGTTTGCCCTAGAGTTGATCAATAGATGATGAAGGTTTGATTTAGGATCCTATATTTTCACATTAAAATAATGATGAATAGATTCCTAAAATACTTACAACTAAAAGATGCATAAGTAACCATAGTAACTTGAGGATGTTTAGCTTGGCCTTTAGGCAGCTACTATGACATGAAGTTGAAAGCAAAGGTGTCTAGAAAGGATCAGGGTTTGGGGGCTGGCAAGATTATCCTCCGCACCACTAGCTTGGTTTATGAGGACTCCCGAATCCATATGATATCGGCCTGGCCTGAGCTGATATGAATTGTTCAAAATAGAATGCATTTAGGAAATAGTAGCCTTAGAAATCTATATGATTTATCTTTAGGGACCCTAATATGTTAAACTAGTCTCCCATGTGTAGTGACTTATTTGAGGATGGATACCCAATATAGTTCCATTGTGACCCATATAACCACATGTTTGGATAGTTATCCCTAGAACCTAGACTTTGAAGTTTGGTGTTTAGTAAGCAATCAGAGTGCGCAGTGAAGCGTGATGGATCTTGTATATATTTTAGTTAGACTCACCCTTTTACCTCTATATTAGTTTGGCTTGGTAGGTCAAACCTTTTAAGGGGTGGAAAGTAGTTGGTTTGATGATGTTTGGGTAGTTAGATTTTGAGGATGAAATCGTTTCCAAGGGGATGGAGTCATATAACATACTAAAATCTAGCTACTCTGTCTTTAGAAACCCTAACTCCCTAATTAAAAAGTTTGTGTGCTTGAATCCTTAGTTTTGACCAAACAAGTTATAGTTCTAACCACACGTTTCTTGGTATCTAAAAGAACATATGACGATCATCTAATGAATAGTTCATATGTTTGAACCCTAATGAATATCTAATGCACACAATAAGATTAACTCGCATTTTAATACTAATAGTAATAAGCATGATGTTGATCATGTTATAAACCAATAAACCCTAATGATATGATAATTATAATCTAACCTTGGAGTTAATGCATCCTAAGAAGGTATAGGTGAAGAATAATGATCATGTTAACCTAAACCCTAAGTTGTGATCATCTAACCTTAACCTATACATCCTTAATGACATTCATGACACATTAGTGCCACTAGGTGTCATAATCAGATAACATACTTTAATACACATAAGTCATAGATTAATCAGGTCATCACTATGAAATGCATATCACCTTGTTCTCTAACACACACCTAATTAATCACCTAATGACTTAGTATGTGACTCAAATCATTAATGTGTAATATGTCCCACCTTGATCACTAAAATACATATAATGACTTCAATATGAATAAGTAGTAATTTATTCACATAAAAGTGCATAATCCAAATAGTGTTGTAACATACCAAAACTTCAACATATTCTCTTTTTGGCCCTCTCCCAATATTTTCGTATCATTTCTATCCTTTTTGGCCTTGATGCTTAAATTGTGGAATTTATAGTGGTTTGGTGAACATTTGTTCAATAATTATACCAATGGAAGGTTTAATGCACAAATACCTCGGTGAAATCTTAGTTAAGGTTCTAAAATGTAAAATCACCACTTTAGTAGAATAATGGCTTATTAATTTGTGCTAGAAGTGCAAGGCCCTAAACCTTGATTACTGTATTAAACAAGATTATACCATAATTAAGTGATCTAAACCTTAATATAACTTTTTTATGTGATTTGAAAACATAAAATGAGCTTAAGTTTCAAATTTGGTTCAATTTGGATGTTGTTTGTGCAAGTAATGCAATTTCAGGTACATTCTGGACTTTTATGCAATTTACCTAATTGGAAGTTTTTCTTTGCAAATTATCACCTGAATTTTAATACTTAGATATTTCCTTACCATTCTCGATATTTTGAACCATGGGGCACCTATTTGCACCTTGTTTTGAAGGTGTTTCTCTCCAAGGATATTATAGGGATCACCCTCTTTATAAATGTGCTTATCTTTAAAAGTTATCAACCAATGATGTTATTTCTTTGTTTGAAGGATGGTGGGGATGGCCTAGAAGGCTCTAGGGGCTTTTAGGACAGACCTTTGATATACAAGAAGAGTCTATGAGCTGTCCTCTTGCATGGCCATGAAGCCTTAGCCTAAGGACACATGGAAAGTCCCATAGACACCTCATGCTTGCCCCCTTCTTTATAAAGCCATGCCTACCCCTTCCCACCTCCCAATCCAAGAAGAAATCCTCTCCTTCTCTTTCCCACAGCTTAGAGCATCGTCCCTTCTATGTTTGGCCATGAAGTTGTTGTCCTAAGGTAAAAGAGGGTGCCTACCTTTGTGAAGAAGGCTCATATGGTTCCAAATTTCTCTATTTAGGATTTCTTAAGCTCCTCCTTGGTGATTTTTACCAAAACTAGTAAGAATCCTCCTTTCCTTCCCTATTTTCATGTTGTAGTATTCCTCCCACCTTTTAGGTCGAAACTATGACCTTCCATAGTAAAACTCCACCTAGAACCCTAAAACATCTCATCTCCATGCTCTTTACTAGGGTTTGCACCTCTAAAGTGGAGAAGGTGATCTTTGCTCAAGAAAGGAGCTTGGCTTGCAGCAACCAAATCTTTTAATCTCTAGATCCTTTCTTTTTGAACCTTATTACCTTCCTATAGGCAAGTTTTGTTAACCCCCTTCTCATATATTGCTTAGTACATGCTTAAAACTCATGCTTCTATGTTTAAAATTAATGATTTCCATCTCTTTTTACCACGTTCTTCTAGGGTTTTGGTTTCTTGTTGTTTTACCTTCTCTAGAAGCTCTAGTTTGGTTACCTATGCAAGTTCAAACCTGATCTTGGGTCAAATAGTGTTTTCTCCCTCTCCCTCTCTCTTCAATTATCTCGATCGATTTTGATGATGTGGCAATTTTTGATTGGTTGGTATTGAAAAATTCATATCTTCTAATATGCTTATCCAAATTTGACAAATAAATATGTTTTGGAATTTTAAAATCAATATATATCTAATAAAAATATTTTCAAGGTCTTATTTCATGGTTTAACGAAGGGTGATTTTTGTAAAATGAATTTAATGCATAAAATCTATAAAAATTACATGTTAATCATCATAACTCCAAAATTAACATAAAAATATGTTATCTTCATCAGGAGAACCTAATAAGTTCATTGGTGATATTTTCAAAATATAAATCTGATTTTTTCTAAAAAGTTCTGAAATTAGGTTTCTATACATTAATGTGCGCTATGTACTCTAATACATGTTAATACATTGAAAATAGGCAAAGTAGAACTTATACTCAATTAAAGCAGTGAAAGTTGGTAATTGATACCAGTAAGAGAGGTATGTGTAATACCTATTTATGTATATGCATTCCTTACACCCTATGTTGGGATAATTGCAGCCAAACCCTATATTTCCCTAATGAGGCTGAAATGAACCCTAAATCTTCTATTCTTGAATCCTAATATTGTTCATGCCTCAAATTAGATTATGATTTTTCTTATTTGGGTCTTATACTCCACTGCCATGCTTATTGAATATTATGACTACTTTTTCCATGATTACTTTTCTAGCATGTAGATTTATGTTTTGTTTAATTAAAAGTAGTGGTACTTATGTACAACCACCCACAGAGTGCATGTATTTAATCGCCTAGGGGAATGTTTTTATTCTCCCCTATATAATTGTGTAGGTGACTGGGAATGTATTATTCTCCCCTCACCTATATGTTAGAGGTCAGGTAGGTGCCTCAACCCTACTTAGTTAGGTAGACATAATTATCTTACATGCAAATCCTTTTTGATATAATTGTTAATGGCAAGTTTCTTTTGCATATAGCCTCATACTCTTGTTATCTTCATCATATGATGAAATATTAGCCTTTACTTTCATGTTATTTCCTTATCTTTTGTTCTTTTTCATTATTTGACACATACCTTGTATTTCTCACTCTTATTGGGTGATTTCCCAACCACCCAGGTTTAGATCGAAGTGTTGAACATGACCAAGGAGAACATAGCTTCCAACATGGACCTAGCTCTTGGAGATGTTGTTTGGAGATAGATTTGAAGTAGTTTAGACTTCCCTCTACTTAGATCCTTATGTTGTATCATACATGTAAACCCTTATGGGAGATTATGATATACTTTTGTAATCTTTTGTGAAAATTGAATATAGTCATTATTTTTATTCCGCTGCTACACTTTGGTCTTTTGCATACCATTATAATAAATTTGGAAAATTTATATCTATTCCAACATACCTTTGAGTGTGTTTGGAATGGATGTTTATTCTTCAATTTTTTTGTAAGGGGGGTGATCCCGCCTCCTTACACAACCCTAACCCTAATGCTGAAAAACATAATGTTCTTGCTTGTCTCTCCTGTAGTAATTATCATATTATGATGCTTTCTCTCTCCTATTTATAAATCCCTAACCTTACAGGTGATATGTAGATCATAGCTTGTGTATGCTATGATGATGATTATGTGATACAAGGTGATGGCTAAAGCCTTGCTGGTATATGATGAAATCATATTGATGTGATGGGTCCTATGACCCGGTGAAGGCTTGAGGCCTATTGTGAGGTGACATCCTCCAGTGATATGATTGAGGGATTTATGTCCCACAATGGTGTGACATTGGTGATGGCCTTGTGAATGGAAGTGATATATGTATCATGTGGTGATGACGTGACTAGTTCAAACCTTTTACGTTTTATATCTTTTGGAGTTGCACTACTTCCCTTATTGTTGTAGTGTTTGTTTTGAATTTGTACGTTGTAACTTGATTGATGCTAGAAGATACTCAATTGGCTTAAGTAAGCAAGTGAAACTATAATCATGTAGGTGCCCTGTGCCATAGATCCATTCCAGTGTCAGTCTTAGTACTGGATGGTGAAACAAGTCATTCCTAGAGGAAACTCAGAGCACATATTTTTGAATATGTGGGGCAGCAATTCGAGCATCTCCTTGCATCTACAATTATAGGTGGTGTGAGACAGCCATGCGTGAATGGCTCTCCTTGTGATATGGATGGCCATGCGTGAGCCAATCCTTGTTTTTAAAATGGCCATGTGTGAGCCTATTCTTCTAGCACCGTACATGTACCAAGGTGGGATAGGTTTGATTATATATGTGGATGGCCATGTGTGAACCAATCCCTGAGCTTGACTATATGTTATTGTTGCAGTTGGCTGATATATCTCTGTAGTGTTTTTTCTTGTGTTGACCAAGAGGTGTGGGGAGGTCGTGGATTCCGGCTCTTCCATTGACCTTGTATGGCACCGATTTCAAATTAGTAGTGGTCGGTTGGATTTGGGTGGTACGACTTAAATCCCCAGGGCAAAAATAAAAGACATAACACAACCTTGTGGTGTATCTTTCTTAGGGTCAAATATGCATAACATTGCTTGAGCCCTTTGTCCTAACTTTTTACTGATATCTTAAATTATAAGACAGTAAGAGAAGTCAATTGTTATACATGTCCTTCATATTCCTTGTTAGAATACTAATTGTTCTATTGCTCAATGATAATTGTCCAGTTTTCTTAATTTGCTTTATTTGTTAGATGCATATCATTTAGTTGAATTTGCTCAAACTACTTAATACTTTATCTACATTCTTAGTTATATGTGCTTAATAGACGTTGGTGGAGAGTTATATCTCTCACTGAGATGTTTAGTCTCACCCTGTGGGTTTCCACATCTTTCAGGTGGTCATGCACGAAGAGGTAGAGATTGTGCAGCTCAGGAAGAGCAACAACAACAATAGTCACTGATAAGGTTGGATGTGCTACTAGTCTTTTGGTGATAGAGTCCTAGATGCCGTCCTTGTATACTCAGGTCTTTATGTGTGTTCCCGTTGTGTTTTTTGGATATATTATCAATACGAGGTTTTTGGCCTGTGAACTATGGTTGTATAGATATGGCATGTGTATATGTACATATGTGGAACATGTATCTCATGTAACAGGTTGATGACAGGACTGGTGATGCATAGTGATGTAAGCACCATGTGATATGACGTATAATGCATGTGGCAGACTTGTGGACCTATATGTAATAGGTTTTTGGTTTATGGTGCTTCTACTAAATCAGTTTTAATTTCCTTTATTTTCTGGTAATCCACTCATTTAATGATAACTCTGTGTTTGGTTTTGAGTAATCTCATTTGTGGTGTGTCGAGGTGTCACACTAGTAGAGTTAAAGATAGATCCAGAATGACCATACATAGCTTGAGAATGATTGTTGTAACCCTAGTCTGGATGACCGTTCCGGCTAGCACAACTGTATACACGAGTTCAAAATCCTCCTCCAATATTAAAATTTCCATCATTTCCACCATGACCATTCAACATTAGAAAGTCCATACTACCCCAAGCCATAGCAACCATTCGACTCAGAACAATCTTTCTACCCAACCATCATCATGGTTGTTCTACCCCAAGAAAATGACACTAAATTCACTTCACTATTCATCGTGAACTAAACTCCACCTCTAATTCCTGATCACCATGACCATTCCACCCATTTACACTGCGACTTTGGTGAGGTGATGTGGAAGTTTCTGTTGCACACAAATTCTCTAAGGAGTTAATCTTAAATCTACCTAGATACATGCAATAGTTACCACCGGCAGAAGGACATGCCTTATTGTAGTATATTGTTAGGATCCAACTCCGAGGGAAACCTTATTAAGAATATTACAACAAATATAATTCAAATAAGATCAACACTTAGGATCAAGATTCAATTTACGGATTCATTCTAAATGTAAGAAATTGAAATGGAATGAAACTAGGTGTAAATTAATATGTGGAAGTGTTGGGCGGATTGGATTTCATCGCCACTCTATGTACCACTTTCTTGCATTACATTACTTAAACAAATGGTATGTATATTGGGGTCAAGGAAATTTCCTACCCTTTTAGAGTATGAAATTTATAAGGACTAGTCTCTAGTAAGATCTAGGTCTTGTTACCTAAAGATCCTAAATTTGTCACCTTGGAGAACACCCTTCCAATGTCTCATATGGGGTTCAACGATAATGGTTGGTAATCTAATCCTAGGTTTCAATGTCTCTATGCTAAGGATTACAATAGACATGCCATATAGGGGATCAATCTATAAGGCATGCATTAATCAACCAAATATCATCATAACAATTTATAAGAATAATAATTCACAATGCAAGTTGCAAGATACATGTAGCAGGATTAATCCCCACATTCTAGTGAGTAAAATACTCCCTCATGGTAGAAATTGAGAACCAAGAATACATAGGAGGAGAATAAACCATGTCACTAAAGCAACAGAGGCACAAACTATGATCTCTGACATATGAGCAACACTTAGTGACAATGGCAGTCCAGTGCGGCTTGATGATAGTCATTGTTCTTCTTTCTTTCTCCTCATTCAAGGGTGTGAGTCTTTATTAGCCCATGTTGTGGATATCAAGGTGATAAGTCCTAGTATCCATGATGTACATGCAGTGCATGAGTTTGAGTACATTTTTTCAAAAGAGTTCCCTAATGTTCCACCCCCTAGAGATATTGATTTTGAGATCAATATAGTTCTTTAGAATGCAACCCGTAGATTAGTCACCTTATAGGATGTCACCGGATAAGATGAAGGATCTGAAGAAATAGTTGTAAGAGTTGCTAGAAAAGGGCTCTATACAACTAAGCACTTCACCTTGGGGTGCTCCAGTGTTGTTTCTGAAGAAGAATGATAGTTCTATGAGGCTTTTTATAGATTACTGACAGTTGAACAAGGTCACCATGAAGAACAAGTATCGGTTTCTAAGGATAGATGACCTATTTGATCAATTGAGAGGTTTTATAATGTTTTCCAAGATAGACCTGAGGTCAGGATATCACCAGTTCATGATCAAGGATGATGACATACCTAAGACTACTTTTAGGACAAGGTACGATCATTATAAGTTTGTGTTTATGTCGTTTGGGCTAACCAATGCACCAAAAATGTTCATGGACTTGATAAATAGAGTGTTCAGACTATATCACGATCAATTTGTGGTGGTATTTATAGATGACATATTGATATATTCCACAGATAGTGAACAACATGAACAACATCTTCGTCAAGCACTGGAGTTGTTGAGGCAACACCACTTTATGTGAAGTTTAGTAATTATGAGTTTTGGCTGACTGATGTGTCTTTTCTTGGTCATGTCATATCAACAAAGGGTGTTTTTGTAGACCCTAAGAAGGCAGAGTCGGTCTTTGAGTGGGAAAAACCCAAGACACTGACTGAGGTATGAAGGCTTCCTAGGTCTGATACGTTACTACATGAGGTTCATTAAGAATTTAAGTGTTGTAGTGTTACCTTTGACCAAGTTGATTAGGAAGGGTGCTCCTTTTGTTCGGGATGACAAGTGTCAGCTTTCATTTCATTTATTGAAGGAGAAATTGACGAGTGCTACAATTTTGGTGTTTCCATAGTAAGGTAAAGGTTACATTGTTTTCTTTGATGTATCGAAGAACAACTTGGATGTGTGTTGATACATGATAAGAATGTGATTTCTTTTTCTTCACAACAACTTAATAATAATGAAGAGAACTATCCAACTCATAACTTGGAGTTAGCCGTTGTAGTTCTAGCCTTGAAGATTTGGAGGCATTATCTATATGGGAGAAAGTGTCATATCTTTACAGATCACAAGAACCTTCAGTATATCTTTGCAAAGCAGGACCTGAACATGAGACAAAGAAGGTGGATGGAGCTCATCAAGGAATATGTGTAAAAGAGTGAAATCACCCCTTTACTAAATATCTGAAGAATTGACGTCCATTCCAAACACTCTCATAGGTATGCTGGAATGGGTGCAAAATTTTCAAACTTATTATGATGGTATACAAAAGACCATTAGAAAGCAGATGAATAAAAAAAATAGACTATATTCAATTTCATAAAAGGTTTACAAAAATACATCAAATTCTCCCATTAGGGTTCACATCAAGACACACAATTAGGATCTAGATAGAGGGAAGTCTAGACTACTACAATCTTGTCTCCAAGCAACATCTCCATCAACCGAGTCCAAGCCAAAAGCTAAGATCTTCCATGTCTTATCCATCACCTTGCTCAACACCTGTGTGGTTGGGAAGGCACCCAGCAAAAAGGGAAAGGGAAGAAAAGTATGTGTCACAAAACTAGTCTAGGATATCAAGATAAGTAAAGCAAATAAGAACATGCTAGGGTTCATCATAAGATGAAGATAACAAGAGTATGAGGCTATATTCAAAAGAAACTTGCCATTAACAATTATATCAAAAAGGATTTGCATGTAAGATAATTATGTCTACCTAACTAAGTAGGGTTGAGGCACCTACTGGACCTCTAACCTTAGGTGAGGGGAGAATAAGACATTCCCAATCACCTACACTATTATGGGGAGAATAAGGCATTCCCCAGGGCGATTATTTACATGCCCTCTGTGGGTGGTTGTACATAAGTACTGCTACTTTAAATTAAATAGAACATAAATCCACATCCTAGAAAAAGTAGTCATGGCAAGAATAATCATATGAATCAATAAACATGCCAGTGGGGTACCAAGACCCAAGAATAATGTTTCGAAACTGATTTATGAGGCAAGTATAGCAAAAGATTCAAGAGTATATGAAATAGGGTTTAATAAAGCCTCATTATAGAAAATTAGGTTAAGGCACAATTATTCCCAACTTAAGGTGTAAATGCACATACCTCTCTTACTGATATCAATTACTAACTTTCACCACTTTAATTGAGTCCAAGTTCCACTTTGCCTATTTTTAATGTATTAACATGTATCAGAGTACATAGTGCACATTAATATATAGAGACCCTAATTTCAGAACTTTTTAGCAAAATTCGGATTTAGCTTTTGAAAATATCACCAATGAACTTATTAGGTTCTCCTGATGAAGAAAATATATTCTTATGTTAATTTTGGAGTTATGATGATTAAGATGTAGTTTTTATGGATTTTATGCATTAAATTCGTTTTACAAAAATCACCCTTCGACAAACCATGAAATAAGACCTTGAAAATATTTTTATTATATAGATATTAATTTTCCAATTCCAAAACATATTTATTTGTCAAATTTGGATAAGCGGTTTAGAAGATATGAATTTTTCAATACTGACCAATAGGAAATTGCCACATCATCAAACTGATCGAGATAATTGAAGAGAGAGGATGAGGGATAAAATACCATTTAACCCAAGATCAGGTTTGAAGTTTCATAGGTAACCAAACTAGAGCTTCTAGAGAAGGTAAAACAACAAGAAACCAAAACCCTAGAAGAACATGGTAAAAAGAGATGGAAATCATCGATTTTAAACATAGAAGCATGAGTTTTAAGCATGTAGTAGCCAATATATGATAAGGGGGTTAACAAAACTTGCATCTAGGAAGGTCCAAAAAGAAAGGATCCCGAGATTAGAAGGTCTGGTTGCTCCAAGCGAAACTCCTTTCTTGAGCAAAGATCACCTTCTCCACTTTAGAGGTGCAAACCCTTGCAAAAGAGCATGGAGATGAGATGTTTTAGGGTTCTAGGTGGAGTTTTACCATGGAAGGTCATGGTTCCAACCTGGAAGAAGGTGGGAGGAATACTAAAACATAAAAATAGGGAAGGAAAGGAGGATTCTTACTAGTTTTGGTCAAAATCACCAAGGAGGAGCTTAAGAAATCCTAAATAGACAAATTTGGAACCCTAGGAGCCTTCTTCACCAAGGTAGGCACCCTCTTTTACCTTGGGATAGAACATTCGTGGAAAAACATAGAAGGGATTATGCTATAAGCTGTGGAAAAGAGAAGGAGAGGATTGCTTCTTGGATTGGGAGGTGGGAAGGGGTAGGCATGGCTTTATAAAGAAGGGGGCAAGCATGAGGTGTCTATGTGACTTTCCATGTGTCCTTAAGCTAGGGCTTCATGGCCATACAAAAGGACATCTCATGGACTCTTCTTGCATATTAAAAGTCAGTCCTAAGAGCCCCTAGAGCCTTCTAGGCCATCCCCACCATCTTTCAAAGAAAGAAATAACCCCATTGGTTGATAACTTTTAAAGATAAGCACATTTACAAAGAGGGTAATCCTATAATACCCTTGGAAAGTAACACCTTCAAACAAAGGTGCAACCAGGTGCCCCATGGTTAAAAATATCGTGAATGGTAAGGGAATATCTAAAGATTAAAATTCAGGTGATAATTTGCAAAGAAAACCTCCCAATTGGGTAAATTTCATAAAAGTCCATAATGTACCTAAAATTGCATACCTTGCACAAACAACATCCAAATCGAACCAAATTTGAAAATTAGGCTCATTTTATGTTTTAAAATCATATCAAAAAGTTATATTAAGGTTTAGAGCACTTTAATATGGTAATTAAGCTTTCATTGTGGTATTTGTGCATAAACCCTTATATTGGTACAATTAGTGAATAAATGTTCACTAAACCACTATAAATTCCACTAATTAAACATAAACGATATAAAGGATAGAAATGAAAGGGAAACTTGGGAAAACATTTACATGGAGATTACATCTAAGATCCATTATGTTACAATATGATTACACAATCGATTGTCATCCAAGAAAGGCAAATATGGTGGCAGATGCACTGAGCAGAAAGTCATCTTCATTATCATTTGTAGATAAAGCATAGCTCCACTACATGGTGTGACACAAGAGGGACATTCTAGTGTCACTTCAACAAATGAATGTACAATTGGAAGTATCTCTATTGGCAGGATTGTTAGCACAGTTGCAAGTCAAACCATCACCATTACAACAGATAAGAGATGCATAGAAGAATGATATTATGATATAGAATATCAGATCAGAGTTTGGTAGTGGGAAGCATGATGGTTTCCATGAGATAGATGATGGGACAAGTATGTTTCCACAACTAGATAGTGGTTCCAGACATTGATGGTTTGAGGGAGTTGGTACTTGTGGAGGCTCATTCTTCAATGTACGCAATGCATCCCGACAGTAAAAAGATGTATCATAACATGAAGGATTTGTAATGGTGTTTAGGTCTGAAGCATGATGTTGCATAGTTTGTGGCCAAATGTCTAGTCTATCAGCAAGTCAAGGTGGAACATCAAAAGACTATAGGAACATTACATCCTTTTCCAATTCCACATTGGAAATGGGATCATTTCACCATGGACTTTGTGGTTGGCCTCCCAATGATAGCCAAAATACATGATTCCATTTGGATGATCGTTGATCGGTTGACAAAGCCATCTCACCTTTTTCCAACCAAGAGCACCTATATAATAGAGAAGTTGGAAAAAGTTTACTTTGATGAGATAGTTCATTTGCATGACATACCGATCACCATGGTATCTGATAGAGGTCCTCAATTCATGAGTAGATTTTTAAAATGACCACATACAACATTGGGGACACAGTTGAGATTCAACACAACTTCTCACATGCAGACAGATGGTCAATCAAAAAGGACCATTCAGACGTTAGAGGATCTTCTGAGATTCTATGTTCTTCAGTTTCTTGGCATTTGGGATGTTGACCTGAGTATGATTGAGTTTTCCTACAACAACATGTCAGGATTAGTAGTGAAGGTGTTGTCGATCAACTCTTTGTTGGTACAAGATAAGTGAGTATCAACTTTTGGGTCTTGAGTTAGTACAATAAGTGATAGAGAATATCAAGGTGATTCAACAACATTTGAAGGAAGTACAAGACATAAAATTCATATGATGATAATCCGCTAGATTTCCAAGTTGGAGGATGTGTGTATCTTAAGATTTCCCATTAGAAGGGAGTTTTGAGGTTTGGTAAGAAGGGTAAGTTGGCTCTTAGATTTATGGGACCTTACCCTATTTTGGAACAAGTTGGAAAAGTGGCGTACAAGCTAGAGTTACTGCTAGAGTTGCACATGTTGCATGATTTTTTCATGTTTCCATGCCGAGGAAGTGTCACCCCAATACAGAGTAGACAAAACATCCAGTGGAGGTTGAGTTAGATGAGGATGTTTCTTATGTTTAGGGTCATGTGTTGACCCTAGATAAGCGAGTGTAGACACTAAGGAGGAAGAACATATCCTTAATAAAGGTGTCATGGCATCACCATGGTGCGGAGGAAGACACTTCAGAGTTAGAATATGATATGTGGAAGAAGTACCCGTCCTTGTTTTCTTAGGATTTCGACGTCAAAATCCCTATTAGGGTTTATGGTTGTAAGACCACTGACCTAGATTTATGCTTGAACATTCTTGATTAACTTAAATGGGTTCTTGAAACCTTAATAAAACCCTACTTTAAATTTTGATATTAGTTGATAAAGATGACTTTGAAGTTTGGTCCAGTTTGGACTTTGTTTGCTTAAGTTTTGCAATTTATGTGCGTATGTGGACCTTTAAGTAATTTTCCCATATCTAGGGTTTTATCTATAATTTTAACACATGAATGTTTGGCATCATAAGTATTCATAACATATTTGACATAGTTTCTCCTTTGGATGCATTGGATGCACCATTAGATTGTTTGCTCTTTCCCTCTTGGGATGAGAACTTAGAATTTCTCACTTAAGTGTGGAAATTGATGGTTCTTCTAAGTATGGTAAGGAATCAATGGTTACAACTAGTGAGTGAATGATTCAATAGTACTCCTTAGGTTCTAAAACTGATGGCTACCCTGGTCGGAGTTATAAACCAATAGAAGATCAAGGTTTGCAAAATGACTATATATACCCTAGAATCCGATGTTTTGTCTAATAAGTACATATTGATGATTTCACTAGGGCATAGATAATGGAGAACCTTGGTAAAAGATCCAATGAAAGTTCTTATGTGCATGGAAAAATGGATTTTGGGTTTGGACACATGGCAAGCTAGTTTTCAACCTTTTGAGCACCTTTCTCTCTCTTCTTGGGTATATATACCCTTCACCTCTCTCCCAAACGAACCCTTTGCACCCCTTATCTTGCTCTTGCTACTAGAGAGACCTTAGACCATCATTTTGTGAATAGGAGAGCCCTTGGAGGTTGAAGCTTAGGTGGGTCTTAGATGCATGTAGCTCTAAGGTTTGGATTAAGCTTCTACAGAGTTGTTGGAAGCCATCTAACCTAGTTTCTTACCTTCGTCAAGTAAGATATTCTTCTCTAGTCTAGTTTTCTTACAGTTTTATTTCTTCTCTCTTCATCCATGGGCAGAACCCTAGAGTTCTGGGTGGAAACTCATGCATGTGGCTGAGGAACTCCTTTCTTATCTCCTTTTCCCTAGATCTACTCTTGCTCTTGAAGAAGAAAGTTGTCTTGGAGCTTTGGGAGTGAAAGCTAGGGTTTCATCTTCTCTTCTTAAGACAACTTGTTGTTTGAAGGTTCATCTTCATATTGAGGTGAGTTATATAACCTTAAACCCATTTCTTTCTTTCTCTTAACTTGTTCTATATATATATATATATATATTGCCCTAAAACTTGGTATAATGGAAAGAGATGATCGTATCTGCACTACTTTGCATACATGCATGATAATTGTGTTGTTATACAATCCTTAAATCATATCAACTTTCCTTCTAGTATGGACATAAACTACCTTAGTTTTGATGGTATTAAATGATGATTTTTCTTAAGTATAAAGAGCTAATTTCATTAGTGTAGAAATTGATGGCTTTGTTTTATCCTTAAAAGAATGGTTTTATTAAGAGTAGGAAACTATGGTGTTACTTAATGTGAGAATCAATGACACCACTTGGTAAGTGAATTATTTGTTGTGTAAGCCAATAATCCAGGGCGTATGTTTAGTATATGATTGATGTTTTGCTTAGTTCATGAAATAATCAATGGTTTTGTTTATATCTAGCAATGATTCAATGAATGTGCCAAGTATGTGAAAGGATGTTTTGGCTAAGTATACCAATGATCAGATGGTTTTTCTTTTGTCTAAGTGTGCCAATGATATGATGCTTTTGCTTTTGGCTAAGTATGACAATGATCCGATGGTTTTGTTTTTGGTTATGTACATCCATGAACCGATGGTTTATCCGAGTACAAGAATGAACCGATGGGTATGCTAGATATGAGAATTGATGTTTTTGCCTAAGTATATAAATGAACTGATGTCTTTTCTCTTTGGTTAAGTCCATGAATGGACTAATGGTTTGATACTTGGCTAAGTCCCTAAATGAAACAATGGTTTGCCTAAGTGTTTGCCTAAGTGTGCCAATGAACTGATGGTTTATGTATGTATGTTGATTTGAGATACAAATCCAATCCACATCTTTGAACCTTTCTTATAATAGTCATTTGATGATAGTTTAATACTTCTATCTTCTATTGATGTTGAAAGAATGAGGGGATATATTCATAATGTTAAAGGTAACTATGTTATGTTACTCTTGGGAATATCACAACTCTTATGATTGATGAACCCTTATGCTAAGTATGTATGCAACAAGTGGTTTAGTGACATGTTGAACTCTCTATAAAATATTGAATGGTAATGATGTTCCTACATGAAGTAATGTTGTATGACCCAAATGGCATTTCTGAGGTGATGTGAATCCAAATGGAAGTTTGTTCTTTTCAAGGATGACAATGGACTTGTATACTGTGTGTTGCAAAAAGGAATGTGTTTCATACATTTTATGTCTTCTGAAGTTGTTATGAACCAATAATTCTTATAGAAACAATATACTAGTTTGTATGTAACTTGATTAATGCAGCTTGAAAGCTCTCAATTGGTCTAATTAATCAAGTGAACCCTAATCATGTGGTGTCATGTGTCGTAGAACGATTCCAGTGTCAAGACTTACTGGATAGTAAAATGAGTATTCCAGAAGGGAAACTCAGAGTTGTATATTGTTGAGTATATGTGGATGCAGGGAGGGTATATCTTGATCCCAAGGCTTTGGAGAGTGGTCGATCTCATGTCTCGAATGGATATATATATATATATATATATGTGTGTGTGTGTGTGTGTGTGTGTGTGCATGTGTGCATGTGTGTGTGTTTGTGTGTGTGTGTGTGATGTGATGTGATTGAGGACAACTACAATAGTACCTCGAATTTTAGGTTGAATACCCTGGTTTCTAGTGTTGTGGCATGTGTACCCAATAGCGGACTAGGATGATTCCATATTGACTATTATGTCATTGTCGTGGACTCATACTGACTGAGGGTAAGCGATATTAGGATTTCATCTCTCCTAAATCTTGTACTGAGTTGATTGCGACTTCACAGTGGTCAGCTGATAGTTTGAGTGGTACACCTCAAACTACACATGACTCAATAGAATATGTAATTCAGCCATGTAGTATATCTGTTCGAGTTAATTAGGGATACACATTAGATGACAACCCTTACCTTATTTCTTTTAATGTTTATATGATAAATAATGTGATAAGAGAAATCAAATGTACATATGATGTTATTTATGTTCGCTCCTTTGACTATTATGTAAATCTTTTAATTCTGTAATATTCCCGCTTTGTCTGTTCATTTGCTTAATCTTCTATAAGTAATAAATGTTGTTGAGAGTTATATCTCTCGTTGGGACATGGGTCTCACCTTGTGGGTCACTACATTGTTTAGGTGATTGTTAGCAATGTCGTCAGACTCATGGTAGTGAGGAGGAGAAACTTGGATATCAGTAGAGAAGAAGGTTGGCTAGTTGTATAGTGCATCCTAGAGTCATCCTTGTACTCTCAAGTGTGGGTGGGAAGTTTTGTAGATAATGTACATCGACTAGAGTTTTTAGCAGTATGCTGATGTGGTATACAATGTAAATATGTGGGATATATCTTTTTGTATATAGGTTGTGGCTGAGGCTATTGAACAGATGTAAAGGTACCTGGTACTTTATATGCTTTTATGCAAGTTGACGAACCTATATGTAAATGTTCTTGGATGTGTTTTAGAAAGTTTAATTTGGTTTTAACTATGTACATGTTTAGTAATGTAATTAGTTAGTGACCTGTCGTGTTTTGGTTTTGAGTAATCTTGTTTAGTGTGGTGGGTTGCCACATCTACCTTTCTATTACACAAGCCTTAGGAGTGATATTTACTAGCTAGGTGTGTCACAACTAGAAAAGTGCATGTTATAAGTTTGATAGGTAGTAGTACAAGGTGAATCCTTCTCCTACACCTTATTATACAAACCCTCGTAAGCAAGTGCATAGGAAAACCACACCTAGATGCCAAGACTATGGTTAATATTGATTTAGGCTCACCTATACCCTAGTGAATTGGCCCTCATAAGGTTGGATAGAGTGTGATTTATGGACTAGTTCCCCTAGATACACTCTATATCCCCCATGGAAAACTATAGTCTAGGGCTCGTAATCAACATCTCCCATGTTGTTTGGTTTGGTATCACTACTTTTGGCTATGTTTATTGAACATTTCAACATGCTTGGTTCACTCTCTAATATCCTCTAAATATTCAACTCCTCTAATCAATTTTCAAAATGATAATTTCTTATTATTTGCTAGCTTAGGTCTCTTTCTTGATCATTAATCTAATTGTCTAGGTAATGGTGAATTGTTCTTGTTAAGGTTATTTAATTCTTGTTTGTGTTTATTTGAGTTGGATTATTAGTCAATTTCTTGGCCTAGTTTTAGATTGACTTGTTTAGCTAATTTCCTTGCTTGTTGTTAATCTAGTGTAGTCAATTCCTCTTGATTAAGTGTTAATTGATCCCTTAGCTAGTTCAATAGTGCTAACTATTGGGGTTAAATTAGGTTTTAGTCTTTCTATCTTCAGTTGCATGCACCCTTAGTCCAATTCAAACCAAAACCAACTTCAAACCATTGAAACACTAACTATAAGCGCTAGGAACCTAAAGAACCGTACTAGCTTTAGTGCGCTCTATGGCCCTCTGGTTCAACCAACGACTTGCCACTTTATACTATATCTAGAGCCTATGTGCTTGCAGATCCATGTATTGAGAGTGCTCTAACTAGGTTAACATATTTCTATCTTGTGCTCCTAGTCATAATTGACCTTTTGAGATCTTATACAAGGTAGAAGAATGTGCTCACCATTTCACCCTTAGTCCCACCTATGATAAGATCCATAACGTATTCCATGTAAATGTACTCCAGAAGTATGTGAAAGATCCTACACATGTATTGCCCATTGAACCCTTGGAAATATAAGAAGATATAACCTATGTAGAGCCCCATTGTATACATTTTAAATCTTGAGTGAATCACTTGAACGGTATGGAAATTGATTTAGTCAAACTTCTTTGGAATCATCATGGACTAGAATATATAACTCAAGAACTCAAAGATGAGATGTTGCAAACCCACCCCTATATTTTCACTTGATATTTTATGGAGGAAATCCATCTCAATATGTTTAACATACCCAAATTCTAGGTATGATCTTAATACCTATTCTCATGCAGTATCAGAACTGAAACAATCCTGGTTTCATCCCCATTAGTTTGATACATGTATGCGACTTATACACCTCTGGAAGTTAGTTGAACTAGTAAATTCCCATATTTGAGTGATTTTAGTCCATCATAAGAAACTAGAAAGAGGTTTAAGCATAACTTTATGGAAGAATGAGTTTTTGAGTATGTATACTTTCCTTGGAGTAAATAATCAACACTAGAACTAAAATTAAAAATACCAAGATACTAATGTTACAAGCATTAAACAATACTTTGTTAAACATTTACCAGATACTATCTCAAAAGGGAAAAGTATTGGGTTACATGAGTCCAAAATGCAACTAAAATGAGTAGTCTCACTCTAATGAGATAATGGCAGATACCTTTTTGTTGAAAGAATATAAATATGGAATATGAAATCCTAACTATATTTGAAATGCATCTAATCCTGATTAATTGTCAATTTCCTATAGTCCAGGTGTCATTTGGAACCGTATAGCTTTTATCGAAACTTGAGAATTTTAAGGATTTCTTGATTTTGATAGTAGTGTGTGGGTATCACATCCCACCGTACATAATGTCTACATTTGAGAGGGAGGAATACTCAATTATTTCTTAGTCATGTTTTCACCTTGATTCATCTCATCTCAACATTTCTTTGCCAATGACATCCTTGTGACTTTCCACAACAATTGATGCCATAATTTAGTGCTTCCCAACAATATTTTAGAAACATACATAATTTATACAGTTTCATTCTCAACCAATTTTTCTAGTTCTCTATAATTCCAAAAAGAAACACCCATAATTTCTTTCTACTTTCAACTGGTCTCGAGGTGCCCTGAGTTGTTTTTGTGAAGTAAAGCTTCATCTCTAGTAATGACAAGCATGTTCCATTCCTTTGAGTCATTGTAGAGAAATGAATACCATGGTAAGCTTCTTTTGAACCTATTTTTTGCTTTTCTGGATGTTCTATTTATGTAAAGTTTACTAAGGTCCTCCCCCGCTACTCCTTTTTCTTCTGGTCAATAATGACCTTTTTTTAGAGTTAGTCCCCTTCAAGTCATATAATTCATGCAAAGAGATTTGTATAACCTTAATGAAGATCTTCCAGAAATGATTTTGGTGTGATATACTATGGTGTTCGTGTTTAATTTTGGAATGTTTATTGTTTGGGTTTAAAAACTAGTTCTTGGGATTTTAGTGTCCTTTACCAATGGCTATTTTGTCCCTAACTTTGTTGTAATCACACAAATTTACCTTGATCTCATTTTGGGTTTAGTTTTACTTATTTTCTTGTTCATGATTCTAGTCATGGTGATGGTTAAGAGTTTGGGTATTCGATCCTTTCTTAGATCCCACCAGTGTTATTTATGCTAGTAGAACTCGAAGAAGGCAACATGACTAATTAGTAAAGGCTAGGAGTTTTAGAGTTCAAACAAGCTTCAAGATTTAAACTCTAGCACGTGCAAGCATCATGTTCCCAAGGTAGAAGAAGAAGGGATAGATAATTACCTATATGTCCTCTCTCCCTTTTTTATTGGTCATGTGATGTCAAGGGAAACATGTCTTTATGATTATTTGTTATTGTTAATTAAACACACACGAGTTTGGCTTAGGTAAGTTATCCAAGTACCCTTTCACATCTCAATGGATTGAAGCATGATGGTGGAGTACCTGATCTTTTACCAACAAAAAATGCATTTCATTTTCGTCAATGGACTATACATAAAATTCATAATCAATAATTATAATTTAGACAATTGTAGTTACATATGTTTCCAATCAAGAGAGTTCACTCCTACCATTTCATAAAGGTTTCATGAGATAGTTTGATCATATGTAAAGATAAATTTTAGCTTTTCATATTAGTTGGAATTCAACCATAAATTATTTAAAATTGATATTCATTGAATTGAGACTCTAAATACTGACATAAGACTGTTAGAAAGTAATTAGGATAATACATTTAAGGCATGTTGCTTCTACATCTGTAATTGGACAACAAAACTCTCTTTTCTCATGATTCATGATGTTGAGGCTAACATTTCTTTGTTAATTAACTTCTAATATATCTTTTGAACCCAAATTGTACACTGATATTTATTGACGTACTTGGACCATTTACCAAGTTATTTAATAACTATTATTGAACAAAAATTAACTATACTGATCTTGCCTCTACACCATTGCATGTTTCATTGTATAAATATAATTGTTATCTAGGTGGTGGATTTTAGTACACATACTATACAGTCTTATTTATGTTTAGGTGGTTGTGCCCATTACCCATTTTTATTTATTTTGTTATAATATTATTAAGGTTCTAGCGCCTCTTTCACATGGTTTGAAGTGGTGGTTCTTCAACCCTACATATTATATTGTTCTTATTCACTAGTTTATCTACACACATTATTCTTTTTGTCGAACCAAGTGTGCATGTTCCATCTTTTTATTTGCTTTTCATGGTTTATGTACAAGGCATATACAATAAAAGAAAAACAAAAAACCACCAGTCCATCCATCAACGCAACTGAAACAACTATACAAGAAGAGACGCTAAAGAAAGAGCACCATCACTTGGCCCAAACAATGTATACATCCTTTGAAATACATGTACATTAGCGTTGATTGTTGTTGTAATTAATATTTGAGGCAAGATTCTCATTATGTTTAATTTATGAAGCCTCATACACCTATTCATCTATTTTTTCTTTGTTATGCATCACTTCAATCCTATTATGACTTCTCTTGAAAGGGGGAAACTTATATATTGCACAATCTTTCCCCATATTGACTAACACTTTATATGTTACAACACTTACTAATTTATTTGATGTATATATTTCTATTTTGTCTTCCTATTTTGGCTATTGTTCTCAAACCAACCATGTGTGGGCCTTCTAGAAGAGGAAGAGTATTAGGATGAACCCACGACAACTCAATGTACTTCATTATTTTTCGGAATGACCAAGTTACCCTATGTATCCGGTTCTCTATGTGGTTTACATTGTGTTTTCATCTCCATGTTATGGCGCCCATGTAGGAGAAGAATTTTTGTGACTTGGAACAATATAATAGTTAATTCATGTTCGCTTCTATATTTGACACTACATTATTGCTTCATATATGAGTTATAAAAACATATTTCCATTATGCACGTTCTTTTGTATTTGGATGATGGGACATGCCTTTAGTTCTATATGAAATGAGAGGTGCCCCTCATGGTTGTCACTCTTTACATTAGTAACACAATCGGGAAGCATTTACATCACCAAAAACATGATGCATCATTATATATAAAAAGACAGAATTTATGCTACTCATATCTACATATAAGTGAACCACGCTTTTCACCCTTATCAAGAACATGCTTGGGAAACTCATCTAAGACTATAATCACAAATGAATTTCTAGCTTACATCTCAATCGTATTTGTGGACTTGGTTGCTAAACATAATCATGGTTTCCTTTCAATTGGAAGATGGATGAATATAAAGTGCTTAAGACTTCTTCGGGCATCACATCCCAACACCCCATGCATTGGAGATACATTGTAGATATGACATATATTGATTCGAACAACAACAAAGTGGTGACATCTTCCAACATCTGGAAATTCATTCTGAAAGACCAAAGCACGTGAAAGCACAAACCCTCATTTGGTGATTAGTGGTGGAAGCACATCTGTATCAGAGTACCCAAGGGTCAAAGGGAAAGCAAACCTAGACTCAAGGATCATTATATAATTCCATAAAATCTAGAATACCTTAAGTTGATCTCCATCCCAACCTTGAAGGTGAGTGGAGCATTACATATATCAACCAATGGTTTGAGGAAGAGTTAGTTAGAAGCCTCTTAAGCTTGTGTCCCCTACCCCAACCACAATATAAAATGAGTGATTGTGAGACAACATTCCCACTTGCGAGTTCAGAACCCAAACCACCTATACATGAATTATAAAGGAACATTGAATCCTAATGAAAGGGTGTTAGCCCTCAATTTAGTGACTACAAGCCCCTCAAAGAATTTGAGTATTCATTTGGCATGTGATGCATGAGATCATGATGACCAATCAAACTTGAGCCAAAATATATTTAACAAGTAACATGCTTTCCCAAGGTGTGGTGGTCTTGCAAAACCATATTGCATTCTCAACATGATTGCAAATATCTAAGGCTCATATGAGAATATGTTATTTCATATGTAATTCCTAACCCTTTCAGAGGAACCATTGACCATTAGTGCGTTTATGAGAATCTAAATAAGTCTTCACACGACATTAACTAGAATGCTTTATATTTCTTATGCAAATGGAAAAATTAGAAATATTATAAATGAACATATCTCTAAAGTTATCAGAAGAGAAGTGACTAAGGAAACAAACATGAGTAAGCAACAGTCGACTTACTTCATGAAAGCATGCAACAAGGATAATGAAGGAAAGAGTAACTGAATTAAGAATGCCATACAATGATGGGGCAAATCACCTCCTTGGCAGTACAAGCTCACTATCCATGCAACAATCAGAAGCACAACAACAATAAGCTATCAACTTCATTTTATGTGACTCAGAAGAAACATGGATAGATTTAATCTTTTTAGAAGATATTTGTACATGATATTATATAAGGAGGGTGATGTCGATGAAGTTTGAGGTCGGAAACCAATCAGCCTGTAACTACATTAAAAACAATGCCTTTAGTATTAGACAACTACTATAATAATTTAGTAAGAATCAATAGATTTTCTGTATAGTTAATAATAACGAATGCTCTCTTCTATGTTACAATTTTCTATTAATAAGCTCCCCAAAAAACCACCGAGATACATATCTTTACTACCCTATGAATAAGCACAAGTGACGTGTGTGCCTTTGTACTTTTCACGTGTGTGCCTCTGTGCTTTTCCATTAACTTGGTCACCTATATTTAACTATTTGAGATGTAATTTTTAAATATCATTTTTAAAGAAAATAAACTCATGCCTTAGAACTCATTTTGTCACCTAATTTTAACTATTTAGGTTGTTTACTCTTTTTTTTTTACTTCTAGAAAATAATTTAAGACGTGGTGGGCATCGATTACCCTATAAATAAGCATTCGGTCTTCAATCACTTAGTCATGTCTATTGAGATGTTTATTTTTTTTCTTGATAATAGATTTAGAAGATATGAGCATGGCCCAGTATGGGCACAATTTGATAAATATTTTGACCATATAATTTAAACTAAACTTAATTTACATGAACTATATTGAAAACTTTGGTTCAGATTTTTATTTGGCATGAGTCATTGCAAGATAAACCAAGGGTTAAAAAGCTCAGGTTGCCACCAACATTTAACTATTTGAGTTGTTTATTTTTTTTTTGTTGACTGGTCTGACATGGTCCGATAAATTTTTCAACCTTATAATTTAAACCAACCCAATTCACATAAACAACATTAATGGACCTAACTGGAAATTTTGGTCCAACTTTTTATATGGCGTGGATGATGTCCAAAGTGAATTCAACCCTGAGAGCTTATTTAGTCACATATTTTTAACTATTTAAATTGTTTACTTATTTTTGTTCTTAAAGAAAATAATTAAAGATGAGATAGTCATCGATTGACCCAAAGCGATCTAATTAATTCTTTCAACGTATTATCTAAGTTAGACATAATTTACATAAACTACAAAAATGATCCATCTTTAAATATTGATTTATATTTTCACTGAGGACCTTGGTAAACTGAACTCAAACACTAAGATACCCCCACATACATATAGTATAGCTACGTTTTACATATAATATGTATATCCCATATAATAATTTGACTACAAACTTTACAAATTATTTTTATCCATTATTTTAATTGTTAGTCATACCGTAAGGATATAAAAACCACACATGACATAGTATACCTAAGTGACATGTACCAATTTGATATTTAAGATGTAAAAATCTAACCTTAAAACATGCATGTGTTTTTACTTTAAATGTGTTCTAAAAACCATCTTAATCATGTATTTTTAGATAATTCATTAAAACAAAATGTGCATGCTGAAGAAATTCCAGAAATTATTGGATAATTTTACTATAGATCCGATGAATACATGGGATGTGTGTGATTTCTAGACATGTCTAATCTATATCCTTTTATGGGAATACTTCAAGATGGGATGAACATCAATCACAATGGCCCAATCCGAATGATGTCACATCTTGCATAAACCTGAGTCTGACTTGACTCATATAAGCTAGATTGATTAGCTGAAGTGATTTTTTTAGCACAAACTATTATACAGGCCAAGTCAAGGCTAATTAAATTAAACCCAAGAATCGAGATGCATCACACACACATATATGGTGGTATACGTATGAGGCAGTAAATGTTGAAAACTCAAGAATGATATCCTTATGATTAGCAGGAAGTTGTTTAAACATGTCAATGTTCTGTCAAACACGTAAACCCGACTTGGTTTGACATGAAAAAGTTATTGCGAATGTGAATTTTATCAACCTAAATCAGATCCGAGTTTGAAAGTTGGTGCCTAAAATGATTCTAGATTGATTTTGAGTTCATACTCCATCAAGTCAAGTTAGTTTAGATATGATAAGTTCAAATCAATATCTTGATAAAATTATAGTTTAGTAGATATCATGAGTTATTAATCAGATAAAAATAATAGAAATATCATTCTATGTCAAGTAATATGATATTCATTGAAATATTAGTTGCATGCTTATGAAAACTATAAACCGGTCTTGGATTTTGAATAAACGTTATGAATTTTGAAAGAAAAATAAAATTATACATAGAATTTTTTTTTATTGTGTGACATATTAAGAATCTCCAAAGTGATGAGATGTGAATGAATGTGTACTTAATTATGCTTTAAATACACATTACCATCACAACTTCAATAAAAATTCTTTTATTTATAGTATTTGAAGTATGCCACAAATATCACTTAGATATACATTGAGAACTAAATAGAATTGAGTGAATATGCTTATATATGTCAAACATGTCATCTGAACGCTTAATTGGAAATAAACGTGTTTAGCACGTGCTCTCTTGCTAGTAAATAAATAGAAAGAGAGCATTGAACAAGGCAGCTAATGTAGTGGCCAAGTGGGCAATCAAGTAAGATAGCAAAGGTTATAGATTTATGACGAATTTTGTTTTGAATCCTTTGAACAAAAGCAGAATTATCTCCCCTCCTCAAGTGTCTCAAACGCTTGTATACAAATACGTCTTGATTATCCAATAAAACAATATAACAATACTAACATTGCTGCTACCAAATTTTTTTTTAGTTCACCAAAAAACATCGCTGCTACAGTACTACAGCAGTCGACCAAAAGGAAAACATTGCTGCTACAGTTTTGATTCTACCCCTAAACTGTACTTTGCATGTTGCTCTGACTATCAACGTCAGTTTATCGTCATCACTCATTCCTTATCTTCATCTTCCCCAATCCGACTCGTTTCCATGTGCAGCAGTTCAGATTCGCCGCCCTCTTCAACGTTCCCTCTCATTTTTGGAAGCAAAGAAGTGGCGCCTCATCTCCACTTCCGTTTCCTTGTATATATTCTCTGAGATAATCTACCTCTGCTGAAGGAGATGGAAGGGGTTACAACTCCCGCCAGAGTGGCCACAGGCCCCCCGTCGCTCTCTCCTATCCTCGGCAAACTCCAAACTCTAAACTCTTCCTTCTTCCAAAAGCGCAGAACTTACTGTTCGCCTTTCTTCGGCATGAGATGCCTCCATGCTTCCGGTGCAGCATCAGCCGACTCCAGGAACCGGCAGCGGGCAGGTCCCATCTCCGCATCAATTGGCGGCCTCCTGGGCGGGATTTTCAAAGGGACGGACACCGGCGAGTCCACACGGAAGCGGTACGCCGATACAGTGGGGCAGATTAACCGGCTAGAGCCGGAAATTTCACGCCTTTCGGATTCGGAGCTGAGGGAGAGAACCACTATGCTCAAGGAACGGGTTCAGAAAGGCGAGTCATTGGATAACGTACTTCCTGAAGCATATGCCGTTGTCAGAGAGGCATCCAAAAGAGTGTTGGGCCTTCGTCCTTTCGACGTACAGTTGATAGGCGGTATCGTGCTCCATAGAGGAGAAATCGCGGAAATGAGGACAGGTGAAGGAAAAACCCTGGTGGCTATCTTGCCTGCTTACTTGAATGCGCTGAGTGGCAAGGGGGTTCATGTTGTTACTGTGAATGATTATCTTGCTAGGCGTGATTGTGAATGGGTCGGTCAGGTACCACGCTTCTTAGGGCTGCAAGTTGGGTTGATTCAGCAGAATATGACAAGTGAGCAGAGAAGAGAAAACTATTTGTGTGATATTACCTATGTCACTAATAGTGAGCTTGGGTTTGACTACTTGAGGGACAATCTAGCCACCAGTGTGGATGAACTAGTGCTGAGAAACTTTAATTACTGTGTTATTGACGAAGTTGATTCCATCTTAATTGATGAAGCTAGAACACCCCTCATCATTTCTGGACCTGCTGAGAAGCCTAGTGATAGATACTATAAAGCAGCCAAGATAGCAGCGGCATTTGAGAGGGACCTGCATTATACTGTAGATGAAAAGCAGAAAACCGTTTTGCTGACAGAGCAGGGATACGAGGATGCTGAAGAAATCTTGAATGTTAAAGATCTCTATGATCCTCGGGAACAGTATGCATCCTATGTTCTAAATGCCATCAAAGCAAAAGAACTCTTTCTTAGAGATGTCAACTACATTATTCGTGGCAAGGAAGTCTTTATTGTGGATGAGTTCACTGGTCGAGTCATGCAGGGCAGGAGATGGAGTGACGGGCTTCACCAAGCTGTTGAGGCTAAAGAAGGTTTACCAATCCAGAATGAAACTGTCACTCTGGCTTCTATCAGTTACCAAAATTTCTTTCTTCAGTTTCCTAAATTGTGTGGTATGACTGGAACGGCTGCTACTGAAAGCAATGAGTTTGAGAGCATATACAAGCTGAAAGTTACTGTTGTGCCAACTAACAAACCCATGGTAAGAAAGGACGAGTCTGATGTGGTCTTCAGGGCTTCTGTTGGAAAATGGCGTGCAGTCGTTGTGGAAATAGCAAGAATGCACAAGACTGGGCGACCCGTGCTTGTTGGTACCACTAGTGTGGAACAAAGCGATTCACTATCTGCAGAATTGCGTGAAGCAGGAATTCCTCATGAGGTGCTAAATGCAAAGCCTGAAAATGTTGAGAGAGAAGCCGAAATCGTTGCACAAAGCGGTCGCCTAGGTGCTGTAACAATTGCAACCAATATGGCTGGGCGTGGAACTGATATAATCCTAGGAGGTAATGCAGAATTTATGGCCAGGCTGAAATTGCGGGAGATATTAATGCCAAAGGTTGTAAAACCAATAGAAGGTGCATTTTCTGTTAAAAAACTTCCTCCCAAGAAAAGTTGGAAGGTTAGTGAGAAACTATTTCCATGTGAGCTTTCTAAAGATAAAGTCAAACGTATTGAGGATGCAGTTGATCTTGCTGCCCTGATTTGGGGAAAGAGATCACTGACAGAACTAGAAGCTGAAGAAAGACTATCATATTCGTGCGAGAAAGGACCAGCACAAGATGAAGTTATATCCAAGTTAAGGGAAGCCTTCAATGTGATAGTTGACGAATATAAAGTTTATACTGAGGCTGAGAAGAATAAGGTTGTTTTGGCCGGCGGACTTCATGTTATAGGTACTGAACGCCATGAATCAAGAAGAATCGACAATCAGCTGCGTGGCCGAAGTGGAAGGCAAGGAGATCCTGGAAGCTCAAGATTCTTTCTCAGCCTTGAAGATAATCTTTTCCGTATTTTTGGTGGTGACAAGATTCAGGGTTTGATGAAAGCTTTTAGAGTTGAAGATCTGCCTATTGAATCCGGCATGCTAACAAAGTCATTGGATGAAGCACAAAGGAAAGTTGAAAATTACTATTTTGATATCCGGAAACAATTGTTTGAATATGATGAGGTTTTGAATAGCCAAAGGGACCGCGTTTATACAGAGAGACGGCGTGCTCTTGAATCCAAGGACCTACAATCTCTAATCATAGAATACGCAGAGTTGACGATGGATGACATATTGGAGGCTAACATTGGAGCAGATTCTCCAATAGAAAACTGGGATCTTGAGAAATTGATAGCAAAACTTCAGCAGTATTGCTATTTTCTGAATGACTTGACACCGGAGTTGCTGCAAAACAAGTGTGCAAATTACCAAGAGTTGCAGGAGTATCTTCGGTACCGGGGCCGTGAAGCATATTTGCAGAAAACAGAGATAGTGGAAAAGCAAGCCTCTGGTTTGATGAATGAGGCTGAGCGGTTTTTGATCTTGAGCAACATTGATAGGCTATGGAAAGAACATCTCCAGGCACTCAAATTTGTCCAACAGGCTGTGGGCTTGAGAGGATATGCACAGCGTGATCCTTTGATTGAGTACAAGCTTGAAGGTTATAATCTATTCTTGGATATGATGGCACAAATACGGAGGAATGTTATATACTCTATATACCAATTTCAACCTGTGAAGGTAAAGAATGATAAGCAGGGTGGAGGTAATAACTCTAATATGGAGAAAAGTGCCAGCGATAGTGACACCAATACGGTGGAGGCAGCTGCATAAGGATCTTCCCAGCATTTTTTGCCTTAGCTAGATTAAGATCTTCCCGCTTGTCACGATCACAAATCACTGTTTTCTCATGCAAGTGCGTAAAGTTCACAACTATCATGATGAGTGTTTCCTGTAGGGGTGACGACCATATTGTAAGTCCAAATTTGCCCATTTCGATGTTTTCTTTTGGGGTTCAGTGATCGTTTAAATTGTATACTAAACATATATGGAATTCATTACCATCATTTTCTTTGTATTTTTGCACTTTGCTCACAGATGCTAATTTTGTGAACTTGAAATCTATATTTTGACAAAACACTCCACTTATTTCAATGGCAAGCATTTACATGCATGGTCACTACCTTTACAAAAGAAAATTTTCCTTCTCCCTTAGCTGCAACTAGGATAATTCAACAATAGAAGATTGTGATTCATCATCATCTAAGACACAGTTGGGGTTGCCCACAAGGTTACTTATTTTCCACTCAACTGTGTTACTGGTCATATTCTTACTGAGAGTAATGATTTCATCTCTCTCCCTATTAGCTCTTCCCAATTAATTTGAAGTCCACCTCTTCCAGTCTTTCCATTGTAACAGTCTCTACCAATAACATTACTAAACATCGGTGACTTGCAGCTCTATTGCACATGTCCGGACCATTCAATATGACCCTCTAATATTTTGTCCTCAATACTTGCCACTTCCATTATATATCATATATAATTTTTCTTGTGAATCTTTCTGTGTGACCATACATCCGTCTTCACATTCTCATATCTGCTACACTCATCTTTTGAAGACCTTGTTTCTATAAAGCTTAACATTCGCCGCCGTATAACATGGATGGATATATCGCTATTCCCATAGTTATCAAGACGCCAACCTAGACACCACTTAAGTGGTTAGCATGGAGGAAGTATTCCCTCTTGGGTGCCTAGGTCCTTTTAGACCCACTTTGGGTTATTCTAGCTCAAAATTGGTAAATTTAGGTCTAGTTTAGTCAAATTTGGTTAATTAATATAGGGCTCAATTAGGTTTTAAGTCAAATTTTGGTCAAATTTGGGTAATTCAGTTGTTTATAGTCAAATTAAAAATGTCTAGGCTCAATCAGAGTATTTAGGTTTAATCTAAGGGTGAATTCAAATAAATCTAAATATATCTTGGGTGAATTCAGGTTTGACTATGTTTAGAATAAACTAGCACACATAATCAGTAAACGATATTTAAAATCATATGGAAACTAACATTTGCATGGAAAAAAGCCCAGATCGCTTAGGTGCTGGTACCTAGGCAGCTAGGCACCCTAGTCGCGGAGGCGATTTTCTACCCAGTACCCACCTAGACAACTATGGCTGTCTTGTAAAACCTACCATTCAATCTAACTGGAATGGCATGTATGATAACCTAGATAACTATGGCAGTTCCTTAAACCCTACCAACCAATCTATGTGGATTTTAGTGATTGCCTAAAATTCCTGTTGCACTCCATTTCATCTACCTAGTTGAAATACTGTGAGAGGCATCCTCTTGCACTTTTCCTTCACTGCGAGTAATCGGTCCCGAAAACAAACTTTATCACATTTAGGGAAATGTACTCCATCAAACTTCACCACACCTCCTTCTAGACTTCGAGATCAGCTAAAATTACAATGCATATACCTAATATCTGTTGGATCCTAGATGGGTGATTAGATGCTCTAGAGGGGGGATGAATAGAGCTGAAAGCACTTATACAAAACTCATTAAACCTTCAAGATATATGACAGGATAAGGTTGCTAAATAGGTAATTTGAGTGCAACTAGAACATTCATAGAAAGGGAGAGAGAGATTGAACATGCACCAATTAGACAAGCTATTTAGAGTGGTTCCACACTTCAAACTAGAAGTGTGTCAGTCCACTTGCCTAGAGAGGTCAACCTCTAGGACTTCCAAACTACTGCACTCTTATATTCATTCATAAGACATACAATGCATGACCAAACAAAAGACTTACCTATCCAATACAAAGAGTCTTCAACCTTACCAAGGACTTACCCACTTTGCAAGAGTCTTCGGCCTTCTCCAAGGACTTACCCACTCTAGCACAAGTCTTCAGCCTTACAGGGATTACCCACTCTTCTTGGATCTTCAGCTTTTGACTTCACCTTCACTCGGAGAAGCTTCCACCAAGGTCTTACCCACTTGAGCTTGAGTCTTCTGCCTTCTCCAAGGGCTTACCCACTCTAGCTCCAAGTCTTCAGCCTTGATCTTCACCAAGGGACTCCTTCCCTTGTTCTTCTTCACCTCTTTTGGACAAGAGAGAGAACCTTCATCTTCATGATTGAAAAGATAGAAAGGGAGGTGGTGGAAGTGAGATCCTCACAAGATATACATGTAGGACTAGCTCTCTTACAGATTTCCTACTCACTCTAATGGATGTAGCAAGTGATTAAGCTTAGAGAGAGAGAGGAGGCTGTAGGAAGCACTCAACTATAGAATAGGAGCCTCACATAGAGTTTGCAATGAATGCTCAACCTTGGAATGAAGCCCAAGGGGTCCTATTTATAGCTGGGGATGCCTCTTAGCCTTTGGGAACACTTGTGAACGAAAACTAGCCGTTTTGTGGCTTGCAACGGATCTATTTTCACTTGTTGCAACTCCACAACGGCTAGAAGCACTTTTCTCCACTTTTCCGTACAGTGCAATTGCTCGAGTTTCTATAAGGGTAACTCGACCGATAGAGTAAAAGACAAAGCCGATATTCAGACCATCGGTCAAGTTTGTCCTGAGGAAACTCGACCGACCAATGAAAATCGATTTGGTCAGTTACTCCATCGGTCGAGTTCTGTGTAAACACAACTCGACCGATGCAATCTTCAGAAAATTGATCAAGGATGATCGGTCGAGTTTTCAGGCTGGGAAACTTGACCGACAAAGTGCCTGTAATCAATTTTCAAAGTTGCATCTAAAGTGCTCTAATATTCGATCTAAGTGCTCCTTATATTTTTCTAAGCTTAATTACAAGTCATACAATCATTACAAGTGATTTACAACACGATTCTAATGGATATACATCATATTACAAAAACATGCACTTGTATTGACTTTGACTTGTCTTTTCTCCAATTTGAGATGCGCAAGTTAGGGCATTTGGAGTGTGTCTATACCTAATCTGAAATCACTCAAGTAGAGACATTAGACACCAATATGTGGAATGGTTAGTCATCATCAAAATACGAGTTTAGTCAATTTAGACGTGAGTCAACATTGACCTAATTGACCTTGAGTCAACAATCTCCCACTTTTTGAAGATGACAAACCATTCCATAAATGTATTGAAAGCTTTCAAGTGAAATCATACCTTCGGAGAAACCTAGGGGTTTTAATAGAATGGAGTTCATATGCTCCCCCTCAATTGATGCTAGTGGAGTTCTCATACTCACCCTCAATTGATGCTATTTCTCCTGCATGGTTAGCTTTCATAACATTTATAGAATACCATGTCTTCTACTCATATATGTTCTACACATATATGTCTTCTCCCCTTTACCTTCTCCCTTTACATGAACATGCTTCTCTTCTTCATGTAAGATATGCCTTCTTCCTCTTTTAAAAGAAGACATACCTTTCTCCCCCTTTGTCATTTCAAAAAGTGGGGTTATGAAGAAATAAGAAACATCACTTGTTAGAGAGAAAGGAGATAACACAAATATAAGGAGAGTAGAAGAGCACAGATAGGGGCTTGTCCAAGCATAGAAAGAAAAGCAAGTTAAAGCATATACTTGAACAACCCATAAAAAGCAAGATAAAGTGCTGCAGAAAAACAATAAATTGCAATTTTGACCCTCAAGATGATGGAATTTGACCAAAAACCATCGGAGCTCATGGCGAAGCAATGAGTCTCGCTCAGAAGGTTGTTTCTGTATGAAAAACACTAGTCTTGCACCAAGAACTGAAACTGGAGCAAAATCTGCATAAAATCCAAAAATACTCCAATTTCTACATACAATGTAGATCTTATGTACCCTGCATCACAATGTTATGCAAGCAACTCAAAATAGTAGATATGCAATTCAAGGAACAAGCTTGAGCATGTATGAGACAAGATACAAGCATATCATATAGATGAACAAAGATGCCAATTATAAACAGGGCTGGAACTACATGTATATGAACTATTAGTAGATATTATCACAAGTTAGGACTACTAGTAGGACCTAGATCATAGCAAGAGATACGAAAAGATACACAAGATAAAACAAGCTATGAGTAGATGTAGAGATATATCCAAACAAAGAGATATGCAATTTTAGAAGCATGAAAGGATATAACTCACTAGATATGCATCCTTACCATAAGATGATTATCCCTAAGAACCTCAAGGTTGTATCAAAACAAGATATACACCTAGATAGATGTAGCAAGTTAGAGCACAACGGAAGCAATTTTTAGACACAACCAAGAGATCCAAAAAGATCATCATCAAAACCTGCAAAACAACTCAAAGTAAGTAATTGCAAGATATAGATATACCAATTTAGAGCAATTAGAGAGATAGAGTTGTAAGCAAGATAGGCAATTTAGAACATGGTAATATGCATATATAAAGGTACCAAAGGAGTGCCAAAGAATAAGGTTATTAGTTGAGAAAATCTAGTTGAGAGGAAAATTCTCACTCAATAAGCCAAATGTATATTCTGTGCACAGTGTTATCGGTCGAGTTCTGTGCATTGACAACTCGACCGATGACAGTTGTTGGCAACACCCATTGGTGCCTATCGGTCGAGTTTCAAACAGGACAAACTCGACCGACAGACCAGCTGTCAAAAAAGCACATATATTTCATAAAAACATATTCAGAGGCATGTTAAATATACAAACCATATCCAAACATGTCTAAGTAAGTTAGTAATGCACTATAGAAGCATTAGAAACAGTTTTTGAGCAAGAGTGTGAAGAGAATCACAAAATGCCACTTTTGACTCAAAAACCATATGTATAGTGCACACTAACTTGACAAAAACAAGTTAGAAATGGTTATAAGAAAAAGAAACATTACCTTTGTGCTTACCAATCCTTTTTCCATTTGTTGTCACCCTCTACGCATCTCACCTTTCTTCTTTCATGTGGATTGACAAGTCAATTTGCAATTCAATAGCTCAAGTCAATCCATTTGCAAGTACCTACAGGAAGAAAGATGAAATGGTCCCCAATCATGTTTTTGGGTCCGGGGGGGTTAGTTTAGCAACCCAAGTCCTATTACTCTTGGGTGCTTTCCTAAAAGGACAACAAGTAGAATAATGGCCAATTTCATTACAATAGTTGCATGTGCCCATAGTCTTGGAACTAGAGGATTCTCCAAGGAATATTGGAGGTCCTTTATCTTTGTTGTTCCTTTGACTACCATCATACCCTAGACCATGTCTACCAATTTGTTTAGTAGTATGGTGTAGGATATCATTAAGATTCTTTTTACCAACTAAGAATCTTTGCAAAGAAGACCTTAAACTGTCAATATCATGCTTAAGAGAAGCAATAGTAGAAGACAATTGATTGATATTATCTCTAGCATGCAAAAGATCATTTTTCTAAGCAAAGAGCTTTAGTTAAGTAAGAATATCTATCAATATGAAGAGCAGCAACATCATTCTCTCTACTAGTAGAACTAGAACAAGATTCATGCCCATTGATTTTAGCAAACAAGGAGGCGTTTTCTATTTCTAATTCTTGCAAAACAAAATCTTTGTCCTTGTTTTCAGATTTAAGAACATCAATATCATGCATGAGAGAATCAACAATTAAGGTATGCTCTTCATTAAAACTAGTCATAAGAGGTTGAGCTTCTAGAAATCTAATCTTATCAAGCAAACTAGCATTTTCAAGTTTAAGAGAGTCTACTTGGCTAAGACAATCATTTTTATCATCAAGCAAGCAAGAATTAGCATGTTCAAGATCATCTAATTCTACATGCAAATTATCAACAATTTTAGCAAGCTTTTTTTTTTCCTTTTAGAAGACTTAAGAGAGGCACAAATATCATGAATAATAGCAATAAAAAATTCTTTATCTAAAGAGTTTAGATTTACCTCACTTGAGTTTTCACTTGTTGATGCTATAAGAGCAAAATGACATTCTCCTTCATCACTAGAGCTTGAGCTTGATCCATCACTAGAGCTTGAGCTTGATCCTTCACTTGAATCTTCACTTGAGCTTGAGTTGGAGGAGCCACTTGAGCTTGAGTGCCATTTCTCCTTCTTCTTGTGAAGATGGGTCTTTTTGCCTTGTGGGCAATCTTTCTTGTAGTGACCCTTCTTTCCACATGTGAAGCACCGGATGGAGGAAGACTTGCCTTTGTAGAATCTACCCTTGAAGTACATGGCATCTTCTTTAGCTTGAGAGGATGGAGAGACTTGTTCCATGATAGCTTCAATTTGAGCCTTCATTTCAGCCTTCTTCATTCTCTTTAGCTCTTTCTTCTCTTGTCTTTCTACTTCCTCCCTCTTGTCAAGTGTGGCTTCATGTGCTTGTAGATTTCCAATGAACTCTTCAATAGGAATATCCCTAAGAGACCTTGCTTCTTCAATGGAAGTCACTTTGGGTTCCCATCTTTTGGGAAGAGTTCTAAGGATCTTTGAGTTGATCTCTCCACTAGACATAGGATGTCCTAGAATAGCAAGACCATTCAAGATGGTGTTGAGCCTTGAGTACATGTTGGCTATGCTCTCCTCCTTTCTCATCTTGAAGTTCTCAAGCAGCCCTTTGAGCATGTAGACTTTGCTTTCCTTCACTTGATCTGTCCCTTCATAAGTGATGCAAAGCTTTCTCCATACCTCATAGGCTGTTTCACATGAAGAAATCCGGTTGAACTCGGTGGGGGTCATGGAGGCATATAGGTTGTGCATGACTCTAGCATTCAAGGTTGCTTTTTCAAGGTAGCTTCATCCCATTCTTCAATCCTTGTCTTTGGTAGCATGTATGGGCTGTTCACCATTTGCCACATCTCAATACTTGATCCTTGGATGTAGAATTGAAGCCTTCTTCTCCAATAGAGGAAATTGCTCCCATCAAAGATTGGAAGGCTGGTAGAGAATCTCCCTCCTAGGTAGTCACCCATCTTCTCCTACTTGTTGAAGTATGCTTGGAGAAGACCCGCTCTGATACCAATTGTTGGATCCTAGATGGGTGATTAGATGCTCTAGAGGGGGGGTGAATAGAGCTGAAAGCACTTATACAAAACTCATTAAACCTTCAATATATATGACAAGATAAGGTTGCTAAATAGGTAATTTGAGTGCAACTAGAACATTCATAGAAAGGGAGAGAGAGATTGAACATGCACCAATTAGACAAGCTATTTAGAGTGGTTCCACACTTCAAACTAGAAGTGTGTCAGTCCACTTGCCTAGAGAGGTCAACCTCTAGGACTTCCAAACTACTGCACTCTTATATTCATTCATAAGACATACAATGCATGACCAAACAAAAGACTTACCTATCCAATACAAAGAGTCTTCAACCTTACTAAGGACTTACCCACTTTGCAAGAGTCTTCGGCCTTCTCCAAGGACTTACCTACTCTAGCACAAGTCTTCAGCCTTGCAGGGATTACCCACTCTTCTTGGATCTTCAGCTTTTGACTTCACCTTCACTCAGAGAAGCTTCCACCAAGGTCTTACCCACTTGAGCTTGAGTCTTCTGCCTTCTCCAAGGGCTTACCCACTCTAGCTCCAAGTCTTCAGCCTTGATCTTCACCAAGGGACTCCTTCCCTTGTTCTTATTCACCTCTTTTGGACAAGAGAGAGAACCTTCATCTTCATGATTGAAAAGATAGAAAGGGAGGTGGTGGAAGTGAGAGCCTCACAAGATATACATGTAGGACTAGCTCTCTTACATATTTCCTACTCACTTTAATGGATGTAGCAAGTGATTAAGCTTAGAGAGAGAGAGGAGGCTGTAGGAAGCACTCAACTATAGAATAGGAGCCTCACATAGAGTTTGCAATGAATGCTCAACCTTGGAATGAAGCCCAAGGGGTCCTATTTATAGCTGGGGATGCCTCTTAGCCTTTGGGAACACTTGTGAACGAAAACTAGCCGTTTTGTGGCTTGCAACAGATCTATTTTCACTTGTTGCAACTCCACAACGGCTAGAAGTACTTTTCTGCACTTTTCCGTACAGTGCAATCGGTCGAGTTTCTATAAGGGTAACTCGACCGATAGAGTAAAAGACAAAGCCGATATTCAGACCATCGGTCGAGTTTGTCCTGAGGAAACTCGACCGACCAATGAAAATCGATTTGGTCAGTTACTCCATCGGTCGAATTCTGTATAAACACAACTCGACCGATGCAATCTTTAGAAAATTGATCAAGGATGATCGGTCGAGTTTTCAGGCTGGGAAACTCGACCGACAAAGTGCCTGTAATCAATTTTCAAAGTTGCATCTAAAGTACTCTAATATTCGATCTAAGTGCTCCTTATATTTTTCTAAGCTTAATTACAAGTCATACAATCATTACAAATGATTTACAACACGATTCTAATGGATATACATCATATTACAAAACGTGCACTTGTGTTGACTTTGACTTGTCTTTTCTCCAATTTGAGATGCGCAAGTTAGGACATTTGGAGTGTGTCTATACCTAATCTGAAATCACTCAAGTAGAGACATTAGACACCGATATGTAGAATGGTTAGTCATCATCAAAACACGGGTTTAGTCAATTTGGACGTGAGTCAACATTGACCTAATTGACCTTGAGTCAACAATATCCACTTACCTCAAAATCTTTAGAGTCCACCGTATTTCTGAAGTTCTATTTTGTAATTTACTCCCATATGCAGTCTTGTCAATCTATATTGTCATTTGGAAAATTACACACACCAAGGAATATCATAGAGAAATGTTTTGTAAGATCATCCTTACTGAAAATATACAAATAGAGTTTCAAAGTTGTTTATGTGCCCAAACCGTTATAGGATCTCTAGGTGTCTCCTCTTGTACGGTAACGACACCGATAGTTGAACTATCATACCTGTCTTCAATTTAGTTAATATATTTTCCGAGCCTTCTTTTGTTCACCAAACAACCGTTTAGCCTACTGTTTGGGGAAAACTGGGCTGATTGTCAACGAGTAAAGCAACAAGAAATGATATGCATGTTCTTAGGTTCGGTCAGTAGAAATGCAAATATTTGAAAATTCTAATTTGTTTTAAATTAGATACAGTTGTTGATAGAGCCAAGTTTCATAAAGTTACCCAACTAAGATAGTAATGAACAGGTGAAAATGTCTCAAAAATTTGGCATCCAAATTTCTTACTCCAATGGTAGATCGATTTTTAGTTATCTTTATTCTGGCCTTATAGGCTTGGATAGATTTGATACGACATATAATGAACACATGTTTTGAAATGTTTGAATACAATATACAGTTGATTCATGTTAAAAATATTCCATATATATTCTTTTAAAATTGTGCTGCACCTTTACCACGTGCACACCTATCCACATCCTTGTGACTTGCGTTTAGACCTTTAATATTTGAAAATCTACTCAGACCTCTTTAAAACCTGTAAACCTGAGAAGAACAAGATTACAAGCAGAACTGCTTAAACCTAACCCCCTTTCTAAGAAAAAAGACAAAAACAAAAACAAGAACACAACAAATTCATTTTGATTTCATGTGATTTTTTAGTTACTTTGGTACTTTAAAAGCTGGTAATATAAGATCTCAAGTACTGTTTTTATCCGGGTTGGTTCACAAACAATTGTGACTTTGGTCCTGGTTAAGTTTTGTTCTGGACTAGGTCTATTTTGACCAGCCTATGTGTTGACTTAAATGATACTGCACTGTCTTCTCTTATGGGAACTGGAGGACTTCTTGTCAATGCTATTTTAGTCGTCAATGGGTTGAAGTTTGTCCCTGTTACGGTCTTGTAGTTGGGTCCGACATATCTTATGTGCATCAAATTCAGAAAAACACCTAGCTGCACACATGCTAATCCCATATTGTCTGCTGTAGCGAACTTATACCACCGACGCTGTCATTCAAGTTTGCCTGCATGTGTCCAGCAGTCAGACTCAAGAGTTTCCTTTATTGGTAGTTATAACTTTTAAGAAAAACCACGCAATTGTTGCATGACAAAAGTTTGGATCATGTAAGGTTCTCCAACGTATTATTGCTAATGCTAGTACATGTCTATCAATCAAAACAAATCCGACTCTCGATTGTTCTTAGCAAAGACGGTCTATATGTTATTTGTGCTAAAAGTAAGTTTATAATGGTGTGCATTAAAGTAAAATCAATTGAACATCTCACATTAGGATTTGCTTTTGCAGCATTCTATACATGTTTGCTTTTGATCTATCAAATGGACTTGGTTGCCTTTAACCGATGTTTCTTTTTAACAGATGTTGAGGATTCCAATTTCTATCACATAGTTGATGCACATTTTCTCGCCAACCTACAACAACACATCTCAATTGTATTTGTATCTGCATTATCTGGAAGCAGTTATAAATATAATTATCATCATCAGATGATCAGATTTTTAAAGTAAAAGTGATTTTTCAGGAAATTCCCAACTTTAAAATCCATACATGCCTAAAATGTGCAGGTTCATAGTGTCCGAATATTTAACTGTCCAAGTAATATGTCTAGCCATTAAATTTTCTATCATTTACTTCATTTATTGTTTCATTTCTGAATATGCATTTGTTGTTGTATTTGGTGTCAAACACAAGCATTCCTGCTTGCTTTTATTTGTCCATGTGGTCGATGCTTCTAAGTTTACCTTTGTGTCAGCACTTCTTCCGGTTCCACCTCAAAGTTCTGACATGTTATTGAAGAGATTTTACAGTCAAACTGAATTATCGGTGGCTTTTATGCAATGAACCATGCTCGTATAAGGCTGTAAAAGGAGCTACTGTTAGGTTAGCTTCTCCAAGATATATAGGGTTCAGCATTTACGTCTATCACTTTAGTTGTATGTTAACTTAAATACATGTTAATGACTAGTGAGCATGGATGCAAGAAATATCACCTACACTTGACGAATAACACAACTAGAGGTCAAGAATGCTTTGGTAAAGATAAAAAAAATGCATTTGGTCCAGATGGTTTGTCTATTGATCTATGGAAGAATATGGGGGAGAAAGTTGTTTGGTTAACAACTTTCATCAATAAGATTGACTACAAAACATACTCTCAAATTGTTTGCTAGATTCCCTAGGTGCAAGGTAGGACCCTACCCGTGTCCTTAAATGAGTTGGGTGGGCGCATAAAGGCGTTTCAGTACCGGTTTAAGCCTCGTCAAAGCAAAATCAGCCTGGTCAAAATGAGATCAACTTAGATCATTTGGGTTGGAATAAATTGATTTAGGCCAGACAGGGTTTGGTTTTGCCAAATTAGGTCTTATTTAGATCAAATTGTGGAACATAAAGGAACCTTACGTTGGATTGGGTCATGTTATCATATTATACCTATTTAAATCTGAATTATGACGAATAAGGGCAACTTAGGTCTAATTTAGGTCAAATTAGGTTTGATCTAGTCGGGTTAGGTCATATTAGTGCCAATTGGGTGTAGCTTAGGTCATGTTAGGTATGAATTAGTTCTACTTAGGACTGATTATGCTAAAAAGGAATACATATTACTAGAAAGTATTAGCCTATTTAGTTAATAGGTTAATTAGTCTATTATGTACATGGGCATGTTTGTCCTGACCCATTAGGGTTGAGTCCGCTTCCTTGTAATTGCCTTCTCTCCTATATGTAGGACAGGGGTGTACATATCAATATACATCAACGACTACAGTGTCCCACACACTTGTCAACACATATATTCGAATATACTGAATGTGTATATATATACAATTATGTAAAAAATAGAAATAGATAGGAAGGCCTAGGCACCCCTTGGGCGAGGATGACTACCTTGCTGCTTTGGGATATACGACAAAGAAAATGTGAGATGAGTGGAGAAATAGTGCCATAGGCCCCATCACCAATAACAAGGGAGATGTTTAAATCTGCATGAACTATATGTTGGCTTAATGGCTACGTCACGCTCTAATTTGGTGATGCAAATACCATTTGTGGTACTCAGATGTGCATCAGGTGATCAAAGCACTTAGAAAAGATCATAGAAAGTTGTTTGTGCAATAATTTGTGTATAAATGATTGTAAATAAGTTGTACCTAGAATTATAACTTGTAGAAGTGCAATCATACAACTTGATAGGAATCATGTAAGAACAAGTGATGAACAGATGAAAACCATATCAAAATTTAGTTTTATACTTGTATACACCCATTAGGATAGGCAAGTTTCATTGTAAAAAACATTTGAGTCATTTTCCAAAATAAGGGACTTCATCGGATAAACTTATTCTTGGCCGAACCGTAATTCAACTGCAAGCTTGTTGATCAACATGTTGTTCGACCATGAGATAGCCATTAGACCAAGGAAAGGTCAAGGCAATTTCGACCGAGAAGCCTCTCGGCCGAACTGCAATTTGACCCAATGTAATATGCAAACACTACTTCTTAGTGCGCCTTTAATCGTTTATTCCCACCCGTTATCCTATAACGACTACGAAACTCGTCCTAATTACTTCCAACAATCATTTAGACTGTTCCTAAGTGTTTCCTATATATAGGAGTGCCGTATTGACACCCGATGTATGCCACTTACGCTTTTCTTCTACATGTCATCTCTCTAAACTTAGAATTCTAATTTGCTATCTCCTACTCCTTCCAAGTCATCCTAAGCAAGTCCAGCTCTAAAGTCCTCTAAATATAGCCTTACTTAAACCTTGTGTAGTTGATCATCACCTGTTCAATAGTGCTTTTGTTTGTAATATTTGTGAAAATAGTTAGCCTGTCTGTTCGCCTTTCTTCTTCACCGTTTGGTTTGAAACTTTGATGCAACTTCATGAGGGAAGGCTGCACGAGGTGGTTGGAGCTATTTCTTGCAAGAAGGCTACAACTGAAGGTAAATGAGGATATTGCGATCTTCTTAAAGGGTGGTCTTCTGACATCCAACAAAGAAGGCGTTAGTTATCCTTGAACTAGAAAAGGAGGTTGGTCTCGATCTACAAAAGACGCGGCAATTGTAATTTGTATCAATCTAAAAAAGGTACAAAATTACATGTTGAGAAATTCTAGTTGGCAACAACTATATAGTTAAGCTACAAAATTTAAAGCTGGTTCTACTATAAGCTTTTGTGTCTTTTGTGGTTGCTTCACTGTCGAGTGCTTGCTTTCCAGTTTCCTTGCATTATTCTCTCAAGTTTTAGTGGCAATTAACTTCCTTTTTTTGAAATTGCATAAATCATATTTTAAGCTCTATTCACCCTCCTAGAGCTGTCACTGAAAGAGGTATCAACCTGATGCGTTACACTGCAGAGCTTTGGGAGAGGGTTATTAATCAGATACTAGGATCCATAGGGTAGATATAAAAAATGGTTTCATGAATAAAAGATCCACAACATTTGTTATTTTTGGATTATGGTGGACTATAACGAAAACAAAATATATCTCGAAATGATTTTCATTGATTTGAAAGGCCTATAATTGAGTATCGAGGGAACTGTTTTGGGGCGGGTGATAATCCCTAATTTGGGTCTCCATTTGTCTTCATTTTGCTCATTAATCATGTCAAATAGTTCAGTTACATGTCTTTTCCATTAAATGTCATTTACAATGAAATGCACTTATGAGTGTTCTTCGCATGTTTTTGCAGGTACTTATGCCCTAATGGAGGAAGGAGGTGATGGATGATGATCTGAAGTCTTCACCAACCCATGGAGGAGGCAAAGATTCACCCTAAATCATCTTGGTTTGCTCCAAGAAGCTCAAGGGGCGATTGAAGGCGAAGAACTCCATGAATCAAGCTTGAAGAATCAATGTCCAATGTTCAACCCTCAAAATAGACGTGGCCATCCCGAATGTCCGTTCTCCAAAGATTCCAAAACGATAAAAGACCACAAAGTGTACACGCTCCTCAAAGTGGCTAGCCATGAAGTAGAATGGCCATGGTGAGCGATGGCTAGAACGATCGTGCTCACGGGTCCACGACTTTGGCGATGGTGAAAAAATTCCCTAGGTTCCGCCCTCATTCTCCCACGACCTTTCCCATCAGAATGGACGTTCCACCAAAATCACACTACGACCATGTACCTATAACGACCATCCACCTTACACTTACACCACGACCGTTCCCCTCATCACGACTGTGGTGCCATCCACCAATTTCCCTTCCACCCAAAAATCCACCTTTTCACTACGCCGGTTCCACCTAGAATAGCCGTTCTATGACATCCTCAACATAATTGTGGTGAGGCCAAAATGACCGTTATGGACAGAAACCCTAGCCAGCTAGCTAGCAATTTCCAATTTTGCCCCTTCCTAGGCCCATGGCTGCTATGTAAGCCTTTAGGGCGGTAGGAGAGACATAACTCTAGTTCACCCACCGCTCGTAGAGGCTCCCACCCACTCCCCTTGTCACTTCATCCTCTACCTCCATTTACACCTCAAAAACCCTAATCGTAATCCATAATCCCTCATATTCTTCTCTGCCTTCCATGCCATTACCACTAAAGGGAAGGAGTTCGTCAACAAACAAGGTGGGGAGCTGGAGGAGATCATCATCCTCTCCATACATGGTTATTTCTTCTCTGTTTCCCTCTTCTTTCGCTGCTTCTCTGGTCATGAGTAGCTAAGACTATTTATGGGTTGTTGGGCGGTATATGGAAGATACCATGTGATTAAGAAAAGTTCAACTAAAAGATTATATTTCAGTGATTCATGTTATATTCTTACTTGTTATGTTTTCCTCTCTCTCTCTCTCTCTCGCGTTTCATTGAGCTCTTATACCACCAAGGTATAGAGAATAGAAAGACATACGGAAAAGAGGAGAAAATAGCTAGTTTCCTTTTCTAACTGAATATCTCTCTATCCCACTAATCCTAGGTTAGAGATCTAAGTAGGTAAATATGATTCTTACCTCCCACTTGGAAAAGAGCATACTAAAAGGTTGCATAGGAGGTAGAAGAGCTGAAAACTCTTTCCTACCGAACTCTATGCCATCCCTTGCTACCAAGTGTGGGAGTAAAGTCATGTTTGGAAACCTAGACTAGGGCCTTATTCTTGATTTGATTCATCTACTCCCTTGTCAATTGAGCCTCGTAAGGTTGGATAGGTGGTGATCTAGGAGCTGGTCTTCTGCATGCCACCTATACACCCATGGCCAACAAGTACCGTAGGGCTTTTATTTAGTGTATGCCCTTGTTGTTCAGTTTATTAGCGTTAACATAGGACGTCTTTATGAATGATACCCAATTGCATGGTTAAGCACCCCATATTCCCTAAACACCACACTACTTTCCATACTTGACTAAAACCTTTTAGTTGCTTATTTGTGATTGTTCCTTTTCTTACTTAGCAATACTTGTTTGATTGAATTGGTTTGATAATTGTGCTAGGTTCACTTAAAGTACACTTATTGTTGGCTTTAATTACATGTTAATTAGTTGGTTAACCCTAATTGATAACTCTAGCTAAGTTTCAATTCAGCCATTTAATTGTTTGCATGCCCCCAGTGTAATCAAACCAAACCCAACAATTTACCGAGAAACCGTAGCCCTACTTTTAGGAGCCTAGACAAACTAGATAACTAAGCCCAATAACGTCCTCGTGGATTCGACTCCGACTTGCCGCTTTTCTACATCCAAATCTGTACACTTGTGGATCTTTGTATTAGAGTGTGCGATTTGGGCACATTTGTAAGCCAATGCGCCTCATACATCAATGGGTTTTTCAGAAAAAGGCTGTCATCAAGGTTGTCAGAACCGAACCGGTGAGTGAACCGGTGAGGCTTCTGGTTCTCGGTTCATTGATTCAACCATTGGTTGAACGGTTCAACCGGTGACGTCAGCATGACACCATAAATTATTTTTATAACTTTATAATATATGAAAAGTCAAGGAATAAGTAAGCAAATCTAGGAGTATATAAAAAACTAGCATGGAAATGACAATAATTCAATTTGAAAGTGCATTTCCCGTGTCAAATTATCAAGTAATCAAATAAACTTTCATTAACATGAGGAGATACCACGGTATAATTGGCATAAGGATATTGGAAACCTTATAAGATTATAAATATAGACAGTAGCACTAGGCTTTTGTATAGTCACTGACCTGGCAGAATGGTAGGAATATGTTAAAGAATGAGAAAAGGTAGGTTAGGTAGAATATTTTAACTATATGGAAATTACTAGGGGACTAGATGAAGAAGAAGAGAGGTATGGGAGCAATTGCAAGAGGATCAATGCAACAAAAGAAGACAGCAGCAAGTAGCAACAAAAACCGAAGCAAATGCTATAACAAACTATTGAAATAACATGAAAAGGAGGATAAGGAGGAAGATAAGGAAGAGGAGGAATAGGGGAAAAGGGAGGAGGGTATAGCATGTACCTGCAACAACAACAAAATTCAGCAAAAAATACAACAAATCATTGATTAGTCAGACTCGGCCGGTTCAGTAAAAAACGGACTGGTTCACCGGTTTGACCGGTCGATTCGACTGGTTCTTGACCGGTTCAAAGAGATTTCCGGGTTCGGGGCCAAACTGAACCGGTATAGGCACCGGTTCCCAGTTCAACCGGTTGAACCGTCAACCGGTTCGGTTCGGTTTAGATAACTATGGCTGTCATAGTCAGATATGCTGATCTAATTACACACGTGATATCTCAATTGCGAGTATTAGGACTCCTAAATTTTCAAATTCGAATTATAGTTGGGGTACATCAAAGATTGGCCCTGAGCCCATATATTTTTGTTCTACTTATGGACGAGTTGACAAACCAAGTTCATTATGAAATCCCTTGATGTAGGATATTTGTTAATAATACTGTGCTCATTGACAAAATGAAAGACAAATCAAATTACAAAGTTGAACTTTGGATAAATGCATTGGAATCTAATGGATTTAATATCAACAAAAATGGAGTATGTGCATTACAAATTTAGCTAGTCTTATATTGTAAGTGCTTGTGCCAAGTTGGATGGAGTGCATGTACCATATTATGGTTGGTGCCCTTCAAAGTGATGAATGTCACATGATTACTACATGGTAGATGAAATGGAGGAATAGTTTCCCAAGAGATCCCTCTCCGATTGTAAGTAAATTGTACATCTTATGAGGGTTTTGGAGAATCGTTGAGGATACAATGTGTCCCCTCATATATTTATATAAAAGGTTAAGAGAACAATTACATGTAGGTCCACATAGAGTAAAGAAATAACTAGAGAAATATAAAGGACAAATAAAGGCTGATATGTAACACTCCCCCTCAAGTTGGAGAATAGATATCAATCATGCCCAACTTGTCGATGAGAGAGCAGAAGAGTTTCTTGGCCAACAACTTTGTAAAGATATCAACAATCTGATCTTCTGAGCGAGTGAAAGGAGTGAAAATATGACCAGTCAGGATAGCTTCTATGGTAAAGTGACAATCAACTTCAATGTGCTTGGCCCTCTCATGATAAACAATAAACATGATTATTGGCAATAAAAATAGCTGCTTTATTATCACAATGCATGGGAATAGGATTAGAAGAGCTCACACCAAGGTCTTTTAGGAGAGATTGTACCCACAGAAGTTCACAAACTGTGTGAGCCATGGCACGGTACTCGGTTTCAACACTAGATCTAGCAACAACATTCTGCTTCTTGCTCCTCATGGTAGCAAGATTGCCACCAACAAATGTGCAGTAGCCAGAAGTGGATTTTCTGTCAATCTTCCACTTTCACATAGATCAGTACGTCGACGCTAATTCCCGACCTGCGATCTATGTTTTCCAAATCCAAACCTTACCGCCGGTGATCTCCTTTTCGGCCATCACATATCCACTACCACCGCTGCATCATTACCCGCCACCTTCCATCTCTGCTTCCCGTATTCCACGAACAGCAACAGTGCCACTATATTCCCAGTGCCTCCGATCGCCATCCGTCCAGTAGCAATCCTGCCGCCGGCCAACACCCATAACCGCTGGCCTCCAAGCAGCCATCTCCATGCCTTCGCCGCCTATCAACGCCACTATCATCATCTAGCAACAACATCACAAGCGCCGCCAACCGCATAAGCAACAACCATCATCGCCATTAAGCAACAATCAACCGCCGCCAACCTGCTACCTGCCGTCCAGAAAGATCTCAGTACTACCGACATCAACTCGGTAGTACCGAGTTCTGCACAGGCCATCTCCTAACGTCCTCAGCATCAACCTTCATCGTCGCTCGTAGAGAGGCTCCACCCTTGGCTCCGCATGCATCCTCTTGGCATGCAATATCTCTGGAGCCGTGCAGGAGACCCTTTGTCATCTCCTCCATTACGACCAAGTGCTACATCAACTAAGTGACATAATTCAACCATTTTTTTTGCTACATCTCACAAGCTGATGCTCTTCATCACCTTCCTGGCTATCTTCATTACTCCACCATCACCTCCCATCTATGTCTACTCCCAGTTATTAATTCCCCCATATTCATTATGCCTATTCGGATCCTTAATCGGTCATATCTTTTCTAATCGGATCCAAGTTTTAGCCTAACGGGCCAAACAAATCCCCTTTTTGGGTCGGGATTAGATCCATTTATTTTTCTATCCGGATCTTACATTGACCCATTTACCATATTCTCTCCGATTATCGATTTCATTCTCCACATATTCACATCTCCATATCACAAAATCCTCTCAAATCTGCCGATTCCTTTCCCACGCACCCATATCATGTGTGTATCCCTTTCTACAGTGCGGGGGGGTCATATATCCATTTCTCCACACCAAACACTCACTCTTGTCGTATTTGGTGTGCAGGGGGATAGAGAGGAGAGGAAGAGATGAGAAGAGAGAGAGAGAGAGTGTGAGAGAATATGTATGAGAGAGAGTATGAGAAGAGATGATATATGTATTCAGGCTATATATGTTCCAGGTTATTATCTTCAAGGAGCTTCGCATTGTTCAGCACATCCGTTCTCTACTTCCAGACAGCAATGAAAGATCTTCATTCAGCGTCAACACCGAGCTATCCGCGTTCGTGCCGCGTTATGTACGTCAGGTGTTGATGGTGTACTTCTTCAGCTGCATTTACATGAGACAGATGGGTGCTTCTTCAGATTTCAGAAGCTCAGCAAGCCTGCCAAGTCTACATCTGCAAGGTTGATAGTTCATCCAGAGATATCTTCACTGAGCTGCTTCATCACGTCTTCTCCGAGCCACATCTACTGTATTAGCATCGCCTTTTGCTGATCTTCTTGGGACTTTCCTTGATGGATGATATCTCCTTTCCCGCCAAACCCCCAAGGTTCATGCGCCAGAGTTATGGTACCTGCATCGTATCACCAGCATATCGTCCGTTCGTGTTAGTGCCACTTTATGCACGTCTTCTCAGACAATTCGAAGATTCTGCTACTGCTACATCGACATTAGGCATCCGCGTTCGAGCCACGTTAAGTACGATCCAATGAAGATGACGTAGTGATGGTGTTGAGGATCGTCTGCTCCAAGTGGTGAATTACTGCTGCAGTATTCAGGTCCCATTTCAGATGTTCTTCCAATGAAGATGACGTAGTGATGGTGTTGAGGATCGTATGCTCCAAGTGGCGAATTACTGCTGCAGTATTCAGAGTCCCATTTCAGATGTTCTTCATTCCAGATGCACTCCAAAAGACCTTCATCAAAGCTCGAGGATCTCCAGCCTGCATAATACAATTTCAAAGAAGAGAGGCATTGTCACCACATGGTTCAGAGGGAGTATTAATTAAGGGGGAGTATCAATTTTTGTATGGGGAGTGATATTTATCTTTTATCTTTCATTTATCTTTTCTTTTATCGTTTTATTGATTCTTGTAACCTCCAAGCTTTGGACATGTGTTTCACCCATGCTCCAGCTTGAGGGGGAGTGCTAGAGAGTCTATATTAACCTGTTTAGTTAATAGGTTAATTAGTTAGTGGGCTTTTGTATCTCAGTCCGTTTAGATTACTTGCGTCCTAAGTCTTAGGGCGTCTCCCCTCTCCTATATAAAGGAGAGGGCGTCCAGTTCCCATTCAATTGCATCCAATCTTATTTTCTACAACCTTCAAGAGAGCAATGACCATGTTTCCTATAGAAAAGGCCTTGATCAGGAGATTTCTTCAGAATATGACACAGTGCTTCCCAGTGACTGTCTAGGTTTGTCAAGATACCTGCTAACAAGGCCAACTGCTAGTAGAAATAGCAGCTCTAGTAACAGTCAAATAGATTAACTTTCCAACAAGTCTCCTATAGCGTATACTGTCAGGATACAAGGGAGATTCATCATCATCCCAATTTACATTAGGGTCTAAAGGAGTATCAGCAGCTCGAGCTCCAAGCATCCTTGTCTCCTACAGAAGATCTAGAACATACTTCCTTTGGGACAAAACAAGAGCATTAGAGGTCCTGGAGACTTCAATTCCCAGAAAATACCTTAGCTTTCCCAAATCTATAGTGACAAAGTACTTGCATAAATAGGCCTCGGTAGCGTGGATTTCCAAAAGATCATTGCCAGATTTAATAATATCATCAACATACACAATCAAAACAACTATTAGAGGAAGTCTTCTTAATAAAGACAGAGTGATCAACATGAGATATCAGGAAGCCATAAGTAGTCAAAATCCTGCTCAGCTTGTCAAACCAGGCACGTGGACTCTGCTTGAGTCCATAAATAGACTTCTTGAGATGACATACCTTATGACTCCCCTTGAGCAACAAACCCAGGTGGTTGCTCCATATAGACTTCCTCCTGGAGATCACCATAAAGAAAGGCATTCTTGACATCTAACTGGATAAGGGGCCAATCTAGGTTAATAACAACAAAGAGAAGAACCCACACAGAAATAAGCCTGACAACAGGAGAAAAAGTTTCAATATAATCGATGCCATAAGTTTGAGTGTACCCCTTGGCAACTAGACGTGTCTTCAGTCTTTCAACAGTCCTATCAGGATGATATTTGACAACATACACCCAATGACAGCCAATAGGCTTGCAATTAGAGGGAGGATCAACTAAATCCCACGTCTCTCTGTCAGTAAGAGCAGTCATCTCCTCATTCATAGCATGTGTCCAAGCAGTATTTTGTAAAACATTAGTAATACTTTTAGGAACGATAACAGCAGAAAGGGCAGCAACAAAGTTACTAACATGAACACTAAGATGAGCAGTAAAAACATAGTCAGCAATACAATGAGATGTGCATGAACGAGTGCCTTTCCGAAGTGCAACAGGCAGATGCAGATCACAAGTTAGCTCAGCTGGTGTAGGACCTTCTAGAGGAGAAGATTGGTTGACTGTGGGGGGGGGTCTTCGGGAGGAGTAGAATGTGGTTGCTGATTCCTGCGTTGATAAACAATAAGAGGTGGAGACGTAGTCTCAACAGGTTGTATAGCAGAGGTAGAATTACTGATAACAAGTAGAGGTGCTGAAATAATATCTGAACTGAGATTTATCCCTTTAGTAGAATAGAACAGAGTATTTTCAAAGAAAACCACATCACTGCTCGTGAACCACTTCCTAGCAGTAGGACTACAACACCAATATCCTTTCAGAGTACGCGGATATCCAAGAAAAATGGATTTTTCTATTTTAGGAGACAATTTATCATGATTTGGTCCAAGTAGACGAACAAATAGGTTGACACAAAAATCCGTGGAGGAACAGAGAAAATGGGAAGTTGGGGTTGTAGGACCTGAACCGGAATTTGGTTCCCAATAACAGATGAGGGCATGCGATTAATCAGAAAACAAGCAGTGAGAACACCTTCAGGACAAAACTGTTTCAGAACATTGGAATGCAACGTAATAGTTCTTGTAACTTCAAGTAAATGCCTATTCTTCCGTTCATCAACTCCGTTATGTTGAGGCGTGTAGGCACAAGATGTTTGATGAATGGTGCCAACAGATCGACAAAAAAATTCGACATCCTTTTGAATAAACTCCAAGGCATTATCAGTGCGCATAATTTTAATGGGCATAGATAATTGGGTCTTAATTTCAGAAAAAAAGAATTTAATAGTAGGCAAGACTTGCGATCTATCTTTCATCAGAAACAACCAAGTAGCACGAGAAAGATCATCAATGAACAAAATAAAATATTTATTTCCTGACAGACTTGGAACATTACATGGACCCCATACATCAGCATGAACTAAATCAAAAATAGCTTTACTACCAATCTGAGTCCTAGGAAAGACAGTTCTAGACTGTTTGCCTAACTGACATGACTCACACTGGAAAGTGTGCGTTCCTACACCGGAAATAACATGCTTTATTTTATCAGCAGACGAGTGCCTAAGTCTATAGTGCCACTGTAATGCAGAAACAGACGAAGATAAAGCTGAAGCTACAACTGTAGTGCCAATCTTTTTCAAATCATCCAGATAGTAGAGTCCATTAGGTCTTTCAGGCCCCCACCAATCGTCATCCTCGTGCAAAGGTCCTGAAAATCACAAGTACCCAGTACAAAGGTCACACTGCAGTTCAAGCTACGCACAATTTTGCTGACAACTAACAGATTCAAAGGAAAATTTGGCATATAAAGTAGATCTCAGAAGAAAGCAAGTATAAATATCACCAATGCCAAATACAACAGATTTGGATCCATCAACAAACATAACAACAGAGTTAGAGCAGGGTTTAGATAATTTATAGAAAAGAGATCTATTGCCAGAGATATGGAAAGAAGCCCCAGAGTCAATCACCCATTTGTATTACTAGTACTAGACGATGTGACAGTCAGAATAGCAGAATCACAACCAGTGAATGTAGTAGCATGTGCTCCAGACTCAGCAACAGTAGAAGAGGAAGTGACAGTTTTCTCTAGCAGTAGTCGATCCACTTCTGAGCGAATGAAATCAGCAGTGGAGGAGCTCGAAGTATCAACAACACGAGTCTGAGAAGCACCCTCAGACCCAGCATTGGCTCACACAGGTGTGCCATGTTTCTTCCAGTACCTATCCTCAGTGTGGTTGAAGCAACCACAAAAGTCACAGTCGCGCTGAGCGGCGGTACTCCTAGAGGTATCAGCAGATGAACCACGACCAATGGAACACAAACAAGGGAACCACATCTCTACCAGAACCGGGAGGACGGTTGTCCTAAAACCGACCTCGATCCCGTCCACGGCCTCAGCCGGCCATGGCAGCAAGAGCAGTAGTGTCACCAACGTCAGATGTCGGGGCAGATGAAGAAGCCGACATGCATTGAAGACGCTAAAACACACTCTCCAACGTTGACAATGGATCACTGGCAAGAATCTGATCAACTAGTCCAGCGTACGACTCAAGAAGTCCACATAAGAACTGAACAACATGAGGTTCCTGCCGTTGTCGTTGAATGGTGGCGAAGTCGGTAGACAGAGGATGGAGGTTCTCAAGTTCAGCCCAAATTCCTTTGAAAGAAGAAAAATAATCAACAATATCTAGCCCAGAGAAATATAGAGTGAGTTGTTTGTTTAAGTCAAACACCTTCTTTGGATTCTTGCTGTGAGAATAGGTACTGGCCAGTTGATCCCACATCTCCTTGGCAGTCGGGAGACGAAGAAGAGTAACACTGATGCAAGTTTCACTACTGTTGAGGATCCAAGTCATCACAGTAGAGTCATCTTTGACCCAATCATCATAGGCCTTTATATCCTTGGACTCGGCAGTAATGGACGGAGCAGGAGGCGCATCACGAGTCAGATGGGAATGCTTGCCTTGGGATTTTGCATATATCTCCATGGAGAAGACGCAATGTTGATAGTTTCGCCCATCCAATTTCACGGTAGTCACTTGTCGACGGAAATCGTCATGGGAGGAAGCCATGACAGAAGCCGAGCCCAATATAGCAGATAGCAACAACACCAGAGAACCGCCTAGATCCTCCTACGCGGCAACAAATACAGACAAGACTGGATAGACCAGTTACATGTAGGCTACGCCTAGGCGCAACAGAGAACCCAACGGCTCAAGGGCCGACGCGGACCGGCAGAGAAGCGGGTAGAGTGAAGGCTGCCCGATGGCGGCGGGTGACGGCGAGAGGCCCGACGACCCAGTGGCTGGTTGCTATGGCGGCGGGGGGGGGGGCGCTACGCCTACGACAACAACAGGAGCAGATGGTGGCGCCGGCCAGTTGCGGCTAGTAACGGACAGATCCGCGGCCTAGTGCGGAGGAGAGGGAGGGAGGGTGGCGGCACAGAGAGGAGAGGATAGGAGAGAGAGAGGGAAGGGAGGCGACACAGAGAGGAGGAGGGGGGGGGGGCGGACGGTGCCGACGGCAGGGACATGCTACATAACCTGCTCTGGTACCATCTTACAAGGGTTTTGGAGAATCGTTGAGGACACAAGTCACACAACATGTGTCCCCTCATATATTTATATAAAAGGTTAAGAGAACAATTACATGTATGTCCACATCGAGTAAAGAAATAACAAGAGAAATACAAATGACAAATAAAGGCTAATATTTAATAGTACAAAATAGCTAGATGTCCAGCCATGTTGTAGGCAGTGAAGAAACAAGGTGTGAGCTAGATGAATGTGGATGAATTGCGAATCTTAAGACGGGTGTGTAAGAGGACAAGGAGCATCACTTGAGAACCAACTATATAAGGAACAAAGTGTGGTGGCGAGGTGTCAAAGACAAGCTATGTAAGCGTCACCTTGGATGGTATGGGCAAGGGGAAGAGGCATTCCTATAACTTGTGAAGAGCTTATAAAGAGGGATTTAGAATCTTTACATCTTAGTGAGAATATCATAACAAAGCTAGATTAAAAATAAGGATCCATGTAGCTGACCCCAACATGGTTGGGAATGAGGCTTAGGTTCCGTTTGGTAGCGTGTTCATTTTAAAGCCGACATGCATCCATGATGAGCCACCACATAAGATTGGTTCCATAGAATCTCAGTAGGGTGATCGCAGATGAGTGTGGGGATGAATCTGGTGTTTCAGGACCAATATTTTTGGCTGCCCAGATTTGACCTTTGGTCTTCCACTGCAGCAGTATCCATAGTAAACGCTTTACCAAATGCTGCCTTAGATGACCAGTGTTTTTTTCAGGTAAGCTTCTCCAGGATATGTAGGAATATTTTTTTTTTTTAATAGCATACTGAAATGCATTAAGAGATTCAAGATATGTAGGGTTCCATATTTTCTATATATAATAATATATTCAAATGTATTTTTGTCATAGACTGATAGGAAAGAATACAATTCTTGAAAACTCTAAACTATTATGCTCTTAAGATCACCGATATTCTGTGAACTAGTTTTAAGTTCTCTATTTAAAGGGAAACAAACTTCCACTAGAAAAACCATAAACAAAACCCTAATAAGGACAAAGATGCAATACATTATACACCCTGAACTCGAATTCTTGAACATGTTTTATGACTTGTCCGACATCATGTACATTTCCATCTTTTTTCTGCTTGGTTCTGCACATTAAGAGTTTAGTCCTTATGGAGCATGCAGGCACCTATTTCTCTATTCTGGACTTAATGTGCTTTTTCCCAGAGGAGGAATCCAATCAGTAGCCAAGGTGATACTCCCAGCAGGAGCGAACTTTGGGTGCTAGCTGGAAAGAAACCTGGCGGTGATAAGATCCTTTGTTGCTCCTTCTGTGCATTAGAGGTCAGAGGCTGACAATAGTTGAGTTGTTGTCAAATAACTTGATGGAAATAAAATAATCACCAATGCTACGATCCCCCTGTTTTTCAGAAAAGATCAGAATCATCTTTCTCTAAAGTGTGAAGTTCCGTTGGCAGCATCCCAAATGTGCTTTGTAGCGGATAAAACATCAATTTAGTTGCAATTCGGGGTTCCATACTATTCTATAACATGAGCAATTTAGGGTTCCAAACTGTTCCATAACCATGATCAGACCTAGCTGCCATTGTTGCACCGACATCTTTCTCAGTGGGTGAATTCATGAACTTGATGTAAATTGAGACACAAAAGGTAGAAACAGTACAGACGCCGGCAACTTATTCTCTGTATGTGAGAGAAGGTTCAAATGGCTTCAAAGAATGTTTTTCCGTATTTTGTATACCAACATAGTGGTTTAGTTACTCGATCATTTTCTGGATGGCTGCTCTCCTATGACATCGGTATACCTAAAGAAATTTCAGGGTGAAGTATTGTCAACTTCAAAACCTTTCATCAATCAATATATTAAATTTGAATTCAACAGAAACATTAAAACCTTCAGAGTATTTATGCTCTCAAATATGTTCAATATGCAATGTCACATTTTTAGTGCCCGTTGAGGATGATTCACTGATGTCTGGGCGCACAGACTCAAAAGATGGAGTTTCCAAACCAAAAAGTCCAATCCTTTTGACATTGCTCGCACCTTAATGTTGCACTCACATACAGCTAATCTTTATTGGTCTAAAGTCAGTCTTACTGCAAGTTTCTTAATTAATAGCCAACCATTTTCTATTCTCCAAATGAAGCCTATAATCTCTTCTTTATTCCACCAAATGACCTTTTCCCTCACCTCTTAAAGTCTATGGATGCAGTCTAGGATGCACGGATATGGATACGTATTGGATACGGGTACGGGTACAAGGATACGACAATTTTTTGAAAATATAGGATACAGGTACGTCATGGATACAACATTTTTTAAATATTTTTAAAAATAACCAATATATTTATTTCAAAAATAGATGAAAACAATCAAATTTCACTCAAAGATCACAATATTTCTTAAGAAAATGGAAACCAATACCATAGTATCAAACAATGATTTAAAAAGGGGTCCTTCATTCATATTAATGTGAGACAAAAGTTACAAAAAGACATGATAATATCATATTCTAAACCTTTCACATTTCATGTATCATCATGTAATGTTGTGTTGTAAAGTGAGTTGTCATCGGTGATACCAAATTATCTTCTCTCATGTATGGCTAGCTACTATAAAGCACATATATAGATACAAAAATGGATACGAGTACGGGTACGGTATGGGGATACGTCAATTTTTAAAAATATAAGATACGGGTACAACATGGATACAATAGTTTTTTAATGTTTATTTTAATTTTTTAACAGAAAATACCAATTTCATTCTCAAATCACAATACAATAGGGGGAGTCTAGATTGGAAGTCACATGGTTTTGGGATTTTGAGGGATCACACAAGTGGGGTGCTCTCTTGGCTGCTAAATGGGTTGGTTATATCCTGGCTGCATTGAGGTCATATCCTGCTAATTAAAAAAGGAATACGACTTGAGAAGTATTTGGTATGTATTAGAGAGTATCTAGGGAGTATTAGTATAAGATATGTATTCAATACTGGTAGGACACCTATTTTGGAGTATTGGTGCTTCATAGGGGGAGATAGACGGATGGGGATGCAATGATTATCTTCAAAGGAGATGGAATAGATATTGTCTAGATAGAAATCCAGAATAAATCACAATGGATTTAGTCACCAAAACAAAAGGTATGTTAACCCATTGATACTAAATTGAAGCCTTTCATAGAATATATGGAGGACATCAACGTGCATAAAACTTGCACCTTGGTAGGGAAAGCATCCGCAAGTACCATATAAAGGTGAATGAATTGGTTTGCAATAAAGAACAAACAAAAATCTAGATTACATATGGAAGTTCTTTTAAAAGTGAAATCCCAAAAAACAGAGGTACCAACAATAAAGAGAAGAAGGAAGATTGGCATTTAGATGGAGGAATGGTGACTAACCTTGAACTACTTCAAGGAAGCAACTGTGATAGCCTTGCTGCAAGCTACTACTTAGCAGAGAGGGTTGAGACATGAGCTGGTGTCAAATGCTAATCAAGCAATGTCATGCCCAATTTTTTTTCTACTTTTTATCGACTGGATACGACATGGATACGGATTAGGAGTATCCGATACGCATCCAGGAGTATCCACGGAGTATTGGTATCCAATATGTATTGGATATGGATACGATCATGGAACATGACTTCGACTTCGAGCCGACTTCGACAAGTGTGGACATGGAAGTTTGTGGAAATGTCGAGGAAATGTCAAGGATTTTTACAACCAAACTTCGACAGGTGCTCCCATCCTGGATCAATTTTGCCCCCAATATTAGATCTACCACCACCACCACCACGTTCCTCCCTCCCACTCCCATCATGGCTCATCCTACCATAGTCACAAATTTGGTATTCGGGATACGTACGGTGGAGCTGAAAAATTTAGAATTCGGGAATTATGCGGGAAATTCGGATAAAAAAGGTAAAAGTACGGTCAAATTCGGTCAGAGTACGGTCAACTATTCGGGAAAAAGCCGGCAAAAAGTCGGAAATATACATATATATATGTATGTATGAATATATATATGTATATATGTATAGATATATATATATACACATATATGTATATAATATATATATACATGTATACATATATATGTATATATATACATGTATACATATACATATATATACGCATGTATATATATACATATATATATATATATATACGTATATATGTATACATATATATATATACATATATATATACACACACACACACACATATATATATATACATATATATGTATACATATATATTACATATATACATATATACATATATATATGTATATATATGGTTATCTATATATATGTATGTATATATGTATATATATGTGTATGTATATATATGTATGTATGTATATACTTTGGATATATATATATATATATATATATATATATATATATATACACACACATATGTATATACTTTGGATATATATATATATATAGAGTCAGGCTAGAATACACTCGAGTGTACGGATCGCACGAATACACTCAAGTGTGTTTGCATATCAAGATTAGTTTTTGCAAAATGTAAACCGTTGATCTTCACCGTCATACTATAACTAGGCTACATACAAATTTTTTGCCCATTTGGATGACTGTAAGTCACTCATCCAAGGGCAACAAAATCGACGCACGAAACTAATTTGAATTGCATAATTTTTGCGGTCTTCATAGCATGAGCTATACATATCCAAATGTGCTCAAATTTTGCGTATGAGTTGCTCACAAGATGTTTAAGAAGATCAACGGATTAGATTTTCAAAAAAAAAATATTGCATCATGGAAAACTACTTGAGTGTATTCCTCTCCGGATACACTCGAGTGTATTCTAGCCTGACTCTATATATATATATATATACACACACATATGTATATACTTTGCATATATATATATATATATATATATATATATATATATATATATATATATATATATATATATATATATACCACCGTATAGTAGCGAATAAAACGGGAAAAAACATTTACAATGCGAATAAAATGGAAGTCGCGTTTAAAACGCGAATAAAACACGAATAACACGTATAATACGACAGGACAGTATTAAACGAGCTTCACATACGTCAGCTGAATTATACGCGTTTAAAACGTGAATTTTTGAAAAAAACGCAGATTATTGTGACTATGCATCCTACCACCCTCAGATTCAGAACCAGGGAATGAAGTAGACATCTTAAATCACACTTTTGTAGCCTGAAATTAAAAGACATATACAAGGGTTAATATTTAATACTTTACAAAACACATGTAAATAGTAAACGTTCTTTGAATGCAACAAAAAATATACTTATCTTTAATTTCAGACCTATATAAGTGTATCAGTTGTTAATTTAATGACCCATATACTTAATATTAAGTTATGAACATAGTACGTGTATGTGATATCAAGATTAGAATTTTATGTTCAAAAGATTTCACATTTACTAAACAAATCAGACCTCAAATTAAGCTAATATATGCTGCAATTATTATACTAATTTTTCTAATAAATATTAGAATTATTCATAAGTTTTTAATATTTATTCATAAAATTTCAGCTTATTAATGAATATTTAATATAAAATTCCGTAATAAACAGTAATTATAATCAAATTTAAGTATATTTTTCCCTTTTAGTAGTGTATAACTATATAAGAGTGTAATTATATAAATTTAACTTAATTATATGTAAAATCCCAAAAAAACATGAGAATATTAAAAAAAGGAGTTTAGGAGGGGTAGGAGAGGAAAATGTGGTAGATCTACAAAAATTTCGTAAATATATGTTTAAATCTAGTAGTGAGGGAGTAGATTTACCAATTTTAGTTGTTAAATACTAATAAAAGTGAGTAGATTTCAAAAAATACGAATATGGGAAGCAAACTAGAAGAAAATACGAATTTATGATAAATTTGTGGTAGATCTAGTAGAGAAGGGGTAGATCTAGTAGAGAAAGGGTAGATCTACTATTATTAACTAAGTTTAAGCAAAAAAAATATCAAAATTACCTTACTCCAAGCTCCAGCTCCTTTTTTCCTCTTCTTCAGCAGCAGTCGTCAAAATCGCAGATGTGTCGGGCGAATATCTCACCGTGTCGCCTGGTTCGGCGACTTATTGGAATATTTGCACTGGGCCGGACCTGTTTCGGTGACTTTTGGGCCCATGTCGTTGAACCGGCTCAATATGTCGACTGTAGAAAAAAGATGTTTACATGCATTCGACGTCGCCCACTGTCGACATCGACACTTTCAGCGACACATCGCCCAATGTCGACGACATTTAGAACTATGGGTACGATACTTGTTTTGGAGTATCCGTGCTTCATAGGATGCAGTGTTTTAAAAAAAGGACCGCATGGTCCGCATATGCTTAGCTACTTATAGGGCCAATTAGTCAGCGATTTTTAGATGGACATTTGTTATCTTGGCCCAAACTAGATTATATTTTTATTTATAACATTCTCTTGTTGTACTATTTTGTTGTGCATTTTGTACATGAGTCACATGCTTATTTAATGTTTGCTGTTTTGGACAGCTAGGACATGCTGTCAACTTTTTGTATGATTTGGTTAGTCTTCAGTATTATGTAATTGTGTTAAACCATTTCGTGCATGCTTCATTAAAGTTTATGCTTAAATGATTCTAGAATGCATTCTAAATGGTGCTTTACTTTTCATTGAAACTTTGTATATGAATCTGTCTCAAATATTAGGGTCCAAATATGTAGTTGAACAAAAAAATGCAATTGTATTATTAATTTATATATAATACTAAACTATTCTAAAAATCTTAAACTGAATAAACTTCCGCATATACTCCCACATACTGCATATACTCTATAAGGTGACCTCTACACATGCATACTACTTTTTCAAACAATGTATGGACGTGCTTTATTCAAATCTTTGACCCCAAGGCTGACAAATTCTCACCCCGGAAAATCAAGATTGTCTTCTTGGGATATTTTAACACTTAAAAAGATTTAAACGTTATTGCCCTAAAACAAAAAGGATGTATGTTGCAGCTAATGTAATCTATCACGGGTCAAGAATGTTCTTTGTTGTTATGGGGGAGGGTCAGCTCATCCACTAAAACTATACCACCCACTTCAGCCTGCTATGAGTTACAAACCACACATCTCAACAATGTGCCTCCTCAACTTCCTTCATCTGAACTGCTGCCTATCTAAACCTATCCTTAAATGTATCTGTAGAGAGTAAAGGAGTTGTTTATTCAGTGAGTAAAAAGGTTTACATGGTACTCTCTTATATAGCTACAGAGAGTTGAGACACATATACAAGCGAGCAATATGGGACTAATACAATAAAGCAGTAGGAGGAAAAAACACAACAGAATAAGAAAATAACACATTATTCTATACTCCCCCTCAAGCTGGAGTGTAGATGTCGAATAAGCCCAACTTGTCAATAAGAGTATGGAAGCGAGCTTTAGGTAGAACTTTGGTGAAGATGTCTGCAAGCTACTTCTCAGTGCTGAGATATGGAGTGCAGATATGTCCAGACAGAACTTTCTCCCTGACGAAGTGGCAATCAACCTCAATATGTTTTGTTCTTTCATGAAATGTGGGGTTGCTCGCAATGAAAATGGAAGCCTTATTGTCGCAGAACATAGGAATGGGCTAGAAGAGGTGATATCAAACTCATTCAGAAGACCACAGACCCACATGAGCTCACATGCAGTATGAGCCATAACTCTATATTCTGTCTCTGCACTAGATCGGACAACAACTGTTTGCTTTTTGTTGCACCATGTAACCAGATTTCCTCCCATAAAGGTGCAATATCCAGATGTAGATTTCCTGTCAGATCGACTTCCTGCATTGTCAGAATCAGAGAATCAAGATAAATTGCAATGACCATACTTTTTGTACAGAAGACCTTTCCCTGGAGAGCTTTTGAGATATCGTAAGATGTGACAAATAGCATCCCAGTGGCATTGTCGGGGTTTATCAAGATACCGGCTTATGAATCCTACAGCAACAACCAAGTCATCTCTAGTAACAGTCAAATAGATAAGTTTGCCGACCAGTCTCCTGAACTGTTGATGATCAGCATAAGGAGGAGAAGTATCATTATCCCAATCCATATTGGGATCCAGAGGAGTGTTGGCTGGCTTGCAACCCAACATGCCTGCCTCCTGCAAAAGGTCAAGAACATATTTCCTCTGTGACAGGCATAGTCCTGCAGAAGATCTAGCAACTTCAATGCCTAGAAAATATCGTAGTTTCCCTAGGTCTTTGATGATGAAGTGTTGTGCTAAATACTTTTTGGTTGCCTGTATCCCTGCACTATCACTTCCAGATAGGACAATATCATCAACATACACAATAAGGATGACCAACCCTGCTGCAGTTTTACGAATAAATACAGAATGATCAGATTGTGAACGCCGAAAGCCAAAGGTAATTAAGATCTGACTGAGCTTGTCAAACCATGCACGTGGGCTTTGTTTCAGACCATAGATTGCCTTTCTTAGTTTACAAATTTTAGAAGCCCCTGAGCAACAAATCCCAGAGGTTGCTCCATGTAGACCTCCTCCTGTAGATCTCCATATAGAAAGGCGTTTTTGACATCAAGTTGAAACAGAGACCAGTCTTTATTCACAACAATAGATATCAGAATACGAACAGAATTTAAGCGTGCAACTGGAGAAAAAGTTTCAAAATAATCAACTCCATATGTTTGAGTATATCCTTTCGCAACCAATCGGGCTTTCAGGCGTTCAATGGTACCATCCGGTTGATATTTAATAGTAAAAATCCAGCGGCATCCAACAGTATGGCATGAAGAGGGATGATCAACCAGATCCCATGTCTGTTGATCACAAAGTGCATGCATTTCCTGCTCCATAGCATGTTTCCAGGCAGGATGGCGAAGTGCCTCTTCGGCTGATTTAGGAATTGTCACAGTAGACAGAACAGAAGTGAAACAAGCAAAGCTACCACAGAGATTGTCAGATGAACAAAAATTATTGATAGGATGCTGAGTACATGAGCGAACACCTTTCCTTAAACTTATAGGAAGATCCAGGTCAGAAAACACCTCAGTGGATGGTGGATCAACCGCAGACGCAAGATTTGGTTCGGTCGGGGCTTCAGAAGCATTGATGTTCTTTGACCGGCGCCGATAGACTTGCAATGGGCGTTCTTGAGGCACATCAGGAGCTGGTAATTCCTCAAAAACTAATGGTAATGGTGTGGTAGTCATAATATCATCCGACAATTTGTCACCATCAGTAGAATAGTAAGGCATATGTTAAAAAAAGGTCACATCCGCACTAACAAACCACTGTTTTTTAACAGGATCAAAACAACAGTAGCCTTTCTGAGTACGGGAATATCCCAGAAACACACATTTGACTGAGCGAGCATCAAGTTTGGTGAGGCCAGGACGAAGATGTTTTACAAAACAAGTACTCCCAAAAATGTGAGGAGGCAGAGAAAATAAGGGTTTATCAGGAAACAAAATGGCGTACGAGACCTGATTTTTCAAAACAGAAGAAGACATGCGATTGATAAGATAGCATGCCGTAGAGACAGCTTCAGGCCAGAGGTGATGGGGTACTTTGTAGTGTATGAGAAGGGTGCGAGCAACCTCAAGAAAGTGACAGTTTTTTCTTTCAGTGACGCCATTTTGTTGAGGGGTGTAAGGGCAAGTGGACTGATGTATGGTTCCTTGGGCAGCACAAAAGGATGTAACAGATTGTTGCATGAATTCCAGAGCATTATCAGTACGCAAATTTTTAATAGGTCGATTAAATTAAGTGTGAATTTCAGCAAAGAAGGTGCAAATAATATCTAACACAATATCCCGACCTTTAAGCAAAAAAAACCATGTGGTGCGAGAATAATCATCAATAAAGGTCATAAAATATTTCACACCCGAGTGACTGGATACAGAGCATGGTCCCCAAATATCAGCATGAACCAGGTCAAAAATTTCTTTAGAAGCAATAACTTTCTTAGCAGGAAAAACAGACCGACTATGTTTGCCCAAAACACAAGTTTTACAAGAAAAATTATTCTCAGATAAAGTAGGAAATAAATGCTTTAATTTGGCAGCAGATGGATGGCCCAGGTGAAAGTGCCACTGTAATCCCGTCACTGAAGTAGATAACATAGCCGCAGCAGTAGGAGGTCCATCCAGATAATACAACCCATTTGGTCCTTCACGACCCAAACCAATCATCGTCTTCGTGCGGAGATCCTTCAAAATACAACCAGAAGGATCAAATTTAATAGAGCACTTGAGTTGTTTAATCATCTTACTGACGGACAATAAATTAATAGGAAACTTTGGAATATATAAAATAGAATTCAAGTGCAATTTTGGTGAAAGCGGAACCGTGCCAATGCCATGAACAACAGTTTTGGAACCATTTGCAACAGTAACAGATGATATAGGAGCAGTTTTATGGAGACTCGAAAAAAGATGAAGATCACCAGCCATATGAGTGGATGCACCTGAGTCAATGCACCACTGTTTGTTACCAGATGATGGAGAGGCAAGCATGGCAGAGGCTCCTGGTGTAGACGAGGATGGCATCTGTGCGAGACGTTCCTAGAACATCTTCTCGAACTCCGAACGTAACCAGTCTGTGTTAGTTGGAGCAGCAGCTGTGTCAGGGGTAGATTCGACAACAGTTTCCGTAGTAGCCTGGTTAGCCCAAGCTGGCTTGCTGTGCTTAATCCAGTAGCGATCTTCAGTATGATTGTCCCGGCCACACCAGTTGCAGTAGCGAGGGCCGGGAGCAGTACCACGTCCAGTAGTAGATGTGCCTCGGCCTCCTGAAGAAGGAGGGCGACCACCACGACCACGACCGCTACCACGACCATGGCCAGAATCAGCAGAGCGAGAAATAAGCGCAGGATGCTCAACAGCAGGTGTAGGTGTCATGGACGGCAGGCGTTGGACACATTCAGAACATCGCGAAGGGTCGACAGTGGGTTACTTGACAGGATCTGGTCAACTACTCCAGAAAAAGAGGCAGGAAGTGCAGCCAAAAATTGCACCAGTTGCAGTTCATTGCGCTGCTTCTGAGCAATTTTGATGTCCGCCGTCAAAGGGTGGTAGAGTTCAAACTCATTCCATAGAGCCGAGCATTGATCGTAGAAGTCATCAATGGAAGTATCAGTAGAGAACTCCTTCTTTGCCAGAGTCTTGAAAATTTCAAATACACGTTTGGGATTCTCCTGATGAGAATAGACATGGGACAGTTGACCCCACATAGCCTTAGCATCATGAAGGCAGAGAAGAGATTGGCTGATGCGAGGCTCGGTACTATAGAGGATCCAAGACATGATGTCAGAATCATCCTTGAACCATTGGGCATAGCTTTGTCTGCTTTTGTCTTCCGAATCAGCAGTAGGAACAGCAGGAGGTTCTGCCGTAAGGTGGTGATACCGTCCTTGTGCTTTGACATATAGAACCAAGGACGCCGACCAAAGATGGTAGTTGGATCCGCCATTGAGCTTTACCGTGGTGACACACAGGGAGCGCGGAGGCTCAGGAAAGGCCATAGCAGAAGCAGGAGTTGGTGCAGTAGCAGAGTAGAGACCCACAAAGGACAGATAGCAGTAGCAGGGATCTAACGCGTCAGATCAGAAAACCCGTATCGGACAGAATATGCATAGAGAAACCTACGTCGTCATGAGGAAAACTCAATGTTCCTTCATGAGGCACAGGCAGATAGAATGGAGAGACGAAATGACTCTCAACTTAGCCGGCCAGTGGATGTCCGAACGTAGATCCGAAGAGCACCCGGACGTAGACAGAGACGGGAGGTAAAAACCAGTGGCAGCCGGCCGAAAGGCTAGAAGCCTGGAGGAGGAAGGATGTTGCGGGTGGAGTGGGTTGTTGAGGAAGCGGTGGGAGGAGAGGAGGCGGTAGGGAGGGAGGACAGAGGAGGGAGGCGGCGGTGGGGGTGGAAGGAATAGCGAGGGACGGCGGCGGGAGGGGAGGGCTGGCCGACGGCGGGCAGGAGGAGATCGGTGAGGGGGGGGTTGTTGTCAGCAGGGGGCAGGGGGGCGGGCAGGGGAGAGGGGGGATGCTCACGTCATGGGTGGGTGGATGGGTGGGGAAAAGGAGAACCTGGCTCTGATACCATGTAGAGAGTAAAGGAGTTGTTTACTCAGTGAGTAAAAAGGTTTACATGGTACTCTCTTATATTGCTACAGAGAGTTGAGACACATATACAAGCGAGCAATATGGCACTAATACAATAAAGCAGTAGAAGGTAAAAAACAACAGAATAAGAAAATAACACATTATTCTATAGTATCATTAGTGACAAAAGCTAGTTGTTCAGCATTAAACTCCTTCGCTTGCAACTTGGAATGACTCCAACTTTTAAATCTTCCCATTAAGCTCAACAACGGTACACACTCTTGTATATTCATCATCCTATTTCCAAAGTTTGTGGTTTTTCAAAAGTGTCTTTTAAAAGTGTCTCGTTGTATTTGACTGTTTTCCCTACACTAAATGACATTGACACTCCAAGGAGTTATGTGGAGACTCTTCATCATCGTAATTGAAAACGTCAATGGATGGTGAGATGGCTACTCTTAAGAAATAATAACACATGGAAACTTGTGGGTTCTCCATGTGACAAGAATATTGTTGGTTGTCAATGAGTATACATTGTAAACATGAACGTGGTGGCTATATTGAATGGCTTAAAACCAAATTGGTAAATAAGGGTTTATGCAAACCTTTGGCATAGAACTGTGATGTTGTTTGCCCAGTAGACAAGAATCAGGACTAAGGTTTTAATAGAAGAGAATATTTGACATTTTCAACAAAAGATAGTTGTGGTGCTCGTGGAATTGAAGGGGTGAACATCCTAAAAAGTAGTTTGTGAAGGTGTACCTTGAAGTAATAGAGATCACTCATTCCAAAACCCAATTGAATCATTCTCAAACTTTGAGTATCATGCATAACAATCCTAGTAGGCCCAAAACATATAGAAAACTTCGACGAATAAATTAGTTTTTTCAATAGGAAAAAGATTAAAAGGAAATTTAGGGATATAGTACACTAGTGGAATTTTAGAAACGAAGGGAAACAATCCCACATGAGTATATATCTTTATGAATCCATGAACAAGGGTGACAAATGTGTGACATATGTAGGAATCTATGTAGGCCAATAATTGTTTCCTATCTATTATATATTGCGTAGCACCAGAGTCAACATCCAATTGTTACGCGAGGCAATAGAGGCTCTAGATTACCTAGATTTATTTCAAAGTGAGCGTTAGTAGTGCTTGTAGTCAGCTAGATACTTCATTTATGAGCACGTGAGATGACCATGTCCATATGGAAGAACATGCTTATGAAAATAATGATCTTTAGTGTGCCACATTCTAGTATAGTAAGTACATTTGGGACATGCTCTGCTTAGACGCGTTCCCTGACTGTAGAAGCCACAAACGCCTAATATTTACATGGATCAAAGAAAGTAGACATTGATTAAAACTGATCATGTTTTCTGTAACCAGACCAAACCCATTGAAGTTGGTTGCCACTTTTTCAGAGTTCTTGTCAAAGAAGATGGTCACTCCACATATGCCAATAAGGTAATAGGTTGAGGACATCTTCACCGAGCCACTTTGATGGAGAACCAATTCCCAAAATAACCAAATACAATAGTCATGTCTAACTGCTTTGAAAAATACCCTTGGACATGTATTTATTATAAACTCAACTAAAACCCTAATCATTCAAAATTGTGCTAATTGCCTAACTTCAATCTGACAAAATCAATAACAAAATAGAATAATAAAGCTAGAACCCTAAAATAACAACCAAGACGTTGAATTAAAAAATAATAGGTCCTTGCAATTAAATGAAAACCCTAAACTGATGAAATGACTAATAATAATTTGCCTCAAGCTCTCACAAAGAATCCCAACCCTGATGGTGAGCAACAAAAACATTTTATCCTGCATCAACTACCCCAACTGAGTAAGATGAGTCTGGAAAATTAGGTGGCGGCTTGTGAACAATTCAAGTTGCCACAAGGGGCATGTAGCTTATGATGTTCCACATTGCATTGACCGGCCGAGAATGCCATCTAAAGAGACACTAAGGTTCAGGAATGAGTAAATATTGGCAAATCCATTGTGTTGTATATGACGATTATACAACTAAAGTCGGCCCATGATGATCTGTGCTAAACTATAGGGAAACACATCACATAACATTGTGCTGACACAAACTCCATGATATGAGAACATGGTCTATCATCTGTGTGTGACACATTGACTAGTGTTGTTGATCTTAAACATGGGGTAAGGAGATAGATGAGCACTTTGGAGAAAATCTCAGAACCTAGACAACCTATAGAGAGATGACGTTAGTGATGACACTATTGAGGATGGCCATACACATGCGTCCTGCACACTCAATCTCAAGCAGAAGAGGTTGGAGCGGCAGGGGTCACGCTGAGTAATCCCATATGCTTGGAGGCTTGGAGCACTAGAACACATTGTGTCTGGTACTTGTACTCGTCTTTGTTGTTGCTAGGTTCACTCGCTAGAAGCACGCCCTCATGTTCCACATCATCTTCCTTCTTCATGCATGTGATGTTACAGTCATCATGCTATGAGGACGTTGGATGGAATGATGCTTGTAACCCTGACATGATAACTAATGGGAGAAGCACTGCATGTCTGGGTATTGATGCAACCTTGAATGCTGACATTGAAGTAAGCCTGGATAGCTATAGTGATGTTTGTAGTTAGGGTAGATGCATTTTAATGTTTCTAAGTGGCAAATTCTCTCCCAAAAGACTGATATTTTTGCTCATGATTAATCCACATCACAACATAGCAAACACCATCCATAAATGTGCCAGACAGCGAGCGTCGTCGGTTGGATGTGGAGTGGGCACAACAACACATGGTGACCATCGTCTTAGGTGACGCTCAGACTTGTGCACCAAGTTGTAAAATTGGCATGCATACTCATCGATCGAGTCTGTGTCCTATTCTAAGTCTAACAGTTTGAGGCATGACTTTTTTTATCTTTGACCAAGATGAAGGATTCCATATCCGCCTTCATGTCTGTCCAAGTATGCATGCGGTGAACAATGCACAATCACTTCCACCATACCGGGAATGTATCATACAGTTTCACCTCTGTGAATAGCAAGAGTCGCTCCTCGGAGAACTAGCACCAACCGAAGAAGACTTCAATGCTTGGCAACCAGTTTATGGATAGACTGTGGTTGAGCTTGCCATGGAAGTATGATTGATCGGGTTGTGGATAATGGTTGGCATCCGCCTATTATTGAAGATGAGGTGGACTCTGATTCTCTTGTTGATTTTCCCATCAATGGTTCTCTTAGTCAGATTGGTTACAAGTGCTTTGGCCTTCACTATCTTTGTATATTGAGTAGCCAAACAATTGTCAAGCTCAGCCATCTTGGCGTTGAATTCCTCATTATGAGGCTTGGTACGTTTGTTAGTGTACGAATGGAAATTGATACACTGAGATTAGGGCATTCGTGGTTCACAGATGTATGGTGGGGCTGAAATCTGTACCCACAAAATATCAAATGTGAGGTCCCAAGTAACTGATGCTGTCAAGTATGGGCAAGCCAATGAGAGGATTGGAGGAAAAATCAATAAAAGCCAACTGCCGGGACAAATGAGCTTGCTGTTATAGTTATAGAGATATGTTATGTTTCACTGAATGTCTTGTGCCTAGCATGTGCCTCACTTATGTTTTTACTTGTGTGGTTTAGTCCCATATTGCTCATCTCTATTTTTGTATCCCCTCTCTTATCCTATATAAGAGAATGCACTGTAAACCTTTTTACTCATCCAATACATTTCTCTTCAACCTTCTATATGGTATTAGAGCAGGTTCTATCCCCCCGTGCAAGTTCCCACCCTAACCTTTTTCCCCTCATGACCTAAGCCCCTTTCCTCCCCACCGTTGCTGCTCCCGCCAATGCCGCCCCCCTTCCCCTCCCACTCGCCGTCCCCCACCCACCCTCTCTTCCCTCCTACTACTGTCCCTACCACCATCTCCCTAGCCCGATCCACCTTCCCTTCTCCTTCCACCAAGCAAATCCACCTTAACCTTCTCATCTGAAATCATACCCCCTAACTCTACTCTATGTCTTTTATGTCTTCGAACAACCATAGTTATTGCACGTTGAGAGTCCCCCCGCTCTTCGACTTCTTCTGCCTACGCCTCATGACAGGATCTTGATTTTCCTCATGACGACGTAGGCTCTTTTATCGGTTACTCTGTCCATAGTGAGTCTCTTCTAATCTGACGTATCAGATCTACAACTGTGCTCTACTGCCGCATAGCGGGTTTCTTCAAATTTGTTAATCTATGTTGCTGGGTTCTGCTACTACTGCATCGGCTATCTTTCCTACTTCTGCTTCAGATCTGTTCACCATGGCCTCTGTTGAGCCGCCCTATTCCCTGTGTGTTACCAGAGTTAAACTCGACGGCTCCAACTATCATTTTTGGTCGGCGTCCTTTGTCTTGTATGTCAAAGCACAAGGCCGTCATTCTCATATCACTACTGAACCCCTAGCTGCCCCTATTGCTACGGCGGATGAGAAAAACAAGCAAGCTTATGCACAATGGTCCAAAGATGACTTCGGTGTTATGTCCTGGATTCTTAATGGCATCGAGCCGCGGATCATCCAGTCGTTACTTTGCCTTCATGATGCTAAGGAAATGTGGGATCAACTATCTCACGTATATTCTGATCAGTAGAATCCCAAGAGAGTTTTTGAAAATTTCAAAACTCTGGCCAAGAAGGAATTTTCCTCTGACACTTCTATTGAAGATTCTACAATTAATGCTCTTCTCTGTAGAATGAATATGAAATTTATCACCCCTTGATAGCCGACATCAAAGAAGCCCAGAAGCAGCGCAATGAACAACAACTTCTTGCTTCCTTCTCTGGGGTGGTCAACCATATTCTATCTAGTGACCCACTACCAACTCTTCGAGTTATCCTCAAGCGGGTTCAAAGACTTCCATCTATGACCTCCACTCCTATAATTGAACACCTTGCTCTAGCTGTTCGCACCTCTGAGTCCGGTCTTGGACGCAGTCATGGCCGTGGTCGTGGAGGACGTCTCCCTCCTAATGGTGGACGCACATCTTCTACTGCTACTGCTATTGGTCGAGGACAACCTGTTGGTCCTCGCTTCTGCAACTTCAGTGGCCGCGACAATCACAATGAAGACCAATGCTGGATCAAGCACGGTAAACCTGCTTGGGTTGACCAAGCATCTGAAAAGACTTCGATTGATACTACACCTGAACAACCATCTGCTTGTAACATCCTGATCTCCTGCTTAAGTTAAAACTCCTCATTTAGAGCTATTCATAAAAACAAGCTTCTTTGAGGATTTTTTTGTAAAATCAATTTTAATATTAAAATAATCCATTTTGATTAATTTAAAAGCTTTTATATATTGAAAATATAATTGCGGTACTTTTGCCAAATTTTGGAAAAAAATATATTTTGGTGGGTAAGCACACAAGCAGGTAGCTGGGTGGCAAGCAAGTTGTAGAGGCAAGCATGTAGCTGGGTAGCAAGTAGGTAGCTTAAGCAAACACACTACTTCGTAAAGCAAGAAGCTTAGTGTCATGCTCCTCTTTCAAACACCTAGGACATCCTAATGTTTGACACCTATCCCACCATGTGTCAACTAATCCTTGATAGATATCTTCAAATGACACATATGCTTCCATGTGTCATCTAGCAATTCTTGAGATGACACCTAACCATCCATGTGTAACCTAACTAGTAAACATCCACCTAAAGATGAAACCTTGCACCCATGTGTCATCCACACACTTTTTGCTATTAGGACCATGCTACCCTTCACCATTCCTATATAAAGAGCCCCCATCCACCCCACCATAAGCACAAGTTCTCTCCTCTTCATCCCAAAGCAAAGGTGAACGTCCCTTCTCCCTCCTTTCCCATCTCCTTCACTATAAACCTCCAATCTATGTCTAGATTAGCAAACAACTCTCTCTTCCTCTATGTTAGTGAATGGAACCACTTCCCAACAAACCCTATGTATATAGAAACCTACTACCTTCCTCCTCCATTGTAGTAAGATAATCCAAATACTATATCTTCCACATATGTCATGATGCTTTAAGCCATCTCTCTTCTACTCTAGTGAGAGACCCTAGAAGTTGTTCTAGTTGGGGATGAGGATCGAGGTGATGGAAAATGCAACGTAATGCTGCCCAAATATATCAAGATTGGATATATTTAATGATGCTATGGTCTTCTTGTGGAAACATGTATTAAGGACATATAAAGGTATGGTTCCCACATTTTATCATCCAAAAAGTACGGTTTATTATTGTTTAATATGATATTCAATTCCTATTGTAATCTATTATATCAACATCAATAAAAGGTATGGTATAGAATGGTTTGGTATTATATGCAGTAAGAGTATAGTATACTTCATGTACTTTCCTAAAGAATGAATAAGTGATCAACAATACACAAGCTCTTTATTAATAAGCTAGGTTTGACTTCCATATATTCGTCCATATTATCCTTTAAAATTGAGTGTAAAGGCTTTAGATGATAATCAAGCATTTCTTTGGATTCTAGTCCTATTGTCTTTTGGTTCCCTTTTCCTTTATTTCTCTCTATTAATTGTGTCATGTGATATTGTTGGAAAGTGGAATTCTATCAGACACTTCTAAGGTGACTAGGAGCCTGTTTCACTGATGTTTGTAGCCAGCAAAGAGGAAAGGTTATTTAATTGGTTCCGTGTTCGCACGGGGGGACTCCCTAACCTCTTGCACGCTCCTGGCCATAGACTTGTCTGATTCAAAACCACAATCCCACAAGTTTACATTTTAGGTTTCATAGTGAAATAATAATCAGTGATTCATTTACTTGACTACCTTTTGATCTCTCCAACTCTGAATATCCATCAAATAATTGTATATCTTTGCTAATGTCCTTTTGATTCTAAACTTCAAATTGGGAGATGTATTGGTAACAGAGTCGACATATCTTGGCCGGGGATTGATACATTTGGGATCCGGATCTAAGTCCTTTGGAGTCAGGGATGGATGAGTATAATGCTCTACCATACTCAGGCCCACACTTGGGTTGGTCATGTAGAGTCAGGCATGATCAAGTTAGTAATGGGGAATAATCTCCTGCAAAGATTAAGCATGCTAACTAATGATTATTCAAGTGACATTTTGTGCAAGGAGCACCCTCTTCTGGTCTTGGAAAGGCGACCGGTGGCTGCATGTGGTAATCTGATTCATTGAGTAGAGCATGCAGTGTGCACGAGTGGCTGGGGGTGTGCCAGGGTACTTATAGGTGTTTTGGTGACCCTAATGGACTAAAGTCTTGGCTAAGCAAGTTTTTGTGGTTGCAGGCCAGTTGCCCAAGGTGAATTGACACCTTCTCTGAGAGTTGTAGTTAAACTCGTTTATGGAATAAGGTCTCCCTTTTTGTTATCACTATACCAATAATCCTCATTATGCAGCACAATATCGGTCTAACATATTGATAGAGTTGTCATCTGATAAATGCTTTATGAATATACATACATACACATTCCTTATGCTTCATGCTAGTATATGGTCAATAATTTTGGTTTAGACTTTTGTTACTTTAGTTATCTGAGTAATGCATTAAGAATATAGTTATATTAATAGTGTCTTGTTGCTTATCTCTATTTGTCCATACTTAGACAATTGTCTAACCCATACTCTCCCACTTGGGCTGCGACATATTCTTCCATGTTGCAGGTTATATTATTTATAAGAGACCTTTCCTTGTGGAAGACTCATCTTGAAAAGATCCTGAAGGGCGTCAAGAATCAAAGGCAAATCAAGCTTAATTTTAAACTCATGTATCATTTCTTTATTGATACAGGAGATAATGTAAAAATACCTTTTGTAAGGGTGTAATATTTTGAAATGAAATATTGCTTATCTCACTCTTGTGATTTGATTCTTGGTGCCATATTAACGGCTCAGATTTAGCCACTTGGTTTTCGAAGGAAGAAAATCAGGTGGTTGAATCGGGGACGTTACAGAGATGGTATCAGAGCAACAAGATGAGACCTTACCCAAGGAAAATCGTAGAAGTATAAACTCAAAACTAGATTCAGATAACCTTAAGTAGAATAGACGAAAATAAGTCATAACATAAATCTTATAATTTTCGAGGATGAAAATTCTTTGAAGGGGTGGTATATGTAACATCCTGATCTCCTGCTTAAGTTAAAACTCCTTATTTAGAGCTATTCATAAAAACAAGCTTCTTTGATGATTTTTTTGTAAAATCAATTTTAATATTAAAATAATCATTTTGATTAATTTAAAAGCTTTTATATATTGAAAATATAATTGCGTTACTTTTGCCAAATTTTGGAAAAAATATATTTTGGTGGGTAAGCACACAAGCAGGTAGCTGGGTGGCAAGCAAGTTGCTTATAGAGGCAAGCATGTAGCTGGGTAGCAAGTAGGTAGCTTAAGCAAACACACTACTTGGTAAAGCAAGAAGCTTAGTGTCATGCTCCTCTTTCAAATACCTAGCACATCCTAATGTTTGACACCTATCCCACCATGTGTCAACTAATCCTTGATAGATATCTTCAAATGTCACATATGCTTCCATGTGTCATCTAGCAATTCTTGAGATGACACCTAACCATCCATGTGTAACCTAACTAGTAAACATCCACCTAAAGATGAAACCTTGCACCCATGTGTCATCCACACACTTTTTGCTATTAGGACCATGCTACCCTTCACCATTCCTATATAAAGAGCCCCCATCCACCCCACCATAAGCACAAGTTCTCTCCTCTTCATCCCAAAGCAAAGGTGAACGTCCCTTCTCCCTCCTTTCCCATCTCCTTCACCATAAACCTCCAATCTATGTCTAGATTAGCAAACAAATCTATCTTCCTCTATGTTAGTGAATGGAACCACTTCCCAACAAACCCTATGTATATAGAAACCTACTACCTTCCTCCTCCATTGTAGTAAAATAATCCAAATACTATATCTTCCACATATGTCATGATGCTTTAAGCCATCTCTCTTCTACTCTAGTGAGAGACCCTAGAAGTTGTTCTAGTTGGGGATGAGGATCGAGGTGATGGCAAATGCAACGTAATGCTGCCCAAATATATCAAGATTGGATATATTTAATGATGCTATGGTCTTCTTGTGGAAACATGTATTAAGGACATATAAAGGTATGGTTCCCACATTTTATCATCCAAAAAGTACGGTTTATTATTGTTTAATATGATATTCAATTCCTATTATAATCTATTATATCAACATCAATAAAAGGTATGATATAGAATGGTTTGGTATTATATGCAGTAAGAGTATAGTATACTTCATGTACTTTCCTAAAGAATGAATAAGTGATCAACTATACACAAGCTCTTTATTAATAAGCTAGGTTTGACTTCCATATATTCGTCCATATTATCCTTTAAAATTGAGTGTAAAGGCTTTAGATGATAATCAAGCATTTCTTTGGATTCTAGTCCTATTGTCTTTTGGTTCCCTTTTCCTTTATTTCTCTCTATTAATTGTGTCATGTGATATTGTTGGAAAGTGAAATTCTATCAGACACTTCTAAGGTGACTAGGAGCCTATTTCACTGATGTTTGTAGCCAGTAAAGAGGAAAGGTTATTTAATTGGTTCCGTGTTCGCACGGGGGGACTCCCTAACCTCTTGCACACTCCTGGCCATAGACTTGTCTGATTCAAAACCACAATCCCACAAGTTTACATTTTAGGTTTCATAGTGAAATAATAATCAGTGATTCATTTACTTGACTACCTTTTGATCTCTCCAACTCTGAATATCCATCAAATAGTTGTATATCTTTGATAATGTCCTTTTGATTCTAAACTTCAAATTGGGAGATGTGTTGGTAACAGAGTCGGCATGTCTTGTCCGGGGATTGATACATTTGGGATCCAGATCTAAGTCCTTTGGAGTCAAGGATGGATGAGTATAATGCTCTACCATACTCAGGCCCACACTTGGGTTGGTCATGTAGAGTCAGACATGATCAAGTTAGTAATGGGGAATAATCTCCTGCAAAGATTAAGCATGCTAACTAATGATTATTCAAGTGGCATTTTGTGCAAGGAGCACCCTCTTCTGGTCTTGGAAAGGCGACCTGTGGCTGCATGTGGTAATCTGATTCATTGAGTAGAGCATGCAGTGTGCACGAGTGGATGGGGGTGTGCCAGGGTACTTATAGGTGTTTTGGTGACCCTAATGGACTAAAGTCTTGTCTAAGCAAGTTTTTGTGGTTGCAGTCCAGTTGCCCAAGGTGAATTGACATCTTCTCTGAGAGTTGTAGTTAAACTCGTTTATGGAATAAGGTCTCCTTTTTTGTTATCATTATACCAATAATCCTCATTATGCAGCACAGTATCGGTCTAACATATTGATAGAGTTGTCATCTGATAAATGCTTTATGAATATACATACATACACATTCCTTATGCTTCATGCTAATATATGGTCAATAATTTTGGTTTAGACTTTTGTTACTTTAGTTATCTGAGTAATGCATTAAGAATATAGTTATATTAATAGTGTCTTGTTGCTTATCTCTATTTGTCCATACTTAGACAATTGTCTAACCCATACTCTCCCACTTGGGCTACGACATATTCTTCCATGTTGCAGGTTATATTATTTATAAGAGACCTTTCCTTGTGGAATACTCATCTTGAAAAGATCCTGAAGGGCGTCAAGAATCAAAGGCAAATCAAGCTTAATTTTAAACTCATGTATCATTTCTTTATTGATACAGGAGATAATGTAAAAATACCTTTTGTAAGGGTGTAATATTTTGAAATGAAATATTGCTTATCTCACTCTTGTGATTTGATTCTTGGTGCCATATTAACGGCTCAGATTTAGCCACTTGATTTTTGAAGGAAGAAAATCAGGTGGTTGAATCGGGGACGTTACACTGCTACACCTCCAACTGAGTGGCTTTGCTCCAAGTTTGAGATATTTTTTCAAGAACGCATGACTCAACTTCCCTCTACGTCTGCCATAGGATCTTCTGTCTTGCTAGCCTCTCCTTCTACTGGTAACAATAAATGGTGCATTGACTCTGGTGCATCGGTTCATATGGCCAGTGACATCAACTTATTTTCTGCTCTTACTGGTTCTAAAACTTCTGTTCAATGCATTGACACTGTTCCCTTGTCTCAAAATCTGCATATGAAATCTGTTTTATATATCCCGAAATTTCCTATTAACTTTCTTTCTGTCAGTAAGACTGTAGAAAATCTTCAGAGCTCTATTAAATTTGATTCTTCTGGTTGTGTTTTGAAGGATCTCTGCACGAAGACGAGGATTGGTTTGAGCCATGAGGGACCAGACAGACTCTATTATTTGGATCGACCACCAGCGGCGTCTGCTCTTCTGTCAACATCAGTAACGGGACACCAGTGGCACTACCGGCTTGGTCACCCCTCTGTTGTAAAATTGAAACATTTATTTCATGATTTATCTGAAAAAACCTTTTCTTGTGAATCTTGTCAGTTGGGTAAACAAACTCGTATTGCGTTTCTTGCTAAGAAAGATATTGGCTCTAAAGCAATTTTTGATATTGTTCATGCGGATATTTGGGGTCTGCGTTCTCTTCCTAGCCATTCTAGAGTTAAATACTTTCTGACCTTCATTGATGATTACTCGCGTGCTACTTGGCTTTTTTTACTAAAAGATCGCAGCACGGTTTTGGATAATATTAGCTTTTTTTCTCTGAAATACAGACACAATTCATCAAAGACATTAAAGTTTTCCGCACTGATAATGCCTTGCATTTATACAAAAATTGGTGATATCTTTTTGTGTAGTCTGTGGCACTCTACACCAAACTATCTGCCCCTACTCTCCACAACAAAATGGAGTCGTTGAAAGAAAAAACTGCCACTTGTTAGAAGTTGCTTGCACTCTACTTCATTATAAAGTTCCTCAACATTTCTGGCCTGGGGCTGTTTCTACGACGTGCTATCTTATCAATCGCATGACATCTTCTGTTTTGCACAATCAAATTCCTTACAACATTCTCTTTCCTGATGTCCAACTTTTTTTCTACCCCCCGGGTATTTTTGGGTGTGCCTGTTCTGTGATAAACCTACGCTCGGGGTTAACAAAACTTGATCCTCGCTCCATCAAGTGTATCTTTTTAGGATATTCTAGAACCCAAAAAGGTTACCGCTGTTTTGATCCTATTATGAAGCAATGGCTTGTGAGTGCCGATGTAGTATTTTTTGAGCATATGCGATATTACTCTGATGATGGAGCATCACTCTCCAGTGATATGTTGGTACCCACGCCGTTGCCTGATGTTGTTGAGATTGTGCCATCTTTTGAACTGCCTAAAGCCCGACCTCTGCAAGTGTACAAATGAAGAAATGAGACAAGTATTCCCTCCATGACCCCTCCACAACCAATTCCTCCTTCTGCAGATGATCATACAACCACTGAGGAAAAACTACTGACTTACACCTACCTATCAGTCAGCGCAAAGGTGCTTGTTCCCGCACGAAACATCCTATTAGTCATTTCTGCTCATCTTCTGATATGAATGACAATTTTGCGTGCTTCACTTCTACTATCTCTGCTGTCTCTATTCCCAAGACTGCTGTAGAAACTCTTCTTATTCCTGCATGGAAACAAGCGATGGACCATGAAATGCAGACACTCTCTGATCGCAAGACGTGGGAGCTTGTGGATCTTCCTCATTCCTGCCCTACTGTTGGATGCCGCTGGGTCTTCACCATTAAATATCAACCAGACAATACGATTGAGCGACTGAAAGCTCGTCTTGTGGCAAAGGGTTACACACAAACCTATGGCGTGGATTACTTTGAAACATTTTCTCCTATAACACGATTAAATTATGTTCAAATTCTCATTTTTGTTGTTGTCAACAAAGAATGACCCTTATTTCAGTTAGATATCAAAAATGTGTTTCTTTATGGAGACTTGCAGGAAGAAGTTTACATGGAGCAACCACCGGAGTTTGTTGCTCAGGGGGAGTCCTCCTCGCAAGTTTGTAAATTGAGAAAGGCCATCTACGGCCTAAAACAGAGCCCTCGTGCTTGGTTCGACAATCTTAGTCGAATCTTAGTAACTTTTGGCTTTCGTCGTTCCCATTCAGTTCATTCTGTGTTTATCTGCAAAACGGTGGCAGGGCTAGTCATTCTTGTTGTCTATGTTGATGATATTATCTTATCTGGCAGTGATACCTTGGGCATTAAGCTACTTAAACTTACTTGGAAAAACACTTTGTCACCAAATGTCTTGGAAATCTGAGATATTTTTTAAGCATTGATGTATCCAGATCGTCTGCAGGATTGTGTCTTTCCCAGCGGAAATATATCCTTGATCTTTTACAGAAAATTGGTATGCTTGGCTGTAAACCAACCAACACCCCTCTTGACCCAAATATGGACTGGGATGATGAAAACTCTCCCCCTTATGCCAATCACCACTAATTCAGAAGACTTGTTGGCAAGCTTATTTATCTCACTGTCACGAGAGCTGACCTTACTGCTGCTGTAGGATTCATAAGCAGGTATCTTGATAAACCACGACAATGTCATTGGGACGCTGTGTGCCACATTCTGCACTATCTTAAAAGCTCTCCAGGCAAAGGTTTATTGTATAAGCACGACCATTGCAATCTCTCAGATTTTTCAGATTCTGACTATGCAGGAAGTCGATCTGATCGCAAATCTACATCTAGCTATTGAACTTTTGTGGGTGGCAATCTAGTTACTTGGCGAAGCAAAAAGCAGACTGTAGTAGCCAGGTCCAGTGCAGAGACAGAATATCGAGCCATGGCCCACACTGTATATGAACTTTTGTGGGTCCAAAGTCTTCTCAAGGTGTTTGACATATCCTACTCCAGTCCTATACTGATATTTTGTGACAACAAGGCTTCTATTTTTATTGCGAGCAACCCAACATTTCATATGAGGACAAAATATATCGAGGTTGATTGCCACTTTGTCCGCAAGACTGTTCTTTCTGGTCGTATTTGTACTTCATATCTCAGCACTGAGCAACAAGTAGCGGACATCTTCACCAAAATTCTTCCAAAGGCACGCTTCCACACTCTAGTAGACAAGCTGGGCATGCTTGACATGTACGCTCTAGCTTGAGGGGGAGTATAGAGATATGTTATGAATCACTTCGTGTCATGTGCCTCACTTATGTTTTTACTTGTGTGGTTTAGTCCCATATTGCTCATCTCTATTTTTGTATCTCCTCTCTTATCCTATGTAAGAGTATGCACTGTAAACCTTTTTACTCATCCAATACATTTTTCTTCAACCTTCTATAATAGTAAAACACAACAAGGTCTCCAAAAGTTGGAGCTTAGTGCTCCATCCTTGTGCGCAGATTGCCCCTAAAATCCGCAGGGCTAGTGCGAGGGATCAGGGTGCCCCTGGGGAGTGTCAAGTCTTATTTTTATATGTTTTTGTTGCTAAATGGATTTTGGGCTTGGATTCATATAGACTTTGTTGCTTTATGTAATGCAATAAAAGTCCCCCCTATCTTTGAGATCAAGAAAGCAATAACAATGCTATGCTGCTATGGCAGTGAGGGTTTTCTTGTGATTTTTACCTCCTCCTTGGGGTTTCCAGGGTAAATCATGTCTGTTCTTTTCTACAAGGAGCAGTAGATGCAGCCCTCCAAGTCTTCAATTGCCACATGGAAGCAATTGTGTTCCCTGTGTGGCATCAGACACAGTTGCCTAAAAGTTATCGGTCGTCCTCTAGTCGTCCAAGGGTCCATGGGTTCCTGACTGTAGTTTTAGTCGGCTTCCTGGGGCCAAGGAGGAGAGGAGGGTGGTGGCTTGTGGCTGTTGGGGCAGTGGACTGTTTTTGTAACCCTTTTGTCCGTCGCGATGCTACAATGGAACAATGTAACACCCATTAGCACAGGGAAAAGATGAAGTGGGACAGGGAGGGCGAAAATCAAGGCTGAAAAAGGAAGGATAAAAAGGAGGGGAGAGGAATAAGATGGAGGTCATAAAGGTGGTGGGAAATGCGGAGGTCAACGACATACTGTTTGCGGAGATAAATTGCGCTCTTTTTTTGACTTTAGATGACAAACCTATAGTTTAGAGAAGTAACAGAGCAAGACCTAGCATTTATGCTTTGGGCTCTATACCAACTGATGGGAATCGATTCCTGAAATAACCAAATTCAACAAACACATTTAACTGCCTGGAGAAATACCCTAAGACTGATTCTTATAATGAGGGCCTAACTGGTTCAATGTAATTTATTCTGAAAATATGGGAAATCCGGTTCCCTTTTCAGTTTTACGTGATTGGTTCAGTGAAACTCCGGAATATGAGTTCCCCAGTTTTCCTTGGATTTCCAACAATATATATAGTTTGCAGCTTCCAAAGAAAATCTATCGGAAAATGAGTTCGACACCTAGCCGTTGTGCCTTGCCCTATTCTTCGTTCCATTGGTCAAACCGACACAGCGAGCGACTAGAGAAGATACATGATCTTCAGGTCGATGTCTCATGCAGCTGATCGAAATCCTACTCTCGTTTTTGTCGGGCAAGCAGAAGCCGCAGTGATGGTAGCTGATGCTAAGTTTCATGACGGAAACTTTGTCGGTCTTTTTCATTCAGATTTGTGGAAAAGGCAATCAGAGATTAGTCTTGTATCTAGGGAGGCCAGATCTGCGGTGAGTTGCAGGGAATACTCAGAAAGAACTCTCTCGATCCAGATTATTGTGGGTAATTTGCTTCTTTAATATATAATGGAGCAGACACATCTTGCTATAAAAATAAGAACACGATCCATGCCCTTTTCCCGCATCTCTTTCGACTTAATCAATAACCAAATTCAACATATACTTGCATGCGTGAACAAGTTCGTAGCTGATGCATACGGTGCCGAAAGCGCTGATGTTGATGGAGGCTTGGTTATTTTTATTTGTCTTCTTTTACTTCTGATTTCCTTCATTTGTACTCCCTTGTTCCGGATCTAAATAAGAATGGCATCAATTCTTCTATATCCTTAGATTATTGATGCATTGAAGGTGTTCGATATAATATTTAAGACATATTGTATTGAGTTCGATGTTATGTCTTGAAATTGTTCGATGGAAATCCCAGATTTGTGAGGATTAAAATAGAATGTGTCCTTTACTTGACCATCTGAAAAATATTTTATATAGAAAATAATTTATACGGCTCGTGTAGCATTGCGAACCTTACACACTGTACAACTTACAACAAGCCAATCAAATGGAATTCAAATTTCAAGGAAACACATGTTTCAAACCAATCACATGGAACTCATTTTCTCGGAACTCAATTTCAATTCTGAAAAAGTGAGTTCCTGGAAAAGTACAGTTATACCAAACCAGTTAGCTCGAATCGTGATGATGCAAACATTATGGCTGATCCCGTAAGTAATAAGTAATGTCCAAAACAAATTACTAATGAGGGTAATATAATTAAATATTAAAACAGTTAAGTCCCTGAAGTAACTTATAGGTCACTCAATGTTTTAAAAAACGTTAAGCGGTAAGCGTGCAGACAACACCTTGTAACTGGTTAAGCAGTAAGCGGGCGATTTTTGAAAAAATGGATTTTAGTTTCCTATATAACTTTATACAAAATTACACAGTTGTATATAAATGCTATACTCTTTGAAACTTTTATATATATCTAAACACTCTACCGAACAATACAAAACACCCAAATAGTTTATAAGATAGCTATAAAGCAATAATTATAGCCATAATATAGTAAACAATAGACTTGACATGGATAAAACACCCTACATACATGGTATAGAAAAAAAAATGGCATCACATGTTACATAGCTAAGCAGTAAACAATAGACTAATTATTGGATACCTTACTAACTTATTGTTATATGTGCATATCATCAATTAGTCATACGTTACAACTGTACATTTCATTAAAGTATGCATTCTAAATTAGATAATAGCTACATGTAATTTACTTGTATAAATTACACTTCACAACAATACCCTATTATCCCGACTTGCATAGAAAGTATGCATTCTATATTAGAACTAGGGCTTATCATAGGATATTTAATGTATATAATTTTAATTTATTATAGTCAATAGTACTTGGGATCATATAGTTTACTTAATGTCATAGGTGTACAACAAATTAAAAAAAGGGACAAAAAAGGGCCAAAAAGCGGGAAAAAGAACGAAAAACGGGCAAAAAGCGGGAAAAATGGGTGATTAATTGCAAAATGATTAACCAGCGATTTGGGCCAATTTTAAACGGCCTGGGTGTTGGGCCGATTAATCGGTCGTTTAATCGGCCGCTCAGGCCATTTTTCAATTCACTAAGGTCATTGCAATTAAATGAAAACCCTTATAATGACTAAACAATTACTAAATGTTTGCCTCGGGCTCTCACATGGATGTTAAGCATGATGATGAGCAAAAATTGCAGATCGTCCTACATCAAACTCCTAGCATCCCTCTAATTGTATACGAACGACCAGCTGGCCCAATACAACGTGTACACTCCGACTTGAGGAGTGTTGAAGTTAATCAACTTTTATCTGGGCCTATGTTTTATTAATTAACTTCCATTATCTTATGTTGTACCTGTGGTATTCTACACCTCATTAGTTTTGGATATATGTGTGTGTGTATATATATATATACAGTGTTCGGAAAAGCGGTAATCGGTGTACGGGTGGAGAGGGTACCGAATAGAGTATATACGGTATGCGGGAGTATAAGCAGGAGAATATTCGGTTTTAATTGGTTTTGATTTTTTTAAATACTAATCATAAAGATATGTAAATTATATATTGACCATATAATAATACCAATGATAAGTAATTAGAAACATTTATAAGTACTAGACTAATATTGCATTCATAAGTAGTTAGAAACATTGATGAAATTAGAGAAGAAACTTGATAAGTAATTACAAACATTGATAAGTCATAACTAATATCACATTAATAAGTAATTAGAAATATTGATAAGTAATTGAGACGACTCGTCTCGTAAAAAAAAAGGATTAACTAAAGCGGAAGCGATTGTTTAACTGGCAGCGGAATTATGGAAAATCACTAAAAATTAAAACTTTTGAAGAAAAGATCTTTAAATCATAAAACTCCTATATAAGAAACAAGATAAGCAGTTTACATCATGTTTTATCATTACATCTCTGTTAAATCACCTCTTGAGTGATCATACACATCCACATACAAAATGTCGAGGCTTAAAGTCAAAAACCTCAGACCTATGGACTCCTAGGACCTGAGAGTACAAAGACGACATAAGACATACTAAGGTACTATCCACAAGACTTGACAGTCAGTATCTCCACATGAGATTCACTACTTCCCTTGGTGTTGCTACTGCAGGTACTGCTCACCCTCAGATTGGTTCCTTCGTCCTCGACGCCCACCTAAAAAGTTGAAACCTACGGGGTGAGACAATTTTAAATAATTGTCCCAGCGAGAGTTATAACTCTCTACCAGAAGTTTTGTTATAGCATGTAAGGAATAACATAAGCAAAGTAACTTAAAACATTCAGCAACAATCTTAAGGATAAATAAGCAACATTTACTTCTATAAGAAATATGAAGAACATGTATACTAATTACTTGACTGGAACATTATAAACAATGTAACATCAATCATTGTTTCTCGTAGTTAAACCTAAGCAGTTATGCTACACGGCTTATTATATTTTACAAACATTATTATGCCCTAAGGAGATGAGGTATACCGCTCATACTCCAACCGATCACTACTAAGTCGCATCGGTATCATACATAGGTCATCAAAAGAGCCGAATTCTTATGACCTCATCTTCCTCAGTCAGTGTGAGGATCAACATACAGGACATCTCGTGTCTCTACTAAGATAGCTTTCCGGGGTATTCTGGCAACTTTGCTATCAGAGTCACAGTGGCATTCTGTACTCTCTTCGCTATCGAAAGATCTCTTATTTATCTCTCATCGATGCGGCATTAAAGATTCCCTCAGGAGATTAGTGGAACATCACCCCGACATAAACATATAGTGAAGGGTTGATGGATTAAGGTACATCTTACATCAATTCCTACACTAGGACGTAAGGATATTCACATCCATAATCCCCCACATACTCAAAAGTATGTGATCCAGGAGTTCCCTTAGGAAAACTTGTTTCACCATCATTTGGCTTCTGACAATGATGGATCTATGATCAGGGCTCTACATGGTATGATTATACTTGATTATTTAGGTACATTTCAGCATTCTTTTAACATCAAGCATGTTTCCAAGCATTTAATTATTAGAACACTGTTATAAAAGAAGAATACTAAATGTATCAAGTTTAACTCACATCAATTATCATATGAATATCAATTCTTAACCATTTCATTACTCTGATTCAAGAATAGGGGTGTTCAAACCCTTGGATCATCATAAGGAATCTAATTAGCATGACCTTGATGTTGCTCATGGCTCTTACAACCCCTTAATCTCATATGTTACCACTTAAATATAGGCAACATAACATATATCACTATTCATAAAGCCTATAGTATGCTTTTAGTGAATATGATATCATAACCCTTACCTGACTATGATCATTCCCTTATAAGAACCTGCATGGTCAATTCAATTGATAATAATAAACAATTCATTTCCAGATCAACAAATCATAAGGCAGAATAACCTTTCAAATCAAGGGTTGTACCTTCATGCCTTCACTAAGGCTAGGTTCCCTCATTAATATCAATTAGGGTTATTCAATCTCTTTCATTATGATTAGGAATAACAATTCCTCATCTCATACTTTACTCATGAAGTTTTATGCTTAAAAGCATAACTTGGAATTATGGTTTATTGTACATTTCATCATATCACCCTCAATTAGGGTTTACTATTTATATTACATGGTATTACCCTAAAATTAGGGTTTACTATTCACTTCATAGTGAATTGAGCTCATAGCCTCATCATGTATGAAGATCATCATCATTGATGCCCTCAAACTAGGTTAAGATTCATTAATCACCATAATTAGGGTTTCCATGATCTCACTTTGATGGATCATACCCTAATCATGTACATTCTTACATATTGAAGGTATGTTACTTAATTCTTATTCATATTGGAGCCTTCTCTCTCCTCTCACTACTTGATGATGTTTACATCACTCTAGATTAGGTTAGGTCAAACTACTAATTACTTAACCCCTTAATGTCTTTAGGTATCATTAGGGTTTAGATTAAACAACCATTGAACCATCTAAGCCTTCAAATCATTAAGCAATCTTAACCGTAAAAGTTCCCAAACGGTTTCACACTTCAACCTCCAAACGGTTTTGAAACCGCATAGAGGGGTTGACCATTTGGAACCTTTGACCTTCAAGACCGCATGGACATGTTCACACTCAAGACCGTTTGCTCTTAAACGGTCTTGAAACCGTTTGATCATGTTGACCGTTTAGCCAAGGTTGACTTTGAAACCGTTCGAGCAAACCGCATGACCAAACTGCATGACCAAACCGCATGACCAAACTGCATGACCTTAACCGCATGAACTTAAACGGTTTTGAAACCGTTTGGGCACAAACGGTCTTGAGACCGTTTGGTCCAAATGTCTCAAAACCGCATGGACCTAGAAGGTGCATCAATACTTGCAATTGGTTAGGGTTTTTAGTGTTGAACCCCTCAATTGACCTCATAAATGTTAACCACTAATCAATTGAGCCAATTAGGGTTATCCTTAACCAATTGGACACTCAATTGACCCTCAATTGATAGCCAATTAGGGTTGAAACCAATTGGATTAGGGTTTGTAATCGATCAACCATCAACATCCATCAACATGATTCTAATTGAAATTGAACCCATCAACTTTCACCCAATTGGGCCATGACCTGAACCCAAACGGTCTTGAGATCGTTTGGACATCCTCCAAACGGTCTTGAGACCGTTTTCCCAAAGTCTCATCAAAATCTAAGTCCATTTGTTAAGGGTTGAACCCTAATTAAGTCACAAATCAGCACTTTTGATTATTTCAACAACCTATTGTGTTTGGACCTTCAATTGATCAAATTATCTTAACCCTAGACCTCCAAACGGTCTTGGGTGATCACCAAACAGTCTTGAGACCGTTTGGGTGATCCCCAAATGGTTTTGAAACCATTTGGGCCACTCAACCCAAACTTCAACATGATTGGTCCATAAAATCATCAATTGAACCCGATTAGGGTTTAGGTGATTAAAGTGCCTTCAACTTGAGATTTACTTGCAATTAGATGGTGATTATTTGTAGATGATTAATTCATAATCTGTCTAGAAGATCCTCAAATGGTCAATGCTTGGTCAAACCTCCCAAATGGTTTTGAAACCGTTTGAGTCTAAACGGTTTTGCAAACTGCATGAGTCCAAACGGTTTTACAAACCGTTTGGACCAAAAGGGGAGGAGACCGTTTGATAAAGTTGCCTAGGTATTCATGCCCATCGTCATCTACCTTGAGATTAAGGTCTGTTCTTTACGGTTTTACTTGCAAAAGTGCAAGGAAAGATGGGAGAAAGAAGAACCAGCTACTATTTGCAAGAAAGAAGATATGCATCACAAAGCAAAGGGTTTAGAGTTACAAAACCCGCCTTAAGGTCGGTCCTAGAGCTCCAAGCTTCCAAGATTCCAAGCCTTTAATGGCGTCTTGAGCTCCACAGGTAGGCCAAGGTCATTTCTCCAAGAATTGGTTGGGAAAGGACGGCTAGAAAGAGGAACCAAGTAAGAAAGTCCATAAAACCAACCTTGCACTATGATTTCCTCCACAAATCCGAGCTAGATGATGGTCAATTCTTACCTAGAACTGGTTGGCCGTTCACCTCTTCTCCAGATCTCTGCCTTCAGTCGGTTTAAGCAAGGGGATAAGTGAAGAAGAAAGGGAAACAATTCCTTGTTTGCAAAGAAATGGAGTATATATGCTTTGGGTGAATTTTCAACATAAGGACAACTCGTTTCTCCATTTCTCATCTAAGTCCTTCTCTTCTTCTAAGAACGTTTTTCCTATCATAGATAAGCAAAGCTCATCTTAAACCCAAGGTCTAAAGGCAAAGAAAGCCAACTTCTTACAAAGTTGCACAAAAAAGGGGTCATTGTGCTTACAACTTGGTGATTCAATTACAAAAGTTATCATTCTTAATTAATTATTCAATTGAAGTGCCTTCTTCATCATTCTTACTCTAAATGATGCCAAGAGTCATAAAAGATACTCTAGAAGGTGTATTTTACATGTTGCATCCTATATTTTGGGTAAATTGCACTTTATACCAAAATTAGGGTTTTAAGCACAAGGATTGCTCCACAAGCTGCATCTTGATGCCCAAGCTTGGAGAATCCATTATACTTCATCATATTCACTTTTATTATGTCTCAACACCAGAGGAACATCTTAACATGTGCAATTTGCAAGTTAACCCCTCTAATTGGGTAATTTGCACATAGGTCCCTGTATTACAAAACAATACTACAACATTGTTTAAAAAGGAAAGAAATAGAAATGTATGTTCCTCAGGAGCTTTAATTACATATCAAAAGATAATCATAAGCATTTAATTACATAATTAAGAAAAACACCTACGGTTAGTTCATAACCTAGGTCAGGGATGTTATAGTAATAGACTATTATTGCATTAATAAGTAATTAGAAACATTGATAAGTCATAGACTAATATCGCATTAATAAGTAATTAGAAACATTGATAAGTAATATGCATTTATAAGTAACTAGAAACATTGATGAAATTATAGAAGAAACATTGATAAATAATTAGAAACATTGATAAGTCATAGACTAATATTGCATTAATAAGTAATTAGAAGCATTGATGAAATTAGAGAAGAAAACATCAACAATAAGGATTAGTTTAATAAGCATTAACTATAAACTTATTGAGAAAATATGGGCAGAAGACCAAATATGTAAATTGGAAGAGAATGTAATTGTAATGAACAATAGTAGTATTAAAAATAATTAAGGTAAAAAAATAATTATTACTAGCATTTGATTTTGAAAATCGTCGATTAATCGGCCGATTATACCCCCGAACGGCCGATCAATCGGTCCTGGACCCATTATAGGCCGATTACTCATATGCGGAGCGCTAGACCTCCAAAACCGATTATTCGGCCGATTAGACCGATTTTCTGAACACTATATATATATATATATATATATATATATATATATATATATATATGGAGAGAGAGAGAAAGAGAGCAGGCTAGAATATACTTGAGTGTACCAGATATATATATACATACATACATACATACATACATACATATACATATATATATATATATATATATATATATATATATATATATATATATGGAGAGAGAGAAAGAGAGCAGGCTAGAATACACTTGAGTGTACCGGATATATATACATACATACATACATACATACATATACATATATATATATATATATATATATATATATATATATATATATATATATATATATATATATATATATATATATATATATATATATATATATAACCCGCCCCCTCCGTCTCCTAGGGTTTCCTGGCGATCTGCCAGGCGACCGGAGAGGACCGGCGGCCATGGCGGCCACCTCAACCCCGACCACCCCCATTGACCCCACCGCCACACCCCCCAACACTACCCCATCCACCATAACCAACCCTAGCAATGGAGAGGGTTCAAGTTCTTCATCGACGCCATTGAAAAACAAGAACCCTTGGACGCAGGTTGTCAAGAGGACCCCTGCGCAGGAGAAGGAGTGTGCGGCCTTTGCTTTCCCTAAACCGACTAAACGAGATGGCAAGGTCGTCGTCAATCTGGAAGCAGAAGAGTACGGTCGCATGAAGGATGTCTGGGAGTACTCTGTTTCCATCTACGTGATGGGTAAGCGTCCCTTTTACCCTCACCTGATGGCATGGATCGCGAGGGTCTGGAAGCCGAGGGGGGACTTTGACGTTGTCTCCAAGGAACAAGGATTCTTCATCATCCGATTCTCCAATGAGATGGATAAAAAAGCCTGCTTGAACAGCAGACCAAGATGGTTCGATGGACATCTGGTGATCGCTAAACATTATCAGTTCGGCGATGCGCTGGTGAAGGATGATTTTTCATCTCTTCCAATCTGGATCCGCATCCCCTCGAAGGGCAAAACCTGGACTACCAAAGCAGCGGGAACAATCACCTCTGGAGTTGGTAAGGTTCTTCATGTGGAAACAAGATCTATCAAAACCGCTGGCACTGATGAGGCCAGGGTTTTGGTGGATGTCGACGCATCTGAAGACCTACCTGATAAGATATGGGTGGATGTTCCAGGGAAGAAGGATGACATCTCTTTCGATATCAAATATGAATACCTGCCGAAGAAGTGTCCTACTTGCTGCGTGTTTGGACACGACAAAGATGAGTGCCCCATTGACAAACCTCCCACCAAGTCTGTTGATGAGGATGGTTTTGAGAAACCAAAGAAAACATGGAAACCAAAGCAGGTTTCCAAATCTACTGAATCTGTGGCGGTCTCAAAAGATAAGGAAGCAGGAACCAAGCCGAACCCCACCAATTCAGAACACCCAAAGGACAAGGAGGAAGGTGAAATACTGGACTCCAACTCTTTTGGTGTCCTGAGTGAATCCGATAAAGAGGTAGAGGAGATCGTAGAAGGAGAGAAAACAAAAAACCCTGATAAAAGTCGTAAAGGCAAGGAGAAAGCTCCCCTGCGGAGCACAAGATCAAAGAAATAAGTATCTATGTCCATCTTGGTATGGAATGTGAAAGAAATTTTCAATCCTGCCAAGAGGAGAGAGGTGAGAGACTGGATTAAATCAAGCAAGGCCTCTCTCGCTGCCATCATTGAAACAAAAATAAGAAGATGCAACAAAACCTATATCAGTTCAATTTTCCCTAATGGTTGGTCGTCTACTTCCAATCACTAGGAGGTTGAACTTGGAAGAATCTGTCTGGGATGGAATCCAAATTTCTGGGACATTCAAGTAGATAGCAAATCAGAACAAATGATAAATTCCATATGCACAAATAAAGGTGGATTATCCATATGGTTCTCTGCCATATATGCTTTCAACCTTCATTCACAACGACAGGAACTTTGGAGTGATCTGCTGGCACTCAACAAAAGAATCGATCTCCCATGGCTGTTGATGGGTGATTTCAACAATGTTAGATTACAAGAGGAGAAGCGAGGTGGCCGAATCGTCCCAAAAGCTGTGATTAAGTCTTTTAATTATATGATCGATACTGCTGGCCTGTGCGAGCTTCCTATGATTGGAGCAGAGCTTTTCACCTGGAATAATGAAGGTAAGAATGGTGATAAAAGGATTGCGAGCAAACTGGACCATGCTCTAGTCAATAGCCTTTGGCTGCAGACCCTTCCTCAAGCCCGCATCAGAGCAGGAGGCGCGGACATCAGTGACCATGCTCCTCTCATCATGCAGGTCCTGGATAAAAAACACAAACCCAGACCCTTCCGGTTTGTTAATTTTTGGACAGTCTGGAAGGGATTTGAGGACCTTCTTAACACATCCTGGAACATCCCGATTGAAGGAAATCCTATGTTCGTCTTTGCAAGGAAGCTCATGCGATTGAAGCGCATGATCAAAGCCTGGTCGAAGGAGTAGGTCAACATCCCAAAACTTCTACAGGAAATGAAGAATGATCTCATTATTGTCAAAGACAACCTTATGTCTGACCCGCTCAACGCTTCTTTGATCGCCAAGGAGGATGAACTAAACAAGATGCTCAAGGATCTCAAAGCAGCAGAAGAAAGCTTCGCGTGGCAGCGTAGCAGACAAAAGTGGATTGCTGATGGTGATAAGAGCACCAAATTATACCACAATGCCATCCGTAAATGAGAAGCTCTGAACTACATTTCTGAGCTCATCAGCGAGGAGGGTACTATCATCAACGATCAAGAAACGCTTGCTGCTCAAGCTAACGACTTCTACAAAAAACTATACAACAAATTTAGTACCGAAGATCACAATCCTGATGATGAGCACCTAACTTGGAGGTATAAACTCACTTCTACTCACAATAATATCTTATGTAGATAGGTTACTGAAGATGAAATCAAAAGCGCCCTATGGAGCATAGGGGTGCACAAGTCCCCTGGCCCGGACAGCTTCAGCTCTCATTTCTATCGCTTTGCCTGGGACACCATTAAGCAGGACCTATGCCGAAGTATCACATGGTTCATGGAAGGTGGTTGTATGCTACGACAAATCAACCATTCTTTTCTGGTTCTCATCCCGAAGAAGAAGACGACGACCTCTCTATCTGACTTCAGACCGATTTCCTGCTGCAATGTCCAGTACAAGATCATATCTAAAATCCTAGCTGAAAGATTAAAGCTAGTTCTACCCCACATCATCTCTGACAACCAAGGAGCTTTCATCGAGGGAAGGAGTATCTCAGATTGTGCTTTGCTTGCTAGTGAATTCCTTCTTGAGTTCAATGTGGATAGAGGTTATAAAAAACTCTGTATGAAGCTCGACGTCTCAAAGGCCTTTGACAACGTACACTGGCCTAAACTCTGGTGGATCATGGAAAACATGGGCTTCTCTCCTAAATGGATTTCTCTCATGAAGCAGTGTGTCTGTACCTCCAGCTTTTCTATCTTGGTAAATAGCACACCGGATGGGATTTTTCAAAGCTCAAACAGATTGAGGCAGGGGGATCCTCTTCCCCCCTTGCTCTTCACGATTCTCATGGAATACTTCTCTAGACTCATGCACAGGGCTGAAGAGTCGAAGAATATAGCCAGCTACTCCATTCATGGCACCAAAGCTCTTAGCCACCTCATCTTCACAGATGATGTCCTTGTCTTCTTGGAAGCTAAACCTAAATACATCAGCAATCTTAGACTTCTGTTGAAACATTTCGGTAATCAAACTGGTCTTCATATCAACAAGGACAAAACGCAGCAGTTCACTTCTTCAAACTGCACTCAACTCAATGCTTCTATTACGAAGATCTCAGGGATTACAATTAGTCCTCTTCCAACTAAATATCTCGACTTCCCTTTAGCTGGCGGCAAGCTGCAAGTTAAAGACTTCACTGGTTGTACTGATAGACTCGAGGAAATGATAGCCAAATGACCTATCACGAAAACCTCTATGGCTGGCCGGGCTACCTTGATTTCATCTGCAGTAGAAGGTCTTCTGCAATTCTGGGCGATGCAATGGGAGCTGCCAACAACTGTTTTAGACAGGATTGAGATGACATTGTCAAACTTCCTTTGGACAGGAAAGACTCATCCGATGAAATACTCGAGACTTGCCTTACCCAAAGAAGAAGGGGGACTCGGCCTCAAACTTCCCAGCACCATTGCAGATTGGGGTACGACCAGAAGGATCATCAATTTCCTTGCCAAGAAATTTGTTTGGAGCAAATGGATGTGGAAACATTATCCAAATGGTCTTGATTATGAGCCCAATACTAGAGAAGGCTACTCTAGAATCATAAATAGAATGACAACTACCTGGAAGAGCATCAAGCATGCTTTCTCTCCACACAGAGATGGACACTACACTCTCAAGGACTCCATCAATATATGGGACGTGGTCAGACCTCACTCCATTGATTACAATGGTACTAGATTCCTTTGGACGAGGTATGAAGTTCCAAAATG